>OY776089.1:17110814-18310814 GCA_963675205.1 Catocala nupta | reverse complement strand
AACAGTAAGTCTGATTATGATACATCATATAATGTTCTGATATTAACACTGCCTCTTGGTAGTACGTACTTGGTCAAGAATATATTACTTTATCACTAGTCCCATATGGATTGCCGCCGCCAAACAGCTTGTTCCGGAACTAACTGAGGATCAAGTACTGAGTTCAAATCCAGGTGTGTTAAACTACTAACACCCGCAATACTGCGGTAACTTCTAATACAACTTAGTTTCGAAAGCTTAGTTACCCATCTATATAGATAGGTAGGTATATAAAAACACTCTTGAGATGTACCTATACTTGTATAAATTATTTTATCTTTCTATTTATAGATTCTGATGTTTTCTGTCTGTTTATACTTTGTCAAATATATCTATAAAAGTTTATTTATCATATCATCGAACAGACGAAATTCTTAACTTTTTTATACATGTACTGAATAAAGTGCACGTAAACAAAAATTGGGAAAATGTTTAGGATGAATGGGGAAGTTCATAAAGCTGGCCATTTATCTACCCCTCTCATCCTAAATTATACAGCATTATTCTTTTGAAAACAAGTGTAGCGCGGAAATGTCGTCACAGTTTTTATCGCGAGGGGCGGGGCGGTGCGCGCGGTGGCGCGCGCTTCGGAGGGATTATGCGCGGGACTTACCAAATATCTTGCTCAGTGTGGCCTGTCCGAATTTATGCGGTTATAAATTGTTGACATGAAACAATGTGTGCGCGTTGTGAATCGTACAGCTCCGCACGTTTATGCCTATCGACCTGGAATCTGAATGCGGATACAATCGTTCGACCTCATACGCGAATTATCTCGGTGACTGACACCAAATTTCCAAAGTATGAATTCGCACAACAAACATGCATATAGAGCACATATTCGTATGTTATCGATGTTAATAGTGTCATCAGCGAGGTACGGATATTTTATCTATCAATGTAATAGGTTTCGACAGGCATTTACAATACGTGATACATGAAAACACTATGTACAGGTGTAACTAATATATTTTGCTTTTTAAAAGTATTTTATTTAAAATTTTATTTTTGTTTGAGATTATATTCATTATTATTTCTCTAGCTAAACCATAATGCTTGTGTTGGTAGTGAGTTCAGTGAGTTCACGTATGTAATCCCAAATATGGTATACACATCTTAAACTGCACTCTTCAATCGCATATCTAATGCCGTATCTATGTATTTGGCCTACCACCGCTTTTCACGGCGATGAAAACAAAAAATAAATAGTTTTATGCATCTTAGTTAAAATAAAAAAAATGCTTTCATAAATTAAATAAAGATCATGCCATTATGCTAAAAGAATTTCTATAACAGCTTTTGTTTAAACCTTTCTTTTAATAGATTGGAAACAATTCGTTTATTTGCACAAACTTGTAAATTTGTAAAAACTTAATTAAGTAAAACAAGCTGCGACCGAGCCAGCTTGAATCTGTTATAGAAATAGAGCAGCGTACAAATTCTTACTGTCTTGTAAAGAGGTGGTAGCAAAAAGGCGACGAGAACAAGCCGCACATCAAAGACATAACAGAAATCTAAAGAGAATGCGAAAGAAAACTTCCAAACAAAGCTAATAAAACGATAAAAACAGCGGTGAATTTGTAAGAGGCCAGAGCAAAGGTCTTCTGAAACAATGTGACTCGCTAAGCAAGCCTCTCGCGGAGCTTGATTGCGCCACGCAGAAACAATTCAGACAGATCTAACAACTTTGTTGTTTCCATTTTTTGTGTAAAAATATACGTGCATTGTGAAGATTACTCGCGGCGTGCCCTGCTTTGTACTGTAATTCAGTTAAATTTTGTATATTTCGCGATCTGACTAACGGCCATTCTTACCACTGTAATTTCTCTTTGTGAACTTTGTATTTTAGGCACGCAAGAACTTTAAATTCAAGACGAGAATAGTCGTAGCGACTTCATACCGGCGTACTTCTTATGAGAGGGTAGTTGGATATGAATTTATAAGCAAATAAGATTTGAAAATTACATATATCGGAGTTGTTTTGCATTCCACGTGGTACGCAAACTAGCACGAAATGCATGAAAAGAGCTTCAACGTTGAATATTTTTAAAGAGTAGGTAATCATTGTATACCTTTCTTTTAAAAATGCGAGGAATATTAAAAATATATGTTCAGATTTTTATTACTTTATGTTGATGTCGTATTGTTGATAGGTTGCTTTGCATGGATATTTAAATGCGTGTAGCGGACGTCATCGCTCTCAACTTGTTAATGCGGGCACGCTTATTGGTCACAAAGCTGAGAACGCTGTCACATTAATGTTGTTAATGCTGCATCCAAACCGCAGTTACTTTTTGTGGAGAAACATAATGCAACGTGATAACATTAGGTAACTTTCTTTAACTTTCACAGTTGTTGTGTCTCTTGCACTCGTCATCATACCCAGCATGTTTCAAACGTTCGGCACGCATGTGATAGGTAGTGCATTCTGAATCCATAGGGGTAGAAGCATTTTCATTTCTTAAACATATTGTGCGTCGTTTAACATGATTTTATCATAACTAGCGGTCGCCTAGTGGTCAAAATTCGACCATAATTGATTTAAATTTTAAGTTTGATTGTTATTAAGATTTTATTGTCTATAACTATACCCTTATTACACCCATTTCATTTAGATTTCGCTAAAGCTACGTTAATATACCTATCTTTTTTAAACATTTAAACAAATTATTATTTACTTAACTATACTCTTTCAACAATTTTCCTAAGCTGGCTACTTACGTATAAATAAGGTATATGTAACCATAGTTACGAAGAATTGTACGACGTCAGACGAACAATGCCGGAATACTATGTACGAACGCGATTCGACTGCGTGTGTCAAATGCGTGACGTGTGTGCGTGTAGTGTTTTTTCATTAATTTAATGTATTTCTAATGCATATTTTATAAAAATATTAGGATTCGCCACTCCTTCTCCATATAAACTTTAACTGTGCCAAATTTCATACTCCTCCGTCAGCGCAATTTTCGTAAAAAGGGTACAATATTTTTACTTCACGTATTAATATATAGATGATTCTATTTCTGAAAGTCTATACAAATCACGAATTCTTAGTTCAAACAGTTTTTACGTGTATTGTTAGATATTTAAAGACATTCATTGTTACGGTTGGATCAGAAAAAGAAGATAATGAATAAAAGAAAAGTTACACAATAACAGTCATTCTTAATGGAAATTATCGTATTTTTCGTAGGAATGTGTCTAAAATAATACTGTTCATAGAATTACAGACTGATTTGATATTTTAGTTATTTTTCTTAAGTTATGTATTTCTATTTTTTAAATCGTGACTTATTTTACCTTATCGTCTGGCCTTGTCCATCCCATATTGTCATCCCATGCGGGAACAGATCTATAGATTGTGAATTTGGGCGCTGCTTTAAACTTAATATATGTTTATTTATTTTTCAAGCTATCTACATAAGAAGAGGGCTCAGGATCTTTTCCTATGGCATGGATGACAATGGACAAACAATGCCGGCGAGTTTTAGCCTGAAAAGTGAAGTGATTAAATCACTGCACCGAACAGATAACTGGTCAATTTCGCTTTACATCGAGGGCAATAATTGTATCCTGTAAATATACTATTCAGGTAACTGTGGACAGACGCATGATGTGTATGATATACATATAATTTTATCTGAATCGGTCCTGCATTGTTAAACAAACACAAATTAATACTTTTTAATTTAATAATCACTAAATATCGAATGAAATTTGTTACATTCGCGTCGAATATAGAACCTCCTTTCCTAAGTCAGCTAATCAGGCATTTGCACTGAGCTCGATGTAGGAATGCGTACTATAACTTATTTTCGAACTTTATGGTTCTAAACCGATGCTTACTTCTGGACCTCGAATATACATTTACAAATACCAGTAACATGTCGATTTTTATAAATGGAAATAACATCAAAATAAAGAATATCAGGATATCTATCAAGCTCTAAATTATAACATGCGTACTTAAGCTCGTAATAAAATATTTGTATTTGTATTTTTAAAGACCATTTCTTTAAAAATATTAACATACTTCACTTTACAGTTTCAGTATTATTAACGACATATGTAGCTAATGTTATTTATCTGATTAAAACACCACCTTTATTTTTAAAGCCATGTTCAATGACGCATACGATAAATTAAATTTTCATCTCTCACTTCCATACCATACACGTAGGGGAAGCTGTCCCAAAATTATTTCATTTTATTATGGTGTATAACGGTTGACAAACGAAATCTGCTTGTATTTTTTTACGTGAACAGATGGTCAGTCTTTACAGTTATGAACTTGTCTGGTACGTATGCATCTGACCTAGCTTTTTATGTGTTTACTTCATAGAATAAGCACAACAAAATTATAAATTGCCTTTATTACCATACTACTAGGCTACTTTGTATAGCAGTGCATCACAATTCAAAATTTGCAATTTTATTATCTATCAAAGAAAGCGTGAAGATGTTGTGTCTACGGTCAGTCCGATGGTAAGCAGTAAGCGCATCTATGATCACTTGCAATACCAAAGGTATGCTACCGACTGTAGAGAAAAGAAAATTAAAGTTAGGGCAAAGAGATGGCCTTCGGAACTCTAACTTACCGAAGCAAACGCAGTGTTACTACTCTCATACCAGTTATAACCAGAAACAAGGATACTTCCCTGAAGTCTCTTCCCTAGTCGGCTTTTTCGTATCGCTACCAAATAATAAGCAGAAGACTTATCCACTGTTAAATCGATTATTATAATGTTGATCCGACTTTTCTGTTTGTATTATGCTAAGCATTAAATTCTACTATGAAGTGGATATATAAAGCCCGTAGCAGTGGATACCGCATTTTTGAGAAAATCTTTATGCAAACATTGTATTCATTTACGAATTCGTCGCTGTCGACCAGTCAAGCGGACAATAAATTTTTGATTTCCCACATCACTGCTTGCAATTGTGAGTTATTATCTATTCATTAAACTACACAATGCCATAATTCTACATTTGTGCACGGCACGGAAACATAATTAAACTACATTCGGTTTACCGTGTTCTTTAATATTTATGCATTTTGCAAACTGTCATCGAAAATCGTATTAGTCTGTTCGACTTCGCCAGATTGCGCGATGTTCGCTTTTAATTAGTTTCTGTCGAAGTCTATTCGATGCCAGCGCAGCGCCTCTCAAAGAAATTACCGAGCATCGAAGCGGACTATTGAGCTTCACTGTGAAAAATAGCTCACAAAGAAGAAAAATTGAGACCCTATCGTTGCCTACTTACAAGTTTGCATCGAGAAATTCGAATAACAGCGTATAACTCTATTAAGTACCTGTTCTAGCGCTACAAATAAAGCAATTAGCAACAAAATCGAATAGATTTTCGTTGCATTTACGAACAATATGATTTTATTAACTAAGCGCCCAACAACCTAAAACTAATTTTCGTCACGTAGAGGTTCTATATTGGATTACATATGTTGCTAGTATTTTTGTCTGCGAAAATAATATTTTATATACCCGTGTATACAGGTGGCATATTACAAAAAAGGAACTATCGTCGATACCTGAATCTGGCTTATCTATACACTGAAAACTCCAATATTCGAATACCTTAAGCCTATCCGTATAAATAACGGGAGAAATACAGCCCACCTGTAATCGGCACATATACTATCTTACAGAACCCATGTGCGTATTACGTAATCGTTTATTGCTTCTAATCAACACGTGCGATAACATGTGTTGATTACAAGCCAGATTAAAGTAATAACTATATCGGGTATACTAAATAAATAATAACCTTCCTGCTAAATAATTTACCTGTGAATTATTATTAATCCAAAACACTACTATAATTATAACAATTTATTTACAATATTGCATTAAAGTTTTGGTTATCGTATTTAAATATTGATTAACTTGAAGTTTACCTAAGCAATAATGTGCAAGATCGCGTAATAGCCTTTACGAATTATGTATATATAAATATAAATCATGCAACGCGAAAATTTAACACAAGTTATATATAAAATAAACTATATTGTTACCAGAGGGCACAAATATCACAAATAGTATTTTCCTAAATTAAACTGAACGTTAAATGTGAACATAAAACGCATTTCAGCTCACATTTAACATTTATTTGACTAGATCGGAACGCTATTTTAGCAGATTTTATTAGAATTCCCACTTTGTATATACAACAAACGCGTGTGCAATATTTCTTAAGATTTAGTTCCTAGATCATTACAAACATACTAACTTGCTAGGAAAACAAGCTAACTAAAAGTTTGCAAATTATCAATACTGGTACATTGACCGATATTTTTACTCTTGATCGAATGCGCTGGAAACTTATTTCAATATCAGTTTATAATTGACTTTTTAATTTTTTGTTCGCAGTTATCTTTTCAATTCGGTATATTCCATCTATTAAACAATAGCATGAAATACGAGATTGGAAGCGCGTGAAGCGTATAACTTCAAAGCAATTTTATTGAACATGAAATATGTACAAAGCTGACGCGTGACAATATAAACAATTCACGCCAAATATCATTATGGTGGTAGCGTCCTGATCTTGATTACAGCGCTCGCGGTTGACGCGGTGGCTTTATCTACCGCGTGCCACGTAATTATACCGACGGCCTGCCTTTACTCAACATGTCGCATTGTACCCATTACACCAACAAAATTATTATCCTAGTTTATGTCCACCGTAACTACAAAAGGAACTCATTACTGCGATCATTCGGTACAGCATCATAAAAAGAGATTCATTGGTTTGCCAGCGCCAAAATTGTAAACAAAATTCTGTTTCATAAGGATAAATTCAACGAAATAGGTAAGAGCTTTGAAAATATTTTTGCGTAGAAAATATTGTATGCAAGCTGGCCGTGTTATGAATGTGCTGCACAATATAGCGAGTGTACTAGGCTAACAACAATAAGCACGTAAGGGGCGGACAATTTACACCACGTGCTCCCCTTGACACAGACACATCTATGCATGCTCGCGCCGACTACAACTACCACCTTTTTCACAGCTAACAAAAATACAACTCATTTTGTAGCCCTTATCAATAAATTGCGTCATCGGTTGTTCCAAAAGCTTATAATGTAAAACCGAAATTACTATAATAAATTCGCCCCGTAAAATACACGATTTAAGTTTAGTACTTCATTAAGATATCTATTATTATAAAGTAACGTTCATAATATCATAATATAATTAAAACCGAAAAGATTAATTTGAAAAAGAAATAAAATCATTCACATTTAAATAATTTCCACGCATGTAATTACTTTATCATTGAATTATAGCACTCTGTATTAAAAGCAAATTTTAATTGCAACATAATATTATTTTAAACTGAATCATTTTGCGTAAAAGAAGACACTTTAAAGTTTAAATGATAATTAAATTACGAGAGTATCCAAAATTATGTACTGTTATTTAAATGAAATAGGATATTTGAACATTTTTGCGCTATTTTATTTCGGCAAGCGTTCTATCCAACCCATAAACCACTAGGTTTGTTGATTTATAGAACATTTAAACCAACGCTCCTGGCTCAAGTGTTTTAAAATGAAGCCGGCGAATTATTGCGTTTTATTACAATTATTATTATATGAAATACATACTCGATTATTTAGTCAGTTCAATATGAATTTAGTGTCATAACCTGCCATAAGCTAATCGAAACTGTAAATCGCATCAATACACGCAAAGTAATTTTATTTAAGAACTCAATCTATTTAAAAGCGTTCATCATAGTAATTTCGTGTACAAACGGGCACCGTTTTGTGGGTTGAATGATGAATTTAAAATTGAGTTTTACAAATTACTCAAAGCGGACGGTATGACCGTTCCGATTTCACGATCCATTGAAGCACCGCTGAGACTGGCGAACGGTCTAGGGTTTATGGCAAAGAAACGAAAATGGACAATGTAACGAGGCCGGTGTCGGATCGGGATGCAAATTAATACGCGCCTCTGGATCGAGCACATGAATATGCATGGGTGGTCCGCTCGTTCCGGAATAATATCCGAGTGGCCCCGGACAGGGTCCGACGCGCCTCGCCGGCCCGGTCCGTGCCATCGCCGCCGCTGCCGCTGCCGCCTACTACACTTGCATCGTTACATCCATGCAGATTAACGGGACATCATCATATTATGAAGCGATTTTTATATCTACCACCCTTTAAACTACATAATACCGCACTATCATGAAGTTATGCGGTAGAATGCATTGCTGAAGTATAGTTTTACTATCTATTAAATTAACTTTAGCACATACAGGTTAAGCACCTAACATCCATTTTATAATACTGAAATTATCTCATCAACATACATATAAACATGGAATCATCTAGGAATTAATCTATAAACAATTGCACTAAACTGTCTCCTATTATTATAGACAATATTTATAATAACGCAATGTAACATAACATGGCGTAAGAAACAATAGGCATTACACTAGCTTAAATGCTAGTAAAATGAGACTATTTTATTTTGTCTAGATTGCCAGCGTTATTCAGTTTAGAACGCTCAAACGCATTCAGATCTGGTACTCGTAAAAGTGTAGTTATTATTGAAACTTGGCATGATTCCACTTTACCTAAATATTGCTGGCGTGGTACAGTTGTAAGTAATAACAATTTGCGAAAAAAATTGTAGCATGCCAAAAAACGTAAAGCTTATTTTGTCTAAATCCCAAGATGTTATTAAAATTCATGGGTGTAACGAGTGAGCAAGTTTGGAACATTGAGAGTTAATTGGGGTTGAGACGTGATAGAACAGTCCGTGAGCGAGCCCGCTAGCGGATGTCGGATGATTAAGTGGCGCAGCGTGGGGCGGCACATCGTCAGCGAATATGCCATCTCGCCTGTTATCACGTGCCCCTAACTGGCATCGCCGGCATTCCCTAGTCTCACGATTTCCTTGGCATTCCCATCGCACCCGCTAAGCTCTATGCGAACAGGTGTTGTAGTTTATAGCAGTTTATACCATTCATTACATAAAGTGACGCTCGTACTCGGAATGGTTTTTGCGACAACGCTGCGGTTAACGTTGCAGCCCGGTTTTATTGTTTTCATGCTTGTCTGCGTAATGTCGGCTAAATGTACAATTTAGTTAAGCAAACAAAATGGTGTGCACGAAATACTGTTGTAAGCGACGCAGCATAAATTTAACTGATGTTACAGCAAGGGAATCAATTTTAATTTTGAATGCTCTATTAACGAAGACAATGGAATGAAACGTGAAAGGATAGTCTTTTAGTTAAAAGTTACACGTTTCAATTATCAGGATCGACAACCATATCGGTAAACTGTGTGATTAGTCCGACGGAATCCTGTAGCCGTCGGCGGAAATGAACGATTTGACGACGCCGACTCAATTACTAGCACTGGTAGAACTAGTCATATCTCGATCAACCCGCACCGGTGGGTAATCACTCCCGATGTCACCATCGATATACCACTATAACTTAACCCATTAATCTCAAATAGAACGAAAATATTTTAAAATAGCTGCGCACGTCACTTCGAGCGCGTAAATTCTTTGTTTAATTTTTGATTTATATTATTTTCTTTAATCTATTGATGAAGTCACATATTTTCGTAGCTCGAGCGAAATCATCTGGTACAAAAGTACTCTAAATGTTATTTTATGCACCCATGAGAAAATCACATCAAAATCTACTAAGCTTTTTAGTTTAAAATGGACGAATAAATTATTTTTACCATTAGTATAAATCGAGCCATTATTTATTTCAAAAACAATATCAGTAAGCGTTTTTGAGTTCGTTGCTATATTTATATGTGAGTATGAATTGCATTTTCTTTCTATATGCGTTTTCAATTCGAGCTTTCTATATTTTGTACAAATTATGACACATATTTTTATAGGTTTTTATATGTATGTATGTGCAACTCGTATTTAAAGTAAACGTTAAGATCTCTATTAGAAATTCGTAGCAAAAGCGCACTGCATCAATTAAAGTTGTTTTTTAGTGTGTGCTCGCTACGAGTAGCGCAAGGCGGAGGTGAGCTCTATCTGCCCTCCAGTATTCATTACTCCTCGTCTCTACACATGTCGGTGTTCAGTTTAATTAGTTTTTGTTCGACGATCAACGACCCACCATCACCCTTTAAAGGAATGGAAAATTTAGTCAGCCATGAAGTTCGCAAAGGTAAATCAACCAATTTCTTACTTCGACTTTTTGACTTGTTTCAAGTGATTCATACAATTTATTATTCAGCGATTGGAATTGATTAAGAAACAAGATTTCACGAACGAAACCTTTGCCGATGATCTCGGAATTGAAATTAAAAGAGAAGAATAAAACGTAAAAACAACTCCGCGCATCAAAAGATAACTGTTGACTGATAAAATCTGATATTATTACGCAAAATGGAAAAGTATTGGGATAATGCAGGAGCAAAATATGTAAAACATAAATGTGCGTAGAAAGCATACAGGGAAGGCACGTGCGGCACGTAGCGTACCCACATTGATTTATTGCATTACTTGGATGTCAGACAATTTCATGTCATGTTGAATCGGCATATGGCTGAGCATTTAGCAATTGATAATAGTAACACAAGATAAGACCAGCTGTGAGAAAATGTCTCTTTAAAAAGGCTTATAGGCTCCAGTTTCTGAACCAATTCAATGTTGTAAGTCGAAAATATGTATGTATGAGATGACCAAGAGACATTAGACTTGCTGTATCAAGATCTTCTTACTTTCTTCTTTATATTCGTTTGTTACCCAATCATTTATTTCGATCTGAACGTACGCCTAAACGCGGCTTCTACGTAAGATGATCAATGTATGTCTAAGTAACTCTGTCAGTAAACTTGTTTTATTCTGGCATAGTAATGAGTAATAGATAATCAATACGGCCACTTAATGACGGATTGTGGTAACTATGTAGTAGAAAGCTGTGCCAGCTAGTTGGCAACGCGTATCGGAGCGGCCTCACATGAATAATTAGGCGGGAAGTCGGGCCCACTCGTCGCCGTTAAAAAGAATTATTTCGGCTAATGTTCGTCTCGACGGTTGGCGGGCAGCAATTTGTCACAGCCCACAACGGTGGAGATGTTTATTCAAACGAGGAGATTTTATTGCAACGACATAAATCTTCAGGCCAAGGAGACATGGAAGTGACGTGGTCGCGTAATCGCGCGACAATGTGCTTTTTGCGTCCTCTCTTTCCTCCACCCTTCATATTACAACCGCATGTATTAATAAATTTGACTGGTATATACACGATACATATTACTTTCGTCCTAAGTATGCTATTATGTACAGGCTATTTATTTTTATGTGTGAAATATTCATGTGAATATTTAAACGTTACACTCATATTAACCACGGGTTTCATAACATGAGCCACACATATGTATATTTAAATAGCTCATACCTTTAAAAACTTTGTAAACAACTACTATTAAATGAGCAAACTTTTAAGCAGAAGCCCGTGTAACCCTTATAAAATGAGAATACGAATTGAAATACATATTGTGACGTCCGTTACGGCAGTAAGCGAGTTATTAATTCAGCTGACCGTCAGTAATCCTGTCGGGTGCGAGCGACCACGGCTACATGTCGTTATCATTTTGGACATTAATAAAACTCTATCCGGCGTTTCTAACGAGCACGCCGCAAACTTCGTCCGCGGGGAAATATTCAAATGGTGGTCGGTGAGCTGAAGAGCATGCCTAGTGCATATTGACGCGGCTAATTATCCTGCTAGCAGAACATCGACAACAACCGCAGCGGTGGCGTCACGTTCCGAAGTACAAACGTGTCGATTTGAAGTACCGTCAAATAAAATATTTTAAAGAAAATTAGAACATAACACTTAAATTATCCCTCTTAATTATCTAATTGCTCACTACACTTAAAACCATGAACATAAAACCTGGCCGTAACGGTGAGGCTCAGAAGTTATCTGCCATCTAATGAACATTGAAAGTACATTTGTACGTTTCGATTTTACAAAGAATTCCAATAAGTCACGCTGGCTTTTTAATCCAAGAATATCCGATTAGTTTTGGACGCATCAGAGTCCTTAAATCTTGGGACCCGAATTAATCGACTGTTCAGTAAGTCTAATTACCGAGATAAAGGTCCCAGGTTTTAACAACTCAATACGTACCTAACCTAAAGTAAAAACAACTATATTGGCTACATTTTCAAGTTATATAAGAAAAATGAAACTACAAGCGCACACGAACACTTAAACCTTAATATTGAAGTAAATTAGAAGCAGGTTGCTTCAGTAAGTCCATTTGAGAGCGCAACTTTTGATTCTTATATTTTGATTCCAGGTCAAACAATATATTACTTTGCTCTATATAACCAGAAAATTACGTTTTGACTTAGTCTCACAACCCTTAAAAAGTTAAGTACCATTGTTCGCAAATAACGTAACTTGAACTTGTAACTTTTTGGATGGTTCACAGTTATAGCTCTTCTCACTGGCCACATACCTACAATACCAATTTTTACTGCTTCGTCCACGTGAAAGTTACGAGACCGCATACTAGGATATAAAGTATTTATGTGTTAATGTAGGAGATGTTCTAGCTATGAGAAGTATCATGCAAATCCATTCAATATTAATATATATAACGCGTGATTAAGTAACAAATATCTCCAGAATCTTTCACATGTATAATAGTATATATAAGTAGGACATTAGTTATATCTTACAATAGCTACATATCATGTAAACGGTACCATAACATTGTTAATATTACGGGTTTGTAACCTATCATTGGCTTATTACAGTTCTTGGTGTACCATAAGTTAACAACCCCTATTCATATTACCGCGAGACAATAATCGGATGTTACCTGTTCAGGAATATTAATGTATCTAATGCTATCATTATTCGACAATCTTGTTACTGCTACGATTTTTATTCCGTCTGTAGAATAAGTAATAATGTGACAAAGTAGCAAATTGTCGTTTCCCTTGTAGAATCCTATTCACCGAGCGCACGCCACATTTAGGCATACAACGCTAAGCGGATTATTCTACCCCAAACAGAAATAAGCATAAGACGCCTCTAATGACGTATTTGTCTTGAGCATGATTGTGTACAAGATAATCCAGATTACAGATTAATAGGAGTCTTTATCTCAAGGTTAAGAATCAGAGCAAAGCCAGGATGAGATATCGAATGGATATGTTTCCTTATAAGTTGAAGAAGTTGGACAGTATCGGCGAGCTCAGAAAACGCAGTAGCCAAGTTGCTTGTTAGTCGGTTAGGATATCACCGCCAAGCACCGTCATTTGTTTCCTTGAGTTGATTATAACAAATAGCAGCCGGATGATAAACTGCAATACGCTACCGTGTTCTTTAATTTCTAGAGCCAGAGGGATTAAATAAGAGTGAAATATGCGGCCAGTCATACATTTTTGATGGCGTTCGTCGCATCACAACATTCGTGCTGCGCGCTATTCGTGAGGTCCGCGCTGAGATTAATGGTCGTCGAGGTAGAGTAGTGAGACAATATTTCGCTACGCGCTTCGACACAAAATCACTAAAGACTTTAATAACGTAACAATCGTCTTAAACTTTTGACTGCATGTATGGCGTAGTGGTTTAAGTGGTCGCCTCTGCACTGCTGCCGAGCGGAATTTTTTGATTTTATATTTTAGGAGGCAAACGAGCTAACGGATCGCCTGATGGTAAGTGATTACCGTCGCCCATGGACACCAGCAACGCCAGAGGAGTCACAAGTGCGGCCTTTTAAATTTGACCCCACCAGAAGGGGAGGCGGACGGCTACCGGTACCCTCACTCACTCGACAAAACACAACGCAAGAGCTATTTCACGCCGGTTTTATGTGAAGCCGTGGTATCACTCCGGTCGAGCCGGCCCATTCGTGCCGAAGCGTGGCTCTCCCAGAGTTTTAAGTGTTGTGGAAACTTGTGTGATCCAAAAATTGTTGTCCGAGTCTGGGTATTCTTTGTGTCCATTGTCTGAACACACAGCGACACAAGAATTATACCTAGGGAGGAGATGTATTTAAAAAAAAGAAATACAATATATCAAAGAAGATGGCAAAGTAATTTATCTTAACTAATTATGAAAAGTTATGACAGACTTTTAAGGATGTTATTAACTATACTTAGTATTAAAAAGTTGTGGCGACATAATAACAATATCTCTAATAGCATTACAGATGAGCGAGCTAATCGCACCCTATTACGATATTAAATGAATACATGAGTACTCAGATAATGAATACAATAAACGTTATATTTATTAAGGAACAGCGCCCACACATCAACGCTCTCGTGCGTTTGAACACAAGCCACACTCGGAAATAATATCGACGGATTTCCATTGTAAGCTGATTACGAGAAACAAGGTTATTCAATAATATACGAATTACACGAGGCTCTTATTATACATTGTACCAAAATATAGAACTTCACATAATATTAAAAAGACCTTGTATATGTAATATATTTACCCAAACAGCAGTCGGTCGCGTTAACGTTAAGTCTATGATGTGATGTCGTTTTTATCTATATGTAAAGTCAAAGGCATGTTTAAGCTTAGCCTTCAATTAATAACGCGTGAATAAACACATGGCATGCACAGATAACGCGAAAAAATATCATATGCACAGTGACTGGCAGAGAGGAATGTTCGAGCACATTATTCATAAAATATTTCTCCAAATTTTGTCAGGAAAGTATTAATAATAGTACTAATAAACTAGACTAGCGTTTATGGTACAGCGAACGCTATCTAACAATCAACAGTGTCTGAAATAAAACAGAAAAATATTACCCGTGTATACTGTTTTAATATAATAAAGTTGATTGTGACTGAAACGATTGAGTACCGACTACGCTACGTAGCAATGTTCGTAGCCTCGTAGCTTGTCCGTAGCACATTCGCAAACTCAAACTTATTAGATAACCGTCGATTTAAGATTTATATAATATTCTAAGACTTTACTTTATCTCTTATTATATTTTTGATACTCCCTTTGCTTAAGTATTCGTAGACTTTAAAGCGACATCTCAAAATCTTAATAGCGTGTACTAAAACTTAGGTTGATGAAAATTACTTTTTATTGTTAGGTTCGTATTTCAGACGTGAAAATAGGTTTATTGCAACACTTAAGCAGCCATAATGACGCATAGAGACCAAGACTTGGAGTTGAGGCAACTAACAATGTCTGTAGCGGTGACACTTAATCAGTGAGAAATATAGGAGGCGTAAGAAATAAAGTAGCTATGTAAGTTAGGACGGCTTGACAGCAAGTGCCCGAGAATCTGAGCGCGGCTCGAGTCAGGCGTCCTCATTACCCGTAGAACTTCATCCTGCCACAGTTCGCCACTGCATTACCCAAACTACTTAACATGCTACGATTTATTCACGTCGATAAGAAAAAAAGTATTTGGTTCTCTACACGCATGTAAGTTAAATTAAATTTAACAGTACGAGTTAAGTCCGCAACAAAATCATAATATAATTTGTCAAGTGTCACGGGAATACGTACACACCTCACGAGGGAATACACCTCGAGGATTATGGCCATGTTTCTGGATTATATTGATGATATCGGTACGACGAAATTGCCTTGAATTAGGTAACGGAGTTTACCTGTATTGTGTTATTAGATTTTATCCACTTTATATTCAGGACACCCATATCTTTAAAAATAAGCACCAAATAAATATAATGTTTAAGTACGACTATATCGTTACTTATACAGCGTGTAACTATAAGGTCTGGTCATATTATAGGGTCGTAAAGTATGGATGATAATTAGTACTTACCGTAAGCTTACTTCTCCTGATTAGACCTTTTTCCCACGACGATACCATTTAGAACACAGCTTATTATTTTTATTCGTTCACATGTTAATATTAGTAAAGTAGCTTTAATATTTTTTCTCGATCATTTTCGGACTAATTCGGGCATGCCTTTAACACCCATAATAGTCAAGTCAGCTTATCTATTTGATAATAAATCTTTTCAAGTCCATGTTCTCTTGTACAAAACTGTGACGTTATAATGTAGTGTTTATCGTTAGTCACAGAGTCCAGTATACGATCTCGCAATATGACCACACCTTACTGTTACACGCTGCGTAATACTTTATTCATACCTAAATAAACAATTTCAAGATTATTATGCCTTAAAAGCACAAACTATGTATATTGTTGCTAGTGTCCGATTAATTTTAGTAAAAATGTAATACCTTCTCATCTTAACTTGCAAATGTCTCTTTGCGACTCGGATGAGAAACTTTTGAATTTTTAAATATTCATACGTAATTTAAATATAAATAACGGCCTTATGTAGATTTGTTGGTTACACAACACAACATGCTTCTTCCTACTTAAAAATGTACTGTTATTAGACGGTTAACAACTCTGCAGACTGTGCAATTTCAGTTTAATAAGTTGCTGTGGTAGCAAGTAATAAACAAACAGAAAGTTGCTACCTGGTCTAGCGGTACTTGCTTCATTAAATTATTAGATTAGGAAGTTGGGTTAGTAGATGAAATAAGGTTCAGTTCATACTGTTTTCTAAAGTTAGTGCATTCTATAGTTATGATATAGTAAACTCCACTTAGGTCTATTGATGTTTGGCCGTTCCCGAGCAATAGGATTGGCGAGGGGAGGGGTTGCCTGTGTGACGCCCTCTGATCGTTTACGTCACGGCGAATTAGCGAGACAATCACTCAACGTGACACTGGGAGTCGAACGACCCTGTGGACGCAAATCGAGGACTGTACTTTAGATGAGTGACCCTCTAGCCAAAGTTGACCCAAATGTGCCCTGACCGGCGCGGTGGCATCTGGCAAATGCTACTACCCACCGATAACTGCCTAAACAATTACAGCTCATCTATCACGAAGCTGAACTACGTCGCGTGTAATTACTTTTGATTCTCAACATATAATAAACTAAGTGCTCATTAAACCGATCCTGAACGAGACTGAGGTAATAATATATGGCCAGACAAATAAGAATCAAGAATATGAACGTACGAGCACTATTCGAAAAGCTATATGTGGAGCTTTTAACGAGCGACTATTTAAACATACGAGTGGTTAGAAGCACAACGTAATTTATCAAGCATTTCGGAGGGTTTCCTTAATTTATTCCGTTGTTAGCCGCGTTGACGTTGGTTTTATCATCCATTAGCGCGGCACTCGAGTGCGAGGCTCTCTGCTGAATGTAATCGCGCAAGTTAAAGATGAGAGAAGCAAAAGACGTCCACAATTAAAGCAGGTTATTAATGCGTCGGGTGCAGAATTAATTAGAGCAACACCCGATAGTGCACGTCGTCTTTTGATTTATAGCTCCTATTCTTAAAGATGCGAACAGATCCGAGGATCGAGTTAACTCAAGATATAAAGTAACCTAATGATTTATGCGACGACGCTCCAAATTATATTATGATTTATAATACCTAGACAAACACAAATAACATAGATCAAACTGTATATTAATCACTTCAGTGCCGGGATTGTTGTGATACACTAGCGACCCACTTCAATTTCGTTTGCGCACTTCTCGCTAAAAATATTTGATCAAATTTAACATATTTCGCGAACTCTTCTTGTTGTTTTGATGTTCATATTCCATACACCATGTATGTATAATCTATATATTAATACGTGAAGCAAAAACTTTGTACCCCTTTTTATGAAAATTGCGCGGACGGAGGAGTATGAATTTTGGCACAGTTAAAGTTTATATGGAGAAGCAGGGGCGAATCCTAATATTTTTATAAAATATGCATTAGAAATACATTAAAATAATGAAAAAACACTACACGCACACAACCATGCATTTGACACACGCAGTCGAATCGCATTCGTATTTTATATTGTTCGTCTGACGTCGTACAATTCTTCGTAACTATGGTTATATATATCTTATTTATATGTAATAAAGAAAAAAGAAAACAAATTAGCAAGCTTAGAAATATCGTCGATGAAAGAGTATAGTTAAGTAAATAATAATTTTTATAAAAAAGATAGGTAAATTAACCTGTGTAGCCTTGGCGAAATCTACGTGAAATGTGATTATGAGGGTAAAGTTATGGACAATAAAACCTTAATAACGATCAAACTTAATTTAAATCAATTATGGTCGAACGTTGACCACTTGGCGACCGCTAGTATGTATAATAAATTATACATACTAGCGGTACAATTATTGGAATGCCAGACTTGTGTCTAGGGCACCGGTGTGCCATTACGAATTAATAGGTTAATTTATCTTAATAACTAATAATGACTAGAGTATTATAACTTAAATACAAGTTATAATGCACAAAAAGCATTGATTAGAATGACTGGCGTGTGTGTACTGTGTATGTCTATATATAAAATGAGGCTGTATCACATAATACAAATTCACTGTATTACACTAATTACACATTTGACAGTACAATACAATGCAATTTACGATTGGCTTCTGTCACAGGCATGTTAGTAACAAAGCACGCCAGCGATAGCACCGTCATTGATTGATTTATCTAATACTATATTAGATCAATTTATGATGCGAATTCAGCCCGATTTGACCAACGTTTAGCAGCAAATACATTCAAAATACCTACTTGTGCAAAGTTACTACATGTTCCCGGGACACTGCTTAGAGTTGTTCTATGCCTTGACGGGCAACAATATGTAGGCAACAGTTGTACATATATTATATAATGACTTATACATGCAAGGTTGCCAATGTACATAAGTTTTCAGTTATACGCACCGCAGGCGCTGAAGATTGAATTTAATTAATTATTATACAGTAAACGTACTATATAATTTTTGAAACGTTTTATATGCAACGGAAACACAAGGTATAACTCAATTCTAGATAGAAGTAATTGAGGTTGGTGTAGTTCATAAAATTACGCAATTTATGAATGGGCCTCACAGAGGACGCTACGTGATAATAAACGACGAATTAACGATCACATAGTTATTTATAACATTAGGGTTTCGGGACTAGATTTTCATTTAGTCCCAATCGTAATTTATTTAGTAGAATCACGGTCGTGCAGCTCTTGGTCTCGTAGACAAGGTAAATGATAGCGTCGAGTAATTTGCCTCTATTTGCGTAATTACTTAAGAGATGGTTATAATAATGTAAGGTGCGAGAATTGCGGCCTGTATCCGTAGGTATACTCATAACTCATTACCAGTGACAAGAAGCTCGCGTGCGTGTACCTTCCAACGAGGAATACAGAGTATTTCCTACTGATGTTATATTAATAAACACTTGTATACGGTGGACGTGAGAAAGCTCAGACCGCGGCGAAGTTCTCATTACCGTCTGTAGTCTTCTCAAATAATAACATGTGCGGTAATATGAATTTGAGAATGACGTCTTATTAGTCATTGTTCTGTGCCACCCGCTGCGCCGCCCCAACCCTCTGTGATTGCCTTGGGTTAGTACTAATCACACGAATTGAAAATGTTAGAAAACACGACCTTGAAGCATGCTTTAAATATAACTATATTTAATTTTGTATCGATCGATCGCAAGACTTTAAAACCCGTCGATGTCGAATGGATAACTGTAATAAAAATGAAACATCAAGAATCGTGCAGTAAACCGTACTAGAATTCGGAATTTTATGCGGTAAATTCCGCGTAGTTAAAGTCCTACAGTAAAATGATAATCCTTTTACGACAGTTGATGTAGAAGTTCTTGAGGAACTAGTGGTTAAACATTACAAGTGATGTCAAGCCCCGTGATAAACCACGTAAAGTTACTGCGGAGGAACTATGAACCATAAGTGCACCAGCTCCGAATATTGTATTACAACAACAGTTATATTATATATGAATCAATTGAATGTTTGCAACATGTATTTTGAGAAGTTTAAAATGTATAAAAGTATTTTACTGCAATAGATTATAAATACGAAAGGTATATGAATTGGTACAAACTCGTCAGACTCAAATACTAATTTAAATATGTATGTACATGTTTTTGTTGACGTCATTACGAAACGTAATATTTCAGTAATAGACTTCTAAAGTTAGTATAAGATTAAACTTTTAGTTGTTTATAGATTTTAATTTCAGACAGAACTACATCTTCAATATTGAATTTTTAAGCAACTTTTTATCAGGCAGGATTTCGATTAACTCAGCCAAATTTATCGTGGATGTGTTTTTAACGACCAGTTTTATCAATGGCAGCGAGAGGAATTAATGATCTTTCTTTAACTCACGACCAACACCCCATGATTTCACATCTTTTAAAATTAAAAACTCATCAGCGTGAATTATTTCTCGATGAACCATTATTAATTACGGGGTGGTCCAACTCTGGATCAACCAATTTATGCTTAATGTGGTAGATCAATCGGCTAACGTACGTAATCTTCATTCTTTACCTTAATGGGCTCAATATAACGGTTGCAGGATCTGTTTAGTCCTAGACAACGATACTTATTTCCAGAGGTTCTGTTAAATGGCGCGGCTAATTGATACTCGGAGAGACAGATATTTACTGATTATTCAACTGCATCTGTTGCTCAAACCTGTCGCAGCCACAAAATATTGCTAGGTAATTTTTATTGTAAGCCTCTAAACAAGCGGTATTGTTCGTGACATTTTTCGGCGAAAATCTCCATTAACTTGCGTAAAAAAATAACTTGAACGGGTTTGCCGTTGGCATCAGAATTTTATTCGTTTCCTCTCCTTTTAATAATTTATTTATAGATTTGTTACATAAAAGGCTTATAGCAAAATAAATATTTCATATTTTTATAGAAATATGAAGCCAATTACTGGTTTTCACTTACAGCTTTTGTGTCCAATATAAACAAAGTACACACCAAACTACAATTTGGATTTGGTTAAGAAGAAAGATAATAATATGGATCTGTAAAAAAAATGTTACGTGATTTAAAACATTTTAATAATTTGCTTGAATGTAGTTAAGACTCGAACACCGCAGTATTGCTACGAAAGTTTCGCGCCTTCACTATACCTACCAACATTTCTTTACGTACAATGTGACTAAAGATGTTTGTGCACCACACAAGTAACTGGCACGGGCTATATTAACAAGCTAATCGCGTGGGCTACAAGCACGAGTTAATCATACGTGTTACTTGCACGACTTTATCATACTGGTTTCTTGCGTCGGTCGTTTACATATTGCAAACAACCCGCGTAAATGCTTGACTTGCGCATGACATCCGCGTCTTGTTCAAGAAGCATAATGCAATCCAACAAAGATAAGTTTCTATTTAAAAAGGTTTTCTAGATAAAGATCGCTCGATATTTTTTTAATTAATAATATGGAGACCAACTTATTCTTCAGGGTCTTTAAATAAGTCAACCACTCTTATTTAAATATATAGAACATTCGAATACAATAATTAACACATTCATTTATATTCAAATCCATATGGCTAATTTGGTATAAATCGAACAGTCATTTGTAAACAATATTTACAAATATTAGCCATAAACCCATCAGTCATCCAACTTTTCGCAAGTGAGCAAAGCTGGTATCTATATTGTACTGTTTATAAAATAATTATAAAACAATATGTAGTTCAAGTCGACACCGACAAGAAAAGTAACTAGCAAAACAAAACTCGTAAACCGAAGCGCATGTAATTGTTTTAATGGAGTAACATTATTATTTGCCAAATTAATTCCATACAAACCATCACTGTGCGTCAAACAATTATAAACAAAACTTGGGTAAGAGCTTAGTCTTTATCTTTCACAAATTTCATTTATTTTTGGTACCAAGACGTTTTCTAAACAAATTTTGCGAGAATATTAAATGCTCTAAAAGTTCTAAGGTCATTTAAATCAATATACTTGAGTGAAAACTAGACAAACAGAAATAGTACGAGCTGCTATCAGTTTCTAGCAATGTTGCTATATAGAGGCGGTAAACACACAGACCCTTCACAAACAAAAATATTTTTACAAGGCAGCTATTACTCGCGCGAGTAACCGAGTAGCTTTACCACGTACATTCGTAATAAACCTGGCGCGTTATCTTTAAAAACATTTACAGTTCCCAAGCGCTGACTCTATTTAAATTGAGACCATATTTCAAGCCGGTATATACCCAGAATGATAACAGGTCCAGTTGTTACGTTAGATAAAATTCTAATTTGTCATGAACGCTGCGGTGAGTGTGCTGTACTTGTAGCTATGTATGTATATATTCAGCGCTTACGCTTAATTTTCTCGAGACTGAAACGGAGGCAGTTTAAGAGCGAGATTGAATCGGGACGTCCCGGCGACATCTGCTAGAGACGCTTGGAGATTTTAATACGAAAGAATGCAGTAGCAGCCATTGCTCGCGGGGCCACTGCCATACTGCGACTCTCTGACATACAAAAGCCGAACGTAATAAATTACAAAAATAAATTTAAAGTATACGACTTTTCAAATTGCACCGTTTCAAGACGAATCGTAGCTTGAAAAGTACTAAGTTAAGTAGACTTTGACCTCTATGATCGTTTAAATTGTACTTCCAGAGCGACAGAGGTCAATAGAAAAACTCTAACGCTGCAAATATGTTCAACTTAACAAAATTAAATCAGATACATTGATACTTAAAACAAGACGGTATATTATCTATAATTTCATTCCAGCCAGCCAATACTATTGATGTTTACTTTCAATTTTCTATTAATAACAGCCGAAGGTGTTGTATACGACACTATCGTTTGTATTTGCAATACAACTTCATTTTTAAACAGTTAGCTATCTCGTATGATAGAAGCCTTGTACGTAAGCACATCCGTATGCAATCGTAACTTTGTAGGATTTGAATGGCATCGGGAGCTTAAGCGCAGCGTCATTTATTCGTCGTAATAACTTAAGTTGGGGTTAAGTAACACCGAAGCACACAGCGTGATACACAAAACACAATACAACTCTCGTACACGCCTAGTTACACTTTTGTCTGAGTTTGCCTTTTCCGTTAAGTTAATTTCAGTAAGAAAATAGCCACGAGATTTTTGTCTTCTATTTGTAAAATCTAATATGGATACACATGTTGGGTTTCAGGTACTTTCTTTGTAGCTTTTTTCGGCAAATTTAGATAGATATTATCCCATTTAGTTCAACTATCCAATATTTCATTACCATGTACGTGTTTATTATTGTGAGTTATTTTATGGATTGCATTACATGTAAAGGTTTTGTAAGAAATTCATGAAAGTCACCTTATTTGGTAGATGGATACTATCCAAACATAAGACTCGAAATAGCAAAGAATGTAAGCAAGAATAATAAAATATTGAAAATACTTTTTGGCTGAGTCTTAGAGTGCTCTTAAACGTTTGTAGGACCAACGTCTCCGTAAGTTTCCCAACGACGAAAAGAATTTATAACTTCTATAAAATGAGATCTTGCTAGCTGTCATCAATTATATCTACTAACTATAGTGAATTCGAGTCGCTGCTCTAGGATAAAAACACAAAAGAAAACTAAATAAAAGAAGTAATAGATATATAAACTATACTATTTTATTTGTTTTAAATTAACGGAATATCATCTGAAATGAATGTTGCGAGTTTGCAGAGCAGTATAGCAACAAAATCCATTTTAATTTATAAATAGCCCAGAGAGTTAGAAAACTTTCAAAGTTGTTTTAAAAACCGTTTATTTTTTATAGGGAATGGCACAAAAAGACAATCAATTTCATTATTGGCCAGCACTTGGTGAAACAAACGGCTGGACATCGGCGCCCCAAAAGATTTACGATGTGGTAAGATAAACTTTATTATACTTTCTACATATTTCATGGCTATCTCAAAAATAGTCTACCGGGTGATTTCAAATAGTCGATTTTAACTCGAGAAATATTCTCATCGTTACCAGATTGCCTGTAATTTTAAGTATAACCCACCTCTAGTTAATTATATTACCATCTCAGCAAATTTGATACAGTAATGTCGTTATGAAAAGGTACAGGAAAGGTTGTGAGTTTATTACGGGCCGGAGTTGAGGGGCGAAGTGTAGCAGCGTAGAACGAAGGCAGACTTCTCTGATATAATGTATCGTAGCAACTGTGCGAACTCATCGATCAAACGTAAGCGCTCCGGTTGTTAGGTAGTGTCGTCGTACGTACTTGTAGGAGCTCGGAACTCGCGCGATCCACGCTCCTGGCGTTAAACTTTCCTACTCCGAACTGGCTACCGTACCGTCACTGAACGATGGCACTGCCGATGTCAGCAATATTCATAACGTTGAATCTACTTGGCACTACAAAATAATAATGCCAGCGATTCTGCGTCAACGCTTGAATACGCGATATTGTATACGCCGCGCTTCGAGTATCATATTTTTTCATTATTTTCTTTTTAGATATGTTTCATAAGGAAAATGAATGTGAATGAGCTCATAACAAATTACTGGTAGAGATTACGTTTCTTTTGAAAGAAGGTGCATTCTTAATGGACTAAAGCCAATAACGCATACATTTGCCTGAAAGGTCTTTCAAGTAATAAATGACTGGCCATGTGCCAGTATTACTTGCAAGTGCCATATTATAACTGATATTTGTATGTTGGTAGTATAAATGTGTGTCCTAATTCGTAACTCCCAATACCACCATTAATAACTGAACAATATATTACCAGAGTATTCCTAATCCGATCAGTAACATAAACATAATATTTTAAAGAATACGTTCACCAGATTTCATATCTTCAAACGTAAATCCTTTTATATAAGAAAAAAACAGAAAAGTAAATACTCATGCGACTTATCCAATTGTTAAAATGTATATCGTAAAACACTTTTATAAGATATACGTAAATTTATTAGCTTGTATATTGTTGTATTGCATATTTAAGTTTCATATGTTGGATTTTTGAAATATTTATACATACAGGTAAATTGCCATTTTTTGTTAAAGTGAAGTTATTTGGCGACATACCCATTTTCAATGGAATTAACGTGTAATAACATAGCGGAAACTACAACAATGCTCACTTTTTAATAACAGTAATAACTACGTCAACAATTCCTTAGATCGACTTAAAAGAAAATGGACAAAGCGTTGGCTGAACAAAGCGTGTGAACAATAGCTTAAGAAAAATACATACTAAGTACTGAATGCTTTGTCAATCCAAGCTTTTAGCGAATTTCATTCAAAAACATGACTGCGATTTCAATTGTGTTATAGATTTGTATGTATTGATGGGCGCTTACCTGCAATTACCTACTTATTGGTTTATTCGCTCGCCGCACGCAGGTTTATATTAATACATACAATAATCAATATTTTTAGAACATCAAAGCTTATGAACACAATATTTACAATCAATGAATCGTGCCTTCCCAAAATTCAGCTGATGTTGCTTAACAAGTACATATTTTTATTTCAATCATCTATTCGTTGAACACAAATTTATTTAAGTAGAACGTAATATCTCAGGAAATGTAGCAAGCCCTCACGGCTTTGTCACATTGATGAGAATCTGGTATTAGGTAGTTACGGGACAATCAACGTCTCGATTCAATTTCAATAAATGGCACAAGATTGAAACCCTTAATCTATGTATACAGCGCTCTCAGGTGAGGTACATTATGAAGACGTTCGAACGTAATATCTACTTTACTGCGTTATATATTATTCTTCACGAAGCTAATACCATTCGATTATAAATCCGTGTGTTGGGTGGAATATCTCAGGAACACAGCAAGTGATTTTCTTTGAACAAAGTTAACCGGAACTTGATCCGATGGTATAAAATATAGCGGCCATGTGCGCCACTTTTTGTTTTGTTTTAGATTCTCTCCTTGTGTAATGTTAACTCATATTGGGGACGTGTATTTTTTAGCATCACGCCAGTTGTTAGTTATATAGTTTTTGAGGAAAATATTGGCATCAAGAAGAAAATGTTATTCTCTGTTAAAAGTAATACAAGAAAAGTTACAGCATGCAAGCTTACTCACATTCATCGTGATCTTTGGCGGTGACGGTGAGTACGGTATGTTGGATGTCCTCATTTTCGTCGACCTCCGCCTCATACAGTTCCTTGTCGAAATACGGCGGGTTGTCATTCTTGTCAGCGATCCCGATGCGGATGAATTTAGTCACTGGAAAAATAAATCAATCTTTACTAACATAATAATTTTCAGTTGAATATATACTTATATACAGATATCAAAATATGCCTGAGCGTATCGAATAGTTGAAGTATGTAGGAGGAGGAGAAACATTGCGCTTGTTTGGCTATAAAACAAAATTATATGTCGCACGAGAACGGAAATAAGCTTTCACTTTAAAACTCAACATCATATATAAATCGCGACCATTCTAAATACAGGCCTATTGAATCATATTTTAACATTTGCTATGGAAACAATTAAAACATTTTTAACTGATTTCATTTCATTAACTTTGCCGTGAAAGCAATTCGTCCAAAAATGTACAATTATTACGCCCAAATAATTTCGTCTGTTGGCAAAAGAAATGGCAAACAGTTACAAAAACTTGTTCACGAATCAATGGTTATCATCTGAGGTCTCTCACTTCAATAGATAAGTAAAAAGCAAAAACCTTTACGAGAAACTGTACGTCAACGCGAATTATGCACAGCTCTATGAATTTGTGTATTTACTGGCTATTTTTATACTTCGCGGCATGGGCATCTTAACCTTATCAATGTAAATTTTCACTAAAGAATATAACTTGCATAGATAGACATATTTACTATATAACAAGTAAATATCTGGCGAGTATATAATTTCCTACCAGTACATCTGAACGGTATAGCAGAGATATGTATATTAAATTCGCCGTTATATTTTAGATCTTACATAGGTGCTTATCGTCTTATTCCTGACTGCTTTGCTGTTGAGAAGATCTTAACGACAAAACTAGTTTGTCTGACCTGGTATTCAAACCTGAGAATCGGCTACAAACTCACGGCATGAGACCAACGAGGCAGCCTATGTAGCATTTAACAGTAATGTGTGTACATATTACAAGATCATTTAATAGCAACATCATAGTTTTAAACAAGAAGAATATGTTGATTAATTCCATAACAGCGTATTTATCTCGTCAAATAAATGAACTGATTTGAAGCAATTTTAGGTAATAAGAAAATCTCTCGAGAGTTTGGAATGGCATGATCGAATTTACTGAAAATATCCAAGTAAAAAATTAAGAAGCTGAATTATTGGTACGACATGCAAATATAAAAATCCGTGCTTAGAATCGTGTAATTTAATGGGGAAAAGAAAATCTTGAGAAATAAATTTATGAGATGAGCATCCATAAAATTGTATTTTCTGTTTACGATGACATTTATCACTATTCTTCACAACACTAAAATACGACCACACCTTACTGTTACACTCTGTATATTTATAAGGCAATATTATCAAAATATCAATCGTATTATTTATCAGAATGGGCCCAAAAGAACGAAATATCTGTGAATGAAACAATAGAATCCTTTAATTTCCACATTTCCTAGCGGCTGTTATCGTTGTATTTTTGCACAGTTCCCCTCCATTCATTTCCGTTTTGACAGACAGGCTGCTGTCTCCTTTGTGTAGATTTGCTTCAAATATTTATTTATTTCCATTAGTTATACGTTACAACTAGGTTTACTTTAAGTAATAGGTTTTGTAAAAGCTAAACATGTTTCGTCTATTTCCTCATATAAGGGAAAATTAAAATCGATTGACGACGTAAATCTGTACAATGTAAATCTAATAGTCTTTACAGATTTATGGTTTCATCGACTGTAAGCGCTTTAGCAGTACAAGAACAGATACCTTTACGTTAGGAGAAAGGCGACGTAAATTTGATTATGTATCAAGATATAGCATTAGTATGAATGAATTTGATCGTGTTCTTTGTAAAAGCCTTCGTAATAGAATCCTAATTGGACTACATCAAATGAACTCTGAGTTCTCGGGAGAAATCGTATCTAAAAATACGTATTCTAGACGGAAATTGCTTTCGTTTGAGGCGCACTCTAACAATGATAAATTAGGACCCCTCTGGGCTAAATGTCCAGTGACTTTATTAGCAAACATACGGACGCTTTTAGTAGCTTAGTTTCAGTAATGTAGTCCTTATCTTCATTGACATAAAGCCGCTGGCGAAATGGAAAACAATGGCGATTTCAACCGACCTGCCTTCGCTTAGTCCGACTTCATCTGTAACGAATTGGTGACAAAGCCCTCGAGTAGCTGAACTAATGCAGAATTACAAATAGAATTATTTTGTGAAGCTACAAATATTCGTTAAGTCATAACTTGGCTTGATTTGTTGAGATCTACGGGAAATTTAGTTATCTGCCAGACCAATCCATTTGTTGAAAGCTAGGTACTAAGTGGACAATAAAGTTGATCTAGCTGTTCGCTTCATAATTTGTTTATAACTATGTGCACTAAAAGCCCAGTAACGAGTATTTCCCACGGTAATAAAGGCAGAAAGTACAGTTTGTATTTTGAAAGAACATAACTTTAAAATTCAATTGAATTCTAAATCAGCCTGTATTTCATAACTTTGTCGAAGTGTCGTTACGTTGTGCGTGGCCTGCATGGAACGTAATCCCTTACTACCGATTAGAGAGTGGCTATGAACCACACTGCCATTTTCCTGCTTTCTCGTGAAACTCAGTTGAATCTGAGTACTATAAAAACTAATCAGGGATGCTAAAAGCGGTCTAACGATGCCGGGAGCGACTTTTTGACAAACACGCGAGGGGCGGTCTATCCTAAAGTTTGGTGGGACAATTTTGTTAGCGAACTTCCCTGTCAACGGTCGTATAAAACGAAACCGGCATCACCCACCCAGTTATAATTAAATATCCTGAAGTCGATAAAACCAATATATTTTTTACTATTAACTTCACGTTTTATGTGAAATAGAATTTATAGCATTTGATTTCTATTGATTTATGCTGAGAGAAGTGAACGTGTAGTAAACATAAGTCATAGAAATGAAATGAGATAATATCACCTATATAGGATAAAGTCTAGAACAAATGATTGATGAAAATTCTTTTTCTAAAAGAAAGTCATATTCAAATGATATACATCGCGAGCCTAGCCGCGGGAGCTAGATTTTCATATAGCTACGTAATAAGTGATGTTCACCGATAGTTATAACATGAATGCGAATACTTTTGTGATTAGCGCCCCGCCAAACGGGTTACGATTTTATTAATAGTAAAATAAACTAAGTGACAAACAAACCTGTTTTTCGTTTACCAACAATGACGTTATCTTTTTAATATTAGCCAAATTTTCATCTCTATAAATGCTGTTCACGCAGAGGTATAAATTCTTATCTTTTATTTATTTAATAAAATAACGTCCGCACTAGGGAATAAGCTCTTTGAGGAGCGTTATAGAAACTTTGTCATTACAGATACCACGCATTCTTGACTCATCGCTAAATCTGTAGAGCACACCATTTTTTGTCCGATAAGAGTATTGTAGAAGGAAACAGCAGCGCGACTAGCCAATTGGCTAAAGAAAGAATAATAAAAACGTAGCGGATTACGTCAACAATAATGGGTGGCGAACTTATCCGGTACACCAACAGTACTATGCAAAAACAATGTTGTTTTATCTTCCTTTATATAACAGGCATATCAATTCAACCGAAGAAACGAAAACACTGTAGTACAAACAACAGAGTGAATTTTCCAATTCCTATATGTAATTCTTGAATGTCCGAACTCGGCGCTGTGACGTTCTACCATAAAACAATATTCTAGCACGTGTTCACGAAATTTAATACTATTTTAAATATACATATATATGGTGGTAGGTGATTTAATTTTATTGATATAGTAATCATGTTATAGTAAACTCAACTGTGTGTAGATTTAAATGCATAGTTAAACCTGCTAAGCTGTGTGCAGTATGTCTATCACAATAATAAAATATAGAAATTAGCTATCCCTCGGAAACAGTTTTTTTCTTTCGATTAAAGGTAGTTTATATCATTTTCGTGTATGCGATATTTTACGACAATTAGCCGACTTTTTCAGGCGTAAAAGCGTAACAAACAAACGAACTCACATTCACAATTCATACATACAATACAGATAAACTCACGGCCAGGAGGATCTGTATTGTATCTGATAGTACTTCTGCTAAGAATCTAATCTAGAAGTAATGTTACATTCCAATCAAAGACCTCAGAAAGTAGCGTTCTTTCGAATCGGCGGCCAAGAGACACTTTGGATCTCTGAGGCAACAGAGTAAGTAAGCAAAAGAACAGTTAAAAATGTATAATGGCATAAACAAAATTATCACATCGACTTCTTAAAATAGTGCAGTTGCAAAATCCTGTTTCTCAATTGGCAACCACTAAAACTGTTTGATCAATCGCACAGGTTCCAACATTAGTATTCCCCTTGCACAGCAATCAAACAGCGGTACGAGTAACGAGCTTCCAACAAACTATATCCTGTTACCTATGGTGCTATCAGCGAACGTATTCATGCGCCACTCCAGCAATAAGCAATAACCGTTAATACACAGTAAATGTGTGCCAAGATTACTTTATGTAATGCGGTAGCGACAATAATCATCACAAATAATATATGAAGGCCTCGTACAAATTATTTATGTAACACTATTCCTGTTCTTTATGTTTCAATTTATGGTGTACCGAAGTATTGATTATTACATCTGTATTTGTAGCCATACGTTATTTTTACTAAATGTTTTTGTATCATTACATATTTCAGTAATAGCCAAGCTACATATAAAATGTAGGAAGAGCTTCTAAAAATATCAATTATCCCAGATAAAAGTGTATAAAGATAAAATGAGATTTACCAAGAAATTAAATGTTTTTTGCCATATTGAAATAGTTTCCTTTATTTATTCGTTTTACCAAATCAAAATATTAATAAATATTGAAATAGCTAATACAAATATGTATCTTTTTTGAAGAAAATCAACGGAAGAGTATGAATCAGTAAGCTAATAAAACTAAATTTTATAAAATCATAAATCAAATATAGTACCTATTACTATATTAATTCTAAACAATATATCAATCAAAGTAAAAGTTATGTGTAGTACAAAATTTGGTCTTTATTTTACTAATTACCAAGGTAATTTTAGAAACTGTATATTCAGGTAAATATTTTAAGCTCCTTATAGAGCATTTTAAGGGTCCCCAGATAGCGGCATAAATATGGTACGCACCGAGTCCTTCATTAAAAATAGCATGGAATCATTTTGTAAAATGTCCGAGGAGCTTATCTGCAGGACACATTCATACAGCGGTGTGCTGATAATGAAATTCTTTATCAAGAGGTGCACAGAGTGGCGGGACGTGCCTTTGCGCCGTTGGGGCCAGCGGAAGGTCGAGTACCGGATTATGGAAATAAAGTAGATACGACATTTTGTGTATTGGTTAATCTTAAAAATTTTAGGCCTCAGCTCTGTAGCATAACCTTATGTAAGAAACTAACCCTTCATGTAAATATAGACAGAATCAATAAAGATAATGGTTTGTATTTTCTCAGGCAATTTTCGGACGAAAACTTTGGCATTTAAACATCAAATTGCATTATTTAATGATTTACATTTGTGTATACTTATTCCAAACCTCTTAAGAATAAAAATACTGCATTAATTTTATGTAAATTATTGCAGGATACTTTACGATATATGTATAACTTAGAGTCATTATTAAACGTCTAGTCGAGTATAATTTCTACAAAATCGATCAATTAACCTCCATAACTTAGTTCAAGTACGGCTATGGATATCCGCAAGAGGTTTTAGTACGTACAACGGTTGGCAAATGTAACTAAAACCAATTCTGCTATAAACGGTATCCCACTCATACACAATATTAAAGACTTAACGCTGACGTCAGTTAATACTCTAATATTTTTTACTAATTTAACTGTAAATACTACGGATATGTACCAACCGGCCGATGTGCGTCGTGTATTCTTTGGATAAGTTAAAAAAGGTTGTATTTTGATGCTAACATAAATAAAAACTGAGCAAAATTTAGCTGGATGCTAACAAGCACGATTTTCGACCGTCCGTCTTGTCCGATTACGAACTAGAACAAAGCCGAGCTCTGACTTCGCGCCTCGCATCCGTAAAAATCTAACGTCTCTTCTGTGATCGTCTTATCTGATCGACCCGTACTACTTTAAAAGATAAATGGGGATTGTGCTCTTTCAGTACGGGCGATTGAAAATTTCTAGAACGGTTTCTTCACACGGTTAAAACCAATATTTAAAAATTAAACAGCGGACGAAATTAATAACTTCGTGATTTACATTTTAGGTATTAAAATTTATAATTGCTATATTGACTTTTTTGTAAAAATAAAAGTTCATGCTCCGAATATTTATTTTATGAAACACACGTTCATTAAGTCGATTTCTGTTTCAATTATAGGCATGGGATTTTTGCGAAGCTATCGAACGTTTCAGCGGTTCGCTTTTTGCGTTAAACGATGTGTATCGTAATGGTCTCGGAAACAATAAACTACGAACGGTATAGCTTTGCGATTTTGCTCATATATAACATAAAGCTATGATGTCCAATATGCGCGTGTACATACGTGCCGAGCTATAAAGTGTGACGTTTAATGCTATGTATACCTGTGTTATGGGTTAAGTTATTTGTAATAATTAGGCGAGAACTTCTAACCTAAATTTACTTTGACCACATATTATTTTTGTTTAGTTTTATTCAATGCATGCGCTGACACCAAACGGACGTCCGCCGTCCGTCAACAACGCGCCACATATCATTTTTGGGCTTGACACAACCAAAAGCGGGTCAACAAAGTTTTATTTTATGAGTGTAAAATACTAAGTGGGTTGATTGACGAGGTGTGCCTCGACACTTTGTCATTGTCTTTGAGCTGAACAACCGGTTAACCGAACTTTGCAGCGAAGACAAACTGTGTAATAGCGAAGAGTTGGGACAGTCTTTGAAATATATTAGTTTACAACTTGAAACGGAAGGCAAGAATTTCCTTTTGAACTTTAATTACATCTAAATAAAAAGTCTTATCTTGGGGTCGGCGAAGTAAATGAGGTTGTGCGCCGGTCTATGAAACAAAAAACATGAATACTACAAATCGGGTTTTGATTTCCCCAAGGAGCACTGCGATCGTATGAGTATGATCGCGGTCATTTCCGATATGCCACAAGACCGTTTCAGATGAAGTCCCTACAGAAGCGTGACGGGGGTCTATATCTGTAGATTGTCCGATACAAAGGTAAATCGAAAAACAAGACAAATTTACGACGGTCCGTATTCTCACATTTTCACAGTGAGAGTACACGATATACCCAAACTGCTCTAACTCGCAATATTCGATTCAGAGCGATATAACTTTAAATATATCGGCAAACTTTGTGAATAAACTTACCTAAGTATCGACAAGATGAGGCGAAATGATTTTATAATGTCTCAAAGCATGAAATGTATGGTCGGGCAATAAAAATCGATTCAATATTTTTAGATGGAGAAAAACCATTTCGTACAGGAATATACCTTACAGCCGGAACGCAATCGAATAATATTCAGATGAGGAGAAGAGGATATGAAAAATATGTTAGATTTTTTGCGAAGCAACGCCGTGAGCAGCTCTGAAAAGGGTTGTGTGGCGATAACAGAACTGCCATCTGCACTAATATTTTGTACTTTAAATTTCGCTCAGTGTCGTATTGTTGTATCAAATAATATTTTATCACAACATATAAACCTGAAAATTACTTCTTTTGTTAACAGTTCTCTGCATAATTGCTAAATAATGACTTTAATATTCCACATTAGATGATTAAGTATATTAAGTAAATAAAAACATTAGACATTCGAGTGAGATTAACATTTTTCTTCCTAACATGAAATAAGATAACGTGAAATATCATGATTATCATAAATACATATATTAAGATAATAAAGCATTTGAAATATCTAATAATTGCCAGTATAAATGCCATAATACTGCTATAACAGGGGTACGGCATTATCTGGGGGCACGGTAGTGCCCCCGCCAAGACGAGCCAAGCGAAACACAAGGGCACTACCTACCCTTTCTCGAAGCGCTTCGTCGTTTTTTGAGCCCTTATAGCTTGGGTTTGGATTATACCAGATAAACAAAATTCTCAGGATATATTGTCAATAGCGGACTTATTAAAAATATAAAGTTTTAATTGCATAGCTCTTATACTTTAGATTTTATTGATATCTAAAAAACCCTAATTTCGTCACTCACTTACAGATGATCATCAAAATTCTTAGGGTATTTCCTAATATCCTAGAAAGCTAAAATTTGGTATGTACGCTAGTATTAGTACAGACACAACAAAAAAATTATAAAACTTGTAACTTTTATACCAACCCCAACTCCTTAAACTAGGGGATGGAAGTTTGTATGTGACTTCCGCAATTTTGACGCTAGAGATCTGAAAATTTATATAGGGACTCCTTGTTATTATAAATAAAAATATCTAATGAGCAAGAAATGCAACCCAAAAAATGAAAAAACATTGTCACAAGCAACTTACAAAAAGAAATGAAATTCCACCAAAAACATTTTTATGTAAAATGTTACCAAGACGAGACCATATGACTCGCACTGTCAAAAAGTTATCAGATCTCATGTAGAGCCAAGTTTCTAACTCTACACGCCCTAACTCTACAAGGCCTAACATCACAAACACTATACACCTTAGTCAAAATATGTGGCTCGGCCTTTTCGCTACATTCACTTGGGCGTAAGATGAAACATTTATCCACTGTTCATTACTTTTCTGTTATACAATAGTTATTGAAGTAACGAAATGTGAAAACGTAAAAAAAAATTTAAAACAAAATTTCGCCTCGAATTCACTCTCAAGGCGTGCTTTTTGTTGGGATATTAAGTAACCAATAACACTTTTTGAGCCATATACCATTAATATGCAAAAAATAATTATAAATCGTTGCGTTGCTGCATAAAAGAAAGACAAGCCAACGAACACATTGCCGCATTTATAATATTAAGTAAATTATGTTGTTAAAACATTATTAATATCTCTCTGTATAAAAACTCCTAAATCCTATACCACCAATCGATTTATATTCACTATGTGCTCTATAACGAGCTCTGCATTATCCTAATGATAATTATCAGACAATGCACATCCATCATTGCATTATTTTAAACGACAATCTAAGGCATAAATTATCTTAAACAAATGAATTCTAAAAAAAAAGGAAAAAATAAATCTAAAAAAATGCCTCGTTTTTGTCATAAGGTTGAAAGTATGGATAACTGGGTTTGATTCATTTAAACCAAGCTCATTACGCAAGCATATATTTTAAATAATATATGTCAAATGTAAGTTATACTCAGAAAATTAATAACAAGATGTCAATAGCAAAACTAGGTTTCTTATCAATCCGCAAGAAAACAGTCTTTTATTCTAAAATTGTAAGACGTGGCTTGGCCTAGTTCAATTAGAAAGATCTTATATAAACATTAAATTCGAAATATCGTATATAACACATCGTTTCAAATAATAATAAATTGTAGTTCTGCAGAATACTCTCAGAAACTGTAACTTGTCCCGAGGGCAGTATTTTTTGTGGGACGAATAGATGTCTCGGACCTACCGGGTTATACATGTAGATGTCTTCAATTTATTATTGACATGTGAAAGACCCATTGCGGCCTTTTTGTTAGATAAATTATTCATGATCGATGTATTGCTACATAACTGTTTGCAAAGTTTACTCAGGTAAACGTGAACTAAGTTTTATAAAGGGTATTTGAAGTTACCTTTCAACTGTGGAAATGAAGGTAATCGTTTGTAAACAAGGTGGTAATTGACGGATAATGATATTTATTATGTAAACACGTCATAGAAGCACAAGTTATAAATACATCTCTCTAAATAGGGTAAACGGCAAAGTTTTCGCATATAGGAAACTTTCCCCAGAATATTAGCTAGAGGCAAAATATCAATCTCCTGCTTAGATATTAATGTGTGGCTAAGTTTAGTGAGCTGCAACAATTCGTGGCGTAGAATAGCCATCAAGACGTTCAAGTTGAAGACAAACATCCTAAGTTCAAGGAAACCGATAAATCCAATTACCTATTGGTAGGTACACTAGTGCGACCGTTAGCTAGGTATTGAACAAATATAATTTGTGTCGTAAGGATATTCGATTACGAAGCTCATGTAGTGGGCAACGATAGTAAACAATTTTGTCAGCGTAGGCGAATTAAGTAAACAAGGCGTTGTAAGTGCTCTCTCACCACACGACCAGGCACCAGGAGAGGAAGCGGTCGAACAGACCGCTTTAAAAAAATGTACGAGCATTGAGAGCGTGCCACTGGCGGCCTCTTGACACATTTCCATAATAATGATTCACTAGATTGCGTTTATTAGCGCATTTGTACGATTTAATTGCGACATCGCGCATTGTTATATATATCACATGTATTTTTTTATTTACGTACGTATTATGTAATGGATATATGTATACTTGTGTAATAAATAGGTATATAAAAGTCTAATTGAAATTAAACTACTATATACGGATTTTATCGCGTTGTTTATTTATCACTGTATTACATGTTACTACTGAAAACTGTTACACTACTACTACTTTTGAATTTTACTAATTTATGAGCTAATAAAATTATTTAAACTATTAAAACTATTTATATTTAGGTTTACACTTTCCCCGACGTTTCGGTTGCTTTTCAGCAGCCATGATCACGGGGAGACTAAGATGGTTGAAAAGCAACCGAAACGTAGGGGAAAGTATAAATAACATTTGCGTAAACAGAAGACAATATTATATAAAAGTCTAAATCAACGGTGTAATGCGCAGGTTATTGGAAATATTCCGTGTGTTTTCAACGGTGTTACATGAGACGAAACTTCCTTGAAGGCATAGATTCGCATCACTACTGTAAGAAAACTAATTTCGCGTGTTTGCCTGGCAGGGGGCGAGGCAGCGGCATTCCTAAGAAATGTGCGGATCGCTCGGATACGGCGTTTATGTGTTTGTGATATATCGGTATGCTCATCCAAGATACAAACATGTCGCCTCCCCTTTTTTCAACTTCAAATATTTTATCTAGCGTTCTTAATTTGCAGCCTACTCACAAATACTTGACCTGAAACTTTCATTTCATCATAACTATGGTCCGATTCGGTTTGGTTCATTCAATTAATTCAACCAATAAAAGAGCCAGAGTGGTTTTCGTAACAAAACAAGTTAACAAAGCCGTGCTTTGTACTTGAACTTTAATCTGTTTTCCAGAGATTCTTATAGTGACAAATGCAAATACCTAGAGAATTTTTTGGTACAACAGCGATACATACCTATGCATGCGTATAATAATTCGAGGTTTTTCTTATTGCATATTCTCTTTTATTAAATATATTGTTGTCTTTTTTATATGGTAATGTAGGTATTTAGTGGGCCGTTTAGACAAGACAAAAACAACCTTCTGTAACAGAGATATTATATTACTGTTGTGTCTCATTCTCTATAGACTTGGTGTAGACAAAACATATCACGAACATTAGGAGAATGAACAATGACGCGGACTGGTATAAAGCTGGCTTATTAGTACACAAATAGCAACTGCTTGTTACCACGTTGCTAGAGCCGGTGTAGTTATGGACCTTGGAGGTGACTTAAAAGCCTTTTAAACTTGGTTTATTGGGATTATAATTTTAAGCAATGCATAATTTTCACTGTTATTATGATTAAGTCATTAGAAAGTCTGTGAGAATTTTACATTAATTCAATCAATCAATTGACTCACTAAATAATATTAAAACCTAAAAAGTGCGAGTAGAACTAACGGACTGAGGGTACTAATGGGAAACTATACAAAACGATTTCAAAGAATCGCGTCAGCGCCATTTAGAAGCCATACGTTTATTTGCTAGCATCATAGACCCCTTGTCACACATAGCCTGTTTTATTATTTGACGCTTTTAACATTTAAACTATATTTACTCAAAGTTTGAATTGTATGTCTTGAGCTAATACAAAAAATAGTTAGGTGCTTTTCACTTTTAAAGATATCTGTCTCATAAATTCGTCTATCGGCATACGGTCGCCGGCACAATGTTTTACCATTACGTACCACGATATACATATGTAGTTAAGCTGACAGGTTAATACATATTCTATGAACATGTTTTATTAATTTCAGGTCCCTACTAACTACGATTCAAAACATAGAGCCGTTTAAAGGTAGGAGAGAGACAAACGGGGTATGCTTAGTTGTAGAATTTTGTAAGCACCCTTTTCAGTACAGAAATCTGAAATACTCAAGAGTAAGAATATTTTCAAAGGATTCTATACTCATATTTAAAACTAGTTGCAATTGCAAATAGGTTAGCTTGCCTTTAAAAATTCAATTTAAAGTCAGTTTAAGTAACGATAATTACAACGTAGTTTAATACCTATTAATGCGAAATCTTCAGACATTTAATTAGTATTAATTGAAAAATGTAAAAACACTATGTACAGCCTCATAAGTCGATTAACACTCCCTAGATTTTGAAGAGATCTATCATTCACAATAGTGGTAATTTCTCATTTTTTACAGCATTAACAGTTAAAGGATAGTTATTTTAGTCACAATTTATTATCATTGGAAAATAATAAGTAGATTTAAATTCATAAAATACTGATACAAAATTGTATAATGTTCAGCGACTTATGTAGCTGACCGTACCTCCGTGTGTGTGATATTTGTGTCACAAAGATGTTAGTAAACTATTAAAATTACACGCGTAATAATAGATATTAAATACTATCATTGTGAATTTATACAATGTCAACAAAAATATAAATTTGGTACTGACCCGTGAAATTGTAATTTTACTGTCGGGTCGGGAAGCTTTCACGTATCAATCGGATAAGCCGTTTCTGTGTGAATCTTTCCTCTTTATAATATTAATATGACGAGAGTCCATCGTATAAATTGGGCTACCATTAGATATATATTGAGAGTAACTCGTACGCAGTCCCTTCTCGTTAGGTGCGTGCAGGGTGTACCGCGATCATTTTCAATAGGACGCATTAGTATAAGTGGGTTCGGTTCGCTGTGGATTGGCCGATTGTGCTGGGATTGTGCCGATTACATTTGCGAGCACACACCGGTGCCACGATTGAGTTATTGTCTCGTCCTCCGGCGCCGCGCTGCCCCGCCACTCCGTCTGGACGCAGGTGCTACGGCCACTGTATCACTGATGCATTTTTTTAATATAATCTTATTTGCACCGAGACCTAGAGCTTTTTATGTAAAATTCCTGTCTGCGCTGAATGTTTTAGATTATTCTTAGCGTTTGCTTATACTGTGATATTTTGAATAGGTATATAATGCAGGCAGAGAATACATTTCGGGATCTAATAATATTTTAGCTAGATTTTAATGGATAAATGCTAAACCATAGAGAATTAGTACAATAGGTTCTGCGCTTAAATGTGTACCAACACAAATTACGAACTATTAGTAATGTTGGAAAGGTCTAAGTTATTTAGCTGCGAAACGTATTCAAACATACATTTCATGATATTTAGCACATGAATAAAGGACGTGAGTTGCCTTAAACAATACACTGTATAGAATTTGCCACTATACATTCTAATACTTTTCATTTCCAGAAGGTATTAACCACGTGGTAAGGATTGCTTAATTGTGTACTTAATGTCTTACAAGTTTTAAATAACAGAAGAGTGTGGTATTTCGTATTTTTTATGGATTAAATTATGAAAGCTAAATTGTTGTGTACATCATATATTGACATATAAAATTTATGTTTTAGCAAACAAAATACCATCAGAAAGTTTTACAAACAATACAAAAGCAATTTACAAGTTAAGTCTTTTTAAATTCTACCAGGCGCCACATGTATGATAAGCTCGATTTTTATATTTTTGTTGCTGAAGCGCAGATCTCCGAAAAACTGCTCGGCGCATTTTAATGGACTTTCAGTGTTATAATCCTTAAGGTTGATGGTTGATATGGGTACACATTATTACGCTATGTCCAACAAGGTCAATGTAATATATTTTCTTAATTCAGAGAAGATATAAAAATACTACAGTGTGCATAGGTCGAATCGTATTTAAGTTCGATTATACAAAATAACGTAGATTCAATATAGACTGGCACTGACAACGTCTAGACTGCAATATTAGCTTGAAAGTTTGTCTGAGATATAATGATGTAAAATGTGTGACGGCTGACTTGACAGGCGTTCAACTTCGAAAAGCTAATCGACAAAACTCACGGGAGCACACAGTTTATGCAACCTCGTACTTAATTTGTAATAAGGGATTGAAATAAAACAGTATGTAATAAGTAAGTAATTGCTTAACATCGCACACATCGCACAAGACGAGTAAGGACATGCGTCACTTAATTACTGACTGCTTGACGAATACCGTTTGCTTTCTATCTCTTTAGTTTTTCTAACCCTCCGTCACTTAGACTAAACTAATGAGTCATTACTACGTAGAACGTGTTTGTAAGATACTCTCCGCTACTGATGATTATCAAAGCCCGAATAGTCGAACACATCTGTATTTAAACAAATATGTACCTAAGTAATGCAAAATGAAAGATACTTTTAATTCTAATATAAAAAGTTATAATTTATAATATTCTAGTAGTAAAATTGTAACAGTGTACATGTTTGCACATAAAAATATAAGCTATTTGTACCTAACTTTTATATACGTCTTTCTTCAAGTCTTTTAATTAGTTCTAACTTTCACAAAACCAAGCACATATTCTAACTCAACCACATACAAAAGCTTTTTCATAGAAACAATTCAAAATGTGCCATTTGCATTAAATGCTGGGTAAGGGCTATTTAAGCCTATTTCATACAAAACGGTTCAGTTCTAGTGAATGTGGTGCTATGTACTCTAGTATTAACTTTGTGTAAATAAATATATACCTGTACAACAAATGTGTTTGAGATCATTATATTAATATACTAGATGTGCCCGCGGTTTCACTCGTGTTTATGTTTACTGCGCCGCCCCCTCGGGTAGTAGCGTGATGTTATATAGCCTATAGCCTTCCTCGATAAATAGGCTATCCAACACTAAAAGAGGTTTTCAATTCGAACAAGTAGTTCCTGAGATTAGCGCGTTCAACCAAACAAACAAACTCTTCAGCTTTATAATATTAGTATAGATTTAAAGTTGGTGCGTATGTAAAGTTTTGATTGTAACAATTACAAGAAAGTACAACGTTAGTAGCATGTCGAAACTTTGGCTACGGTTGTCTCGTGCAGAGGTTCTGTTAAATTAAATTTATAATATTTTTATCTAGCTTAACTAGCGGAACATAGTTATCGAACTTAAACGTACTTTTATACAAAGTTACAAATGAATTCAATCAAAAATCCAAAGAGCAGAGCGGTGCCGAAGACCGAGTCAGTCGACGCGTATAATTTATATTATATGTATATACTTTATACAGTGAGCGACAAACACTAAACTTTAAAATTTAATTAAGCTTTTAGTCTGCGGAGCTTTTGTCAAACCTTACCTGCAAAATCTAACCTATATTTTTTAGTAAATCGTTTACTTTTTACGTTGTACGGCAACTTGTTTTACAAATATCTAAAATTGCAATATTTTACACGAGTTTTCGTAAAATCGTAGATACCCAATAATTTCCGTAATAAATCTGAAGTATTTTTTCCTTATTAGGTTGTTACTTTATACAGGAAGGTCGGCGGAACTTGACGTTAATAAATTTGCTTGTAATGAGGCGCTTAGCCTGATGCAAAGTATAATGCCGACAATAAGCTTAATGACTCGCCTTCTAGCCAAGATTAGGGTTACGATCTGTGCGACACAATAGTAATTATAAAATTTAATAACGTCACTATAAGTTGCACATGTTGTTTTTTGTCAAATTACAATTGGTGCTATACCAATTCTGCAAAGTTAAACTATTATCTTATAGCATAATAATGTATATAATGAGAATTCGTGTTTATAATTTGATGTTATTGACTTGGAAACTTTATTTTCTGATTGCAGTAGAATATGGCATCTCATTGAAACAATTATTGCATACCTACCTACTAAATCGAGAGGTAACGTACTGAAAGAAATAAGGTACAGCTGCTATTTTTAAATTGTAGCATTCATGAGGCGACGTGCGAAAACTCGCCTTAGTGCCGAATGCAGGAATGGACCATAAAAAAGTCATAAATGACCCACCTACTCTACGGATGAGAAAATAAATAAGATTATTGAGAAAATCGGATCACTGGTTTTATATGATAATAGTAGTAATTTCTTCAATAAACTAAAGAGATTAAGCGGTACTTGGTGAAGTTATGCCATTGATATAAAATAAAAGCGTTAATCATAGAATAAAATAGATTCATACCTAAGTAAGTACTATTTGTTAAAACCCAAAATATTTTCAGCGGGTCCACCATATCCGCGCGTGCATATAGGCACCGACGGCGTTTCACCGCATGGCGCACTCTAACTGTCAACGATGATTATTATCACACACAAACACACGCTTCTTAACACGTAAACAACAATAATTCATAATATTAAATCACTAAGCACATGCCGTTTTATTGTTAAGTCCGATTGAACGGAATTAATTATCATTGAAGTGAGTGACTAGGGGAGGCTGTCGCGCGCGAGGCGAGCGGTCGGCGACTCGCCCAAGCTGAACTGCCGCCGCGCCGAGCCCGCCCCGACGTACAACCCCGCCTGGCCGCCGCTTTCACAGAACAACCATATTTTGCAAACATAAAAACAAGTCCTGATAATACTAATGGACATGAAATGTTCGTTAATGATGACACACATACAATAAAAATGTCTAGCTACCAAATAACACAATAATGACATATTCATATTAAATTTAGATAAAAATATATATGACAAATCTTTTTGCAATTTAAAATAATGTTATTTTATACCTAACGATTTGAAAATACAAATGCGCAATAAAATAATCTCTTCAAAGCATTTGCTTAGAACTCCGTTTCGATCTACCCGCGTATAAATTCCGATCACGAAATTAATTATGTTTTATAGAAGATTTAAGCAAAGAGATCGCTGCAAATAATCAATTAGGTACAAATTAATGTATTGGAGAGTTAAAGCTATCTGTGTAATTAATTTGCACCTTTCGGACGGCAGGTTTGTCGATAAAGTTCACTGCGATCGGCTCGTTTAATGTATAGTGTTGGAATCTGATAAGATTCCCATTAATCACAGAACGAGTCCCGGCCAGGTCCCGAGTCGCGGCAACTGCGACGTTCCATTAGTCAGAAAGTGAGTTGCTGCGTTACGTGTACGACCAGACATGTCAAGCAACCCAGTCAATGGTTACCGTGGACGTGCCGAACGCACGTACACCAGCTTTTTCCACCAATATCAAATATACACGTATCAGCGATAGAACATGATAAATTGGAATATCTGTGACGGTATCCCAGAATATTGACAAAAATAAAAATTGCCTTGGAGATAGCTCTCTGCCGTCAGCATACAAAACGATTAATTAACAAGGTCAACAAATTTTCGCTAAAGCAGTAACTACAAACAACAAACTCGAAGAGGATAAACAGCAAGATAACAGCTAAGTCTGAAATGGAACCGTGTTCATTATTGTGGTTTAAATTTAGTATTATAATACTCGCATCTCTCAAACTTAGTGGGACTATCGTTTTAAAGATTGCAGCAATAACTAAATCAGTCAGACACGCCCAGATTACAGACAAACCTTAATCTAAACTTTTAATAATTTTGTACCAGTAAATATGTTCAAAAGCACGGTTTCTTATCATCTCGATGTATCTGAATCAAGGCTATCGAATACCGTTGATTAGGTCAACAACATTCAATCATTTTTAAATATTTGATAACAGAATCAGGGACGTCAATTATTTAAAATCGTCTCGATTCAAATAAAACACATAGTATATAACAAGATGGTTTTTATTTGTGTATATACCTTTACATATGACAGAGAGAATACATGGAACAGCCTAGTAATAATTACATGAGAAAACAACCTTAATTGTGTAACTGTGATCTACACAATTACTACATTCATACATACCTATGTATATTATTGTTATATGTCTGTATTAAATAGAAGCTAAATCGTTTGAACATTACCACAACAACACAGTAATAAAGTATCGCTGAGTAAATTGAAAAGTTAAGAAACTCTGTTTTAAATGAGACCGCTCCGAGTCGAACACGCATAGGATAACAAATAAATCTAAGCACTTTTACAACTCTCATGCTGCAAATCTTTTTCTAAGTTTTCACTCCACCGCACTCCCGTAGGGCTTATACTTATAAATAGAGATATATTAACATAGAAATGGTCAAAGGTCGTGGTGTCATTGATATCATGAATATTTATTTAAGTGTATTTACATCAGCATTAGTTCGTGACGTAAGAATTAAGATGAAGAGACATTTAATGAACCTCTTTTTTATTCTAATATGGTTGTCGGTCACAGGTGGTCTAAACTTTGGGACGTAAAAAGCGTTGAAAGCTTAACTGAAGAAAATGGATGTTACGAAGTCGAGGGGGCGTTAAGTGCTATTATAGCCATAATTACATTGATGTCAAATAGCTATAATGACTATAAATTCAATGAAACTGGTGTCGTAACACCTATAGTAAATTGTTAACGCAGAAAACTACAAATGACGAGGCATAGCTAAAAGGACATAAAGCACTTAGAAAACATACATGTGACTTCTATTACAAAAACATACATTGACTAGTTTGTTTTCACAGTGATTATTCGGAAAGTTAATATAAGTACTCGTAAAAAATTGCTTTTGCTTTATACTTCGTCCATTCTGTTATGTGTAACTTGTGATGGTAAATATATTTACTGAAAATTTGCCCATATTTGTACAAGCCTTTTTCTGTATTGTGTAAATAAAGACGTTTTTATATTGACTCAAGCTGGCGCTATTGTGTGGCGACGTTACGAGTTAGTGTCTAGTCCCTACTTACTTTCATATACGAGTAAAATTAGAAGATGCGAGTATCTTCTTCCGTGATGACTTAACTCATGCGAGTGTGCCACTTGCCCACTCCGCTGGTAAATTAGCTGTGTCCAAATAATTCTCGCACAGAATAATATGTATAAGTTAACCGCCCAAATGTGTTCGGGTCTTACCGCCATAATATTGAGAGTTTGTACACGGTAGCAAATATCCAACATAATGAAAATCTTAAAGAATATTATTTGCTGGGGATGGCCTTGTACATTATATAAATAAAAAGTTAGCAGCTAATTTAGCAGTGAGCCGTTTCTTAGTCCCTCGGGTTGGTGGTTATTATTCCTGAGAAAACAAAGAGAAATCACGCAAGACTGCGGTGTAGGTTGGAAGCCAAGTGGTAAACTAGCGAAGCAACTCGTTAACAGGAGGACCTGGCCGTCGGCCGATACTTGGCTTACGGAATGCCTGTAAGCTGTCGTATAGACGCGCGGCCACTTTGTTTATAGCACAATCGATATTCAAAACTTGGAAACTATAGCTTACTATTTTCTGTAATACCTACTGGTATCACGCAAGACGCGTTCTTGTGAATGTTGTGATATATATACCTAACACATATCTTCACAATTGTCGTATTTATTTATAATACTGTGAAGAATAACTACTGCTTAATTATCTATTTAGTAATTATAATGGAGTAATGAATTTTATTTTGGCCGCTCTTATAATACACTGTATTTTCTTTGTACTCATTGATTTCAATAAGCCGTATTAATAAAATATTGAACATAACACTGAGACATAAAGCACTAAAGAACACATGTTTCCGTTTATGTTGCAGTCGGATTTATTAGAGGCGGTTGGAAATTGTTAAGCGTTTACTCGAACGTACTGAGTATTGGTTTGATCACGTTTGAACACAAAGATACGGCAGCGGCGAGCGTGCTAACGTCGAAATAGATTCTCTCGCATAGGGGCTGGTACTGTTATGTTAGTATATAAATTTCTATGGCAGTACCGGCCAAGCCAAGCTGATAAACTATTTAGTGTGTATGACCTCAAAGTAATTTGGACTTCGGTCATGGAGGGTTACGTTGTCGTTCAAGCTAAACTGAATATTGTGCCACATCGATCTTTACTCTCGCCCGTGAAGCAATGTTGCGGCTGACGATTTTCGGCTTAGTAGTGGACCATCCTGATTTTGCCATTACGTCCACATCGTTAATTTGTTTGATCGTTCAAGTCCGTTCTATATTAGATTGTCTGAAAGATTGTGATAAGTAGTAGAAAGTGTCGTACACAGGAATACCATAGTAAGTGTATATAGCAGTGGCACCATTTTTAAATACTTTATGCACTTAAATTTCCCGTACATGGTTTTGATATAAAATTATAATCACGCTTGAAAGTGTCGACAGCAGTAGGAGTAAATATGTGTATAATTCACGCAATTTCAATGATTACGTTTAGTTAGCTAGTTCTATATGTATATCTTTACTCATATTAATAGGCTTTAATTAAGAATACTATTTGCGAATATCAAAACTTTTCATATACATCGTATGCGAATATTGATTTTGCAACCAATTGTTATTGGTTTATATTAGTTTTAAAAAAATAAGACTAATTAAAGACTTATTTATTTTTCTGAATATAATAGTATTGATTTAAATACCATGTACCTAAAATAATGGTAGGCAAAGAAAATTTTCAATCAGCATAATATATATGTCAAAACATACATTATATATACACACAGGGCAACAAAGCGAATTTCTACTCTCACATTTCGCATGCTATTGTTTTAAGGTACCACGCAAATGAGAACAAGCTTACTGTCGTCTATGGGGCACAGGTCTAGCCTCCGAGCTACCAGTGAGTATTGCTTGCAAGCAAACATAACACTTTGACACTATCTACACGACAGCAGTCGTATTCATTACCTCTGCGTCATGCATGGCCATATAATTAATTACTATTTATTATCTATTATTATAGTTTTTGTTTTCTGTGTGTTAATCAACAAACGACACAGCGTGGATATAAAAACTACATAAATATGTTGCCATATCTATAAATTGTGTTATAATAATCAAATACGGCTGCGGTCTAGTTGTGGTTTTTATCAATGTGAAATCAATACTACTAACACAAATATTACCCGCTACCAGATTACTGCTTTGCCGATAGTTGCCTATTACATAATACACAAGTATTTTTATTTGGTGCTATAACATAAAATACATTAACGAAGGAAATGAATCAATTGTGCGTTTGACAATAATTAATCATAAACTAAAATCTGCACACACAATGTCAGCATCCCAGCTTCGCTAGGAATTCTAGTTTAATTTAGTTGGCTGCTTTCAGAAATTTGGTAATATTGTAATTATACTGGATGAAAATGTCACTACAATACGCTATTGTGTAACAAAATAATAGCCATTCATGGTATCGTTTACACAGCTTATAATAACACCATAAGTGCGGAGCCTTATGAAATATTGATGACGTTGACAAGCACCAGATAATTGTTGAGACGTGCTATGAATAGTAATTTCATTACAGGATAATAAGCTTGGTCGCCGAAGCAAGCCAGCCAGCCTGCCGACAGCCGCGCCTCCGCGCGCCCCGCGCACCCTTAGCCCTGAGCCCCGCCAAGCCTCACCGAGCCCCGCCACAACGTTCTGCAAACAGACCGCCTAATGGGATCCAACGGCATTAAATTAAGTTCTAAAATTAACTTTTCAAATACGTAACTCTTTGTAACACGCTAAAAGAGAAAAATACTGCACTAAACGTAAAAAAATATTAAGTGATTACTTAAAATTGTTAGGAATACTACATCGTGTAATTATTTTAACAGTCGGTGCTTCTACTAAATATAAAGTATTCATGAACGCTCTCTCAAAGAAAAATACCTTAGCTCGAAACTTCATAGCAGTAAAAACTTCGTGGTATGAAAGATATGGTAGTATAATTAATTAAATAATTCAAAACCCACATTTCAATTAATTTGTGCTTCTCTGAAAGCAGGGGCTATACAACGTTGCTCAATATATGTACAAGCATTTTGTCTGTCATGTTGTAGGTACCTACATGACCTGCTACCGAAAGCTAAGATTCCAGGAAAAAAGTATAAATGTTATGCGAACAAAAAAATGGCTGCATATTTTTTATACACCGAAAGTGAAAAAGCGATATTCACACTCGTACATACGAGTTTACCTTACCTATATACATATAAAGTTTCATTGCAATTGCTCACCTTTGATAGACAAGCGAAGCGTACGTATCTTATTCAGAGTCAGATTGTCGAACGCATATTTATCAAAATTCTTTGTTTGCCGGGAATATTTTCTCCTTACATATTTATTTATACAACAATGAAAATTATCTACTAAAGCAAACCTACTGGTAATGTATTTACGTAATTCAACTGAGTTTATAGTAATAATGTTAATATTTTAATAAACAGATATCAGTAGATATAATCTCTGGTGAAGCGTGTTCGAATATAAACTGACATAGATATTGTAGCTGGGTTGATAACAATATATTGTACAGGGTTGTAGAAGGCAATATTGTATCTATGCAGCGTACACGACTTCTGGGTCGGCTGCCTTTGCGGTATCAATCTGACATCGCCAGCTATACATTTTATCCTAGCAAGACACCGTCTCTAACGTTTCCACCACTACTCTATATTGTAAGGTAACGACCAGATTTATTATAGTTCACATTTAATGTGGGTCGAGGTGAATTGATAGCACAAGAATTGAAAAATTAAGGTAGTGACCTGTATTTTACCTGACTATTAAATTTGAAATGCAATCTTTACAGGACAGTCTTAGGAAAAATATATTATGTTAATTATTTAATTAACATAATATATTTCTGTCATTGTTTAAATGAAATAAAAAAATATCTTAGGAATATAATATAATATAATCAGAATTAGTACAATAAATTAGTATATTTAACTAACTGAAGCTTTTCAGCTTTCACACGCCTTGCCTAGTTGTGAAAGCACTATGCGACAACGGTAATTTTAAATCGAGTGATATTTTATGTGAACTATAATGAAACAAAATTTACGTCTTCGACCTTCGCGTATTGGGTCAAACTTAATGGTTTAGGATTACTTAGTAATATAGAAAGAAAGAAATAAGTTTATTTAACGACAAACTCATGCAAATACACAATAAAACAAATCAAGAAGAAATATAAAACATATAAGGGTGTCATTAAAAAGGTATAATCTCAGTTTTAGTTAGTTTATTAGTCGTAACACCTCAAAGGTGTGACGACGCTGGTCTGCCGATACCTATTTGTTGACATCATAATCATAGTGTATATTAGAGCAAAGTGTAAATCAATCTATATTTCAGAAACGTTAGTAATGCTCTATACACAGTATGTTATCATTGTATAAAATATAGGTTGATCTCTCTTCAGTATATTATAACTATGAATTTACTGATAATGAGGTAAAATACGTCAAACAGTAATAGGAAACACTAGTAGTGATGACGTCGATTAACGTCATTATTTTGCGTCATCACCCAAATGGGCAAATTAGTTGGGCTTTCAAGCCAACGCACTATCGTATAAATGTTAAATATAGCAACAATAACTGCTTATAAAAAAAAATTGCCTAAACATTATAAGCTGTTTACCTTTATCTAGATATCGCGATGCACAATATTTTAAAATGGAAGCTGTGTGGGAGTAAATGCATGTAGTCATGGAATCAATAAGGCTCTACACGCTATTATGAACAGCCGAAACGTGTCGATAAAGCAAAATCGGCAGTCTATTTTATAGTATAGTAGAAAAACGGGACATGACAGAAATGGGTACCTAGATAGAAGAACAAATTTGGTGATAATAAGATATGATATGATCATATCGGCGACATTAAAAGGCCAAGTACAGTACCTAAAAGCGTCAAACAGGTACGAAACAAAAACGTATGAAATAAGGTAGGTATAGTATATCAAATGGCTAATCGTAGTGTCTCTCCCTTACAGGTAACAGGTGTGAGTAATTAAAGCTGTGTGATACAATACAAATCACCAATACTTGTGCGCATAGAAATATATCAAACATTAATAGCTACACATACTCAGATTATTGTATGGTTCCATAAGCTAATCATACAAATCATGTAATACATGAGTTTGCTGAATGCGGGTTGATTGCGTACGCACTGGTACGCAATAGGTACTGGGCTCATACTGCCGACACGCCGCGCCGTTTGGATAGATTATGACGATATATGATTAATGGCAACTCAGCCAACTTTCAACAGCTCGCCTCGAAAAATAAGCTGGAATTATAGGCTCACTTGCTACGTACAAATTACCTTATAGATGCGGGCGCAGAAACCCTTCCTCTTTTGCATATTATATTTAGATAGAAGAAAATATTAGAAGGGCTGTGGTAATAATCCAGATATGAGGGTACGATTTCAATGTTTGTTCTATTAAAATTATAGAACAATCTTTAAAAAGTAATACCTACCGTCAGATTTACCATAGGGACAACATATGATCAAATATAATAGCTGTAAGGGGATCCGCTTCATTTACTAAATATCATGTAAAGGATTCAAAAGGCTAAAATTGGAGCTATTTCTCAATTTCAGCCTTATTTGTATGAATAGAAGAGAAACTATACAAAGTCTAAGTTTACCAAAGGAATTAAAAATCAATTTAAACATTATCTTATATACGCGTTAGACGGAGCTTTACTGCCTCCAAGTAGAAGTGTAACTACAGTACCGGGTCTCAAAGATAAAGGATTCCTCTTATCCCTTCCCGCTGAAGGAGACCGACAAACCCTCTCAAACAGATAATTAAAACGCATACTTGCATTTGTAATTGTTCTAGTCAAAGCTGGTCTCTAATAACTAAGTTGAGCGAGTACCCACATAATCTCAAAGGGAATTAAAACCTGATCTTAAACTTTGTATAAAGATTGAGAGCGTACATACGAAGTTTAAATAGTGTCGCAGTTATTTAATTCTAAAGTAACGGAAAAATCGATAGCTAAATAGGAGTTGGTACAAAGTTAGATACGGGGTAAGCACACGGCTCATTAAACTTCAGCTATCCACATTTGCTTACGTCTGGATTCAGGAGGTTCTCGAGGAACGCAATGACACTTGTTCGTTTTATCGTCGACCTTTTAAGATGTAGGTACTCAACCCGCTTCCGCCCTTAAGATGTAGGAGAAACAAGACAACCATAATATTGTTGCCTATATTTTACTACTACTAGTTTATATACGAGCTAGCATACAAGTACTAAAATAAAAGGAGCATACGGATACTATTTTGTATCTCTGGAGATGTTAAGGCGCCTTTCTAGACTTTACTTAGCAAATATGATTTACCGTATCTCTAGTATCGAAATGTCTTCATACGTTACGTTTGAAACTTCTATTAATCATTAACTTTGTTACAAAATATCATAAAAGTAAAGCTTTTGAGACTTATCCTCGATTTAAATGTACATAAATTATGTTGCAAGGGCTCAAGCCAGCCTCCGGTGGTCATAACCTCGCCAAAAGACGAAGGCGTTTTATGTTTATGAAACACTATAAACACGGAATTCTACAACCAATAGTGAGACAAACTGTAACATTCTTGACTGAACTATCGTAACTACTGCCATCAAAGTAAGATTACTATTCAGAGAATCACAATCAAATATTTTGAAATTGTTGACATTGTACCAAAACCAATTCGTTAACCGAATTGTTTGTTTGTAACAAGCTTGGAAATCTTTATATCAGCTCGTTGCTCTTAAAACGAAATAAAATTTTATTGAACGTTTCCGAACCTTTTTAGATTTGGTCCCGCATACGAATAAGGCAATAAATGTTGATCAGGACAACAAAAACAATTGACCGAAATCTATTATCAGCTATATTGCTGTTAGTGAAACACACTACGAATGTTGTACAAGCCGCCAGAGACCGGAGACCTGGTATTGATTAAACTTTAGTCAAAGAAAAACATGTCGAATCTAGAATTCATTTTATAAAGAGCCTACATTATCATGAAAGAAGGAAACAACGTAACTGAAGTATAAAGGAGTTTTAAATAACATTTTGCAGTAAAGCATGAACTTGGGACTTTGTTTAAAATTCTTAATAGAAAGAGCAATAAGGAAAGTATTGTAGTCGTTAAATGTTTCTGGACCCCTTCAAATCCGTCAAAATCCTATTGAGAGCAGCACAATGAATGTTGACTTCATCTTTGTGTTATTTTCTTGTTGCGTTCGGGGGCCATGGCACTTGAATAAAAGATTTGTATATTATCTGGGCTCGGTCGCAGTACAATGGGACAGCGACAACGCACCTACTGTAATTCAGTGAGCGGCCTAGCGTGTAGCGACCGCATTCTATTATTATATAACTGGATCACTACCGACAATCTAATTTAAAGGTGAACATAGAGAACACACACTCGCCTTCGGTATTGCATACTCTAAACATCCATGAATTCCAAATTTGTTGCAATTTGAGCCTCAAAGACGTTGGTACTAAGCAGTATAAAAGCGTTCGAAAACTCAATTTTCAGCAAAGTAAATATAAACAAGTATCAAAATACGTCGATAATTTAATTTAAGTTGTAACATAACAATATCGTTGAAGAAGTTAAGTCTATAAGAAAACTTTTTGCTATTTTCAAGTTGGTAAACTTCAACGCTTAGGGAGGAAAATATATTTCCCAGATCTACTTTTTAAGTAGTTGGAGGGCAAGTACAGGGCCGGACACATCCGCTGTTGGCATACAAGTGAAATGAGATCCTTTCCGAATCCAAAATCAGAGTATAAGCAAATTGTGATCGTCACGAAAACGACTAAGGTCACGCGTCAGTGGTCTGACATTATTTGTCAGAGTGGATCGGAAAGCAATTTTGCCTAAGTCGAGACTATTTGTCACACATAAAACGTGATCTACGGAGCCATCTGACCGATACATCCCGGCCGGGTCAGCGTAGCGGCGCGGGTGACCGCCCGGACTAGCGTAAACTACTTTTAATGTATGAATAAAATTTGTACCCTGCCTACTGTCCATTTAAGCACCGATACCTTGAAACGATTTAAAAGCTGCTATATGAAACGTATAGAGTTAATACTTGATCTTTCGTATGGATGTAAGTCAAAAACATAATTCTCAGTTACTCTACTCTTTCCTCAGATACTAAACTAACTACGAGTAGAATTTTAGCCTGCTGTTTGCCTCAAAGGAACATATTTCCACAAAGTTATATGCACTACTTATTCATGAAGATGTTCCAATAACTTATATTTAGTGCACGTATATTGGACGTGCGCGGACAAGTCAAATAACAGAGCAACAAGTCTATAGTAGTACGCAGCGGCAGTGTTGTCAGTGTAATGTCAGGCGGGAATGGAGGGTGTACAATGCATGTCGGCTATGTTCCCTGTGTCAGTCGGGCGTCGACGGGCAAAATGGTCCTTGTGCAGTGCACTCGGGATTTTCGGTTCGAGATAGAAAATTGGATTGGTTCGTATCGGTCTCGGTGAAACACAGCCAGGAGTTTGGCGTGGAAACTTATTCTAGGCGACTTATGGCATCGGAGCTTCGATATCCTCCGGTAGCAGATATATATCGTAATTTATATACAAATATATTGTAACCGAAATAAAACCCGACGATCTTTGTAAATATCACTCGACGTGGCAAGAAAATAATATCAAAATACGTTTTGATTTAAAGAATACCAATTACATCAGATTGCATATTTCTGCCAGTTACACAATGAACACAGCGAAGCGAATGACAGTGAGCAAGGGTTACGAATTGTAAAATTCCAAAATACCTACCTCCCCGTGCCCTCCTTGAATGCTGGAGGTGAAAACTTTTTGATTAATGAGCAAAAAGCTTTCGTCTGCTTATGCCTTTAATTAAAACTTAAAACTAAAAAGTTTGACTAGAGAGATTGTCGGGCGCCTCGAGCCAGTCATTAATAGAATTGTTTGTTTGCGCGTGCATCGCCACAGAATCGTAAACGTTTTGTGTATAGTATAGGAGCTAGCACTTAGTCGCGTGCAGCCAGAGGCCCCTCTGCGGACCTCGTTTGCCAGACATTCTCCGCATCGTCGCTAAGTACTTAATTGTGTCAGTGGTCCTGAACACAGCCAAACTTAAATGAAATACTCGTGTTCCTTTAGAATAATCGTTTGCCATTAATTTCTTTCACTAACCCAAATAATGAAATCAAGCGATATCAAGTGGAGATCTAAAAATAGTAGGTATAATCCTTTTTACGGCTTCTAATTCATAAGGTTTAATATTTTAACACTTTTTTAACTGATCGTGAAGCTCAATGGGCTCTATTATTTGAAGACTTACCGTAACGCCGAATGTCATGTCATTTTAAAAGGTCATCGAGACGACAATATTTTTTTATATATTTTTAATGTATTCCGAGTATACTACATAGTCACTTAATTATTTGTTATCAACATTATTTTGATCAAGAGAAAGAAATAAAACTATCTCAGTCGCGCAACGATGAATGTAACTGCTGTGCACGAGGTCTCAACTTCGATTCCCGATGGATGGGGCAAAGAGGATTGGGCGGTGTTTTCTGTCATTAAATTCTCAGCAGCAGCACGGAGTCTGGAATTGTGATTGATAAACAGCAATAGGCTTGATCGCTATTACGAGGCACATCAATTCATAACTGGTTAACAATTTGTAAAATACCTACTTATGATAATATGTACTTCTGACAACAATTTCAGAGCTGAAGGTGTGAGACTATGTATGTACATAATTATGTACTAATTAGGTACTCCGTTACCGTTAGTAACACTCTAATTACGATGACAAATTTATTATATAAACGAAATAATATTGTTTCCCGTGTCGGAAAAAGGCAGATTTGGAAGTAATAAACAATAAATATTTATAGATGTCTACGGAAATCAGAAAATAGAAACATATTCCGGCACAGTAAATTATTGTATTAATTGGAATGTATCAAATAAAATATGAAAAAGTAAGTAGGTTATATTCTCTAGAAGAATTATTTACAGCTATCAGATTTGTACAGAATTCGGCTAGTTTGAATATGTTTCTTTCTCCATTTTCCTATTATTCTGTAATACGAACATAATCTCATCAATACTGGATAATATTTTTCTTTGATATCATCAATGTCTAGTTACCGTATTATTTACCTATACAGATTTTCACCGTTTTAGGAGCATGTGAAATTTTGCTTTTATAAGCACCTGTTCTTTTTACCTCAAATTGTCTCAATTTATTGAATATATGAGTACAGCTTAGTATTCATCCCATTGGTATAAAAGAAAACATAAGTATAGCGAGATTATTGAAAAAAAATGTTATTTGTTTTCACCGAACCATTTTTATGATTATAAAATAAAGCATAAGTAAAACAAACAGCAGCACTTTTTCAGTGCCGTTAAAGACACCACTAACATCTTTGAGCGCGTGTGTAAGTCATGGTTTCGGGACTTATATATCTACCACACACTTACTGCCAAATTATAAAGCAACATAATTATATATTATTTGAATAGGTACTTTAACACTAAACACATCAATTATAAAATGTATTAAATACAATTAAAAGTTGTTTCGCACTAGAGTTACAGCGTAACCGCTAATTTGTTGTTCCGGGAACTTGTTTAATTTTACGTTTATGTTACAATACATTTGCTTTTACGCTAAATAATAAATAAACTAGAGGGTTAACACGACGCTGAGTGGCTTTCTTAAGCTTAAGTTTGATACATATACTTTAAACCGCACTCATTAGACAAGATCAAACAGCGATCTTCGCGATGTGACTAGCTTCATTAATTTATATAAGTTAAATTTGCGACATAATACATTCAGCGGTACAAAAAGTGGCTCAAGCATATTTCTTGAATTATAATCATAATTAAATGAAAATTATGCGATTTTTAATCATATTTATCTATTTTTCATTTTCATAGTAACTATGATTAATAGAGCAATAGAAGATTTCTAAATGTGATAATTTTATACAAATTACAAAAGCTAAAATTTCAAGGTAAAGAATAAGATTACACACTTATCGATATTTTTAAAGAATATTAAGGAAAGTCTTAATTTTATTACCAATACTTTTACCTCTGAGCCTGATAATCGCCCGCTAAAATATGGTCCAGATTATGTCTATGCGATTAGACATAACCTGGACCATATTTTAGCGGGCGATATTTCTAAATCTCTACTTGAGGAATTACTTCCTAGATAGAAATTAAAATCTTTCAATACGTTTTTTTAACTCATGTAGGACCTGCGGCGAGCTAACAGTTAGTCTAACAATTCCTGTTAAGCATATTCCAGACTTACTCTGTGGTATTTATTCCAATACTTCTTGCTAGCTACTAAAATTGCCGCATTTTGACCTCCGAAATGTACTTATCTACGGAACAAGCTGTGTGTCGTCGGGAATTGTCTTGTAATAAAAGTGATTTCTCGCTTTTGATGAACACCTGATATGCTAAACATGATTTTGGAGGATCTCTTCAGTGTATAAAACTAGCATTAGTTACCTCTCAGCCCTCACTAACTCTGTACGAGCATCTGAACTTATCCTGCGCAAACCATGAAAGACAGAGAGTTTTTAGATGGAAATTAACGGTTTGCCGGGTTTTTGTCGGAAGAAATCGCTGACCATGCTTTTTCTGCACACGCTCACTGCTGTTTAAAGCTCTAAAGGCTATTCTGCATTCAATCGTACACAAAAATTTACTCCATAGGTCATGTGTTGAAATTGACTATTTTTTGGCAAATCAAAGTCGAGCTACGCGATGTTGCCCGGAGTGTTCTGTACCTCGAGCTGGTATTTTAGCATGCAGGTTTTGTTGCTCCATTCTTCTTTTGACTGTTTGCTTATTTAAGTCAACTCATTTTGCTGTTGCTTGTAATGATACTGCCGTATCTTCACCGCAGTGATAAACGGCTTTTTCATAATTTCCAAACCAATAAATCAATGATTGCGCACTGAAGAATGTCTAAATTCGCCGCTTACTAATCTTTTCGTGTAAAATTAGTCTTGTTGTACCTTTTCAACGAGTATCTTTAAGTTGTGTGAGGTACATTTAAAGTATTAGCGACTTTTCGTTGAGTAAGCCCTTGACTCCTAAGGAGTACAGTATTAGACGTCTGCGCAGGATTTATCGACATTGTATGCTACCTGGAAGAACTATGATAAGCTATACATTAATTTAAAACAAAAAGAAATTATGCTTAACGCGCAATCATTTTAAAATCAAATTTGTAATCACTTATATTGTAAGTGTCCCAATAAAGTTATGCGGTAACTGTGTCACAAAAGTTAAACTAACGGACTACTTTTAGTTTTCTTTTGGCTTGAGTCAGAGTAATACTGGTTCGATTAAATTATAACACAAAAATTTTATTTGCAGGTCTAAAAGACTGGTTCTATACCTATTTATATTTGGGCTACATTTTGTTCCGCTAAGTGTATTATATTAACTCGAACGTTCACAATCAACGAGCCAAACGGTTACGTCGAATCAAATAACTGTATTTCATTGCGGGACTGTATACAAAAGTAGAATTGCAGAACGTAACCGAGTATATTTTAGGCACCGAAGATGTTTATTTACGTACCTGTATCAGACATGTCAACAAAACATAGTCGAACCCAACAACATATATATATATTTTAGTACCGGTCATATTAGTGTAAGGCCCCCTCGGCCCACAATTTAAACGGCAGTTTGACACGCTGCGAATAAATCAAGGACGCAACATTTGGCGATAATTTAATATGACGGAAGAAAGGAGCACGATAGGCCTTAAGCACCATTATGAGCTCATATTACGAGCGTCATGCAGACTTACGCACTTTTGTCTGAACATTTTATGACGCGTGAGTATTTTACATTGCCCTAACTTCATAGTTGCAATGTGGGTATATTTAAAAGACGAATCGAACGGTTTTCAATCGTTTAGAATATTTGAAACTTTGATTAGTATCCGAATGCATTAATCGTTGACGTTGATTGCTTATCTAATTACGTATTAGCAGAACGCGAATACGAATGTGCAGACCGAAGCGAATCAAAGCGATAAAGCTAAAAATGTAATTAAGGTCACAACGAGTACCCTTTATGTAGGTACCAGTCCACGAAGATAGAATATATGAAGAACATATAGAAATACCGTAATACAAAAGTAGAAGCAGGAGTAATAAAAGTAAAGGTCTCAAGAAGAACTTATTATTGTCCTCCACCGAGCATGGAACGCAACACGACCTATCACGACTTATCATTATCAAAACATGTTTCAAATAATCATCAGTGGTAACGAATTTATATTCGAATGGGGTATTAGTAAAGTATAGGCAGATTAAAATCAAAAATCATTTACACCAATTAAATGTCCAACTTAATCATATGTCAGTCACCAACGTGCGTTCAAAATAACAAAAACTCTTTAAAACATAAATATATGGAATAAAAAAAAGATTTAAAATAAATTGCACTTGTGATATTTTTCACATAAATACAAGCATCTATAATAATCACGACGGCATGTGGGTGAGGGCGGTTACCGTTAAAACGCAACATCGTTAATCTTCCTATATTCTTACAGTGAAAATATTTTATATTTTCCTTTCATCGATGTCTAAAGTCTAAGACTAAGCAAAGCAGACATTTTTCAAGTATCGTCTCATCTTGGCGTGCTCATAATACGAGCTTCACATAGATACCTACATACTGTACAATATTACGCGTCCTTGCCTTCCCTGCGTGCGACGACAAAGCAAAAGATTTTTATACATAACTACACGTGTATCGTATAGATATGCTGTCAATACGTATAGAGTAAGTCCATATTTTCCCAATTTTAACGGAACATTAAACTTTAAATAGTCAGGACGAGGCGCTTTTCCAAGGTTTAGTAAGTTACAATTTGTAATTTATAAGACCACAAATTAGTTAACGAAATAGGCGCAGAGCCAAGTGTCGGCTATTTTACCGTACTTACGGATTAAATGACAACCAAATCCCATATTTCTGCAATAATAGCCGAAAGACCGGGTCGTAGATAGAATTTATCTAAATTTAAAATTACAGCAAATAAATTTAAGTTTTGTTTTCGTTCGTGCTAATATGAGTTGAAGCAGACAACGGCAAAGACGAAGATATCTTTGTCAGAAGTTATGAAATAGGGAACAAAGCATTTGGATATTTACAAGAAGGCGGCGGCGTAGTTAGGTAGTTTAATTTTCTGAGTTGGCTATCTAAGTTAGCCTCGCAATTAGAATGAATAAACGAAAACTTAGGCATCGAACCTATTGGCTATATTGGTGCGGGTAGCGGTGCCAACAGCCCGTTATTAATAAAGTTTTATTTCGAGGCAATTCATTTACAGAGCACAAAGAAACTATAGAATAGATTGATATTGATCAAAAAATTCAGTTAGGTATACGTTACTTTTCTATGAAATATTGGACACTTATAATTTCATATCTTTCTACTTTGAAATTACCGTATTTCTTAGTTTTCTGTCGTTTTTACGTAATTACCTTCAATTTATATAGAAATTTAACAAAGAATTGGCTCTACTTGTAGAGTCACCTTTAGTGAACGATATTAATAAAGCTTTGTTTCAAGACATTTCATTTATAAAGCACGAGACAACTATCTATGAAAATGATATTGATTAAAATTAAGTTAAACGTAACTTTTCTATGAAATATTGAAATACTATTCATCCTATTTCTTTTTCTTACAATTTGTCGTTATATTTGCTTATACTGTTGTATTTACGTAGTACATTACATTTCTCATAAAAAGTAGTGTAGAACAAAGAATTGACTTTACTTAACCAAACTAATACTTGATTTATTTTTATCGTTTAACAACATAATACTCAAATTAGCACGTTGATAACCAGTATTTTGTGATTTCATAGCCATACGTCTATATCCTGGATAGGCATACACACATATTTCGCCAGCTATGATTTTAACTCCCTCATAATTAGGTACGAGCCTATGGCCTCTATAGCTATCTGTACGTGCTGTGGTTGCATATTTGCGAACCAATTATACGATATCATTAATGTGTTATACCAACATATGTAGATCTAACACATATACTCTACGACGCCTAAACCAGTTAATTATAATTATCAGTATTTTATAATTACTTTATCTTTGTTAAAACGTGTCTATATAAATATATATTAGATTAATTAGTGTTATAATGAATAATGTATAATATATTGTAAATATCGCTTATAAATGAAAACTACTAAAAACATACATACATCGACAGAATCTAGGGATTCCTCAATCCTAAATTATTTACGACTTTATAGTTTAAAATCTATTTAGTTGCTATAAAAAGTTTATATACAGAATTAAACCTCTTTTATTCTATTTTCAAAATTTATAAATGTATATAGAAGAAGCAAAAGAAAAACAATATACGACTGCAGAATTATTAGTAATTCGTTACGACAAGGAAAATTAAAATTGTTTTATTGCTACTAGCGGTCGCCAAGTGACCGAAATTCAACCATAATTATTGATTTAAATTTTAGTTTGATTGTAAATATATAATACCGCCAAATTGTAATAGGTATGTATTTAAGGTATGTAACCATAATTACGAAGAATTATACGACATCAGCCGAACCATGCCAAAATACTACGAACGCGATTCGACTGCGTGTGTCAAATGCATGGTTGTGTGCGTGTAGTGTTTTTTCATTCATTGAATGTATTTCTAATGCATATTTAATAAAAATATTAGGATTAGCCACTCCTCCTCCAAATAAACTTTAACTGTGCCAAATTTCATACTCCTCCGTCCGCACTATTTTCGTAAAAAGGGGTACAAAGTTTTTGCTTCACGTATTAATATATAGATTCATTAATGAAACGGGATTAGATTGTTTTTCCTTTTTTAATTTAACATGCCGTGTGAACTTTAAGAATCATGTCACGCCGTCATTTGAGTCGAGACAAAATGTTACAAGCCGTGGGCATGTTAGAAAATTGTACTATTCAACGCGTCGTTGCTGAGGCCCTACACACCAGCCAAAATGTGATATCAAGGTTGTGGTCAAATTATCGCAGTACTGGGGATGTGGCTGAACTCCAGGGAGAGTTAGCCATCTGCGGCACCCTCAGGAGGTCCACTACAATCATAGTGTGAGCAGGAATTCGTCTTGGCGGATGAACCCAGCTCGTTAGGATCCAAGGCAGCATGACTGCGCAAAAATACCACGAGGAGGTAGTAGAGCCTGTTATTGTCCCACACAGAATCTAAATGGGCCAGGAATTTCAACTCATGCACGATAATACTCCTTCCCATACGGCGCGGCTGGTGGCGGCTGCTCTCCGAGACCACGATATTCAAGTTTTATATTGGCATGCAAAGTCGCCCGACTTAAATCTTATCGAGCATGCCTGGGATATGTTACAACGAAAGGCTTTGAGAGATTTCCCGCCAAATTTGAGTAAGAGGTGGCGACACTGATTATAATTAATTAGATTCTATAAGATATTTCAATTTTTCAAAGAAATGAAGATTTTTTATCATACTAATTTTAAACGGAGATTAAAAAAGTTAACATATTCATTGAAAACAAAAAAAATACGAATTTTGTATTTTTTATTAAAGACCTTAAAATAACGTGTCATTCTTCCATCTACCATGTCAGAAAATTCTTTATAGATTTTTAGATATTTGATGAAATATAAAATATCCCTAAATTCTGTTGACGTGTGAATATACGATATGTTATAACGCCTCGTTTTATGGCAATACAGCAGCATAGACTCACACCTTACTATAGATATAGTAAGGTGTGAGTCTATGTCACTATCATAGTGAAACGTAGGACCTGTTCAGATGAACAGGTCCTACGTTTCACTATGATAGTGTCACAGCTATCAACCGTAGTGCAGTGCAAGGAATGCTTCAAGGAGTTTTCTCCTTCAGAACTTATTTCGTGACCGTAAGAAATTTGCGACTACGACATTTATTGCAGTTCCATCGAAATGCCAGTAAAACAAATCATGTCAATCTGCTTTAGTACGAGTGTATGAAATCTAAGGTACCAAAATATTATAGTGAATTTAAAGTATTTAACGAAAAACAAAAAACATTGTATGTATATTTAAATTCATAGAACATTTCATACGATATTGTACTCGTAAGTAATTCTCCATATAGATAGTATTTTTCTTTTCTTTTAGTTATATAGGGTATTTTTGATGGTTCTCAGTCTTCATATCGATTGTTGAAGTGAAGAGAAATAAGTTTATGGCAACAATGATCGATAAACTACCATGCTTGACATATACCTACATCAGGGTTGATCTAACTAAGCATCAAATTCGAAATCTCGCGATCCATAATTATACTCACGTTTAAGTCTATGTCATCGGAAACTAATGACACTTGCGTTATTTCAACCCTATACCGGATAGTCACTAGAAATATGATAAACGGGATTGTTTTAAATCTTATTATATTTATCATAAAATAAAAAACTCTAAATTCAAACCAAACTTGAGGATTATAGCAAGATAATTGCATTTTGTGGATGTTAAATTAGATGTATTAATATTATTAGCATGGTGTAACAACGCGTTAAGTTGTTGCATCAATGTTTTGTCACTGTGCATATAAGTGCCTGCGCTGATACGCTATGTATATACTTAGATATCTATAGCGATAGAAACTGAGGAAGCCGGGAGGCAAATGTGCGCAGGCTGCGCCTCATTAACGCTAATAGAGAGACATTAATCTATGTTGATGAAAGTAATAATGAGCTTCGTCTTTCTTAGATCAATCTGTTAGATCTTGAAACCTTGAACTGGGCTAAGACGATCATTGATGTTCTCTTTTAAGTATTTTTTACTAACATACTGACTGAAAGATTAAGAATTATTATACGTTTTATTTTAAAAGTCATCCTGTGCACTGGGAATAGTTCATGTACCGCGGGTGACTTCACATACATTCATACAACGGATTCAAAGAATACCTAGACCCTGAATGAATATATGTTCATCACACTATTTTTTGTCCCGTGTGGGGATCAAACTCATGACACTAGGCGCAATGGCAATGGAAAAGCGACCACTTAAACCACTACGCTCGCAGTGCATATTATATTACGTCTTCTTCTTCCTAGCCTTTATTACTCCCAAGTCACTTGGGGTCAGCTTTTCTGGTCTAACCGGATTTGACTGGATATCAGTCTTTACACGGAGCGGCTGCCACCTGACCTTCGCAACCCTCTTCGGGTTGCGGAGGTCAGGTGGCAGCCGCTCCGTGTACGCTAACGATACCCTAAGGCTGGACCAGTGTCAGGATATCATAGAGCACTGACTTCCCAATAACGACTGCCATAGATTTTCATGGCAGCCGGGACCGACGGCTTAACGTGCTCTCCGAGGCACGGATATAATATTACGTAATGATGGCATATTACGAACTTAGACAAGGTACTGCCAGCTTATGCTTAATTCGTAACAAAACATAGCAAGTGACAGATCATCGCCTACAAACAACAGAATGACCCATTTCCGTCAGTCGACTCTTGTAACTTGCTAAGGATGAAAAGTAGTTCATTCCCAAATCCAAGCAAGAACTAGTTTCTATTGTGTTAAATTTCTGAAACTGTATGTATGCTAAGATCAACATAGATGTTTATGATATCGTTTCACTTTCGAGTTAGGAGTATATTCGAGAAAGCTAAAGTTGCAAACATTCGTTTATTAATTTTGAATGTCAAAAGTCAAATTTGTAAGTTACTGCCTGGCTTGTATAGCTCCGTGCCTTTATTAAAAGTACAGTAATACGAAACTTTCGGTTGGTCTTTTTAAATTTCTTAAGGCACCATTAAGACACCATTTGGTTTGTGTGATATTTTATCGGTGTAGCATACATAAATCCTTGGACAAAAAATAAAGGAGACAACATTAGTTACATATTCATAAAAGGGACATTATATGTAGTTCAAGTGAAAATATACTGTTGAACAATGTAATTAATATATTCATGATGTCTAATAAAAACCAATGAAAAGTTGATCAATTACAAGAAGTGGCATTCTGCAAAGAACATAACTCGCGGACCTGCCTTCATCCCCCATGCCATATTGAAGGGAAAGACTATAAAATTAGAACCAGGATGCCATAAAATAAGACACAGGATACAACGCGCAATAAAAACCACAAACCGTAAATAATGCGATGTTTCGTAGCAATCAGCGATCTGGATTTAAGGCAGGGAAGGAGTACTTGACCAGCAAGGATAAACTTTTATTGAATGATTCAATGGAATAAATAACATGTGTAGCCTGGCTATCCTCATACGTAACTGGTATATTAAATTTGGAGCCCATAATTTTTTATTTTGGGACAGTAATTTGTCCAAAAATGTGTAATGACCAAATGAGGCACGTATACCTATTAATTTCACTGCGCACCCTTGCAAAATGAATCATTGACACGGTGAATTATACGAGTATAAGTGCAATAAAATCATTGGAACATTATTCAAGTTCAACAAAGACAGAAAGCACTCTCGCCATGCATTAATTTCTATCTACAAAGTTGTTTTTGTGACCTAAGTTCGCGAAATTACGTCCCCAGTGCCCAGCTGTCGTTGTTTTAAACAATTTTCTTTTAAATTTTGTCAGTTTTTTTTTATGGGCGTGATGTTCGTGTTACTGGTTAACAATTTTCATAAATTACAAAATTTTTGACGGTAAAGATATTTGATGATAGCAGCCGCTTTAAAATATTATAAAGAGAACTTGTTAAAATATAGTGATATTTTCGTATGCGTTCGCTTTTATTATATTATTTTGTTTACTCATTCATAAAGGAATTTTATGTGATATATACGTCACGGAAACATTGTTCAAAGCGAAGGCTTATGTGATTACAACGTAGAAAAAGGGCGTGGTGGGTGTGATTTTTCAATTTTGCGGCATTGTCCAAAGCTAGTATTTCCGACACATTAGCGCGGAACGAGGCACGGGGCACGGCGGCGGCGCGGGTGCGCGCTTGGCGCGAGGAGGGAGGCGCTGCTGCATCGCACTTCGCCGCCATTTTCACTCTCTTTCGTTGAAAGAACGTCAACAACGAAATAACAAAGCTTAAACTGAAAAAGTCTATGTCATATTCAGTTGTATTTTATAAAATCCATACCTATTGAAATGCGACTTACATGTACCTATTATAATTTGAAATGAAACACATACCTAATACGAGCTTAAGGGACGCCAAGTTGTTGTAATTTTCTTTAACGCAATGTTATCCTTCTCTTATCTTTATTTAAATGTCTGCTCTTAAAATTGGATCCGCGCGAATAAAATCATTTTGACGAAGACTAAATAAGAAAATTTTACGAAATAAGTTCACTTCAAACGTTTTATTTTGATTATTTGTGATTCTCAGTCCACATACCTCAGTGAACAATAAAATCGGATTACAGTTCATATGTTTTTATGGTTGTTATCTATCTTATTTGTGTGTTTATGGCCACTTGAAGTTATTACTCACATAATCGAGAGTTCGACGACAAGGTTTAAAATAACCTTTTGTTTTTCTCATCTGTTAATAATAAGCTATAATCAATGTATATATGAGGCTATTGTTTAGATGTTCGGATTCAATTGGTATTCATGACATCGTTTATTTGTATTTTCGGAAGGATTTAACCTTGACGCGTCATATTTAACAATGTTCTGTATTAAGATTGATGTTATATTACACTCGGTATACCTCCAAAATACATTTTCCTGAGAGCAATCTCTATAAAAATAACGCGTGTTGGCCCACACCTTGTTTATGATCTACAGCATGCCAGCTTTATTACATCATGGGCTGAAATCCATTGAGTGAAGACTACCCCGCATTATTAAATAATATTATTTAGATGTTTATATTAAGCAACGAAAAGATTAAATTAAGACTGCCGCAGGTTTAGCAATAAATATTTCTGCAAAATATTATTAACGCTGAATAATAAACACTTAAGCATATTTCTACCTAAAGCTTTACTTGAAAATAGCTTGCGCCACGGAGGCTCAGGGACAGGTATTTAAATTCCATATCTATCGCGAACACTTGAGTCGAAAAGTTCCGAGATATTTCAAACGTAACAAATACCGGAAACGTGCATACAAACTATGCTTAGAATTCCAGCTTAGTAGTGCAGGACGTGCTCGAGTGACCGACTTTCCCCTGATGGTGCCAGTATGCGACTCACTGAGACGTTTCATAACTAAGTGTTGCCATCAGAACACCTGTTGTCGAAATTTAATAAAACACTTTATAGTACTTGATATCGGTAAGTACCTATGAGTTAACATATAACATTTAACGACCAACACATACTCTTACAATCTCACTTTTGGCTAGATAAGAGCGAAATAATATGACATTATTTCGCTCTTAGCTAGCCAAAAATTAAGATTTACTACAAGAATACATTTCCGCAGTATATATTGTATATACAAAACATATATTCTTGTTATCAAATATTAACGGCACACATTACTCAATCTATAAAAGCATAAAAGCTGTAGCAATATTGGTTTGAGAAAGCAAACTGCAACATGATTCTGCTTTTACGATAATACATCATACAAATAAAATGTTCAAATAACAAGAGGTACTCGAACCGTCGCGTGTGCTCCACAAATTGTATAGAAAATATATAGAAAACGTAAGCTCCGAGCGGTAGGTAGAATGTCCACCGTGGGATCAGGGTATGGAGACTGAGGGAGGTACGGGTACATAGTACGTAAGGTAATCGACGACGGGTCGTGGCGCGCACTAACACACAGCGACAAACGCAAGGAAATTGCTCTCTTCTGTCGGGAAATTGAGACGCTCCTCGTAAAATCGAATCCCTACATTCTAAATGCAATCATAAAGCAGATAAAGCATTTATGAAAACGTTTTTGTGAGCGCATGGAGTCGGCGGCACAAACAGGAAGCCTGCCATCGTACGCACTTGATTACGGGAAGATTAACCTATTTTACCAGTTCACCTTTTTGGTTATAAATATTTATGAAGTCAGAATTGTGACTAAGCACATCACACTCACGGAAATAAGTAATCGTTTTATTTTTACCGAAATAAAATGTACCAAAATAAGTGTGTGCCAAGCTGAGACGTGATTAATCCGACAGGACAACACGAGGACAAAATGTTTGAAGAGGAAAATTGCAATGTTTCTCTGAGACAGTAGAAATTGCGGAGGCAAGTGGCTCCTAACAGCATCAGTGGAACAATATTGCATTGTATGAGCCAAAATGATACAATTTACACTTCCCTTTTGAAAACAAATGGCAATCATACAAAAAGTGTAAAAAAGAAATGGCGCGTGATATCATTTGCATGGTAGGGATAGAAGCAATGGTCGTGCTTCCTTTTCCGTGGAACATATTACCTAACGTAAGGTGATTAGATCGCAGATTTGTAATGACGTAGATATAGCATATCTATAAATGTACATAAAAATAATTTTCAAATGAAAAGTGAGTAATATTTTGAATAAAATATTTGCTTTATAGAATAACATACTAAACGTCACGATAAATCCTCACAGAACAGAGTCGACGTCTCGGAAAATAGCTGGCGAGATCCGACTTTTAACTACATTTTAACGTATAGCTCATAAAAACCGCTGAATACAAAACAAAAACGTAGAGAATGGAAAAGGGATTGAAACTCCAACAAGAATTGTTTCTTGCGAACCTCGCTGCAATACCTATGTCGGTTTCGCTTCCAACTTTTTAAGTATATAATGTTATGTACTTATATATTTTTGTTTCAACTGTTATTATGAAGTGTTACACTTCCACAGACAGTGGTGTCACACTGCTGGTTTACGAGTAAATAACAATAGATGCAAAAGTATTATATTGTTTAAGTCAAACAATGTTTGACTTAAACAATATAATACTTTTGTTATGAACCCCATGACAGTTAATAGTAAAATGAATTAGCACATAGTATTTTAAACGTAACTATTTTGTTGTAATAGTAACACAACACGAACAAACTCGTCAGATATAGTGTTAGCTGAGTGAGAAGGAATTTAAAACTGTCACTGATAAGCACACTAACTCATAATAATGGTTTCAGTCGACCGCCCCAGACCGCTCGCCCCGCACTCGTAAACTGTCCACCGTTACGTACACTCGAGTTTTACCAGTATTTATATTTTATGTACTTAACCTCACGTTACCAATTAGTCTTAAGTGGGGTACTTAAAAATGATACACACGATTTAGTATGCAAATGGTTCACCCAAATGTTGCCTGCCTTATGGTCAGGCTTACTGGATTGTCAGATACGGATTGCAGAGATTATGATAAGGCAAATCGAAGATGAGACCAAGAATAAATTTGACATATCGCGTAATATACAAAGAATAAAAACTAATAGAATTCATGTAACTTTTAAAATAAATCTTCAGACGCGTAGCGAGTTCAATTTGTCTGTAGAACTTGGACATGCACCGGCGTAGTCTAAAATATGTAGATAAAGTCGCGTACAGGAGCGTCAACGAAACTTAGTTTTATTTGAGTTGCATAAATGAACGAGGTAGGTTTGCGTCACACAACTAGCTGAAGTGGAACACTGTCAACAGACTTTCTAACTGTTCCCAATCTTGCTTCCTTCCTCCACGTACTCGTGTGTAACTTCAGCGCCTACAGCACAATCAAATATCTATATATTCACAGGTAGGCACACGTCTATAAATGTTGTCCACAAAGTATTAAAATTAAATACCCACGAGTCCGGGTATTATAGCATGTATTATGAGACAGATGTGTTCAAAACACCCATATCAAACAGACGCATAACACTTAAAATAATTTAAGCTTAATGTGATTGTCCGGAAAAAGTAGCAGTTCTACAGATAAACTTGTATAAATATTATAATGAATATGCATAGCAGACACTATTATAACGATTAGAGTGTTATGTTACGTCATAAACGGCTAACAATTGGTGTTATCTGAGACAAGCCAGACGCACTCATAACTCCGCGAGCGAGACTCGATCGATACGCGTTTGCCGCAAATCTATCTGAAATCGTGTGACGGTTTATGATGCTGCGAAATAACGCTATTCCGACGAGCAAAATTACGCTTGCGGTCTGTACTATTCAGCGCATCGCGCAAACCGAGCTTGTTCATAGCACACCGCGGCGCGCCATTGCGCCACGGCCTCCGTATATAGCTTCGGCAACACCGTATACAACCGGCATCACTCTCACTACGTTTTGAAACACTTGTATATGAGTTTCTAAATACATTCACGTGAATATATTAATGCGATTTAGCAGCAACAAGTAGGTAAAACATAATGTTTACTTAGTTTTTACTTGAAATTGTGTTTTTGTAACCTGATGATATCCACCGGAGTAACTTTAATGGCAAAAAGTTTACTTGATCGCAAATAATGTTATTAAGAGTTGTCTCATCATAAAGAATATCTGCCATGTGCGTTATGTCAATGCACAAAACGCACATTATTTACATTTTTATTCAGTTGCGAAAAGACATATCTTTAGGCAATAAAGTGTGCATACTTCTATCTATTATATTAACCGATCTAAACTGACAACAGCAATATTTGTGTTAAAATTCATAGAGCACCTCGAGAGTTACCTGATATATGTATGTAACCAAAATGCTACTGTATTTTATTTATTATTGTATTATTTGGATAATCGGAAGGTTAACAAACCCAACACCTAGTGGTATGTTTGAATTAGATGGCCTTTTCTTATGTCAATCAATCTATTCAATGTTTACATGGTAATAATCCAAGCTGTATTTAATTTTATTCCGATTTCGATGTATTGTTAAAAATTCGATAACAGGTAAACCGATCAATTGATTCTAGACAAAGTACCTCTGTTATATTGTTTATGCTAATTTCATTGTTAATTTGGATACACGTACCACTAGCGGACTAATTTCAAATTCTTACCATCTAGACATTTGTGTCATTGGTACGACGATTGTAAATGCAATCATTTCATTATTAATGGCATCTATATAAATTAACTAATATTTGCTATAATAAACTTGTGCTAAACATACTAACGTAATGAATCTGTCAAGTCTTAGAGTACCAGACATAATTAAAAATCTATTGTGTCTAGCCATCGGTGTGCCGCCGCGGTTTGAAAGGTTAATCACTATGCAAAGTTAATCAAAACAGTTTCAAAAGCTTTTAAAAATATTGCATACTACTGCCACAGTTTAAACCTTTCTGTAAGAAGTATAAAATTAACATACTGCGAATAAACATTAAACTGTAAGCGAGTAGTTATACGCTGATGAAGGGTAAGAGGTTGTTAAACCGCAGTATGTCTAACCCTTACTCAGCCCATAGCTATGTTGACATGTAATGAATAGTATATAAGAGCAGACTAATACTGGCCATAAGGTTTATTTTCTCTGCCTTTATGGTTCACTAGTTTGAGCAATTTACAGCGGTAAACGGCCCACGTACTGTGGCCGCGCGCACAATGCATTCCGGTAATTATGCGAGAAAGGCTGCGAGTGTTGAAACACTGGCCCGTCGAGTTCGCCGTACAGGTCATCACTGTGTGTAGCCCAAAAATGCACTATACGCTTTGTATAAACGAACGTAGTTACAAGGAAATAAAACACACGGCAACATAGTAGTAGATGGTCTAATTTTATGAAGAACTAGTCATTGTCCTTAGCTCGAGATCTCGTTTTCTGGGATAAAAAGTTGCCTATATTGCACGTATGTATTTCTATGCAAAGAAGCATGTTTATCCGAATGACAAAGCAAAAACACACTTATGTGTTTATAATATTATTGTAGTACAGTATCATAATATCATTAAAAATAATGATATACTTATTACTAAACGACTTAGAATTTGTTAAAATGGGGTGTGATAAAAAAATTTTAAGACAGTGCCTCAGTTTCGTATCGGTAGTGAATGCGACTGCTATGCATCTGCATCTTGGATTCGATTCCCGAATTGAGTGTTATAGAAAACTATCAAGGCATTCAACAAACAAGGAATCTAGAACCTTGCTCTAATGGCAACAGGTTTACCTCCTTACTACATGATATGTACCTAAAATAAAAGCTGGTGCAATGCATGTATGCAACTACATTTGTATAAAGTAAATTAAATTGTAAATCGCGACACACGAGTATAAGATCTTATGATATGTACAGTCTAAACTCTTAAACCATGCACTAGGCTCACTCCTTTAAATGTGATATCTAAAACCATTACTGGCACAATGCATGTATCTACCTATGTTAATATAAAGTAAAGTATATTTTAAACTTCGACACACAAGTCAATACCTAGTCTTGACTTCTTGACTCAATATCTAAATGTGTAATCACATTTAACTCTGTAGATGTAGCATCCTAAAACCAAATACGCCCAGAAACGGACGCTTGAATGCAAGCATTTAGCTCTAGATAAATGGGAACACGGACGGCGCCCTCGAGCTTCGCAAAAAATAATTATTCCGCCCGCAATCCTCACACAAAGCCAAAACTCATTTTTAACTAACGTCGCACGTCAAAATATCTCCGACGATTCTTACAATAATATTTGGGAGCGACTGAGAATTGTTACTTACGTGACATGATTATACCACGTTATAGTTCGCCAACGAACGAATAACTTATTTAATTACCATATTATTGCTTCATCAATAAATGAGACAAAACAAAAAAGAAATAGCTAACAATTGTTCTTTCCGTTTTCAAAGAATATTTTTCGCTTGAAGCATTAATAGCAACGGCTGTAAGTAACAAAAACTCTAAGGGAAGCTGAAAATAATGATGTCCTGTACGGTAATTACCGGGGTAGTTGGTCGATAACGAGTCGCGTTGAACGTTAAACGTTTTGTAGGTGAATGGTGGGCATTGGACACGGAAATGGTAGCAGCATCCGGCCGCAACAATCGGCGTTCCCGTCCGTCAACCACTCGCCATGTAAGCACAACACCGCTCGTGCTACCAACTATATTATCATTTCGTACATATCGAACACACAAAAATGGCTACCACTTTTGTGTTCAGTATTTCAATTTATTACACAATGGATGTCCGTGAAAAGTTTAAAGGGTTTTTACATACATACATAGCCTGTATGCTTGAAGGAAGGTTGAGGTGTTATTTCCATATTACACTAGCTTTTGTTTTAGTCTATTGCTGTCTATCGGACACACTTCCAGACTCTGTGATGCTACTACAAATATCCTAATAGTAAGACCCAATAACAGGTTGCCTGATTCGGGAACCGACCCCGAAACCTTATGCACAGCAGTCCTGCTGCGACACCGAGGCAGCTTCTAATAATGCAGATTTTTACAGTACGAAAAATAATAATTTAATATTTCGTTGTAAACATGATTGCGGTTCGTGGTTTGTGTACTTTGGAATTAAGCAGAAAAAAATAAAAGGTCAGAAAGTTTAGAAAAGTAAAACTTTTTGACTCTCGTGAACATATAAAAGATACAAAATGTTTTAAAACATGTCGTGTTCAAAAAAAGCCTCGGGCTATTCGTAAAACTAACAAATCCAGATTAAACATTTAAGGTTTATACAGCGTTTTAAATATTTTCTTTTGTTTCAAGAAAATCTGCCATTACATAAAAAGGAGTTATTTGCTTTGCAAAAATTGTTGAACTATTAAACGTATGACTATATTTCAATAATAGGCAATAACAGTGAATCGGCTAGTTTTATGAATATTTTAGTTTTTACGCAAAATACATGTTTACGTGACCTAGTTAGTAAACAATGGCGACGGCCAGGTACCCGTATGTAAGATATATGTTTCATGCACGAATGTGTTTTGTCACAATCGATATTCGGTTTGACATATTTCGACTCGGTATAAAAATCAAAAGTTATTTTTGTATAAAAAGTGGTAGAATGGCTGACTCTGCAGTTTTCAAATAAACTCCCATTCTCCCACCTTTTATTTTCTGGCCGCTATATGAATATCACAATAAAACGCTTGTATCTCTAGATCAATTTACAACACTTCATATAACTTAAATACTTCATATACTTACTCGTAAACGCAAACAGCGACAACGTAAATATGTATTTCTGTAGATATAGTCATCAAAGAGTTGTTAGACTTAGTTAAATCAGATTCTAAAAACATAACGGGTGCCATAATGGACACGATGTTCAAACTTAACAATTTGTTCCATTAATGTAATCGCAAACTTTATAGAGGTATTTACTGCAAATTAACTCCCAGCTTTACAATGGGGATTTGCATGACAATAACGGGTGACAGTTTACTGATTGTAGTCCCTAATATTAACAGTACAAATTACCACTTCTGTTGTCGACACGTTCTTGATTGAAATACAACGGAGTAAGTAGTTCTTGTGACAAAATGTTTAGTGATAAATAACTTTCAAAACATACGTTGTTTCTTTATTAACTTCTGTTTAATAATAGCAATTAATTATATAAAACCTTTTTCGTCGTGATATGTAATAAAGTATTTGAAAATTGCTCCCATTTATCAAAGCAAGACTGAATAATGACTGTGAATCTTCTTATACGTATAATGTCGTGTGATTTATACGGCTAATATTAGTAAGTATTAAATATTGCTTTGGTAAAAAAAAATATATTCAACATTTCTTACTACCCAATTGTTAGTTGTTAGAAAAATTTAAGCGAGCATATTTAAAGACCACATAGATATATACTAAGGTCATGGACACAATCATGAGTAATCAATAATATTATGAATCTAGAATGTAGGCTATCCATAGTTATTACGTCAGTGTATGATATTCTTTATACTGGTCACGAGAGAGCACCTATTAGATTTATGAGTGTGCACCGTGCAGTACCGGCGGCCTCCTCCCAATCTATTATAGTTGGACTGTAACTCACCGTAGTTTGGTAGGTACATATTTATACCCACTTGTCTGATAGTCGGACCACAGCTAAAGGTTCGCTTACCTGAAACAAAAAACAATAATAATTGATTACTTGCTTTCATGAATAAATCAGTAAATAACCAACCTTACCGATTGCCGACTAACGTTTCTGTAGTGCTTTATAAGTAAACACGGCATCGTGAATGCTACCCAAATGTAAGTACCTACATAATACTGAATTCAGATTAGTGGGACACACTATTACCATTAAAATTTAATAACTATTTATTACCCAACCTTTTCCTGTGGCACATAAATTATTTGCCTTGTCTGTTTTATTATCCTCGTCGCGTCGCTTATCCTGAACTCGTAAAAAATTAATGAATATCAATTTTAATTAGGTAGGTATTTATTTGTTACAACGAAATGAATTAATATTAAACGAAACCGAAATGTTAAGTTGCTGGAAAAATAAAAGCGCTTGCAAGGTTTTGTTACGATACGCTTATGTTTTGTCAATGATAATGTTCGGTTAGACGTGATGACGGGTCCTATCGACATTTAGAGAGCTTGTTAACGAACGTTTTTATGCCGCGTTTACCCACATGCGATCGACCTACACAACGTATTGATCACAATCTTAATCCAGTTAAATTGCGAATTTTAAACAGAAAATACTCGGTGCTGTTTAACCTGATAACAAATCTGACCCAGGACTAAAAAGGGTTAGAGATCCCGAACCTTGTTTGTTAAGGCTGGTATAAGGAGAATAAATAAATAAACCTTCATCGAATTTATCAAACGGTGGACAGATACTTCACAACATTGTACACCATCGATCAATCTAAGCATTACCAATATTAAAGACGGCGCTGAGATCAAGGTCTCCTGTAGCAATGTACCCTAAAAATTGATAGGCTCTGTTATAACAAGTTACGATACAAAAACATTTAAGTGCTTATTAATTTTTCGCTTGAAGTTATTATTTAAATTAGTGAGAAAATTTAAGGCGTAAAATGTATCTACATATCCCATATAGTAACTACTACGATACATTTTGGGCCTTAAATTATAAACTTATGATCTCAACTTTATATCAGTCACCTAACAAGGTTATTTATTGAAGAATAGGCAACAAGTTAACCCATTATGATTTTATAAATTCGATCATATAACGTATTATATGAAGTGCATAACAAAATATAAATATGATTTTATGAACTTTTCTGAGGACTGCCATGAGACCATAATTATATTTGTATTGTCATTGACCACTTTCTGGGTTCACTATTCATCAAATAAGCAGGAATTTTGAGATCGCTACCTATAAATATGTCTGATAAATTCATCCTGTCACGGTAAAATAGAGTGCAAATTGAAATGTTATAATATAATAACCATTACTTCTGTCAATACTTTTAATTAATGACACATCAACTAAACAGCCTAACAGCATAAGAATCCTTCAAGTGTTCGCGCGGCTAGCGAACCTAATAGTTTACTCATTACCTGGTGGCAAACGGTCATATTATAAGGCTCGGTAACGTGAGAGAGATATCCTGGCAATCATAGGTTAGCTAACCGCTTAATATCAGCGCACTGGTTGTGTTTTACCTCAGTAGTTAAATACACAACATCGCTTTCTATTCCAAGAGACGTCAATGCTTTAAGAGAAGTTCCAAAGTATAATTCAGACGCAAACCCATCGCATGTGGTCAGTTTTCATTGCTTGTTCTTTTACTTTACGTTTTCGCTATAATCACTCCCAGTATGAAGCCCGTATGGATAACACGAAATGTTCAACCGGCTAGCTATTTCGGTGAAAGATGAAGCCTAGAACAAATAGCAACAAAGCGTATTTTGTGTTCATACAGAATATTGCAAATTAGAACATGCCCGGATCCCATGACGCCGCTGGCCCCTCGTCAAAGAAGTACGGTATAGTCAACAGTTTTCTGTAGCTATAGTCTCCCTGTCTTCCCAATTAATATTTTACTATGAGTATAGAAGATTGCTGCCAATTATTTGGTGACGAATGAACTTGCTTATCCTGGTAAGTACCACCTCTTGCAGGATACCAGCTTAAGCATCGTAACACCGTTACTTCTTTGTACACGGTTCCTGGTAAATAGGAATAACCTAGTTTTCTTATTCCTCTCCTTTACCCCATCTATCCTATCCTTTATCACTATCTCTTTAGGTAATTTGATGATGACTTGATGTTTAATTGTTACAATGTATGCACATGTGTTGAGTTGCAATTTAGATCTAAACATAAGCTTTGATTGTTTTTATTTTTAATAAGATTGTAATTTGCTTTGTGCAATAAATAAATAAAATAAAATAAAATAAAATAAAATAAATTTGGGAGTGATATCCGTGGCAAGTGATCATAGGGTACGATACTCACCATCAAGTGGGCCATATAGGGGCCTTGTTTACCACCACCATTGATGGATAACAAAAGACGTCCAAGTTCAATTCAAGGAATTTTAATTAAAAGCAGACAGAGAGATTTATTATTAAATCTAAGGCAGGCACGGATAGTAGGTAAGGCAAAAACAATAAGGTAAATGATTTTTGTCGTTTATACTAAACTAAGATCTCAGAGCTCCAGACCTTTGTCACTTCAGCAAAGCTGAATGCATAATACATGCATTTATTAAATATATCATAATAAAAGTTCAGAATAACTACTAAAATAACTTAGCCAACGTTATAGTAGTAAGCCAGGATTTGATACATATTATTTGGTTGACTCTTTAGTATATTGTCATAGATATATTGCTTATTTTATGAGATATTAAATAAATTCAAAAGTTGGAATCGATACACTGGTATCATATCAATTATAATGACACAGTATCTTGCAACTTACGGTCGAAATCACTAGGTAATCAATGTAACCACAATCTGTAGCGAGGATTTTTAATTCTGGAGGGTACGACACAAATTTTACAATTTGTGTTCTATGTGCAATGGGTGCCGAGATTGAATCTCTTATTTTGCTGTCAGAAAATTGAATATCCTCTGTGACTGAAGAGTGCTGCCAGAATAGAAGGCGACTTATAAAGGATGGATGGAATTTGTGAATGTATGATGTAAATTCTGTACTAGCCCCAAATAACTTGTTACGAGTATAATGATTTTCTATCAGAATATTCTTAGATTATACCATGCTACCCGAAACTCACCTCTCTATAACTGGTGGAATGATGAGATAATGTAACTTGTCTCTTTACATCTGTATACCTACTAAAAATACTAAATCTATCTACATTGTATACCTACTAATGGAATTGGGTATATACTCGTATCTGCAGACGCCGGTTTTATCGCTAAAAGCATTGTCTTGTGATACTAAGTGCGTCCAATTCATTTCTTTCTCAATTCAAAACCCCTGGGTGAAAAGCCATATTAGTAACCAAACCTACATTCGATTATAATATAAGCAAGAAGTCGCCAGATAAGTCATAATATTCATTACATGTCTTCTTATTAAGCCAGCACTCGTAATATTAATCAAGTTATTGCTACCTAAGTAATGCACGTCACAGCAGTGGCTAAGAAAATAACAACGCTGAAGATGTGTCCATAATATATGATGCATATTATATCTGCTTTTATAACTTCTTATATCCTTATCTACCCCATGCAGTTGTGTCAAAATCACACTCTTATTTACCCCTGTGTAATAGGAATAACAACTAGCGTCATCTGCTGTTTACAACATTAAACTATCTCTACTGGTTAACGCCATCTACAGGCACATTGCGAGTCGACCTACATCCCCCGCAAATAAATATTCAAGTTGGCACTTATCGCCCTCTAGCGGGTGGTTGTGGAACTAAGAACAGCTTTGAAGTCGCACCGAACATTGAGCAGATGGCGCTAGCGATCGTAAGTATAATTCCTGGAGTTACCACCAAAATCAAAGAGATGTCGCCAGTGTGCACGTTTCTATACACGCCCTTGCTTTTGCAATATGCTGTTTTTATTAAACAAAGTGTGATTGATGGCTGGAAGGCTTGGACCCGGAGAAGTCAATATTTACATGGTTTTTATAAACATATCTTTTAACAGCAGTATAAATACGTAAATAAGATCTTTCTGAGTTAAGTTGCTGGAGATACCTAATATAATTACAGCCTTGAATGAAAAAGTATTACAAGGCATTACATTAGACATATTTATTTGTTAAAATTAATTACAGCATATACATTACATGCATAACCCACAATTTAGAATTAATACTGTATTTGCGTGTGTGTGAGAAAAAGTCTTGGTCATATTCTTTTTAATTATATACTTACATAATATTCATTGATAACGATAATATGCAAACCGATGCGTAGATATACTATCAAAAAATAACAATAAACTTTTTCATAACAATTTTAAAAGGACCATAGATAAAGAAAGAGTATTCACGGCGAATGGTTTGGACATAAATTGCAATGGAACGGTGCACTTTTCACGTTATCGTTGGCAATAAATTACAAGTCTGAACGCGCAGCTCTACAGCCTGCCACATACTTAAAATTGTAGATTTCAAAATGATTGTAATGAATAAGTTGAATATAAATAAACTTCAATATTATTCCATCGTTCTTTTTCTCGAGCTTAGACTTATATACTTATTAAGAGGGTTATGTATGAATCCCTCTAAAGAGAGTGAGTTTAAGTAGTTGGCACATAGTTTACGGAACTCTCGTAAAGCTATCTATCAGATAGACATACGAAAGTTTCTGTAAGTTTGTACAGTTTCGCAAAAATCACGCTCAGTGGCCAACTTTCTAATAGTTTTGAAACATTTCATGTTGGACGGTACTGTTTTAGCCTATATGTAAATCACTAAGCCAATTGCGAATGCAGGTTGATAGCTGCAGACTAATCTCAATGGGACAACAGGGAACCATCGGGCACCCGATAGACTAAAATTAAGCTACTTGTTCAAGTACTGTAATGTATTAAACACAGTGACTACACGTATTAGAAAATAATTTGGATAGGTACACACGGCTACACATCAAGTTAAACACCCTATATACGCATAACTACGCCACAGAGTGCATAGTGGTGTCGATTTAATGGCAAGGATAGAGCTTAACAAAAAATAACCCACTCTCTCGCACGATTCACAGCGTTCAACTTCTAATAGTTCAAAGTCCAAACAGTCTAGGTTGATGCGTCGCTGTGTGTACGTCAACGTAGGTACGTAGAAAACCATTATATAATATATATATTATATAATGGTTTTCTTTTTAACTTATGCATAAGATTGTATAGAAAGAAAGCTAAGTTCTGTGCAGCAGAAGTTCAATCTCAGATCTCGGCGGTTTGTCCCAATACATTATGTACTAAGCGATCCAAAGCACAGGACAACAAATTTTAATAAAGGACGTTTCTAAAGGTGCTGCTTAAATGTTTTTGGGCTTTAACCTACGATTCGATGTTTCTTAGCCCGGTTCTTATATCAAGAAAAGAATCGTTTTAGCTACGGCCAGTTGAATTTGAACAAATTATGTGACAAAATTAACAGACTGCAGGTAAACCGCCTTGTTTCTTGAATATAGGCTATAGAAAATAATGCTTTTTTTATTTCTAACGTTATATGAAAAATATACTTAATACACGTAAATGAAGCGACAGGAGTATCGTTTTCATGACAAGAATTTAAATAGAGCTACTAATTTATAAAAACTGATTCCCAAAAGAGCTGAATACGAGTTCACGGTATGCCGGTGACCTAATTAGCCAAGTCTAGGCATTACGCCAAAAAGTAATAAATAATCAAGTTAATCCATCAAGTTGTTAACATTTATTTTTTACAAAATACTACTTAGTTTTTTATCCAGTTTAAAGTAAGACAAAACATTAAAGGATCCATGTCTGCTGAGTATTGATGAATTGTCGCCTATTCATGGTCGACACCACAATGCCTTTATTTACATATTTATTGTAAATTACCATATCATCTATATATTAATACGTGAAGCAAAAACGTTGTACCCCTTTTTTACGAAAATTGCGCTGATGGAGGAGTATAAAATTTAGCACAGTTAAAGTTTATTTGGAGAAGGAGGAGCGAAACCTAATAGTTTTATAAAATATGCATCAGATATACATTAAATTAATGGAAAAACACTACACGCACACAACCATGCATTTGACACAAGAAGTCGAATCGCGTTCGTAGTATTTCGGCATTGTTCGGATGACTTCGTAGAATGCTTCGTAACTATGGTTACATACATCATATGTATGTGGAGTAGGTGACTAAATGATTAAAAGAATATTAAGTTATAGACAATAAAACTTTAATAACGATCAAATTTAAAATATAAATAAATTATGGGCGAATTTCGACCACTTGGCGACCGCTAGTACAGATAAATACACAATCCTTATACGCAGAAGTGATACGCTCATAACTAAATTTACATAAGACAATGCTATGGTGTGTGTTTACCTATCTATTCTCAATCTATATTATTTATCCATCATTAAATCATTTTCTCTTTAAATATTTATTCTAAACGAATTTGTACATTAATATTGATAGCACGGTGTCTGTATAAGTAAGATGTTACTTTTAAATATAGCATATTGCCTATTAACCGCGAGTATATTATTTAAAAACTATATCTTTCACATCTTTAATTCTATCTCTCTACCATATTTTAATAAAACAGCGGTTTAACACAAAAACGTATCTGATTGAAGTATAGAACTTCAATATAATTATGATAATGCATGTGTCGCGAGGGACTTGCACATATGTTTTCTAAGGTTGCCAAAATCTTGGTCAAGTCTAGATTGGTTAAAAATATGTATATCGGCATTTTCTTATAAATTTATTAGTTAAAGATAAACACATTTCAGTTTATAGGAAAAATAAAGAAAAGCTTGCTATTATAAATTTTGGTAATAATATAGACATTTCTATGGTTAATTTACTTGACCTAAATTATTGAGGAAATTTTTACCTTATTACAAGCGGGCCGATTGTTCAATGGTTAGAACCGCAAATGGTTAAAAACTATCGTAGCTTTTAACCATTTACGGTTAGGATGCTAAAGGATGCGAGTTCAATTCTTACCGATTGTATTAATGCAATAAGTGGGCATTGAAGGTGGTAACAAAGTAAACGCTATTTCGATGCAAGTATTTAATTTAGCTGGAAGTCGTAACACCAAACGTTAGAAATTCTGGAAAATATCCACATGTCTCGATAATGATGTAAAATAAGATACTCAAGAATTGTTTATATCAGTTAACAATTTATTTTAATGAGGTTCCTTTAAAGGGTAAACAGTCTCAAAAGATTTTCCCTGGCTTATTGTGTTTTATAATGGAAAATCTTCTTGAAATCCTCACTAAGGTATTTTAGAAACTCTGTTGCTAGAGCTTTGTATCTAATAACAGTGAAACAATCAACCGGTTGTCACTGAAAGTTTGTTGATGGCCTTTGATGAAACTTGTGTGGAACGGTTATTATACAAGTCGAGGCTTTTAATAATAGAATGGCAACCTTTGACATACACTGGGAGAAATAGTTAAATTTAATTTGAATGGCATTTGCCAATCCGAAGAATATGTATATATAAGCATATCTACATGTATGACAAAATTTCGAATTCTACGTGCCACTGTCTCGGTGGCACTGCGGTAGTAAGTTCGATTGCAATGTAAGAGATCTCAAGTTCGATTCCTAGATCATGTAAAGTATCAATGGATTATTTTGTTAAGAATTTCTCAGAAGCATGGAATCCATAACTGTGCCCGATAAAGGGCAATGGGCGTGGCCCCTTCGTGGGAACTGAAATCATAACTGGCGACATGAGGGTCTGTATTATGCCTCTGCCAACCCCTTCTGGGATATAGGCGGGATATTATGTGTGTATGTATTTTACGCCGGTGCTTCAATCATTGTAATCAGAATAGCTACAAATAAAGAACTACATTTCAATTAGAAATATTACCCAAGCGAATACCGAGCGGTTCATCGTGCTTTGATATAATCGCCGCACTTGGCAGGCGGCTGGTGATCGGATGCACAATGTTATCAGCTCGCACGTGAACTTCATTCTTGATATTCACGTTTGATACTGTTCCAACTTCCTCTTTCATCTTTTACGACAATCGCGGAAATTGAAGGGGTGATATATATGCATAACTCAACGCTCATTCAACGAAAAGAATTTATTTTTACGTTCAAACGTGAATAAATACATCAAGAGTTACGTTACTCAATGTATAAAATATTTGCATTGTTTTCTTGCATACAGTTTATAGCATCATACCGGATAGTATTATCCCTTGTATAAAAACTGCTTTTGTAAAGATGCAAATAAAATGCAAGTACATTCGTCAGCAGTGTGCGTTACGAGGCGCGCCAATTAGCGTTATTTTGTGTCAGACACAGAGGAATGATAATCGGATTACGGTGGTAGGCGAGAGCCTGGGCTGGACAGGTGGCCGGGCGCGCGCAGCGTGACCGCAGTGCGCCGAGCGGCCGCTGCGGTCGCATCTCGCGCCCAGATTTGCTAATTAATTCCAAACGCATGCCGGCTTTAGGCAGCACTTAAACACACACACTGCTCTTCAGCTACGTGACGCGTGCGCCGTCCTCACCGGAGCCGCCACCGCCTAATGCCGCAATTTGCCTACATGACCTGAACATTACCATAAATAGGAGAGGGAACCCTTGTACACGCTCATATTAATCTTAAGTAAATACCTCTCTCTTGAAACAATTTCACCCGCCAGCAAGGTAATATATTTATGGAAAATGTTTCCTGTACGTTGGAGAAAAACAGGATACTCAACCACCATTATGCGAAGTTAAACAAATATTTTTATATGTACCTATATACTAGCGAATGCGTGATTTATTATAAAGAGTAGATGCTTACTAAGTTATAAATATATAACCATAATTCAAATTTAATAGAAACGTGAATTTAAATTAACTGTATTTGATAAAGCAATGCAGAAAAATATGAGGTGATAAAATATAGAAATGGAGTAATCGAAAGACACTTCTGTACCCCAACACAAATAACTAGAATACATCCCAAGAGGTAACAAATAAATCTGTGAAAATAAGTTATGCTTTATGGTAGAATCATCTCGGGAATAAAGTTTGAGAGTAATACAAAAGAGGGCATCAACATTCTGCTTGCGAACAAGAGTCGATAGTGTCCTCTACAGTGGGACTACTTCTTATTAAATCTCATGCAATGTATGGAGAGGCTAGCCGCATCTTGGGCTCAGTGCCGGTTGTCATTCGTATACGTACTCTCACGATAGCCGCTCTTGGAGCTCACAAAGGGCCTAAATTACACCCACCCGTTAGTCTGCGCCGTGCCCTTTGTGTCCCCCGTATTGTGCAGATCAAACTCTCTGTCTACGTTTGTCTTTGTTATTTATATACACAGTAATATTATATCAATATCGCTGAACAAAACATGTTGACAATACATTGTGGAAATCATATCAGTACATATAACTTCTAGCATTACATAACATTTAAACGTTATTTTTCACTATTAAAAGCGATTGGAAGTTTTCCATTGCTAAATAATTATAATAATTAAAGTGATTTTTACGTGATGCCGAAACAAAGAAACCGACGGGCAGACAGCTTTTCTAAAAACCTTTGTATTTAGTTCGTACTGATAAACAGCCTATCCTAATTAGTTTTAAAAATCCCCAATGTAAAGTCTTGGCCTCGGAACAGTTTTATAATACCAAAAATTTAATATCGAGGTTTTCGTAAGGCAGACCAACAACAGTAGGTAATATTAAAGTTACAGCAGAGTATCGTTATACAATTATGGTAAAATTGAGCTAAAACATAATTACAATTCACATGGTTGCGAAGCAGCAAATACAGAATCAATATGTGACGCGTGACAAACATAACACGTAAACATTGTGATCTAGTAATCTCAGCGAGCATGTATTGATCTAGTTAGGCACATACACGATGTACCTAACTTGATCAATACGAGCTCTTACCGCACAAATGTCACGAGAAACAACTAAACGAGATTCAACACATCGTTACACTGAACGACGAATTAAAAAACTTCGTTCGTCGAAACAAAACTTTTAGGGATTATTTGCCGTACCATGTGTTTTCACACAGCGCTCGTGATATCAAACGTTAACGAGAAGTGGAAACCCAAAGCATTGAAATCCTACAAGCATCAATACAAAAGTAGTAGACACGATCTTATAGACACTAGATTAAAAATAACCATAGTAATAATATTTTAGTGAAATGATCTACGAAATTACTTTTACTTCAATGGATAATATTCGCATAAATATTAAAAGACTCGATTGTGTTAAGCACAAATAAGTTTTCTTTTATCTTCGCGAAGCCAAATAATACAATAGAACATGTAACTATTCAGCAAATCATGGTAATTCAATATGTAATCCGGTATAAGATGACCTTGCGACATTGCAGTATCGTCCATTTAATCTTATCAGGTGACTATATCCGACACTGTTCCGTGTCTAGAGATTATCTAATTGAAATGAAGGTACATGGAATATTGAGATAGTGAACCCTATTCTATTGTTCTTACTTAATTCATTTAATCGTACTAGGTAGTTTTATAACAACGACTAAATGTATAAATATAGAAGAATACTTTTGCATAGGTACATATACATATATACACCGCTTCTGTACTTTCTGTCACACCCATATCTTGCCACTTACAAATATGAACTTTTACCGTAAAGGTCGATGATAATATCTGCCGGGTACAGTAACAGACTCCATACTGTCTTGAAAGATTATATTGACTAAAAACTCAATTAGATTCTACCTGAAACACACGCTTATGTCTTTTGTCTCTTATAGGTTAACTAAATACTCGTATATAATTTGAAACTTCTATAAATATTATCTTAAGTTATGTTCATTATGATGTAAATAAAGAAAATTGGTAGAAATATAACCTAATTATAACGTTCGTTCCATATACCGAATTGAAGCGCTTGTAATAGTAATATACCTAAAACGTGTTATAATGTTAGATGATAATAATTTGTGGTTAAGTATAAATTGAGAGGCATTAATATAATTACGTGTAACACATATTGTACAACACACGTCGAAATATAGTTTAATCATGTACGATTACACTGAATATATCAATATTAAACACATTTTAATTACATTTCTGGAAATGAATACACGTTGAACATTAAGAAACCGCAGCCGTAGACTAGTGGCAGTATTCGTGGTTTAATGAAAGCCTGTGTAGGGTTTCGAAAAAGTTTAAAAGGCGTGTTGAGGTGGTACAGGTCGAGAGCGCGTCATAGCCTCTTGACCCCGTCGCGAGACGTCGACGCGACGAGCCCGTGCCCGTGCCGTTACCGCCACCGTCTGTCTAAACATTTCAATTATTTTAAATTTTATTCTCAGTTTTAACTGTGAGATGTTATAAAACTTTTAATATCCAGCAGAGTTTAGTTATAGTTCCCTACGTATACGCGTTATAACAATAACACTAAATGTTGAGACTTACTAGCAGTGTTCAAAATGCAAATAAAAGCAAACCGACATTGTTTTTAAAATTTGTATTCTCGGTTTCTGTAACGATGATTAATATGATCTTTGTCATCTAAATGAAAGTTTAGAAAAAAGGAATCCAATCTGAGCTGTAAAATTTTAGGAAAAATTTTACAGTTCAGATTCGATTCCTTTTTTCTAGACTTTCATTTAGTAGAATAGAAAGAAAGTTCTAGAATAAAATATTCTGAAAATATGTATGGACTGTAATACAAAGTATTGTAATGTAATACCTTAATCTTCCTTGTTAAGTGACATTTATAGATATTATTATATATTAGGTCGAATTCTGCTCGTATAAAGGATTATACAAGTGGAATAGCGGTGCCTAACTGACTGAGGTATAGACTATCATCGACATCGTTGTGTTGTTTTTACCATTAAAACTACGCGCATTTACCAAGAAACAATTCATAATAATCGATAGAGCTCGAAGTGAGTGATCAGTTATCAAATAGCGATAGAAGGGCATGAGGTCCTATTTTCTTCTTTGTACTATAGTTGAATACTCTGTTTATAAACTGCCGTACTGCTGAACACGGGACTCTTCTTAGTATAGCCATAGTGCACCATACTGCCCAGGTGCGAAATGGCATAATTAACTCATATCCAAAATTATTATGGAGATCTCTTTAACTGGTTGAACTGGTTGAACACAATGACTTTCTTCAATAAAATTTGTTAAAATATTATTGTTTAAAGTTTAAGCATATAATTACGGTATCAAATTTGTACGCTTCAATGCAAGACATAGACGGATATAATATCCATTCATAGTAACATCCCATGATTTCTTCATGGTAAATAACAAAAAGCAATAATAAACTATAATATTGTCTAACATTTATGCGAATGTTACACATTAAAATTAAATTTTTATTTAAAATAGCTACATTTAGATAATTTTGAAAATTATTTAACTACAACTATTAAAATTATTTCTATTTAACTATTTAAATTACTATTTAGATTTACAGTTTCCCCGACGTTTCGGTCACTTTTCGCCATGGTCACGAGACGACTAACTAGTTTTATGGTAGTAAAGTTTATCAGTTGTAGTACATTAAAAGGTTTCCAAATTATTTAAATGTATTATTTTACTTAAACTGCGATACAATGCGTATAAAGTAATTTATTTGCAAGGATAAAAATCTATTTGATTCGCACGTAACTTTTAAAACTCAGATGTGTGTCGTAAGATCGAACTCGAGACGTCTGCATGGTAACGAAGTCCCAATAAACAACCGCTGTTTTATTATTTAATTGCTTAAAATTTTTAGCATTGATTATATTAACAACCTACAATATAAACATAGTACGCATGAATATATTCATAATAGTTTCAATAAACTATGTTAGTCCTTCAGGCACGGCGAACTATTTTTTATGTGCCACTCAGGCCATAAATATTGTTCAAGACATACATGAACCAAAGATGTGCAGCACTACAGTAGACAAGTGCAGAAGACAACAATACTCCCATAAATTTTACATTTTAGTCTTGACTTGCTCTGTTGAGAAATGTTGTAACGTAAAATTACGACCGCTGGCTTCTCACCCGCTAAAATAAACATAAATCGCCAAAATTACATCTGCTATTACATAAATCCGCTTTTTAAACGTTTAAAGTCTATAGTCAAAATTAGATAGCACAAAAGTAAGATCAAGACTCTACTTAGGTATTGCCAAGTTTCAATTAAAGCGAATAAAGTCGTTGTGCGCCAACTTGTTCCTGACAGAAGCGAAGGACCTATATTAAAATTGGAAAATCAATTGAATAACTTTAAGTATACTAGGGCAACTTGAATTTGTCTAGCTATTATTCTTGTATATAAATTTTATAAAGTTTTAAGAACATGGCTCGTATAACATAACAGTACGCCAGGATACATTCCCAAAGGATTACATGTATCACCTATATTCCGCCAGCCTATGCCTTACATGAATTATTATAATAAAGATTTTCTAGGCATAGTTCTAGACTTTGTGCGATTACTAATTTATAGATCATAATATTGTGTTCTATTTACGCGAATGTTACTCATTTAAATTAAACGACTATATACGGATTTTATCGCGTTATTTATTTAATAGAGTGAAATTATTAAAACTATTAAAACTTTGTATTTAAGATTACACTTTCCCCGACGTTTCGGTTGCTTTTCAGCAGCCATGGTCACGGGGATCTAATAGTTTTAACAATTTAATTAGCTTAAAATTAGTAAAGTTTAATAGTAGTATAGTAGTGTAACAGTTTCAAAATTATGTAATAGTGTTAAATAAACAACGCGATAAAATCCGTATATAGTCGTTTAATTTCAATTATAGATCATAAATCAATCAGAAGGTGATCTTTGCAACCGCCGGTTATAATACTGGTGATTAGGGTGGGTATGCAATCTTAGCGTCTCGAGTATCGGTACTATTGCCTCCTCTCCCATCATAAATGCCAGGAGTGTATATTAATTGATATTGCCCACTTAATGTAGGTCCCAAGCAGGTTTTGTATCGATTAAAGTACCTTTTTTTTTAATGTGGTTGTTTTTCCCTTAATGTGGCTTCGTCAATATGCATGACCAGGGGTTATTGGTAACTATCAGGTGCGCCATGCGCTTAACTGTCACCAACACCACCTATTGTTTTAATCAGTGCAACGTAACGGATCTGTGTTACGTATATGTGATTTCACGGTTAAATTTGATGAAATTGATTGCTATGGTGATAAATGTGAGCAAAGTCGCAGATATTACATTTACAAAAGTATATGGTGTCCTGTAATTATATTCCCGAAACGATATACTACTGCCTGCCTCTGCGCGAAAGTCTAGACTTATACTTATGCGAGACAGTTTTTAAAGGTACTAGAAAATAAAATATTTGCTCAGTGACATTCATTTGACTCGTAACTCGCAACGTATCCATGCCAAGCCCAGTTCAATCACAGCCGTGGCAGCTGCCACGTTTAATACTTACCTACACATATAGGCACATAAACTTTATTATTTCTTTCATTTTCGCTATAATACTCTAACGGCCACTCCTACAACTAACAAGTAAAAGTTATCCGAAAGATAACTTGCATGCTGTCTCACTCATGTTAGGTTAAAGAAGAGAGATGGCGAGACTTTTATCTTATAGATAAATTCTATCTGGAGGAAGTAGTACAAGCCCTAACTGTGTTAAATTAAACACAATTTAGACGTAGTACAGTCACGTATTTATATCGTATGTTTACTTAGCATCCTAATTTATAGCAACAATATGATACATGTACAGTTATACATAGTTACAAAAAAGAAAATGAAAGGTCACATTTCAAAATGAGCACAAGTAGCAACTGCGTTCCTAAAGCGATATTTATGTTCAGCGTAATATCATAGTACAGATTGCAATTTAAGTTAGAATGTACATAAAGTTTTTGAATAAAACATCTGTCCGTTCTATAGTCCGGCGCGAGTTTATTTCGCAACAGTATTCTCCGACAGCTGAAGCTGCTGCCACAACCAACAGCACAGATATTAATTATCTTCTGAACTTAATAATTAACTTTAAAGTTGCCCGTATGCTGAGTTTGGCACTTCATTCAACGTCGTGTGAAGTAAATTTACTGTTGCAATTATGTATCTAGAATGTCGATGGGTGTCCACAAACTTATATTATTAAACCGAAACATTGAATATGATTAAATTCCAAGGCTCGAGAACATAACTTTAGTGGCATTCCATATACATTGATGGAGGATAAAACGGCAATAATTAGAAAAGTGTTTTCAGCTCTTATTCTCTGGCTTCACTATCATAAAGTACGATAGAAACGAAAATATGTGACGTTATAGCACGTCGCTAAACTAAAACCAGAGCAATTAAAGTTACAAGTGTTCCAAACATGCATACGTAGATATAACGTCCCTCGCTGATCTAAATGTACCTCTGCGAGCAACGTTTCAACCAAAAGGCAAATGGATTTATTGAGCAAGACTGAATCAAGCAGAATTTATAATCCTTTCCGTAAAACAAACAAGTATAGATACGCAAACCCTCTCCATAAAATAATACCTATAAAACAATATAGAAAAATATCAGCGGTACCGGATTTTATATCCGTGTAGGGTAAAGGTATACCTGAAAAGAACATGAATAATATAAATAACGTTGGGTATCTGAAAAACGTGAACAAACACTGCGCCGGCGGATGAATAAAACGTTCCACGTCAAATAGTAAGCCGCGATATGAACGAACCAGTTGTAGTGCCATCTAGACGGCGACAACAATAGCAGTTGATGCAGTGGAATTAGTCACGATAGTAACAGCTGCACAAGTGCCGCAGGGCACCTGCACACAGCACAGAGAACCGACTACATCGCCGACCATAGTTCAGTGATAGCGAGCGCGCGCACTTTTCTATTTATTTTAACTTTAAAACGACATTTTGCTACAGTAAAATATGCTAAATTATTTTTGTTAGTAGCGTAGCGAGTACCTATTCTGGGATAAAATCTTTTTATATTAAATTTTGATGTAATGAGATTAGCTGTATTAGCCAAGAACTCGCCGACTTCATCATTAAAGTCAGCAGATTGATCACAGGATATTCTGACACAGCACATTAGCTAACGCGTCAGGCTAAGTACAAGAATGAGCCGCAAAACGCTCAAAAATACGATACTTAATAAGGATAGTTACATTTATGGATAACCCAAATTGCCTTTTCTTGTAGTTGTTTTTATGTCTTGATATTACAATATCACCTTACTCTTGCCTTGTTACAATTGAAACTACTTCAGCGAAATAAAAGCAATTAGCCACATAAAGAGTAATAAGCGCCTAGTAATGTCTATTTAGCTGAAATTAAAAGTGTAATGTAGTGATAATTTAAACATGGACGCATAGAGAGTTAACATAAGCGGGCGCGAGCGTTTTGTAAAGTGTGTGCCGACGAACGCATTAGGAAGATTAAAACTTGTAAAAGCAAAGAAGCAAACCAACTGTCTCTGCAGTGTTACTACTCAACTGCAGACGTATGAAATAGGAACACGTCGCCTCCGTGCATGCAAACTAAATAAGTGGCATCGAATTCAAACCGTACTAGACTCTATTGACATCTTAGACTTTTTGAAGATAGTTAGGCCACAGATTCCAGTCAACTGAATTATATTTCAACTAAGAAGACTATAATTTGATATATACCTATCAAGTGTTATAGACTTTAAGATAGATAAATTGATATAAGATTAAGTTGTAACTGATACTATAGAAGTAGTACTCTTGACGATCTCCAAACATTGAGTCTCTCCACAGAAGACCATAATTTTCTCTCTGTATATGATCGTAATCACTTTAATAACAGAATTACTAAATGACATACATATTGTTTAGTACAAATAACTGCTATTTATTTTACCACAAACCCTTTATAAAGTGTAAAGAAAACATTTTACACAAAGCCTCAGAGTCATGAGCTTTGTCTTTTCTGGCGCAACTAAAAGTAAAAATAAAATACTTAATAACTGGCGTTGTTACGGTTCGTCAGAGCATATATGACAACAGTCACGTAGGTAATATTAGTAGCGCAGAGGGAAAGAAAAAATAACACTATTTTAAATGTTGATGCTTTTGTCTCGTTTATTATCACAAATGTGACAGAGACATCGCCAGGAGCAAGATTTATGCTTGTAGGTACCAATTTCCTCTCACGTTTTGTAGATACGAAAGACATATTTCCGAATACTTTCTTGGAACTGTATTAAAGATGAACATTGTTTATTTTCTCGAACAATATTGTGTGTAATATTAACGACATCTCGCATTGATTTGCAAATTATAGTTGGTTCACAGATTCTGTGGCGTAATACGATTGCTTTACCTACAATGGCAAGCCTTGATAATATTGTTCGTATGTTAATTAATATTGTATGGCTTGTATAGCATAAATTCCTAACATTAATTGCAGTACAAGAGAGCTCCAGTACCTATATGCTAAATGGAATTCCTGTCAATCTTAGAGCATGCAGCATACAAACAGTATCTGATATATCCGAATTTGTTTGATCTTGATTATATTTGTCGACCGTCATCCATGAGTAGTCATTTCACACGACGTATAGGTCCATTGTCTTAATTAGCGGTATACCCGACATGATTAAAATCTTTTGTGTATGGCCACCGGTGTGCCGCTGCGTCGCAATAGGTTAAATATAATAAAGCAGCTACTACGTACACGTAGCTATACGTAAACAACATGTGGTGAAACAGCATTTTCAGTACTGTAATTGTTATTTGAACATGATTCAGGAGAAAACCTATGTAAATTTTACCGCTCAAATTCTTATATAAAATGTGAGATATAAATGATAGCGCTACTATACTTGTGATGTTCAGCAATAAAAATACTCATACCAGTCGAATTTGTTCAGGCGAGGTGAGCTACAACGTAAAGCAGTTCAATACACAATTCTTGTATGAAATATAATACATTGAATCTAGGTTTTACATTTTGTTTCTACGTGCGAAAGTTAGAAATAACTACTTACTCTAATAGAAGTTAATGAAAATATTGTTTATAAGATTTAATAGAAAAAATTCTGTTTGATATTTACAAAAATCTTTATTAAAGAAACATTATTGTAGACAAATATATACAAGGGATAATAATTATGTATAGGTTTAGATAATAATTATGAGTGTCTTTACTTGCTAGGCGTTGAACATATTGCGATTTACCAGTCACCTCACACAAATATTAAGCTATGCAACAAGTAATATATTCGAGAAAGATCTTATAAAGGCGATTTTATTATAAGTTCTAATTTTAAAGGCGTGTTTTAAGTGGAAACTGTAATCAGTTACCGTAGCTTTACTTTAAGGCCAACACTGGTTGCAAATATCTGCCGGTACTAGGTAGGTAAAACCAAAGTAGATACCTATATGTATTTGTCAACAAATATACTTGCAATATATTTATCAGGAATAAACACTTACATCTATGCAAAACGTTGCGTCTAATGAAAAAAATCTTTATAAAGTAAAACTTAAATAACGTAAATCAATAATTAGCATTATTGATCACGTTATTTTTAATACGTGATTAATACAGATACAACATTGACCAGGAATTTGAAAAATCATCCGTAATAGATACAAATCTTTCTGTATGGAAAATGTGTAACCATTCATTTTTATTTGAATCCTAACTAATATAATAAATGAAAATGTGAGTTTGTTTGTTACGCTTTCACGCCTTAACTACTCGACGATCATCATGAAATCTTGCATACAAGTTGTCAGGGCAACTGAAAAGTGCATAGGGTATCTTTCAGCCAGAAAAAAGGATTGTTATCTAACCTAACCTACATTTGCGCGACCGAAGCCGCAGGCAAAATATATCATAGATATTTGCTGGCTACTTAGGACACAAATAAATGAAGAACGTACGCAAACTTTTTTCGGTAGTTTGTGTTACTTGTTCAGATAGTCTATCAAGATAAATTACTTGATCCCTTAAAGATTTGATAGTATTAATGTACACGATAAGGTATACCTATACATTAATAAGTGCAGAAAAATCTTAGACCTTTTTACGAAAATTGCGCGGACGGAGGAATATGAAATTTGGCACAGTTATAGTTTATATGGAGAAGGAGGGGCGAATCCTACTATTTATATAAAATACATACATACATAAATTTACGCCTGTTTCCCAGAGGGGTAGGCAGAGAAAACATGAAAACTATGTTTATTTTTATATAAAATATGCATTAGATATACATTAAATGAATGAAAAAAAGCACTACAAGCACACAACCATGCATTTGACACACGCAGTCGAAGCGCGTAACTATGGTTACATATATCAATATATAGTGACACTAGCTGTCCTGACAGACGGTAGAGCAGTATAGAAAAAAAAATCTAGGTCGTCCTCGATTCCACTTAACCACACAAAAAAAAAACATTCATATCGGTCCAGTCCTTTAGGAGGAGTTCACTGGCAATACACGTACAGAAGAATTATATATATAAAGATATATCAGCAATATCTTACAGGTGAACTTTGGTCGAATTTCGAGCACTAGGCGACCGCTATTTAATATTAATGGCGTGATATGAATACGCAGAATACTAATCCTTACTTACAATATTATAAACGCAAAATAGTTTGTTACTTCTCCTTGTTTCACTTAACAAAGAAGCAACTGTTCGACAAGATGTTTTAGGTAGAGATAGTTTTTCGGTCGATAGATTTTTGATCCCTAAAAGTGCACCAATCCGGTGGGTTAGTTATTTTTCTTAGAGTAGCAATGGCCTGGCGCAAAATAGACAGCAGGGAATAAAGCCGAGGGTAAAAGATAGTTGCCTATATTGAAAATTTATGCTCATTGTTCATTGTTCCGATTAGCATTAAATTAGTCGCAGTTTATTTCTAAATAATATTACTTCGAACTATTTATAAGTATTACGACATTAGTCACTAATCGGTTGGATTTTATAGGTACTTTAATTATATTTCATAGGCAAGTATAATAAAAACACTTAGATTGCTGTTCAGTTTACGTTTTTATGGCGATTGAAATGAGTGTCCATAAATTTCTTGTCTGATTCTATTATGAGCTCTTCTGCTTGATCGCGTTTTTGTCCTACATTTTCTTGTTTATTTTTATTGAATTTTACATGGATGTTAATATGATAAATTTAAATATTAGTCAGTGGCAATAAAACTAGAAATGTATCTAAACCCATGTTATTATTTAAAAGACATATTTACATTTCAGAGTTAGGTACATGCTGTTGCTTTAAACTAAACTTCGTTGTGTGACTAAACGTAATATCGTGTCAATTTGTAGACTACTTCAACCGAGGAACTATTATCAGATTCAATAATATTTTTAATGAGCAGATGTTGGTTTATCCGGTACATCCTTTACCATATAGCCGATAATTTTTATATGACTACAACTTACCTATGATAAGCCGGAGCAGGCTAGCGACAAGCAGGCCCAGGTCTGGAGAGTTAGCCATGGGTGACTATCGCGCACGCAAACTCGACACGACCACGAGCCATCCCATCAACCGCCGCTGCCTTCACACGACAATTCGTTTGTCACACACAAATCGTCCACCATTTTATACAATCCACGGTTTTATTATTCAATCTACCGATAATCGAAACCCGACAGTATTTTTTTCATCTGGCTTACCGTGTTTTATATAAAAAATCTGTTGAAATAAATGTAAAGCCAATATACATACATATATACACTCCCAATATCAACAGAAATATAACGTAGGCACGAGTAATTATTTTTGAAATACACACATCGGTCCAGGTTTGGACGCTACTTACTACTAGTACCAGAACTGAATATTGCACAATAACTCATTCAAAATTGGCGTGGGTAACTTTTTTAATTTACGCTTCTGAATAAATGCACGCTCCTCCATGATTTATTGCGGCCCTCTGTTTGTAATATTTTAATCAAAAAAGTAAGAGGACGTTATCTCTTTAAGTGTAATCACTTTAGGATTCCGCTCGAAATATAAAAATGCTTATTTTTAATCCGAGATAGGTACGTATTTTATAGATTTCAGAATAAAAGGTATTGTTCTCATAAAACCACAATGGTTTTCATCAGTCGGAGCAAAACATATTTTTTGTAAATACAAATTAAACAATGAAATATGCAACAAGAGACTAACAAAGCGTACCTCTAGGTACATATATAAATAGTTCAGCTTAGCATGAATCTACGACACGGCTATATAATACGCGTCTTTCGCATAATATACAGTGTGTAACAGAAAGATGTAGATATATTTAAGCATCACATAATATAGTTCCAGTACAATGGAAAACCGCGGCAACCAAATCGATATACATTATTTTCACTAAGATACAGCATTTTTTTTATCGGCTTATCAATATCACATATTCTAGTCGATAATTAAACAACACAAACAGCGGACTCGGGGATCTCTATGAGCCCGAAAATGACCATGCACTATTTGGATAGTAATATAATGCATTTGATTCGATGCTTAAGTAAAACATATTTAATTAGGGCACATATTTAATTTATCAGATTATAATTATCACGGCCTTAAAATATGACCACACCTTTCTGGTACACGTTGTATGTACCTACATTCTACTTATTATACCTTGGTAGCAACGAAACGACTACAATCATTGTTATTACGTCACGTTATAATGTAGCTACATTTATAAAGCACAACAATGATTGTATTTTACAGATGCCTGATTTTAATAAAGCTACTAATAATGAATCGTGCCTACGAAATTAAGTTAAAAAACGGGGAAAAGTTTTATCTCGTCGACATGATAATATTATTTCTTTATCTTTAACTCCGTGCTAAAAAAGAAAATTACGTTGTCTCCGGTGGGTCCAGGAGAAATTAGAGGGCGCGTCGTCGACCTGGTCCAGTTATCAGTTGGTTAAAATGCAAATTTTCTCTTTTGTTTGGGAGAGCCGATCGACAGCGGCGCTCGGCAACGCTCAACAAAAACATGGCAAAAATGCTAAACACTCATTTATAGGCGACGCAGACATATCCCCTTTCATCGTTAATACATTTTCAAAAGAAACTATATTATGCCAATCTGTTTCACTTCATTTTTATACCGGTCTAATCTAAAACTTCTCGTAAACGAACAATATCTAAAGCTGTTCAGTTTATCTAAACTATAAATTGTACTTTGTTTCACTTTGTATGTTTCTACGCTTTTCTCTGTAATGTATCTGCAACTGGTTTTGTAAACAGATATCCTGTCTGTACCTAAAGACTTGTTAAGTTTACCGAAACAAGAATACCCCTTAAACGTGAATAGAATAACAAGATATTATGGCCTATGGCTAGAAATCGTAAAAATCCATCACACTGTTGCCTAATGTACTAGAAAGTATTTGATAGCTACGAAACACAGAATAGTAGAACTTTGAAAATACTTACCAGCTTTTCTAAACATCAACTGTACCACTTACTCATTATTTTTCTCTATAAAAAACAACTCCCGTTCTCGAAATAATTGAAACATAACGAACATTGAAACAACTGATACTAAGAACGAACATTTGTGAATAACCTAATTTTTTGTCACGTATGGGAATCGAACTATGTGTGGACACGGTCACTTATTTTTAAGCCATCAGTACAGTTAAATATTAGATATGAAATCTCCACTCTGTACGATCAATATATTATCCACAAACACGTTGTCACGGCCTATTGACAAATTTGTATTTATTTTAATGTTTTATAAATGTATATTCTCATAAACCTCCAATAGGTAATATACGCATCGTAAGCACAAACAATCGTACAACATTAAATTGGTTCGTTGGACGAATACGCATATAGGCGGCACAGAATTTATCCGAGCACTTTTAGAGCCCTATTGAATGGGAACTCTTAAATCAGTTTCCTCCACGTCTGTACTTACCCCTACAAAATAATATATTCGGAAAGTTCGTGAACGGAATACAAACAAGCGTGGGTCGCCTAGAGTGGTACTGGCACAGCATGAAAGGACCCTGAACAAAGCGGCGAGGTCGCGTGATGCAAACCTTACATTACCCGTACCTACTTTTGATTTTACTTAAACCATTACACACGACCTCTATTAATTCTGCCTCCTATTACATAAAGTGAAAATCAGATTACAAACTTAAAATGAAAATTAACGTAATTAAAACAATTTCGCTTGAAACAATAGCCCGTTCGAGCAATATTCGAATGCTATAAAATAAATTGAGATTATAATTCGATGAAGCGTTTGATATCCTTTATAGCCGTAATCAGTAGAGTGAAAGGACAAAATGTGAATAATCAAGATTAAACTAGATTACAAAAATCCCGCACTTAAACGGCATAATAACTAGAAGCTTTCAGATTACTTAAGCCTCGACCACAACAAACTTTCAGAATAATAATTCACAAGAGGATTAGCAGTGCGGATAATTCTGTCGCAAAATAAATCACGGTTTAAAAAGTGTTTAAAAGGGGTGCCTCGTAGTGATTTGTGTGGTGAGCCGTGACGCGCTCGCAACGAGTTGAGACTAGAGTGGTCGCTATAGTTTACATCGGTCGTCAAGCGCCACGTCCCGGGCCCCCGGGGCCGCCCACCGACACGCCTGCACCGTGAAGATAAAAACATGCTGCCATGGCCGTTTGTATTCCCGTCAAAAGACATGAAGCCGGTCGCACCGACTCGGCCGCACTTAAACATCGTGTTAAAACAAAACGATATTGCTCAATAATAACATTAAATGTTCACACCTAAAGTCAGAATTACGACAGTAATGTTTACCAAATGAGGGGACGAGACCATTCAATAAAAACAGGTCAGGTGTACACTTAACTGACCACGCCTCCCTTACATAAGATTTGGTTCAAATATCCAAATGTATTTTGAGCGTAATTCCATTGCATAATTGTGTAAATATTACGTCTAAATTTAACATTTAAGTATATCTGAGTAAAGCCACCACAACTACATATAATATACCTAATTTAATCCTTGTCAGTAGATCCGATAATTAAATCAACTATAATTATGATTAACAATTTCAGCAAGCAAGAACATACTCGAGCCATATATCAACTTAATCATTTCAGTGGTTTTAAATCAAAAACGGGCAAAGACATACATATTTGTGTGTAAATGTTCAAATCTTATTTCATACAAAGTCAGCGGTATTAAACAGAAAATAAGCGAATATAACAAGGCAAACAAATAGTAACATTTACAAAAGTGAGATTCTCATTTAAAAGCTAAGAGATTCTGCTGGTCACAGAAAAGAAAGTTGCGGTGTACTATGTTAAGTACATGTAGAAACGAGTTGGTATACAGACTGTTTCAACCAACACGACCACATATTTATCATGCTGTGTCTGTAATAAACTTTTCGTGGGGACTGCACATAGTAGCTTGGAGTATGGTACGTCGTATTTCTGCTTTTTTTTTAAATAAGTACTACGTAGCTTTACGCTTTGAATGTACTCCAGGCAAATGCGGCGATTTCACGCAGAGCGAATAAAAACGTGGCCTCTTTTTAACTCACATTTCTAAAGAATATTACAAAATATACTTCTTATAAAACTACGTAATTTCGTTTTGCAGTGTCTTGTGGTTTCCCGGGCACGTCCATGAAATGTTCGACCGTTACCGATGGCCCGACCGTATGCTGTCCGCCGACCAAAATGTTACAAGCAATAAATGCTAACTGCCCAATAGTTTTCCACGACGCCAGCTAAAGGTCTGTACGAAGGATAACAATATTTCGCCCAAAATTTCTATTACGGCTAAGTACATACTCGTAATATTAAATAGGGCTTTGAACTGTGAAATAACAGTTAATGTTCAAAATGACTAAGCTTTGTCATGTTATAACTTATAACATTCTCTTTAATCATAAATATACTTAAGTATGGCTTTAGAAATCAAATTAACTCATTTTACATATTTATTTATTTTGTGTACAAAAGATTTTACGAAGCCTCGGTCGTGCCCTTACCTAAGTTAGTACTAACTGTAGCGTTTCAAATGTCTATAATCCTACTGTTAGAAAATGAAACGTTTCGGTGTCTATAAGTGCCGCTAATTAATACGAAAGTATTAATTGTTATTAGAAACAGAATACTTAAGAATTAATTAGTTAATCAATATAGAGATAAGTTAGTTACTCTCCAATGTCTCCGTCAATAAGATTGTACTACCCAAGGACATTGTTGTCGTTTTACAAGCCTCGTTTATACATTTGGCGACACCGAACTGACTTACTTATCCTACCCATAAATTATATTTGCGCCATATCCACCATCAGATTTTATCGGTACAAAAATATTTTCTTAAATGAAAGAAGTTTGTTTACCTAAGAATCGGGAAGTGTATTTTAAGAGCCAAATAAAAGCGGATAAATCGTAAAAATAACGTCTGACCGAAAGCAAACGATCTGAATATATATATAAATGATGAAACAGTGGTACTGAATAAATATTTGAAAGTTACTCAAAATAATCGCAAATAAAAGAAACTCACATCGATTTTCTCCTATATTAACATTACAGGATAACTTCTATGGAAGGTTGGTGCTCGTTGAAATACTTAAACGTGCTTTATGTTTACACAAAAAAGAAATTTCTTACAGCTGGTGATTCAAAATGAAAGCTCGTTTTGCCTACCCACGCGTCTAACGCGCCTGCGAAATACTTATTAATTAAACGTTATACTAAACTAACAACGTTATAGGTAGTGATATGGAGTTTCGAGTTTGTTTATTTCAACATTTAGACGGGGTGAAAAGTTTAAGTCAAAGTTGCCGCGAGATTGACAGTCGCAATCACACATCTTTGCATATTATAGTTGCCAATCAGACTAGTTGTTTGTTACTGTAGTTAGTAAATGCTAAAGGCGATGTGAAACCTGGCTCCACGGAGCCAATTAATCAATACTAGGTCAAAGCTGCCATGGTGCACTTTAATTAATTTTAGTTAATTTGTCCTTTGATACATTTTGAGCTCTTGACATATATAAATGATGTCTATAAATTGTTATTGTTCCTAGTTATTCGGTATGTAAGCTCTATTGGATTCTATAAATATATTGTGCTGAGGTATATATGCTGCTGTTTTCTTTCGGTGTAAACAAGAAATAAAATTCAGAGCAGAGACCTGATTTGCCTCTGTATTAAAATTTACATACATATACTTACTATGTAAAGATAATTTGAAGACGTATTTAAATAGAAATAAGAGAAATTTCGTAAATTACATACACATATTAAATATCGTGCTTTGGCTATACGTGAAACTGTTTGAAAGGTATTAACTCAATAGGGCACGAAGAAGCTATAGAAATGTTAAAAATTTCGTGCCACGGACAAACTTGCTCACGACTTTGAGCGCGTGTAGAATAATGAAAAAGTTAAATATAGTCTATGAGTAAGTAACTTCTATTAGGGAAAATATCTGTAAAATCGTTTTGGTAAATAAGCCTATAGAAAAAACAACCCTTAGCAGTTATAATCGTTAGATGATACGATTTGAACGCGTGAGCGTAAGCATTACTGTATCTTTATGGTCATATAGTAGCTAATGCCTACCTGTTGTGACATCACAAATCTTCCATAAGGAATTATGCGCTTTAGAGCAACATATTTTTACCGCAGAACTACCTCTAGGCGGTTAAAATACTGCTAGTGGTTCGCAGCGCCTCGGTCGAGCGATAACTCAAATACTTCAGAACCAATGTCGCAAGTCCTCAGTATGAAATATGATTGGGTCAAAATTATGGTTATCAAATCTAGAAAACTTACGAGAGTCACACGAAAGAAGCCGGACATTCTCAATATGGAGCTGGATAAGAAAGCCTTTCTCTAATCAAAGATGTTAAACATTGTAGCGACAGAAACTAAGAGCACATTACAAAATAGGTTTTTAATTACGACTAGCATTCCAACACATTGACAGGTTAATAGAAGTGTCATCTCCTATGTATGTATAACTTAAATAACTGTAGATACACGTGCACTTGGCTCATGTAGTACATTAATTATTTGTATAATATAGTAAAACAAGGTTTTTGTTACTTGAGACGGAAAAGCTTGTAAATAATTGGATGCAAATTACTAAGCCTAACAGATCTGGTTAGGTTTCCATTAATAATCTATACTAATATTATAAAGCTGAAGAGTTTGTTTGTTTGTTTACTTAAACGCGCTAATCTCAGGAAGTACTAATTCGAATTGAAAAATTATTTTAGTGTTGGACAGCCCACTTATCGAGGAAGGCTATAGGCTATATAACATCACGCTACGATCAATTGGAGCGGAGCAGCAATGAAAAATGTTGCAAAACGGGGTAAATTCTCTTATCTTATATGAAGCAGACGAAGTTGCGCGGGTCAGCTAGTGAATAAATAATTTAATTGTTAATGTGTGATGGCAGGTTTATAGGGTATATTAGGTATAACAATATATAAACGACACAATAGACGTGGCCTAAGGCACAGTCAATTAAGGTACCTAAATGTCGACATACATAAGAATAGACGCTAATCTATATTTACTATTACGTTGCGTTAAATACTATTTGCACAATTTAGTAAAAGTATAGAGTAAAAGGAATAAATGTGGTGCGAAAAACATAAAGTAGTATGTAAAACACAGACAATCACTTAACGATAGATATGATTAAAACAATCAGGTAAACAATATGTTTTAAACATAGTACAATGCATTATAACAATATTTTATAGTCAAAGTGTCAAAGGATTCAATATCCCTTTTTACTTATAAAAAGCATAAAGAGACATTATTCAGCAAAATTCAAATGCAAACGCAAAATATTCTTATGGAAGCCACAAATTTACCGTTCGATATTCTGAATAAAAATATGAGAATACACAATGAACCAGCAGCTAAAATCTAAATACCACGTAAGGGATCACTACGTATAAATTCAGATCATGAATATTACACGCACGATAGCAATAATCCTCTAACAGTTTTATAAGGATCGTAAAATTATCGTTTTACGTCCATTACAGGAGCGTGGGGTGAGCCTTGTCTGATTGGTGCCATTCACAGAATACTGATCGCCGTTTAATAGCAATGCCTCCGAGCGAAGATACTTCGCAGGTGAATCAAGTGAAGCCGACGAGAAATCTCATTCTGTTAACAGCCATAAACGTTTATACTCTCACTTACACAATTAGCGGACTAATCATTGAAATTAACTATCAAACCTTAACTGTTGGTTCAGGCACATTTTTAAAAAGTTGTTATATCTTAATGGGGTACGCAGGAAAAAGGTTCAGTCATCTGATCCGAAATCTTTACTGTCATACAGCTCATAATAACGACACAGATACGGTTGGGTCGTGTCAGCAAATATAATAAATCTAAATGATAGATGATAATGATACGCAAGCTTTCTCACTAGTTAAGTTCAGACGACAGTAGCTCCTCGTAAATACAAGTGCTAACAAGCGGCCGAACACTTACAAAACGTTTGAGATTGTGATAGTCTAAACACTTTTAATATATATAATAAATACATTCTAACACATTATGCAACAGGTATGTAGTGCATTTTGTAATATATTTGAAGTATTCGTATATACATATATTCACTAATATAGCAAATATAATGTGAAATGTTCTTAGACTTTCTCCAAAGTCTTTAAAATCTTATTTAATCGTAACTTTTAACTTTCGCGTCTTATGATATACATATATAATACGTAACGGGATCATGCATGAATACCTTTTTTAATCGTGACGTTTGCTCTGATTTGGTAACTACTTTTGATATATGACTGCTTACTACCATTCATCTTCTATTAAAGACATAGACCATATACATAAATTGCCACTGGCCTCAAGGCAATCTGTAGTAGCTACAGATATTAAGGTTACCCTAATATAAGAACGAGGTCTGGACTGTAATCCGGTGAAATAACAAGCAATAATCCACCACAAGCTACACTGTGGATTTTCTACGAGGTAATAACGTTTGACTGTATCAAGTGTACCAAAAAGCGGTCTCATTTGTAACTAAAAACATCTAATAAGACCGTTTCCGATTACCATTGAAATTACACGATTAGACTGCAGATCAAAGGTCCAGTTCCGGAGAGTAATCAGGATGAACTCATTCCTTCCTAACCGGAATACATTTAGTTGAGAGGAAGGGTTCACGGGATATTAGTAGGAGCAACCAATTTTTATTTTTCGTGTTTGATTTATTGGCTGTGCTCGGTTTTATTCCCAAGTAATCGATAGGTGCGGGGGGTGTACACCTTTGATCGAAAAAAAAAGTTGGTAAAGCTAGGTTCATATCTATGGTCTGGAAAAATAAAATTAGCGAATATGTCCTCAACGTCAGTATGTACACTTAATGCATTATATAAGATTATAGTGTACTCACATATGGCTGTTAGAAATGTTCAATAAAATCTGATTATACTATGAAATACTTTATGTAGATAGAATGTATAGCAATAAAATAACTAGTCAGATTTGCCGAAATTGTTTAATACACATACATAGGTATAGGTATAGGTATACTCATCAAATATTATACCAGTACTATATTGTACGTAAAATGCACAAAAGAAATATTGTTTACGATCGGCTTATTTGTATTGGTTTATTTTAATGTACAGTGATTTTAAATTGGCTTTTATGTTATACTGAAATCCAGTTGATTGTTATTATAATTGGTAGAACCAATATTGCACAGAAGGCCAATAAATTTCTTAATTCATTTAAAGTTGATCGAACTAAGATTAGATTTTGATTGACATTGGTAAAAATTGGTATACTGCTACTGTAATTTTGTTTGGTTCTAGTACGATCTTAATCTAGTCTCAAGAAATTTAACTGATAATCTACTGTCAATCGCAAACTGATCTCAAAAATTTGGGATATTATTATAATTTTAAGATTAGTACTCAATATGCGAGCAAGTATTGGCAACGCGTTGGATTACCACGCAGAGATCTCGAGTTCGATCCCAAGGCCAATGACTTTTCCAGATTATGTTGGTATTCATATTCGCTCGCTTTAATGGTGAAGGAAAACACCGTGAGAAGACCTGTATGTCTGAGAGTTATCCATAATGTTCTCGAAGATTTGTGAAGTCAGCTAACCCGCACTGGGCCAGCGTGGTGGATTATGGCCTCACCCTTCTCACACTAAGAAGAGGCCCGCGCCCAGCAGTGGGACAGTATATATACAGGGCTGATTATCATCATTATGCATTATACAGGTAATTATAATGATTTGACGGGTTATAAATAATGTTACATACCTTCAAATCATATTGGGTAATAATGAATTTTATATATACACAGATTGATTATAGATTAATTTATATTATTCATCGTATTTCACGTGTTTTAATACTCGTTACGGCGTAACAAAAACGGTTATTTTGAATAAACCAACCTATACATGATTAACTTTAATTTACGAAGCGCCATTTGAGGTTTATTAATACGAGTAGCATGTCAAATAAACAAGCTTACCTTAGCCAACTGGCTAGGACTTATTTTTTGCAAAATCAAAGGAATTAATAAGTAGCTACGTACTTACTTATTAATTCCACGGCAGTACCATTCTTTTGATGGATATATTTAGAGTTCAAAATGTAAGTAATCTATTATATCGACTAATCCCATGCTCAGCGGGACAGAAAATGATTACGGAGGCTTTTATTTTCTAGGTTTAGATTTACAAATTTATTTACCAAGCAAGAAGTTTCTGTTAAATAAATTTGTCAATTACAGTAAGTAAAATGTGCCACCGTAGACGGAATCCGCTCATATACAACAAAAAAACAAAATTAAATGTAGCCATACACAAACAAAACGACAAAATGTTGATAAGTTGTGGTCAACCTACGGACTCGTTTTAATCTCAGTTGTAAAGTTTATTTAAGAAAGAGAATACTTATTTTAATGCTTATCAATTCTAAATTTTAGACAAATACCGTTTTAATGTCAACCAACTTTCAATCTCATTGCAATTATAGTGTATATAGGACGTTTATTTTAGTTTATGGTACAATTTCTGATATTTTTGACACTAAGGACTTATTCCACCACCTCCAAATAGCATTTATCTATAAGATAAAAGTCTCGTCATATCTCTTATTGAACTTAACAAGAGTGAGACAGAATGCGATTTATCTTTCGGATAACTTTTACATGTTAGTTGTAGGACTGGCTGTAAGACTACATGAAAACTGTACTTCGAACATTTTTTATTACAATTACCTTCAGAAGACATTATCAGATGAGAATAAAATGTAAAATCCACTTTAGTATTCCTTAATCACTTAAAATACATTTATAAAGGAAGATAGGTGAAAAAGAATTTAATTGCTCCGTTTTATCAGCTGGATAGCTAATGAAATGGCGTCCATTTAAGTACGAAACAGTTAGAATGACATTAAGGGATTCAGCAAGCTGAAAGTTCTCAACGCTTGATCGAATTAATTACTTCAAATGTGCTACACAATCAACACGATGAAATTCTCGGAGCTTGATACCAATTAATGGTAAAATTAACATTACTTAGCATTAAAAGAATAATGGAACTCTCTATGTTATATGATATAACTTCTAATTTACTATTATTTATGTACCGAAGAACTGCGTGTTCAGATCTATTAAGGAGCGTGTAACAAGAATATATCGACTACAGAAACAAACTATGAAAGAAAGAAAAACATTAATGATTAACGGATAAATGACTCAGGGTCGGGAGCAGACGGTTAATCAAGAGTGTGTACGAGTGACAAATTAGTCATTGGCAATGTAGTGAGAGACCCTCCGCCTTGTAAATAACGATCTGTTGTTGAATTCTCTTTAATAATCACGATGGAATTTGTCGACATCTGTTTGATGTATTACCAGCAACAGACTGGCGAACAATCTTATGTAATAAAAAATATTAAACTGAAACGCTCCACACGGAAATCTCACAGTCGAGCCGTCGAGTGAAAGGTCATCGGTGCGAGAGGAAAATGATAGATGGAATCCCGGTGTTCACAAAAGTAACGAGCCCCAGCGAATAGAAGAAATATGTGAGGTCAACCGACTGACGGTGGTCACACGTTGTTGGGATCGAGCACAAAATAGATTACGGTCACCGCTTACAACTTTATTCAACCTGCGCCCGGCCTATTCAAAAGATCAATAAAAAAAGCTGCTTTGATTTCAAATGTGGGATAGACGATAGGTTTGGGATCATCTCATATTATGATATGCCTCGAGTCATGTGAGAAGTTCCTTTAATCTTCATAGTAACTAACGATTTTGAGTAAATAATTAAATTTACAACTTTAATCTATGTGTTGGTGCCCCAGCTCAACTAAATATAGAACTACCGACAAGTTGCTGCTGCGAGCTGCCAAATTTTGAATACCAAAAAAATACAATTAATTTGTCGCAAATTATTATTATAACGCTATTGAGAACACAGAAGCTAACTAGTGTAATTTGTTAGAATTAAGAACTCATTCCAAGCATCTCGTATCTACGATCCTAATAAAAAAAAAATTGCCGGGATAACAAATATCATACGTGCTTTACATTTATGAAATAACTTCCATAAATAGGTACCATCAGTAAGATCTATCTAAATTGTAACTTAAGCATTGATAACAAAATCAATAATTATTGTAACAAAAATGTTTTAACAGGGCATAATTATTCTTACTTTCTTAAAGGTGAGAAGTAAAACGTGAAAATTACCATCTTCAGTTGAGTGCTCACAACATTTTAAGTTCTCTGCTCTGATATAATCGGCCGTATTTAAATGCGGCAGGGAAGGTAATAAATTTCCCATTGACGACGAGACGAAGAATTGAACAAAAACGGCTCTTGTTGAATTCGGAGGCCAACAATGGATAATTTATCGTGGTCGACGCAGGCACGCCGTTTTGCGTAAAATAAAAACGTAGGTATCTTTCGTCTGAGCAATAACTATCATTGTATGAGAATGTAAGCTCTTTTGTGATTCTACTTAAAGACACTGGGTAAATTTGCCATTATCTGTAACCAAACCACTTGCGGACGTAACACAATTTAAATACAAAAAATGAATTACTTTCAAAATAAGCCAGCTACAAGATTTACAACATTTTTACAATTACATTTAGAAGCCTTACACAAATAATGTCATCAATCAGAAGTATTTATCTGCAAATAAATGTATGTTATACAATAAAAATAGAGATGAGCAATTATATTAAGTAAGTCTGGAATCGTAAAGGTTTCAGCAAGCAAAGTTTAAATACAGGCGGACTCACCGTTCTCTTTTACAATTTGTTCTGCTAAATTAGCAACACTTCTTTTGAGAGAACCCCGGCTGTCCTACAGCACAGACACGTTTTCTTACCTCTCTCTTTTTTACTTAAAGGAATAAATATTAAAAATGAATATCAAGACAATTATATTAACAGCTAATGAACTTGAAAAGTCTTAATAACATTCATTTGTCTTTCGTTTCTTTTGAATATAATATATCCATAAAATCTTTCATTTTTCTTTTACCGTACGTTTAATAAAACTTGTTCGGTTTTATTAAAAATATGTCATGAATATTTTATTTATAAATAAATGAGTAAGCATTCAAAGAAGTAACATCAGTTCATTTGCTACTTTGTGCAAGTAAAACTTTGCAAGAGATTAATAGTTATATTAACTACACAGATGCAGCCTGCTTATATTACAAAGCAGTTGTATTTCTTGGACTGTGCTAGTAGTATATAAGCCAGTTCTTTTCTTTTTTAACGTGAGCGAATGCTTTTATCCGTACCTCTCCGCGGTGCGACGGAGAGGTTATGTCGGACTCACCAGGGAAAGATGGTGAGTGACATCCCGGTAATACCGACTAAACCTACCACGGTGTTCCTCGACATAACCGCAATCGGCGCGGGCGCGCAAATTGCTTTCACATGCAATCGCGACCCCGCCGAGGTTTCGGCCCGCCGTGTGAAACGGCAGGCCACTACACAAATAGACAACTACTAATTTTACTGTCCCCCTGAGGGCGGGACGGACACACGATACAAAGGCGCGCGTGAGAACACGCACGCCGCCTCTCGGACCCGGTGCTGATCAGATAGCGGGCAGGCCCACGAAGCCCACCACCCCCAGGTCAAACCTCAGGGTGGCTGGAGGTAGTCTCGCGCCCTCCGGCGCGGCGCCCAGCTCTGCGGTTGGGAAGAGGGTTTAAGCGTTCCCTCTCCCGCTCCGCCGCCTCCTTGATGGAAATCACTTCCTCACAGAAGGAGGCGACGGCGTTCCACGACCTCTCACTCCGGACCATAGACTGAACTACGGCTGGGAGCGAGAGGGCAACCAATCCGACTGCCGCGATCAACTCACGGCGCTGCGATGCCCAGGCGTGTGCAGCGCCGTGTCCACAACAATGTCGCGGCAGTCGCCGCAGTGGTGACAACCGGGCGTCTCTTGCCGGCCTATGTGACACAGGAACTGGCCAAAACAACGTGAGGGCGCCATGCCACCGCTCCAGCCATTCCTCAAACACGGGACTTACCTCCACAATCGTGGCGTGCCCGATATAAGCTAGTTTTATGGCAACTTCACTAAGTTTTTTAAGAACGAGTCTAATCTAAAATCTCCTGTTTAATCACTTGGAAGTTTTTTAGGTACTAACCTAAACCTTAACAAATTGCCAATAATTTGCAAATTCAATATTCATATGGGCACAGTTTCATTAAACTGGCATATAATAAGATCCACCGTAGCGAAGTAGCCATGGTGGACAAACAGCATTGAACTTGTCATAATATTTGTTTCAGCTGCCATTAGAAATGGAGCACTACACGTAGCTATATATACCTAGTAGGTAAACTCTATGTCTAATTATGAAAAGCATTCGGATTGTCGGAGATATAGACAATGACGGTTGTCGTTCAAACACACCTTTGTCTTACGGGATAAAGGATGTCACTCATTGTCGAAATGGCGTAGCGTTCAGCGCTCCTTCATAATTTGTCGCACATTTTCAGACTTAGCCATGACTTATGTGTGTGATAATGGCTTAATGATGGCAACAACGACCCCCATTTATTAAGTCATACAATATACGCATATTTGTGTATAAAATACATTCCATATAAGCTCCGTTTTCAGCGGATAGCATGAATCACAAAATCCATATCATCACAATGTTAAAACTTAATATTTCACGAGGGTGGACATTTATTTTCCCGATAACACCAAGCTTGTCGCTTTTGAGCGCGCGGCGCATCCACGCGGCTTCATGATAGTACATATATCAAAATTAAAGCCTCCCTCAAAATTGCAAAGTACTAGAATCAAATATAATCGAGTAAATGTAGAAGTTGGGTTATTGTAACACGAAAATATGTTATAGGTACGCTAACTTTGCGCACCCTATGTCACGAAGTTTGATCATTAACTTGTATTAAAGGAGATATACAGCTGTCATAAACTATGCAATAACTTATTCGCTCTGAATGTATATCGGATTGAACTAACAGGAGGCATGCCGGTAGCAATAATTATCGTCTGCGCTGTTGATGGCATACCGATCCGTATTTATCATCATCAATTATTGTGCGCAGCACGATCATTCAGAGCCACGCGCGGCTGGAATTCCTGATAACCTTTGGCTTCAAGTGAATTTAGTTTTTTTTTATATGGTCAAAAGGAAAACCGAATGTATTTAAGTCACGTTCCATCAACCAGCGACGTCAGCCTATTATATACAAAGAAAACAGCCATGTGTTGCCAAAGTTTTCCGCGAAATAATTCCACGACGCATATTTTAAAATATGGTACGTTTTCCTGAATATAAATTTGCAAGCGAAAAGCGACTTTTCTTGAGACAGCAAAAGTTATAATAAAAGTATATAATAATGTAAAAAAATTCGTTCGTATAATAACCGCCTACGAGAACCTACACTTTATAAAACTTGAATAAAAACTAAATCACAAAACGACTCCCTAAAATAAAATAAATATAATCATCACAATTTTCAAATTAAATAGTAATATTGAAATTAAACTACTATATACGGATTTTATCGCGTCGTTTTTTTTTACATGACAGCTATGTCCAACAAGCATTATATGGTCTGCATGTAAGCGGTAAGCGGTTATCGTAGCCTTTTGCACAAAGTGACCCAGTGACCACTAGCCTCGATTGTCTTGCTAAAATTGATTCATATGAAAATATAATATTATATTATACTTAACCTACCACTAGCATACGATTTCTACGACATATACGTAAAATTGAAGAATAAAGAGAGACCAAGATGTTTTTACCACGTTTACCATTAAAAACAACGATCTTGTCAACTTTTGCAACACTTGGCACGTTACGGATACACAAATCATACCGTTACCCTATTGACAACACAGCACCTCCTTAAAGATTCTGGCAATGTTACACTTTTTGTTTCCCATTTTTATTTAGTTTCTATAACAATGAAAAGTTTTAAACAAAGACATTAGAAGAGATTTCAAATTATTATTGTTAATTTGAAATCTCTTCTAATATCTTTGTTTAAAACTATGTTTCATTGTTTAAGGGAACGTTTTATTTGTAAGTTTTACGAAATTAAGGTACATTTTATCTTCTTTAAACGTTAAAACTTCTGTATAACTATTGGAAATGGTAAACTGACCCAAAATGTCTTACACTAATTCATTCAAGAAATCAAAACTTTTCAACAGCTAGCCAGAAGTTTTTAAAATACAGCTGAGAAGAATCTCGATTAAACTATCTTTCAATAAGAAAACACCGCGTTTTAATCGGTACATCCGCTTGGAAGCTACGAAGCTGTAGACAGACACAGTCACACAGAGAGAGATATAGTAACAAACGTCCCTTGTTTGCAATGTCGGATCTAAAAAGTAGTTTGCTAATCATTTGTAGTTAAGTTAAATTTCTTTGAATGCCGAAATCTTTTTCGTTCAACAGGCACAAGCGCAATTCGCTTTTCCAGACTCATAACAATAATAAGAGAAATTATTTTCATGTGGTAACCCGAAATACATAATTGCCTACGGATAGAAACACGAATTGTGGTTTTACTTGTGTTTCCATTATTAGATCGGTCCCCAGGGCTGGACATAGATAGAGCTAGTTCATGGCACGCCAGTAATATTGGCGTTCCGAGATCATTCACGCTTGAATATCTAGCATTTCGTTTAGTGACCTTGTATCACTTAATGCAATAAGTAAGGTATAAAAAGGAATGATTAATTATATTGCTATCCTTAAAGTTTAGATTGCACTGTATTTTAATTAGTTAATTTTCTATTTTATTTTACATATCGATAACAAACCGAATTCTTTCTAAAAGTATTGAGGTATATATCATTTTAACTGCTAGCTTATTTATAACGCCAATACAATCGATTCGTTTGTTATGTTTATCAATTTTGTTCTTCATTTACAAATCTAGCATACCTACTAGGAGAATACCTTAAATTGACAACCACAAAAATATATTTTCGCTTAGTTTACCTTTCTAGATTAGCATAGCAAAAAAATCTATAAGAACCTTATTAACAAATAATTAATCTTATGGATTAGATAAATTCATAAGCATAAAATTTAAAAATCAATGTATATTCTAAACCGTATAATTATTGTCTTTTTAGAAAAATAAGACTACTGAATGCGTGTTCATGTATTTTAGATTTCAGACGACCTGATTTCACGTATTTAATGACCTACGTACCAATATCGTGTCACCTTATGCGAAAAAACGTTTAACGTAATAGCTATTGGAAATGCTGAAATATTTACTATAAAATAAAATAACGCCAAGTTCATGCAAGGTCGTAAAAGTGACTACGTAGATTTATGGAACCCAAACAACAGACAAGGAAAAACAATTCTTTTGGAGATTTCAACGTCTTAAAAGAGTTTAAAAGCATTTACTTTCTTGAGGTCTAATAAATAATTGGTATAGATTACAGGATGGTTCTAATAAAAAATCATATGTAAGTATTTTCTAAGAGAAATTTGTTCCTTTTCATTTTGTTTTAAATATAAGTAGTAAGGTTTGTTAATATTAGTTAAGTTGTAAATTATGACTGTTTATGTAAATAATTAATATCTAAATTATACATTAAATATACTACAGAAATTAATTTGTTCGCTTTTGTAATGAATAATCTGAAAACAAGCTGTGTCTGTACATTGAATATACTAACTCAGATAAGTAGATACTGATGACTCAGATTAGTTAAAAATAAGAAATTAAATATCTATAATACATATATTTAAGATATTTAATTTCTTAATTAAAAGTTGCCAAATACGAATCCACGGTTATCTCTTTATATCTGTTTGTTTGTTCGAACATCACGCAATACCTACTAAACTAATTTTGATGTCGTGTTCAAAGTAAATAGCTTGCAATTCAAGTTAAAATCTAAGCTATGTTTCATCTACTTTCTTCGTCCAGTAGTGCCGGAAGAATGGTAAATAGTATGATACGCAGAATATTAAATAATTAATATATGTATAAAGTTACTATGTAATATTATAGCACCTGGCATATTGTTGGCTTTTAAAAGATGACACCTAAAATACAAACTATTAATAAGTTAAGATAACATTTTAGCCAACATATTTCAGACAGATATAATAATTAGTTGTTACAAGGAATACCGCAATTATGCTCCTAATTTATCATACAAAACACAAATGGACTCCGAATTGTCTTAACGGCCTATAACATACTTAAGATGAAAGTTTAGATATTAATACTAGCGAACTTGACTCAATTAATTCGTATCCCGTTGGAGTGTCGACCCATGTAGTAGTTTATATTCTATAGTGGACTACACTGACGGGTGGTGACATCAAACATAACTTCTTATTAAAAGCCAGTCCAACTTGTATCTTCTGGATTTATATAACGTACACATACACAAACAAAGGAAACCCTTGTTACTTATGTTATGTATAAATATTCTAACAAGCTAGAAAGCACGGTCGAACAAGGCACAGTTTATAGAATTTACAATATTCATGAAAGCTGTACCAGACATAACATGACTTCATTAACATTAATGAAGCAATTATTCAGTAAAAGTACAATGCAATTATTGTCACGAAGGAATAATTTATTATTCTCGTACAACAATGAGATTTTAGCAAAAACAAATACATTATCTGCGTCCGTGTCAGTGGATGCCCAAGTGCCGTGGAGATATATTTTTCCGGCTCGAATTTTCACCGGAGCTCGCTTTTTCAATTTATTTCGTCGTTTTAGCCGAGTGACGCCGTAATTACGACACCGCGCGGCGCGGCTCGCCGCATAATCGGCAAGCTATTTTTTAAATTCGGCCGTTCGGCTACACGCGATATCCATAATAGCGGCGGAAATCAAGCGCATGTATCTGACATCTCGGAAATTTGATGTCGTAAAGAAAAAAATATACCCATAATATTAGAAACATCCACCAGTACAACACTTCTCCTCGTAAACCTGTATACGACATAAAATGATAAACGACTGATCTGCAAACGGTCGGAGTGATTAAAGCTTTGGCGTATTTCTAACAAGAAAGTTCCTGCGCGTAATCGATCAGGGCAAGCGACGACCTTCCAGGCAACCTTCCCCGTCATGTTATCAACGTTCCCTCATAGAAACGACTATCAACTAGAATTTTATAAGAAGAATGATAGCGATATAAAAAACAAAGAACAAGTTTAACATAATTTTACGGGAGAGTGGGCGCCCGCTATAGGAACTGTTGGGATACGAGGCGGCGTTCAATTCTCCTCGCTATAATGCCGCGATAAAAGAGATTGAACTTACTTCGTCCGTAAATAGCACTCCCTGTTCCAGTACGAATTACGAATATCCACTACGCTATTTCATTAAAAAATAGTATTAGCATATAAGAAACACGAACTAAGGTCAAGCAATTACAATGTAAGTACTTATGTAAAATACGAAACGTGCTCAAAATACCACTCATGTAATTCTATCCACATAAGAGAAGAGACACGAAGAGGCATGCCGCCTAAACATATTTGGACCAAGGTCTCCACAGTGAGGAAACACCCAGGATATTGGTTTCAACGTGTAAGGAGTTCAATCTCGTCACTGCCGTTAGGATAAAGTAATCTTTGTCGACGATAAAAGCCGCTCTGTTTACAGATGAAAGGGAAGCCAAACCAATTTACCAAACTAGATGTCGGAATTCTGGTAACAAAAGTTACCACTTTATTTGATTTTGAAACCTAGCATTGGCTTATAAATATTAATGTGTTCGAAAACGTTTATATTACTGGTTTAAAATTACCAACTATATCGATAAAAATTTGTAACGAAGTCTAGTAAGTACAACGACAATTTTTAAATACTTATCTTACCAATCCTTGACGATCTGTCTGACGTAAAAACAAAAATTTATACTAAGATTATATGCATACTTAAACCGTGAATAGTCTATTTTTAACTTACTAGTATTAATGCTTTATATTTGATATTGATAAAACAAAAATACTAATTTAAGGCATAATCGCTGAAATCCATTTGACGCGAACAAAGACGCGGGTAGCTTGTTTAAAATGTTAATGTCTGACAAATGGCGTTACACAAAAAGAGCTACATTACTTCTTTACCGAATCTTTTATTTGTATATTATTAAATTAGGTACCTATCTAAGTATATTCGTACAAATATTCTTTACACTATCATAGAAGGTTACACTATAATGATACTCGCACATACACATACATATATATATATATGTATAGTAGCTTCGAAGTCGTTAAGAAAATTCTCATAATGCCGTCCCCGATGCTTCAATTCAGGAACTTGGGATGATACATGGTGAGTACCCGACCGTACCCTTGATTGTGGGACAAAAACAATAGTGTCTCAAAAGACAGAGCCGGAGTCCATTAGGGGAAATGTGTTTATGACAAGAGTGTGATCAATAGAGAAACGCCGGGTCGAGAGGTCACTAGATTCGGCACGGATGATACAGGCATACATGAACCATTATTAATAGTCGCCTCGTGGCTACACCTAATGTTGCCGGATGTCAGACCATTAAATATTCTATAAATTTACTATGCCTGACATTCGATGTCTATTCATACGAATTATGAACACTTAGTGACATGTGTGTACATATATAGTCACATTGGTTGCATTAGGTACGGACAACAAATGATTCCAGTGCCATGCATCTTCATTGTTTTAATTTATACATGTATGTAGATTGTCGTATGTTTCATCAATAATTAACGCTCTCAATGCTTGAAGCAATGCATTAATTAATAATGAATAGTACGCGATTTTAAATTATTTGCACTTAATTGTAATAATGATATACGCAATCCGTCTGTCATAAATGTGAGCAGCCAATAAGTATAGGAACGTTATTGGTATCCTTAACCGCATTGAAAATACTTTGTATGGCGTGCTGTTTATCATTAATACAAATTTACATTCTACACGATACGAAGATTCTAATCATACTCTAAAAAAGAACACCTAACTCTATAATGCTCCGATTCTAAACGATGTTACATCCCTATACACCAATATTTCTAAAAACAACTAACTATGTCATTTAAATACTATAATATCAGTTTGACTAGTTTTATACCATCATCGTTATTGAGTGGTTACTCTATCCGAAGTCAGACAAAACTCTTAAACGGCAAATAACCATTTAACCGTTATAAACAGATTTTTCTATGACCTCTATTTCAGACGAAATCTAAATTGCAGCCAGTGAGTATACAATAATATAATCGCATCAGAAAGAAATCGCCATCATTAAGACAACAGTCAAGGTGAGTATAGAAATTTACTTCACCAATACCTAATCACAATAAGCAATACGAGTGAATTCCTCAGGTTCTATGTGGATAATAATGGGTGAATCGTGAGTGATTTAATTTGCACATTTTATTAAATAGGCTATATTTAATTTGATAGCTTTTGCGCACATGAGACTAACCTCTTTCCGAAACACAGTGACTGAGAGCAAACAACAAGAGCCCCTCGATAACGAAACATCTGTCATGGTAACGTACAAAATTCAATTCAGCTATATGAAAAATACCAGCAAATGCCGACACCTCAGACAATAATGCAATCCGATAAAGACGCAATAAAAGAACTTTAAGTTCAATCGAATTGTTCGTCACTCTGGTGTTCTCCCTTATGAAATAGCCTCTGCTGAAGGTGTGCAGTTGCTCTAAATCTAATTTGAACCGATGTGGAAATCCACCACTGTATTCCACATTTTGTTCGACTCTAGGCAGGCATTAGAAAGGAATTTAATTTGTCAAATATGATGTACGTTCAACTGGTAGGAAGACTCATTAACGTTGTTGGTTGCAGCACGAAAGTTTTGCGCATATATCTTATATACATATATTAATAAATGTGTATCACAGTAAGTAGTAAGCTATCATTCTGTAATAATATTCAGTAGCTCCACGAATTTTATACCTCATGTATGGTTAACGTACCAACAAAGCTTCCTAAACAGGAATTTTCGTATTACAGTTTATTTGAGTGATATATTTCTAGAAAATGTTCATTATTAATATACCTAGTCATGTTTGTTTGTGACATATTATTTGATTATATAAAGTGAAATCGACGGGCGTAATGGAAACGAATAGTTTTATGCCGAAAGGCCGATACGACTATATATCACATAACTAGCTACAAAATTTATAGCGGTATTTTAGTGGTTAGTAGCGAACAAATGAAAGAAGCAGAGTAAGCAAGGAGATGGAAAACAGCGGATGTTGCACGGCACCCGCGTCTGGCCATTAAACTGGGTCGAGATGGAACGCGCAAATTCTAGCTAAAAAGAGATCTACTGAGCAGACTTGAAAGATATAGTGGCGCTGCTTAACTTGCCGCTCGCTACCTACTTTAAACATAATTAATATTCACAGAACGTACAATATAAAACGTTTCGAATGGCAATCTCAAAACTATAATTATACCGCATCTGAATAGCCCATATTGAATTAATAGCAATGACGTCGTGTTAATTACTTTAGCACAATATTAGATTAGATTGTCAAAGTCGTTAAATCGATATGAGGTAAGCTCACACTTAACTCATATCGGCCAAATGAGGTATACACGTACTAAAAAATGACAACAATGATTAAATTCACATCCCAATAAACCGAATCGTTGGACGCAATCATCGGATAGTTGGATAAACCAATTTCGTACAATATAAATCAATGAAAATGAGATTCTCGACGACGCAAAGGGATATCAATTTAATATTCAGTAACGCAGATCTAACGAAGTAGTCATAAATGTCAGTGGCATGCGTCATAATATAGAAAAGTCGACAGCCGAGTCGGAATTCATGAGCTCCTTTATGTAACGTCACTTGAAGTATGAAGTCGTAGAAAACTTTCGAGTCGTATATGAGAGTAACAAGTGGGATGGCAATCATACATCTAAGTGTGTTCGAGCGGGAACAAGTGCTGGGACCAAATCATTTTATGCATTGTGCTCACTCAATCTGCTAGCGCTTAGCAATGCAATCTCTCGCATAATTCTTGAGCTTAATCTGTCCTCGAGCATTGCATCTCAGCCGTGAAATCGAGGACGACTTTGAGAATATTAAATGTGAACATTTGAACGATGAATATCAAAATGACTTTTATTGCGTTTAATTTCATAAACACCTTAAAGTATTAAAGTCACCTGTGATTATTAGCTAAGCTAAAAATTATAAATGATAGCCAGTATAATAATTTTAACAGGAAGCTGTTTGAAGTAATCTTTAATTTCAATCAAATTGTAGGTATAGTTGTGTACACACTACATACATACAGACGTTCACGATATAGCGGGGCAGAAGTGGCGGTACCATATAAAGGATAAAATGGATTACCTTACAAAAATTATGGGCTTTATTAATTTTCAATTATAACTATTTACAGCAAAGACAATATTTAAACGACAGATAAATATCTTGCCATAGAAGCTCATGTCACCTACAGATACCACCAAAGCATTTGTTGCATATATGTACACATTTTTATTATGATTAAATGGACTCACATATTGAACTATTCACCTTTGCACTGTTCAAAGTTTAAATCGAATAAATATAGACAAATCTAAATTCAAAACTACAAATCTCGATTTGATTTTCAATGGCCGAATAGTAGCTATAGAGGTTTCAAAGCCTAGAGCGTGGGAAGATACAAATCGAAAAAGACCGATGAAAACATGGAAACTAAGTTACCTACCGCTCGTATAAAGCCGCTACAATAAAACTACGTATTCATCGATAGTGTCATTTATTTTTAACGTAGTCACGGGAGGTTTGTGAGACTGAGTCGGTGGCATTGTTTTTAAGTGGCACGACATGTACAATTCTGTTTGCTAGTGGGAAGGAGGTAGGGAAAAATGGCAAAAATGTCAAGAACGGGTTTCATATAATGTCGGAAACATCGGTCGAGGAAAACAGCTGGGCGGGACACGAGCTCGCGTCCGCTGCGAGGCAGCCGCGCGCCCGAGCGCTATGCGTTGAGCCGCGGTGCCTAGCGACCTCGAAAAAAGCAAATAAGCTCTAACGAAATGAAAAACAAATACTACGTAGATACGTTCAACGTTTTAAAGAACAGACTTTGGTTAAAGAAACACGAAAATATACAACTTTATTTCGCTACATTTTCCATGAAATTAATTAAGTATTTCTTATGAACTTATATGATTTAAATGAAATTAAACCAATAATGATGAAGATATAATAAATTGTTGTTGACTGAAACAAAATACATATTTGCCGTACGGAAACTCATAAATAATAAAATACTTCTATCAAGAACATATTATTAATGGAGTTTATTTCGTAGGCTGAGTGTATAATTATTCTATTAATTTTTTCATGGCAAAATGTTTCAATACCCAGTAACTAATGATAAAAGATAGTAACAAGTCTATGATTATTTATTAGAAATATGCCCTATGTCCTTCAAAATAAGTTTAGATACCTGATTAAATTCAATCAGTATTTCTTTCCTTAACATCGTTTAATACAAACTTATTTTAACATCGTTGAACATATTATGAAGGATTTACAAATCAAGGTATGTGTTAACTTGGACATAGTATGCATAACACTTGTTTATTCAGGTTTAAGTCAATTCTGTGGCGCGCACCAATATTTTGACATGTAAAATAACAAGAAATCTTTGTTTAAAGATTAGATGTTAGAAAAACAACAGAACGACGTTTTTTACACACAAATCTTTCTGCACGAGTATGTATGTCAAACCAAATTCAAAGTAGGCTTTATTGAAATGAATCAATCTAAAGCAGCTTCAGTGAGCAGAGGCGTTGTGAATACGACGTAATAATTCTACGTTCATACAATACTCAAGTTCGATTTGTAACTCGAGCAACGATAAACATGTATTAAGAGAGGCAGCTCCAAACACCGCCTGACTCTCTCCATTGTAGTCGAACAAATTCGTGTCATTTGTTTAGACTAACAACTTAATGCAAGCTCGTCTGTGTATCTCGCGGAAACCGGCACAGGCGACGCATCTAATAATAATTAGTGAGAATAAATAAATAAGAAGAACGCTCGCAAACAAAAACAGCCTATTTATAAAAGCTGTTTCACTCCCGCCAATGTTATGTTCGTAGATAAAGAAAATGTTATTTCTCTTGAAAGGGAAGCGGGTGCGTAATGGTTGACAGTATGTTTGTTGTATATTGACAATATTCACGTCTCATGTTTTCACTATACGTATCGGAAACTTCTATCAATTCTGGTTTCATTTCTGCGTTTTAGGACAGACTGCGCAGATGGTTCAATGGTATTTTGTGTTTTGGTGGATCTTGAGTTCTCAAACTCTCATCGTAAGACGGGCATAGAGTTATTGGATGTTGTTGTAAGAGATTCTTCGCATTAGTGTGTTATCTGAAATAGTTTTAGATGACAAATCGGTACTGAGAATTTCGCTTAATAGACGAAAATAGACTCATCACATGTTACGTGAAACTTAAACAGGTAGCGAAATGTGCGTATTCTACATATGTACCTTTTCTAGATCCTAAAACATATACCTTTAATTATCATCATCCTAAATAGGGATAACGTTCACTGTACCCGTAAAATATGCTCGTCATTCTCGCAATGAGCGCAGCGAAACTCTCATTGGCATAATTACCTTTGGCTACTGAGCTGTGCTTTTATATGTCTGTACTATTATCTTTGACATGTGTATTAAATAAAATACTTTAACAATGTGTTAATAGCAGTGTGTATAAAAATCTTACGTAATATTATTGTATAATGCGTATATAAGGCCTACGTCACCTTACGCCCTATAAATATTTGTATTAGCCACGATTTGTAATTTGTGCAGGTAACAGAATAATAAATAATGCTTAATTTCTATATTAAATGGATTTTTGATGACTTCATATTAGTTTTTTTTCGTGAATCTCATGGGAAATTTATAATACTGAAAGAAAAGTATCCTCAATTGATCAATAATTTACCCGTGTTCAATGGTATCCAATCAAAATCAAAGATTCACAATCTATGCGCCTTTCTTATTTATAATAATATAGTAAATAATAATTTCAGCCATGTGTTAAGCTGTCCCACTGCTGGGCACGGGCCACTTCTCAGTGTGAGAAAGGTTAAGCCATAGTCCACCACGCTGGCCCAGTGTGGATTGGCAGAATTCACATATCTTAGAGAACATTATGTCGAACTCTTAGACATGCAGGTTTCCTCACGATGTTTTCCTTCATCGTTAAAGCCAGCGATAACTAACTATTTAATACGCACATAACATCGAAAAGCCAGAGATGCGCGCCCGCGCCCTCATTAATAATTGTCGGCCTCGATGGCTCAGTGGTTAGTGTAACCGACTGCCACGCCTGAGGTCGCGGGTTCGATTCCCGCACACGTCAAACATTTGTGTGCATGAACAAGGATGTTTGTCTTGGTCTGGGTGTTTCTATGTATAATACGTATGTATTTACAAAAAAAGTATATATGTATGTTTATCCATTATCTAGTACCCATAGTACAAGCTCTGCTTAGTTTGGGCTAGATGGTGTTGTGTGTATGTGGTATTATTATTAGAATACTAGATATGCCGTGGACAATCTCAAGAGTTATCACTAATTGTAAAATTCACAATTTCTTACTAAGTAAAGTATTTGTAATAACGGCAATGTTACAAGTGCCGTATTCTCAACTTATTAGTTAATATTTTCTGTATGTCCAAAGCCATATATTTTAACACATCTGTGCGTTACACGTGTGCTAACTAGCATATTCATAGATGTTGTTTTGCTACAACTCCACACACGTAATTAAGAGGCTACAATTGTGTGTTAGCTGTTTTGACTAACGCTTTATAAAGTTAGACACTCCGCAGGTGACCTTACCAAAAATACCTCAATACGTTGTAAATGTACTTTAATAGCTTGAGCCGGTCTTGTGAAGAGAAACTACTAGGCAATAAGTATTTTTAATATAGAATGCCCGCATCACAGAGAGTTCATGTAGCGCGAGGAGCTATACAAGAATTGAAACAATACACACATAACACATTCAGACTGCGGACAACGATTCGTGAAGCACGGATCCATAGTAATAGTGCCATGGTAATGACATAGTCGCTTAAACTATTGCGACATTTGTGTAATGTTCCTTAGATACATTTATAGCTTTTATTTATCTTTTATATATGAATATTGGCCGCACCAAGTTATAAATTATGTTATTACTTTAATTAATATTAGAGTGGGTCTGCTTATAATAAATAGCGATGAATAAATACAATCATTACTTAATGTGAATCGAATTTATTTTCCAACTATATTGGTGTTATTACCATTTGTACGAATCGGTTTATTTTATAGCGTTTACGTGATAGTAACAAGTTTAATAAATACTTGTTAAATAAAGCCATTGCGAATACCTATATATCTACATAACTAGGTCTATACATAAACATTTACGTGTTTGTGTTTCAATGTTTTTTACACATTTATCTCGAACGGTGGAGCCACGCTAACTACATTAACACCCAATCACGTAGATTACCATTGCTGTTTAATGGTTGGGTAAACAAAATCGTTACGCCAATTTATCAATTAAGAATACAATTTAACAAACAATGTTGAAATATATAAATTATAAAGAAGCCTATCCGACTACCCTGCTCATCCGTTTTATAATACGCAAATAACTTTCTACTGTGAATAGTAAATATAATTCTTACACAGCTATCTTAATTTTTATTCAAGACTTTTTAAGAGCATCTTGCGATAACATCCACCACAATTGTAAAGCAATTTCAGTCTTTTGTATAGTATACACAACAAAAAGATTTTATCTCAAGGTTCCTCGGTGATTATTCCATGAGCAGCACAGATTCCTAAATAAGCAATTTACAAAAATGCTTTGAGAAGTGGCTGAGTCGTTAAGTCACAGAAGTAGGTAGGGACGGGGCGGAGATGGGTGTAGATAGCGAGTTTCATACGGCTCAGTAGATAGGTACGGTTGCGGCTAAAAGTTTGGTAATCTTGTCAGTCGTGTTGGCCGTCCTCATAAGCCGCAAGTTTCGATCGTAGCTATGTACGTAGTTGCAGCCTAATTAGATTGGGTGGAACGTGTTCCCTACGAGAAATACTCAAACGCATACGGAAAGTGCATAGCGCACTGTGTAACTAGACAAAAGATAATCTTAACTCTAGCGTACACCTAGGTACAGGCGCTATCGGAGTAAATTAGACATCACAAAATGAAGCTAGATTTTACTACGCAAATAATTCCGCTAGAGAAGAAAATACTTGCTTTTTTCGTGAGAATATTTAAATTTAATTTAAGTTAAAAGGAATTCTGTAAGACTACTATAGGGAAAATCGTATAAAATGGTAAGTATATTGAAGTCTTGTGAGCAATCAACAGATTAGGGCAATTGTAATACATTTGGTAACGATAAAAAAGAACGCGATCGTCTTCCAATTGATATAAGTATCCGTTTACGACTTTTGTATCTATTGTCTCCGATACGAGTAATATAATTCGATGTTCTCCACATGAGAGCCTAGGTACAATCATGTCGCAATACTACTTACTTGTTCTAGTAGTATGAATACAGGAGGCATGGCAACGACAGGGCAGCCTAATAACGACAATAGACATTTTCGAAGTCAACTTCGAAAACAAGTTAGATACATAACTATATTGGGATGTCATTATAACGGGTACTGACATGCTAATTTCCTGGAACTCTCTAAATGGTCTAATTCAATGTGATATCCACACAATATACCTTTCAGTTAAATCACTTTTGTCCGAAATTGCGCCACAGGCGTCACAAACAATGTCGTCTGTTCATACTTATTAACCCTTTTATTATAGGAGTGTGTACACAGGTTCACAGCCCGTAAAAATGTCGCCGTTTTGGATCGGGCTCATGATAAAATAAAATACACAAACAAAAATGTATGACGTGTTCAAACGCGATTTTCACAAATTTGTTCAGTGAGTCGCATTGCGCTGCGAGTCTAGCAAACACAGCCTCGCGGGCCAACTCATCTATCTCGCAAGTTACATTCTAACTAAAAACTACCTTTTCACGTAATTATAAACCAACATGCTCATCTAAGAATATATTTATTAACGCAAAACAAATAAAACGAAGAAAAGGAATACACGTATGTATATGTAAGGATACATAAACTGCTCTGCCCTATGCAATAACTCGCTTTTTATGTGTCTATTGACCGAACTGGACTATAAGAAATCTAAAACTTTCGTGATCTTGCCCAGAAGACCAATAAAGCGTTCTGCAAAATGTCTGTACACTGAGTTACATTATAGTCTTTGTTAGCGAAACAACAAAGTGAGCATTTATTTTAAGAGGCCATTATGAGCAATGTTCATTTAGAAATTTAATATGTTTAAATATCTCTTAAACGCCGCCGTATTTAAGCACTACAATAAAACACTAACAAAATAAGTAAGTTTATAACTGAGAATTATCAAAATGTAAAACCTTATTTCTTTTTTAAACGGTGGCTAAATTTTAACATAATTTGAGTTTAAATTTTAAAAAGAATTATGGCGACTTTGGTTGAAACAGGTAGTCCCTCGGCAATATATTGGTTAAGAGACGGCGAACTGGAGCGCTTTCCCTAATGACAGGAACAAGTACGTGCGCCGAGCCGACTCGTTCAACGCGGCCCCGGGGGTTGCCTAACGTCATCTTCATGGCACCTGCCTGTCACATACACTGCTCTCGATCCCCTCCCACAAGATTTGCGTATACACCAGCCCTAATTAAAACGATTAAAATGCTTCACTCCAAATACATATACACGTATTGTTTTCTGAATACAAGACAGTAAATAACTCATTGATACATAACATACATTACATACATATAAGCTCGCGGCGGTGTGATAGTTCTACACTTAATTAAACCAGCGCAAACAACTACTGGTTTCTCGTTATTCGGAAGTGACTATGTTATAAAGGACAGTAGGTGGGTAATGACGAGTCGTCAAAGCACAAGTCTATTAAACAGACTCTTTGAAGACTGATGACAAACGAGGATTTTAATCAACACAAACATTTAGCTAGCAGTTGCCCCAATAAAAGCGCGTAGTTAAAATAATGGGTTGAAAGGCGCTTACTCGATTATAGCAAAGAACTTGTTTTATTAACTGTGTATTAAATGATAATAACGTTTTGTCGGGCAACAGAAACCACCCTTTTCAAAATAGCTTCTGAACATAAGGGGTTGTGTACCTTTATTGAATGTGGTGTTAGCCATTTTTCTACACTATGTCTTCGTTTTTCTAGTGTTTTTTCCTTATCCATAGCCTTTTCAATATCCCATTGGAGCGCGGTTCGAGTGTAAGTATCATTACATCTCATGCAGCTGTTACACTTTACGAGCAAACTTGTATTATTATGTTCCTAGCATCATTGTAAACTTTGCCAACGACCTTCAATTATGGCTCAAAGCACGTACGTCGTTTGTATTTTTACCATAACAATTTTAAAGAAAATATTCAAAATATATTTGCTTTAAGTAGCAGTTTTAAAATTTATAACAGTAGTACGAGTTTAAAACGAAGGCTTTTGAGGAAATCGTACTATCTTATTTTTCCAATTTGCGCTGGATCAAACGTAAAACCCACTTTGCCTTCACTCGACATTTTCTGTTTTCTGCTAAAACTTTCATACCACAGAATTATTTATTATATATAGGTATATTAACGTTATATTTTAAACAACAATATTTTAAAATTCACTTATGATTGTTATAGTATATATTTATACCGATAGTATATATTATTTTATAATATTAAACCTGCTAACGTAAATTCTAATGCTGATGTAATTATTACACACATCAATGCTTAGTGATAACGGAAATTTTATTTTAGGCCTAACGAAACGTGAAATTAAGCTAAAAACTTACAAAATTAAAAACTGTTTCCACCCACGTTTAATTGTTAAAAATACAAAAACTCTTTTATGTCAAAGTCCATTATCCTGACACGATTTCTCATTTATGTGGGATAACAATACCCTTTGTTTCTTTTGACCGGTAATTCGGCCTCACTCACTATTGTACCCTGCATTATAGTTATGAATATTAGGTAATAATAGAGATCAAGAAAACACACAAAGGGGGATTCCAAATCTTAAGTAGTATGATTGTTTAAATGGATAGGAAATCATCATTCCGTAAAGCGATATGTATGGAATGCTTACAGGTGTAGGTCAACAAATTATAAGTATAAAAATTAATTGATTTTCATTTATGAAATTTCAGTACTAAAAATAAATAGACCCCTAATATATATATTCATACATACTCCATACTCATGTCCATTTACCGTTCTTCTTATATGGTAAAATAAAATATTGTTATTATTTGAAAATACCTACATTATTCTTTAGGTTAATTCTATAATCTAATTCTAAACGTTTCCAACCAAATCTAGTCTAAATTCTTCTTAGCCATATTTTTGATCCGACGATGAATGACCGATATATATCGATGATAAATCCGAAAACTCAATTATTATGGTACTAAAAATCGCCCAGACATTTATATACAAATACTTTGTATAATAATAAAAAGCAATAGTTAATTGCAAAATATATAAAAGGAGTGATAGATGAAAACTGAATTTGTATTATTTCATCACGAATTTCTAATCAAGACATATTTTTTTTTTCATTTAAATAAACTCACAGCATCCGTTTGAAACGTGGGTGAACAAATCTCAAGTTTTAGAACTTTCTATTTATTTGCACTTTAAACCTAACTTCTGTAGAAGTACCATTGAGGCTTTGGCGAGTCTCAGTGAGCGGCGAATTCGGTGAAATCTACGTGTCAATTTGACTATATTCAAATATAATTCTAGTCTAAATTTCGAACGCTTGGCCAGTATAATAGTCGACATCGTGAATTATTTTATAATATATAGGAGACGAATGCTTCACAATAAAACAATTGATTTAACATGTCTAATATGATATATGAATGTTTAGTTATGTAGTTCAAACCCTAACAGCTATCAAAAGATGATGATTATACCACTTTACCTGATCATTTATTCACTTATATGTCCACCGAAAGGACAATAAAGGTAAACAGAACTTTCATAGCCTTTTTCAAATACATCTTTATAGTTGGATTTTAAACTGCCTAACGATGATAAAGTTTCTGAATATAGAGCTGTAAGAAATTCTAGGATGTACTTGAAACTTCTATGCTATAAGTCCTCTATTAGATTTAATCACAATAAAAATGCTTCGTAAGTCTTTACTTCGAAATCAAATTTAGGGAACGTCTTAAACAGACAAAAGACACAAATTATGTTATAAATATATCTGACTTTCCTACGTCCGAAAACAAACGAAAATTTAAGCATCAACATAGTATAAAGCAAAGAGTAGGTAACAAGGAAGATTTTTGATATTAAAATGATCTCATATGCTAATGCTGATATTGTGAATAAGATAATTGTTTCGATAAAACTGTTGCGATGCTCGTAATATCTCGAAAGGCATGGATTAATTATAATTATGTAGCAAATGGTAATCAAACATAGCCTTTCACTAACATAAACATTATATGTATTTTGTGGCCTGTGACAAATGCCGGATAAGTAATTAATGTTCCCTTATATATGTACCTGTTAACTAACAATGTTCTCTTTTTAAAATTAAATATATTCCCTAGACAAAAAAATATAGGTATAGAGTATCTATTATCGTGGGAGCCAGATTCATCCACGTAACACACAACACCGTAATTTGGAAGAACCGTAATCCATTTATATCCTACGTTCCCTTGAGAGAATATACGTAGCTGTACTTAAATGAAGATATTCTGTATACACGTCATTTTCAAAATTAAGAACCTCTATGGTGGAATAAATCGGATAACAGCGATTGATGCCTTTATTTAAAAGCGCTTTAGATGAAATCGGGCGATTAAAAGAAGCGAAATACGCGAATGGGCGTAATCGGGCACAGTAAGGAGATTAAATGTCTCTTAAATTCTGTTATATATGTCTTATATTCGTGTTATAGAGAATGTAGCACCAAGATTCAACATGCTTAAAGTACCTTTATTCTTTTTAGGGGAAAAGGTCTAGCAACAGAATATTCACAAAATATTTTTCATTTGTAAACTATTCGTAATAGACTAGTAGTAGCAAACTGCTAAATGGCCTCCTCAGCCATTCTAACATTGAACCACTACCAGAACTTACATTATTTTCTAAGAACAGGTATATTAAGTTTTGAAAACACAAAAAAGTAAAACCACTTTGCGACTTTTCCTGCTATTCCACTACTATAAAAACATAAAACTCTAATTTCGGCGAGACTTCTCAAAGCTTAGAGCTTTATGTCTAACAAAAGGTATCTAAAGCACACAACTTCAGCAAAAAGATCTTGAGCAGATAAACAAAAAATATATGGACTTGTACGTGGAAGGTTCATTCCATTCAAGGGTGGTTTTATTCCATTCACACTTGATATTTCCAGTTCATTTGCATGAGGTAGCTAAATGATCTTTTTACTGGTTTTATCCCGGCTATATTTTAAACATCATGGAGGAACGTAATGTATATGACGCAGTGTTGTCGGATTTGCACGTATTGCATTTAAAGCATATAAGCTTCAGTGACGTTTACTACCCCTGCGGCAGACATTTTGCATTTTAGTTATTGACTGGCAGTATAAAGCCGCTAATCCAAGTAAATTTTTAAAATAATTGAGTTGCATATGCGATCCTTTTGAAACGTTCTATACATTTTATATTGCACATAATTTTCGTTTCATTATAAACGTGTCAAAAGTGTCTGCACCAATACCAAGAAAATGATATATGTATGTATGAAAAACGATGTATGTAGATTGATCAAAGGTGTTATAGGCACAAAATAGTCTTTCGTGTCAACTACAATTGCGAAAATATATTCGTAAAAGATAAAATACATTTTAGAATTGACAATGAACGAATATTATTGTATAAGCTTAAAGTCTCAGCTATATTTAAGGTCACATCGTATTGAAAATTAAACACTACTGCAGTGCAACCAATAGGAGTGCTCTTTAGAGCGGCCTCACTGTAGTAAATTTTCATTAGGGCAAAAAGAAAGACTCTTTGCATCTACACAGGCAGGTATAAATACCAATTAAATTTGTAGGACAAATACTATCAAAAAATCTTGTAGGTTCTAGTAAAATATTAACTAAATACCTATATGTATATACTGCAAGTTATATAATTTTGTCTATTATAAAAAACAATGGTGCTTATACGAAATTCTCTACAGATAATGAGCTAAACTTCTGCTTAATAGTGACTAATCGTGACCTTATTGAACTGGATTTAATAGCTCCTGTTCACATGTATTTATTACCTCATCAACTCACTGAATTTAAAGCCTTTATTAAAATAAAAGACAGTATCGATACAATAATGAGAATGTAATTAATAAATACGTAATTAAGTAATCACGTTTGACTCGTATGACGGATGACAAATAGCCATTAATGTCGCCAGCGAATCCTATTAACTGACGCGATGGATACGAGTGCGGAGCATGAATGTACTCTCAATAGCTTTATTAGCGAACCAATCAATCAGTTTCCAAGTCAAACAAACTACCAATCAACTGAACACTGATCCTTGTCGATACTTTTAATTAACCGACAGAAAAAAGCTTTCTCCGCTAATGTTCTATGTGTTTCTTGTGAATTATAAACGAGTTATTAGGGCTTCTACAACAGCAAGCCGAGCTTGTTCTTGCCTTGTAGATATATTACAACGAGACTCCAACTCCAACCCGAGCTGCGTACATTTTGCAGCGTATCTTTTAATATCTTTCTATCTATCTTTACACAGTACATGGTTTAGCAACACAAAATTGAATAATATATGACGCGATTACATACTTGAAACTGAAACTATCAAAACTTTGTTATTTACAAAAGCTTGGATTAGTACAAAATAAATATTTTAGAAACCCGTCAAATGGGTCCAATCTAATAATTTTACAGTTTGCTAAATTTCATTATAGAATAAAGTATTAAGTCGACGACATGCCAATTTTCATGCTTGCTTTGAAGTTGAATATAAACTATTAAACTGTCGACAGTATTAATTAAATACAGTATTTTTATTATTATATTGAATTCCATTATAAATAATTATAATGAATAATATTAACTTTATTATAAAGTTAACCAAGTCAATTCTTAAATTGCTGTGCAACGATTTCGTTTTAAAAGTATATTAAATTATCAATTAACATGATTATAACGTTAATATAACTATCGTAAAGCTATTAAGTGTTCGCAGCTATATTTGAGGTGTTTGACCCAGAAAGATACAGCACGTAGCTACTCGCATACTATAACCACAAATTTGGTAGCAAGTATGGTGCTTAAGGCAATATTCTCTACAGATCGTTTGTCTAATGGACCCTGAGCTAAACTTATACCCAATAGAGACTAATTGTGGCCTGACACATCAAAATTGATGAACATGAGTGTTATATTATGTTATAATGTGCATGATAGATCATAAACTTTAGACGTTGACATAGGAATACCGGTATAGGAGTGCCGGTATAAATATTTCTAGCCTTTAATATATGATAGACTTTTATGACAAAATCAAACAAATATAACACACTGTGTATTTGACGTGTATATGTTTAGGTTTGCGGGTATTTAGATACATACATGCTTGTATGATATTTACACATCCATTTTATTAACATCATTAAAGCGCACAGGGTTGTAGAATATTGTATCGTATATTTTTTTAAAAGAGGATACGATACGTTTTGGTATATCCGAGAATACGACCTTTTTTTATTTCGTATGTAAACAGAAGTATTATGTTCTCGTAATTAATTGAGTATCATTTGAATACGCGCTCAGCCGCAACCTTTGTATGTTTTTGTTTTATTTAATGAGCAGTCTTAAGCCTTTATTATATTTCAATTACTACGTTCTTAGTGGCACGTACAAATACAGAACTCGTGAATAAAGTTATACAAAATAAAATATGATGTCAAACAATCGATAACAAAATTCGTCAACATGCAAACAAAATATTCTTTTTTATAACCAATTTTAGTATAGCATTGCATATCATAAAGGAAACGTATGTTAACTAGATGGAAATGAGTACTAACATAAACTTTTATTTGATACTTTTGTACATTAATATGATAATACACACAACCATATCTCCAAACAATACATACACGACTAGCCTATAAATAAATGCGTACTGACAGCGAAAAATCCTTTGCATAGTCAGGTAACGTGTGCTAGATAATCCGTAATCCTTCTAAAACAGTATTTTACCTACATATTTGACGTTTTGGGACACGAGGTTATCCGTGTAGAACGGAGAAAGAATACTAATCGCCTTTAGCGGTGGACATTATGAGGACAACTGGAGGCTACGGACCGCAGGGTCTTGATCTTGAATAGGGTTTTAGGTAACCAAATGTAGAGGTCAGGTTAAACATGTTACTTTAGTAGTCCCTATGTGGTCGGGCTGCAGATGTTTATAGAATACATTGGCTATTGCTTTTGTGAACGATGTTTGTTGGATTGAACGTGTTTGTTGAACTATGTGGACAGCAGTATATGCTTTAGCATATACTAATGCTAAATTTGGTACTAAATATAGACGTTTAAATACGTTAGTTAGTCTTTTAATCTATATGCTTTTATGAAAAAGCTTGGTGATATAAACCAACGTGTTTTTTTCTAATGCGGTGACGAATTTATGCCGATACACCTAAATGAACTTGATTTAGACAAATTTTTTATAGGCACGTTTTGCGAGAGAAGCCAGAGACAGTTAAAATTTCTACTTCCAATAGCTATCCAGTCACGCGGAATAATCTTTTATACCTAAGGAATGTTTAGGAGCGAAAGAATTTTACGGCGACAACCTGCGCATGAAAATACATTCCTCCTACTTTTTAAATTACTTTGAGAAAAGCTTTTTCTATCAGATAAAGAAAATGCAGGTTTACACTTTATACGTACATATAACAAAGAACTAGAACTTGTATAACTTTGCAGTCATTTGCAGGCGATTCGTGGCGTTTCCTTTTGAGTTAAAGTTGGAAATGGTAATATCTTATTCTTTGGCACTTTATTCAAATTAGTAGCTTATTTAGGGATCTCTTTATGAAATAACAGCTGGAGATTGAAAAACGTGGAACGAATATTTTTTTAATTTGCCTGCTAATGACATAAACGTTGAAAGAATATTTCATTAAATATGAAATAGGTAGGTAACCATTGCGTTGGGTTTAAGGCTCGGCTGGAGCAGGAAAAATTACAGCCTCTGTATAGCTAGTGAGTGACAGTTATATCCGGACCCAAAAAATGTAAACCTTCTTCCTACTTAAAAGCTCAATTTTACTCTGCCCTACTTAAGATTCGGACCGAGGACGTGCAAGCGGCATGTGTATTAAACTAAACTTTTAATTACAGAAAGGTTTATATTATTTCTTATCTGTGAAGACAATACATAAGAAAAGCCAGCAATACTATTAATTACAGGTGCAATTGTTGAGTTTCTAAATTGCCATTACGAATACTAATGAAATAAAATGGGCACAGTATAGGAATATCAATTTTCAATTAAAAAGGGCCACAGAGCTTGTTAACGGATTCTAGAAGATGTATTAATATGTACTCTGAAGTAATATTAAAGTAAATCTATTTGTTTATTTCGTTCTCACGGATTAATATGATATCGATGAATTTTCTAATGGCGATATAATCCTGGTAAAGGACATAGGGGAGTTTTTTAAATCGGCATTGTAGCTATCGTTAAATGCTGGTCTCCAATAAATGGACGTTCATTACAAAACTGGCATAGTAAAACACTACTTTTTGAGAGGACTTTTAAGTAATAGTGATATATACCGAATAGAAAGTGTAACAACAATTTTAATAAGAAATTGGCAAACCCATATATAAAATGATTTTTGAAATTTATGTCCGTCGAAAAGCTCATAAGCAAATGTTTTACTATAGTAGCATCTATAATATCTTAAATTTTATCATTTAATGACGCTCCTAGCAAAGTCGTCACTATAATAGTGTAGTAACAATGAGCTATTGTGGATATTTCTCTCTATGTGTATTTTGAAGATCTCTTTGTTTCGGCAACTATTATAAGAGCTCTACGCATCCTTTTTGAGGACTATGTATTACGTGGCAACCAAGTTTGCTCTCAACATTGTTGAGTGGAGCAATAGCATCAATAACTTAATAATAATGTTAGGTTTATATAGGTCAAGTGCAATAAACAAGACGGTGGCAAGGGCCTATGCCAATCACCTGCCTGGCTGGCGAATATCTTAAGCTCAGGTTTAACTAACAGATATTAATAGCTACACCAGTATCCGGGTTGCAGCTTGCAAACGTATACTACCTATGCTTTTAGCTTAAATACGTAATACAGAGGGCAAAGCTTAAAACGACCAACCTCGCCACCGTGGTTAAGGACAGGTTTTTGTTGGACTAATGTCTTAATGCTTCGCTCTAGCAACATCAAAGAAAATTTTGCAATTGCGTTACCTATAAAGCTTGCATCTATAAAATACTTATTATTCATAGCCGCCTTCACGATTGTGGTAGATATTCACAGATAGTGTCGCATTAATGGTCTTCTCTGTCGTATACGTATAATTTACTAGACCTTATTTAGCTGTTGTGCTAACAATAATAATTTCAAATAAACTTGGCTTTGACTAATTATAATAAGAACCTAGAATCCATTATTCATTTAAACGATATAATAAGCTAACATTTATGGTACCAATAATATACCTACAGTATCAACTTTATTAGCACACACAAAAGCACATGTGTCACTGCGATATTTCACTGAATGATCCTCATTAATCCAGTTTCCATGAGTTATGCACGATTCAAACTCGCGGTATTAGGCGGGCGGCTGAAAGTTGCGGGCTGAGGGGAGCGGTGTCGCGGGACGCGCTCTCGCCAAGCGAGCTCTCGTGCCACTGTCGAACAGCGGGACCCCGGGGGTGGCGGCGCATCGCGCGCGCGCCTACCACGCTCCAGCCACGCCAACTACACGCACGTACAACGCTCTATTGTGTCTCTCCCACACGACGCACTAAGCCACCAGTGTTAGCAGCATTTTAATTAAAATTTTGAAGTACATACTTAAAAATTAAATTAGGCTCTTCATTAATAATGTGGCAAACATACCTATGCTTAAATCATGTTTTTATAATATTAGTTACGAGTTTTATAAAAAGCTTTTACTTAATGACAATTAACTAACGTTATACACTGTGTGAACATTTACTAGTGCTTCTTTTAACTTACTACTTTTGTTTTCAATAAATACATTTTAACTAAGTTTCAAATCATCAAAACATGTTTTCTTTAAAAGAAGAAGTTTTCAGGTTAGTAATGACTAAGAAGCAAAATAGCAGCCGCGATGCATTATTAATAGTAATGCGATTAGTTAAGTACATGACAAAGCAATAATTCAAGGTTTAATTGTAGCATACACAATAGATTGCGACGTATGTATTTGGTACATATGTCACGTGTCACCTATAGCCAGGATGGATAGGCCGCATCCCGGATTAAGTCAGCTGCGGCGAACGGGTTGCGGCGTCCTATCCCTAAAACCCACGTACTAAGTTTTTTAAGAACTTGACCTCACGTTTGGGTCTGTATAAATCAATTTACGTATATATAGATATATGTATGAATAAAACAAAAACTACAACTTGCCTTTTCCTATATCTAAACTCGTAAGGGGAGATCTAAAGGAAACTAATGTGTGCGCAACCGGGTGTTGACGCTAATTCAGGCCATGTGTGGCCGTAACCTACGGGTTTTATTGACTCTAGTTAGGTGCTTCGTACTTGTGTTACCTCACTGTGACTTTCATTTGACGTTATAACGTAGCTATAATCCGGTCATTTGAACTTTCATAGGCTAAGTAAGCTAATTCAGTGTATTTTAGGAAGACAATCCCGCATTAATAATACTTGTATCACGGGTGACTTTATAAGCAATCAAACAACGGATACAAAGAAAGACTCCTAGACTCGGAACAACCATTTGTAGATCACACAAATTGTTGTCCTACTAAGTTTTGTGGGATACGAACCCACAACACTCAGCGTAGTCATAGAGCGAGACGACTACATAAACCACTATACGTGCAGTCAGTAGATTCTAAATTAAATATACAAAAAGATTGTTACATTTTAATATTATGATTATAAACAGAATCTTTTTTAATCTCAATGTTATAAACAAGAAAGTAATCTTATTGCCTCACTATGAAAAAGCAATTCGATTCCCACCCGTAACCATAAAATACAGTAGCAATATACATAGTCAGCCAATACCCCATCTAGACTTAACTACGAAACTAATCTTAGAGATATATGATATAGTAATAGCTATGAGAAAACGGATTACGGATAACTATTAAGTAAAGGATAGGGGAAATCTAAAATAGATAAATTTCCGGGAGCCTCGACAAAGAAAATATTACTCGAGCCAAGGAAAAGCTGGTCAGTATTAGATATAAAACTTTTACTACCGACTCCCTGGCACATATCCTATGCATTTTGATGGGGGTAAGTTTTGAATAAGCAAAATGTAAATGTGTTGTTCTAGCTAGGCAATATTATGATTTAGGTGCGAAGTGTCGTGTATGGCGTGCACAAAATATGTTAAAATCAACAAGACTACTTGTAGAATGTCGCGTATCTTTATACGAACGTGTACGACAAACGAATGGTTTACATACAAAGAAGCCAACGTTAAAAGTTAACCCATAAAACATAATACATTCCTCCTTCCCCACAATGTTATTGCCGTTCGTGAAACTCTTTTAGACATATGTTGTAATTTATGATATCAATTATTAGATTGCAAACAACGTTAATAGAAATCTTAATCCTTTCTTACATGTCCAACGTAAATAAAGATATTGGATACGCCACAATCATTGTTACAAGTACCTCTTATTCGGAAGTTGATAATTAGAAACCATATACTTACTTATTTTCTCGTAATCCTTATACGAAAAGAGAAGATAAGTAAACATGCTCGCTATATCAGCCAGTACCTACGTATTACGTAAGAAAATTTGTAATCTGCACGGAGCGCGACTCCAAATGTATTGTTTTCATCGTAAAAAGCCTTCAGTCAAAGTAAATAGCGGTCCATTAGAGGCAACCGTCGCCTGACAGCGCTGGACGTTTCCTCTACGGACGAAAACAATGCGCTTTACGCTTTTTGCAGCACCGGACGCTCCTTGCAACGCTTTCAGACATAGAATGATACGCGCCGATATGCTCCATCCGCTGCCTCAGGTGTTTTGTTTGTATAAAGTGCACAATGCAATATCCAATCCAAAGCCTACACAGCACATTCAGAATAAAATCAATTGTTTCTCCCATTTCGAATACTCTTCGATTTACACTACGTTTTGATAAAGGCTAAATTTAACGAGTCAAGCTTTATGTCTCAACTTTGAGAAAAAGTACAAACATTTCATCACATTTCACGGAGTTTTTAATTAGATTATTTCCCGGAGCTAAAATCCTCGCACGTATTGGAAAATTTTCTAACTTCGGAACATTTATAACGTTTCACAGAAATTCTTATGAAGTATGGAGGTATATGTATATACCTCACTACGGGGTTTATTGGTTAGTATATTAAGTCTCAGAAGTAGGGAGCGTACTATTATATTACTGCCAAATTAATTTTAGTGGTGGTATGTAATTTCATATTACAAGTTTGGGGCTCGTAAAGACGACAGAGCATGTGTGGACCGGAGTGGTGCCAAGCAATAAATAATATTACAGAAAAATATGTCTGCTCGTGCGCGGGGACAAACGGTGCACAACAAGTAATTTTATACAGTCACCTGTCTCCTTTATCGTTGACGGGTGCGGAAAATCTAACGCTATCAGTCTTTTGTTAGAAATAAATTGGCAATAATCTCCCGGCAGCGCCGTATCCAATTTTTACACGTTTATTGAATTTTTATGGTTATTTTGATACATGAATCATGTTTTTACGACTCGATGCCACAGCGAGAGTATTCTAACGAACTCGGCAAGGTTCCATAAAATACGTAATGTCACTTAGATAACTCGAACAATTCGCAACTATACAATGCATGCAGATCTTAGTTCCGTGACTTTGATCTATTTAGGAAACATTTTCAGATGAAAGTGCACGCGCCAGAAAATATAATAAATAAAGGATTTGAATGTTGTTTATTCCTAAACAATTTTCTTTTATATTTAAAAAGGTTTATATACAAAAAGGTCGACTTTGATTATTCTGCCTAAGTGATGCAACGGTATTGCATCCGACTGCTGTTTATTAAATGTGACAGCTATGCCAGGTTGATGAAAGTATTTTTAAGATTTTCTGTCAAGAAACGTTCAATACAAGCACGGGGACCTATTAAATCACAACTTGTGAACGAAAATAGGCTTGCTTCCTATCTGCCCTTTTCGACCTAAGTACCTGCTTTTCTGCGATTCCTTACATGGATATAGGCGTCAGATTATGAATTTAATATAAAAAGTTAATCCATATCAAAGCGATGTAATTTTATGAATAGGAATTAAAGTTATATAAAAGTAATGATGTAGATACATCAACCACTTAACTTCTATGACGACGCCGGCGAAATTATCTCGAAATTATCAAAGAAACAAGTGTTCCTCTTACCTGTAACAAAAAATTAAAATGAAATAAGTAATTAAGTTGCGTAAGCTAAAATAATTAATATATATGACAAGGCAAAGGAAACGACTCGGATATTGTATGAACAAATCGACGGTTAGGAAATAGTGGAACGTCACGTCAGCGACCTGATGCCGACAGGCCAACGGAAAATATGACGGCCGCACAATAGCCCCCAATGGTGGAGACGACCAAATCATTATTTATTGTTTCGTTAACGAGCTCGAAAGAAACGCGGCCGGATCCGTGGCTCGATGCCCGCGCGCCGGAACCGCTGGCTGACTCACCCAACCACTATATTTCAGCTGATACATCTTAACCCCTTTTTAAATTAACGTGCAGCCATTTCTAGTAAATACACGCGCGCGTATTGAATCCGCACACGCTGCACACAGTCTAATTATGTCATCCGTGAATTAGGAGCGGCAAACTTGAGGCTTGCCTTAACTGTGTCTGTAGTTGCTCTGTATGACGCACAGAATGCCTCTTTATTCAGATATGCTTATGTGCTCAGTAATATGAATCTATAATACTAAATGCTGGATGCTATATCAATTATTCTATTAAACTAAACCTAAATACACAGAACATATTTTTTTAGAGAATATAGAAACTTCAAACGTAATATTCTCTTTGCCAAAATAGGTATTTCCAATGAACCGATACTTGGAAGGGTGATGTTATACTGTTTATAATTAAGGCTTTTTTCGTAGAAAAGGTGCCTATTAACGAGAATAAACAAAATTGTATTTGATCCTGTAAAAACACGTTAAAGGATTAAAGAGCCAATTTCAAAATAAACAATACACATCGGTATTGCTGCCCTCGATACGCCAAAGTTTAATGTCACCTAGATAACGAAGAGATAGCTACCAATTACTTTTAAAATACTTGTGGTGACTCTTATTGTGTTGTCTCCAGCACGTGGATTTCATGTGATTTAAGTATAATGTATTGAATGTTCCATTAATATCACTGTACAACATTAAAGAATCAAAATATTCAGATACACAAATTTAAAATACAAACTGTAATTAAATGTAACAATTGTATAGAGTTTAATTACCATGTTCTTTGTTTGCAAATAATTTTACGAGTGAGATGGTTTGAAAACTTTTTCTTAGCGAAAACTAGAAAGGAGAGGCGTAAGTATCAGTAACAACCGAAAACTTTAATTAGTGTTTACATACAAAGTTACGTGCCGCATTGTTAGCACTAGGGAGCTGCAGTAAGTAGGAAGATAACGTTATTACATAAGACTTTGATAGAATTGCAAGATGTTAACCTTGTTATGTAGACGACGGCCGTTTCCCGTCGCCAGTCAGTGCCAGCCTGATGTCTAATGGAGTAAAGATTCTACAGGGAATACCTACTCACCACTGCCTCTATATCGCCGCATCAAAAACCAATTTAATTTTCTCCGTAAGATAATTTTTATGTACTTGATATAGCAAATATTATACACCACATTCACGGCAATTAACCTATTGAGCCGCAGCGGCACACCGGTGGCCAGACACAATAGCTTTTTAATAATGTCTGGTATTTAAGAGTTGACAGTATTACACGAAATAAGAAACGGATTGGTGAAGGTCAGTAGGCATATGACAATACATGTGAACATCAAAATCCTATAATACGATACATACTACATATGTAATGAAGAGGAACCTTATATATTTCACCGAAATAAATTGCGGTTTAGTTGATATATTGGGTCTTTATATATGAAATTGTCGTTTCGTGTGATAAAAGTCGGTGCCGTCGTATTTTTTATACAAACTATTAATGGAATGTCTGAATTCGATATTTACATGTGTAATCACTTAACCAAGCAAAGTACAATTAGTCTTAAATTTACCTACGATATACTGTAAATATTATTAATAGCATGTAATAATACATAATTGTAGTATATTCTCGGAGTAACAATTAATTTTAAAAGGAACCATCGTATTATAGAAATTACGAAATCAGATATAAAAAAAAAACTTAATTCAATAAATAAATAAAATACAACATATTAAAAAAAATTGTTTTCAAAAAGTATCACGACAAATGTAAAAACGTAGTTATGTTTTTAGTTAATCCATTAGCCAAAACGGCGAATACAATTGTAAGTTCAGGAGAGCAAAAAATAGTATTTATGAACATTTCTACGTCCTCAGTGTGGCGAAAGTCACGTCTTACAGGATCATAGTCGTCGCACGCAAACACATATCATGCATTATTATTACGTACATAGTACGTAAGTGCGACATGCTTCTCGAAACAAAAGAATAAAAGAGTATCTACCTTCCTACCTGCCACCATAAATATTATACTGCGATTTTATCTAATGTCAGCAATAACAATTTTGTTCACTCGCTCTTGGATACTAGAGTTCTTTCTTTATGACATTCTCATTGATAATATATTTCGAACTTTGAACTAGCAGTAAATTTCAATGGGTTCATTGATAATCTGATTCTCAGGTCGCTAACATTGAATATACTACTGGATGTGACACGTCAATATTCAAGCACATGGTATAAAATCCTAAAAACGTTCGTGGCGTAGCGGTAGTGAATGCGACTTCTGTGCATGAGGTACCGGGTTCGAATCCCGGGTTCGGTCATTAAAAACTTTCCCTGCTAAGAAATCGGAATAGCAGCCAGAGTTAAAAAGTTAGCAGTGCTTACCACCATATGCCTCCGAAAGCACGTAAAGCCATCCCATAGGATCAGAGTGAGGAAATAAAGAGTGCACGTATGTTAGCGCACACACCGCCGTGACCGAAATTCGGTCTAGAGGAGGACATTGTAAAAGCTCAAAAATCTATATATTAATACGTGATGGAAAACTTTGTATCCCTTTTTACGAAAATTGCACGGACGGACGAGTATGAAATTTGGCACAGTTAAAATTTATATGGAGAAGGAGGGGCGAATTCTAATATTTTTATAAACTATGCATTAGAAATACATTGAATTAATGAAAAACTCTACATGCACACAACCATGCATTTGACACCCGCATTCGAATCGCGTTCGTAGTATTTTGACATTGTTCGTCTGACGTCGTACAATTCTTTGTAACTATGGTTACCTATACCTTATTTATATGTAATAGAGAAAAACAGAAAACAAAGTAGAAAGCTTAGGAATTTGGTCGAATTTTGGCCACTGTGCGACCGCTAGTATATATAATTATTACTCTCTGAACTCCCTATGGCAGCTTATGGACGGTTATTTAAGCGGAAGCTTATGGAACATGATATCGTAGTAAAATAATATGTTATTTCAATTTATTATGCTGGAGGAATATCTTTTGTTTTATTCGATTATATAACTAAAAGCGGCCGACGATATACATAGATGCGGCTCAATGTTTGTATATAAAAACGATTAAATACGAGTACATAGGTATACACTAAATGTGGTTTTTATATAATGATAACTTTGGCTTACCGTTTTACCTATACAATTTATTTTTATTTTAATTATTTGAATAACACAGCCACCGGAAAAAAGACTTCATTTTAAATGCATTACATTCACAAGAATTAAAGACTACTTTACTATCGGATATGCGCGCTGTAGATAACTCTTCGCAGCGACGGTAATGGATCAGATATTTTAAAACAAAAACACTAGCCCATCCAGTAGCATGTTTCTCTACTCTAATTGTTTTACAAGTTGAACTTTAAAAACAAGGCTAAAATAAAGTGTTTTATTTATGGTATTAATTGCAGCATGTGCTCCAAAACAACTGCGTTGTAGTAAAATGTAGGTCAGCTCATTTTGTCTACGTAGAGTTGCAGGGCAACAACACATTCTGACTAGTCCAAAGTTTTTCAATTAACAACTAATTGATTAAAAAAATGGTAGAATGAGTAAGCGGGTGCGGCGCGGGCGGCGCGGTGCCGACACGGACGGTGACACACATCACGGGATTTACTGAGCTCGTAAAGACATTTTACACGCATCGGCGGCTGAGTGCCGAGTTCGTAATTCGTTGAGGCACCCACCGAGACAGGAATGAGCTAACTTTTAGGCAAGACTGCGGGCGAATGAGAAAACATTGGAGAAGTTGCTGCCAAGTGATAGACAAAAACGGCGAAATATATGTCAGGGCTTAGTGAAACACATATCACTGCAGAGTTTCGAGATACGCTGTGAATAACAATAAGCATGCCCAAACTTGTGCAACTCGGTGGTAGATATCATCAAAACTTGACATGTGATTTATGTATACAGATAAACTTTGAAATTATACAGATTAATCCAAGTCATAGGCGTCAAAGTAATTATACAATGAACGCGCAGCGACCAAACTTTTATGTTACATTAAAAATCGTGACTGAACTTGAATGCGACCCCCACGAGCACATATTAGCAGTTTGTAACCGTAGAGGGACGAATGATTGCAAGCAACAGCTCAATAAGCGTCAAGGAGCGCGTTAACGCAGGCACAAGGCTGGCATATGAAACATGTCCCACACCCGCAGTCGTAATAAGCACCGCTCAACTCGATCATAAATAAAAGGCGAGCCGGCATAATAGACGCTTGAGGCACGTCATCGGCAGCTGTCGCACGGCCGAATTCTGACACGAGTCGCTCACATCCGATAAAAATATCTTCAACGGGTCTCCCTAAACAGCCAGACACGTTCGCTGTGGCAGCACGTCCTTGTCGCTCACCTATGCAAAACAACATTAAGGTTGAATCTATTTACTTGCATTTTATTTTCAACCCAAACTTTTCTTTTTAAACACTTGAATACGAATTTAATACATCTGGTCTGAGACAAATAGAAAACGATATTCTTTTTCAAAATAATGAGAATTTTGTTACTTTTGTGTTTTACCGCATACGAAGATTTGTGCAATGTATCACACCAATATGTCTGTGCGAGGAAGCAGCCACGAAGAAGTCACACATTGCTAACTCTGATAAATCATCACGTCTCAAATGAATTTAATTCTAATCATCGAAATGTAGTATTTCTCCGTTATTATTGTAATTGTTGAAAATGTTTTTATACGACCGGAAAACCACTGATAAGTCAATACCTTATATTTTATGTCATGCCTTTATAGAACAGTTTTCACAAGAAAATATTTATCCGAAAAAGCTTATGACAAGGATATGATAATATTTTCAAAGTATTAAAAGTCGTTGGACGTTCGGCGCCTTCATAAATATTTAAAGAAAACCATAGGGATTTAACTTTCAGGGCCACAGCAATATGCTGCAAAATTAAATATGTATGCAATGCTAATACATAGCATTTGCTCGTCGTATGCAGAATATGTACTAAACGATATATAGTACGCCTAATGTTTACCGGCATAAAATATAAACTGTTTCCGTGCAAACAGTTACAACGATGCATTGCACTCTTGTCTCATGCGTAAGGACAAACCAACAAACTTTTACATTTATAATAATATTAGTAGGTATAGTAAGAATACTTCAAATGTAGAATGTAACGAGACAACAGCAGAGTGACCTAGATGACAAATGGTACGCCGCCTATATAAAAAATAAACAATTCGTCGTAAAACAACACAGTTATGCAATAGAGTACGAAACTAATAAAGCAAACCGGTGCCGCAAAATTTAAGATACGAAAGTATGAGAGACATAAAATAAAAACAATTTAAAGAGTTCTAGATTTATGCGACATTGTTTTAATGCGCGCGTCGACTATTATTCAATTTGCTTCAAGTTTCACGGTGAAAATGAGAAAAATGGTTTTACATTGCATTTTGCTCCTAATCTTTTTACATAAATAACTCAAAGTGAAATGGAAAAGACAGTGTTATGATCTTTATTATACTTTTTTGTCTTAATAGACCGACCAACATCGAAATTTCTTTTACGCTGTAAATAAGTATTAACATAACCCAACTTGGAAGACATCCAAAAGTCTGCGATTCAATGATTTGATTGACTCGTTTATTGGTGAGCCATATTGTATACTTTGTTTTTGAATATCGATTTATTCCAATAAACTCATAAATTTTGATATGTGGGTACACTTCGACCGAGTATATATATGTACCGGATAACTATTAGTTTCATATGGCGATAAATATATTTCTATGAATATATTTAATATATATTTCGATGGCGTAGTGGTTAGTGTAACTGACTGCCACGCCTGAGATCGCGGGTTCGATTCCCGCACAAGTCAAACATTTGTGTGCATGAACATGGATGTTTGACTTGGTCTGGGTGTTTCTATGGATAATATGTACATATGTATTTACAAAAAAATAAATAGTATATATGTATGTTTATCCATTGTCTAGAACCCATAATACAAGCTCTGCTTAGTTTGGGCTAGATGGTGTTGTGTGTATGTGTAGAATATTATATTATGCAGATAGCTTAGCCGTTGTAATAAAAAAGTCTTTAATGCAATGGTATTAAAGACTCTTTTATATTTCAACAAATGCCATATAGAGTAATGCATTCTCTCTATATAGCATTTATTGAAATATATAGTAATAAAATGAATATTATTCGAACTAAAGTGCTATTCATAATAAAACCACATATATTACAGTTTCTGCTATCCTTGACTTTAAACGCAATGGGTTTAACATACATTACATATGTATATTAATAGAGTATTAGTATCTCTTATCATATACCTAAATAATAAGAGGTAAGTACTAACGTCCTACACGTTTTGAGAAGATTAAACAACAATTAATGTAGGAATAATAAACTACATATCATATAAAAATCGCAGAATAACCTAACTAAACTTAGTAAAAAATAAACAAATAGATAAACTAATATAATTTACATAAAATCTTCAGGAGAAAGTTTCGAAGCAGTTCTTTTATTTGCGCGAATATGCATGAAGTAACCTCCAGACCTTTGAATATGAATAATAATATCACTTAATCGCTTCTATAAATCGGGTCACGTTCTGTTTTTGGTGATTACTGAGATTTTAGTTTAAAATCTTACCGAAAGCCTTTTAACCTGAAATAAACTGTAAAATTGCCTCCAAAATGACGTAATAAGTCAACTATGCTAAATAATCTACCTATTTGGCTTAAATAAAAAGCGTTGTTTTTTAGAGTTCGAAAAACCTCTTAAACACTAGCTTTGTCTGTCCGTCTGTCTGTTATACAACTTTCAACTCAAGAACCGTAAGAGCTGGAGTTCATTGCCGTTTATCACTTGTTATAAGTTTGCTTTCATAAAATGTATTAATTATGACTTAAGAGTAAAACATTTTTTTTATGTAATGCCAGCGGTCCATCCTCTACTGATGTTAATATAACACGACTACCTTTTGCTCGCGACTTCGCTCTCTCGAGAACAGTACTTTATTTCAGGGATACTTAAAAGGACAAAGGGTACATTTTGTCCTTTTCAATATCCCTGACAAGTATGCGAAATTTTATAATGATCGGTCGAGTAGTTGAAAGCGTGACAAATAAACTCACATTCGCAATAATAATATTAGTACGGATAATTAGGATTTCGTTGTCGCTTTTCACCCCTTAATATTTGTTTTACAGATGTGACTATGATAATAATACAATTATGTGGCACTATCGATCTGATTTGATTGATTTCGGATTTCGAATAGTGAAATCCTTCTATGGTAAACTAATAAGGCCTGTTCACCTTATAGATGTTAAAGCTGAAAGATGTGTGAGTTAACCTTGCAAAGGTGTTTGTGAAACGTATTAAGCAGTTAATGGTAGTGACCATAGATTTATAAAAAGCAACCTCTATTTATACTAAGTACAAATCTTTATCTCATATTTTTTGTTTATACCGTTACATTTGGCTTGACCACTGCACAATCTGTAAATATAATATAATAAATTAGCCCACATGCGGCTTCGTTTGCTCAATAGGTCGTGTATTAATCAAGTAGGTACATGGTCTATCTATGTGCTAAGTTTCACACAAATCCATTCATTAGTTTAAGCATGAATGAGTGACAAATATACATGTTCACTCACTTACACATTTATTATTAGGGATAAAAAGGATGTTCGTAAAACACTCCTAAACTAGATAAGACTAAACAGGATCTATAATATTTTATTTACTAGATGTGCCTGCGGTTGCACTCGCGTTTATGATTACTGCGCCACTCCCGTGGGTTATAGCGTGATGTTATATAGCCTATAACCTTTCTCATTAAATAGGCTAGCCAACACTAAAATAATTTTTCAATTCGGACCAGTAGTTCCTGAGATTAGCGCGTGCAAGCAAACAAACAAACAAACTCTTCAGCTTTATAATATTATATTATAGTATAGATTCATGTATTACAAAAAAAAACAGTTATTATTAATTTACATAATATAATTTTTAATTTTTAATTAATGCGTCATGTTTTGTAAATTTAAGATCTTCAACAAGGCCGTTTATCTCTTAAAGTACTTTAGAGACTGTTAGAATAAACTTAATATACAAAATAAAATTTGTTTTCGTCTCTCTAGAGTTTACGTTCATTAGTCAAGTTTCAAAACGGTTGCAGGAACATGCGCTCTTGTCATTTAAGAGTTTTAGAACTAACAGTGCCTTCGCTTAGATTAATTAAACTCTTTAATTGGTCTTCTGGGCACAGGTAAATTGTCATCCTGACAACGCCTTTGTTATCATCAAATATCAACATCGTTTTTTAATATTACCTCTAAACAATTTAGGGAACCTTCAAAGTAACTTTGTCTTTGAGTGGAAACAACAAAAAACAACACTTAATTGATAGATAACATTGTGTTCTTTTAACAATTCAATTAATTCGATGTAATGAGTCATGTTAGGTCTAACTTTATTTAAGGTGATGTAGTCGGTAGACTAAACACTACCTTAAGATATCTTGAACCCAGCATAGAACCAACAAATAAATAAATGAAGGTGTTGTACACCTTCATTTATTCAATAGTAGTAGAAAATATTGCTATGTCGCTGGAGTTTAACAAACATTAAAACAACAATGAGCATTGGCGAGAAAATCACTTAACCTACTGCGCCATCTATGCACTCCAACGTAAGCTTTATAATACTACTATATTTTGCTCGCGGCTTTGTTCGTGTAAATATATGTTAGGTTAGGAACTGTTCCTTTTCTTGATGAAAAGTAACCAACCTTTGTCCTTTTCTGTACCCCTGACACCGTGTATGCGAAATTGCATGATGATCGGTCGTATAGTTAAGTCGTGAACACAAACAAACAAAGTCACATTCGCATTTATAATAGTATAGTTAGGATTTATTTATTTAAATATTTCGTTACAAGTTAAACAGGATGAAATTGAGCAGGCGTTAGTTCATTCGAATAAAGGTTGTAATAATTTAAAATGTATGCGCACTATACATATACTCATTTAAATATTTGCTAAGCAACAGCAACGTGTTTGACAATACATGCGTGAGGTTTATAACTCTTCTCTTTTAACTAAAAGTGCGCGAAAGACAAAGAATTTTTTGTTTTAGTCGCGTAAAAATCTCAACTTTGAATTTTAAGACAAAGTTTGAGAAGTGATGCATTTAACGGTGGCCAAAAAGATCAACGAAAAGCCTTCAAAGTTTTTATGTTTTAATACTAAGCTTTATTAACATTAAAACTCAAAATTATAAAGATTACTACAAGCCAAGGGTTATGTTACCGTCTACAATTTAATTAAACCGTAATGTATTTACGGTCAGAACTTGGCAAATTAGTCTCTCATTTCATATCGACGCTCTTATTAGAAACGTTATGAATGCGAACGGTGGCGTTGTTACGTACACCAAATTATTTGTTCCAAGAATAACACCGTCACGGTAGCCATATTATAATTTCCGGAATGAACAGGATCTGCAAAACATAGAGGCTGAAAGGAGGTCTGTAGCGAACGTTTCTAATGACACTCACCTACGTAATCTTAATTAATAAATAAGTAAACAACAGGTCGAGTTACGGAACGGGGCTCAGTTAAAGTAAGTGGCTATTTAGGCAATAGCACGTTTCGTATTTTGAAGTTTAAGTCGGCATGCGTGTCGAAATTGCGAAGTACTACGAGCGTCTACGACACGCTACGAACTGCTACGAGGAGTTCGGGCGAGCGGTCTCGCGGTCGGTCACGCGCCCCTCGTCTATCGCTGGCACGTACACCGACCTTAATTGTATAATATTTGCTCTAACGAAGACGCACTCATCGCTGCCATTTCAATATGCCAGTGACAATGTCTACACGAACTGAGAATAGGTGTAAACCGCGACAGCTGCCAATTATAGTATACAAACTCTATTCACTTTACATTACTTTGTTACAAATTAATATATTTAACCATTTCACAGAACATGACTCGTTCTTATTGTATCGATTTACTTGTTTGCTCTGCAAACAATTGAATTTTCATTTATTATTTACTGACATTTCGCTGAACAGCGAAATCCTTTTATGCACAAAAATGCTTTCAAAATGAAAAATAATAAACAGTATTTGATTAAATCGTTACGTTGGGACGTTATGCGGAAAGATTACACAGCAACTGTTTTATACTGGTTTTAATCGTTTCACCAGAGACATTCCAGTCCTGTGATCAAAGTCGATTTAATTAAAAATCTTGCAATAGACGGTTGTCTAAATTCCAAGCAAGGACGAGATTTTTCTTTTAGTGAAAGAAGCTTTAATGAAATCCCATCAGTTTAGGCGGTCTGCACAGACACATGATCCGCGTAAATAATTTGGACACGCCTTAATTAAAGATATTTTTTAATCTTTTTGGCGAAAAGCAACAAAATATCGTGCGGATTACCTAAACAAACATTCCGTTTTATCAAATTCTGCTTCAATCAATATTGCAACAAAATAACATGTAAACTGTACGTGATCTAAATACACGCGTGGGGGAAGCAAAGCTCTCTTTACCTGTCTTATACAACTCAACATAAATTTCGACAGCAAAATCTGATTTTATTCAAGGTGGAGTTAACAAATGCGAAAATATATTCTCGCAATTTCTTCTACGAGGCTGCATATTAAATTAGACTGAAAGGAGTAAAATAAAAATGTAAAACGGATCCGAGTGAAGGCGAAGGCGAAAAAACTCGGGCACGATTGAGTACTAACTACCTTACGATTAGTGTTCCGTATAATAAAAATCTCTAGTAACATCATATATTTCGTGAAACCGAAACACCAATATTCCCTTTTCCCTATTATTATTCGTATACTGCACGAGAATCCATTATCGGTATTGTTTAATGCGGGTTGGAGGTAGATGACCTCATATACAACATTTATTCGCCGGCTTGCGTTCACCCGACCATAGCTTGATTGGTTTTACTAAACCGGACGTCATTTAATACAGATTTATCATTTTGAAGAGAACACTAGAAAGCAGGTGAGTGTTGTACAGTGCAGAGAATTTCCGTGAAGCGAAACGAGGCTGTTGAGGATCGGTCGCCTTCACAAAATGAAATTTAGTATCGAGTGTTCCGCCGCTCCCAGAGATGCGATGCCTCTACTGCGCGCACCCGTACCGGCACTTTATATATCTAACAGACGGAACACAAATACTCCTTTGCATACTAGTATTTAAGCCCCGAGTTGTACTGTTCAAATATATCTAGCCAGTCTTAAATTTTACAAAGAAAATAGTGTGGCTTTGTAGTTTTCATTTATACTTATAGCATGTATTATTACTAATTAATCACATAATTTATCCTGAAAGCAGATACAGATGGTAAACGGAAAAGTAAAATCATATTTCATGGATTCCGTGAAAAATTTACAACCCAAAAATGCCTACAAATGTTTAAAACATAGCTTTAAAAATACACATTTATGAACAGATTGTATTGTAATGTACAAAATATTCTTTAAAATGTAAAGCAAAATTGATATGTAAAAACGCACGTAAAAATAATTGATGCAATTTGAATAATTATATGAACTGTTACCAAATAATATTAACTGTTGTCTCAGTTTTATTAACGACAATAGTTGCGGTAGTTTGATTGTATATTTAGGGTACCTCCTGTGATGTTAAGAATATAAAAGTCCCTTTCTTATAGACATGGGTGTGTTTCCTTACCACGTTTTACGCCTTACTCATAGGTATTGCTGTGTTTCCTTATCGCTTGTTACGCCTATCTCATAGACAATGCTGTTTTTCCTTGTTACTTTTTACGCCGAACTCATAGACATTGCTATGTTTCTTTATAGCTTGTTATACCCGACTCACAGACATTGCTATGTTTCGTTATCGCTTGTTACGCCTAACTCATAGACGATGCTGTGTTTCCTTGCCGCTTTTTAAGGCCGACTTGTAGACATTGCTGTGTTTCTTTATTGTTGCTTATGCCCAACTCACAGACATTGCTGTGGTTCCTTATCGCTTGTTACGCCAGACTCATAGTTATTGCTGTTTCCTTATCGCTTTTTACGCCTAACTCATAGACATGGCTGTGTTTCCTTACCACTTTTTACGCCTAGCTCATAGCAATTACTGTGTTTTCTTGCCGCTTGTTACGCCTAACTCATATACATTGCTGTTTCCTTATCGCTTGTTACGCCTAACTCATAGTTATTGCTGTTTCCTTATCACTTTTTACGCCTAACTCATAGACATGGCTGTATTTCCTTGCCGCTTTTTACACCTAGCTTATGAGCTATGCGTAAACGGCTATGGCCATTACTGTGTTTTCTTGCCGCTTTTTAGGCCTTACTAAAAGATATTGCTGTGTTTTCTTATCTTTTTACCTATTAACATTTGGTGGACGGCAACCTAGTATGCCATCAACACAATAAATGTTAATGCCAGATCTGTAATACCTAGCTCAATGGGTTGAAAATCGATTGCCGAATAGAAAAACATACACACATAGACACGAGTTAATAAAAACGCGGTATACCCATTAAATTGATCATGTCGACATGTAACTTTAAAAAATACAGCCAATATTTATTGAACTTACGAAATAAATCTCACAGAAACTGACAGGAAGCTTGGATGTGTCCAAAATATATGCGTCGAAAATAAACGAATGGCCAGTTTAGCTTTAGAATTTGTTTACATTGTAATATTGTTGTTTTGTTGTTTAATTTGTTTATATTTAATTAATTTTAGGCATAAAATGTACATATTTTCGTATTATGAGTATTGGACATGTATGCACATTTTCCGTAAGACACAATATATTTTTAAGCAACCGCCGCTAAATTATTGAACTATAATATAAATCCTAGTTAATATTATAAATGTTAATATGAGTATTTTGTTTGTTTGTTACACTTTAACACCTTAACCTCTCGTGTGTCGTGTGAACACCAAGTGTACATAACCGCCAAGGCCTTCCTTTCACTTTTTTAATCAGACGCTCGACGGTTTGTTTACATGACCGATCTACGTGAATCAGGGGTACAGAATAAGGGACATGATACACAAAGAACTGTTAGTGAGCAAGCGAAGTCGCGGCAAAATGCTAGTGTACTATAGAATAAAGTGTGTTTGCGAGGCGGTGTAGTAAGATCGCAAACTTGCTTCATTATATAGTATTTCAATTTAATAAATTTTGTGACATCCGCATTGTAGCCGCACGTAAAGATAGCTTTCAAGTCAACGGTCAAATTTTAACTGATATGTAGCACTAAACTTAATAAATATGTGCTGTAATCTTCATACAATAATCCGAATACGATATCCATGTTGTTTGTCGCGAAGGAGGCTTAAGAATTATATAGGCATTGGCAACAAGCAACAAAGTGATCCGCGTACGACGATTAGTTTGGATGATATCAATCAACATTTCACCTCTTCTATTTTGCTAGATCAACGAATCAAGCGTCGTACTGGATTACTTAGCTAACCTACCCAGTGCTGGTATACCCACTAAAAAACCTGGGGTGTTCCCTCTCTCACCCAATGGGGGGGGGGGGGGGCAGTTGAGTCTGATAACATTCATAGCAGGCCCCCCTAAACAAGGGGAACAGCGCGTACGCAGTCCCCACTACCAAAAATAACGCATCCGAGTTATCCACATTAGGGATAATCGCAGGGGTCAATCCAACCGCAGTGCAATGGAGGGGTCTCGCCCTGGGGTAACCGCCTTCTTGATCACGGTGTCCCCTATGCCAGGTAAGTATAGCTAACCTACCCAAGCCCAACATCGATCCTTTTCTGATTTCTTCTATGGAACCGGGTGAGATTAAAAAGATAATCCTGTCGATCAAGTCTGTGATGGTATTAGTCGTCCTATGATCACACCAATTCTTGATCAACTCCTTCCCGACATATCGCATATCGTCAATTTTTCCCTTGACACTAAGATTTTCCCATCCTTGTGGCGTAATGCCTTCGTCATCCCTCTTCCCAAGGTACCTAGTCCTTCCCTTCCAAACCACTACTGACCCATATTAATTTTTCCTTTCCTATCTAAAGTGCTCGAGGCCTGTGTACACAAACAACTTGCATAGTTTGTGAACCTGAACAATCTGGCTTCAGGCCCGGGCACAGCACTACTTCTGCTCTCCTCAAAGTGACTGGCGATATCAGGGTGGGCATGGAGGATACCAAAGTCACTGTATTGGCTTTGGTTGACTTCTCGAATGCCTTCAATACTGTCTACCACCACCAGCGATCCTATCCCATCTTAATATCTCACCTAGTGTGCTTGATTGGTTCTCAACATATATTCAGGGGCGCCAACAGTCAGTACGCATCGATGACACGTCATCGACTTGGCGTGACCTCGATTCTGGTGTTCCTCAAGGCGGCATTCTATCTTCGTTACTGTTTTCTCTATTTATTAACTTCATAACTTAGAATCTTCAGTGCTCGTATCATCTTTATACCGATGACTTGCAGCTGTATGCTCAAGACACTGCGGATAATCTACCTGAAGACATTGCTAAAGTAAATGCTGATCTGGAAACAATTAGAAGCTAGTCTGGCAGATTTAGATTATCTGTTAGCCCGACTAAGTGTCAGTCAATCATAGTTGGAAGTCAACGATTGATGAGCAGCCTGGACTTCAGTACTTTACCGCCTGTGGTATATGATGGTACTCCTATTCCATTCAGTCCTTCTGTAAAGGATCCGGGGTAGCTCATTGACTCCAATTTAAATTGGCAAGCTCAGGTTACTAGTGTCAGTCAGAGAGTAACCGGAACACTACGTGCCTTGTATCGCCTGAACAATTTTCTCCCATCTAAGACAAAAATAATGCTTGTGCAGACTTAATATTTCGCTTAATCGACTATGATGATGTGTGTTACTATGAACTTCTAAATAACTGCATTCGATTTATTTATAATCTTCGTAAATATGACCATATTTCATCTCATAGATCCACTTTAAAATGGTTACCCATTCGTCAACGCCATAGTTTGCGTGTCCTTACAACATTATTTTCTATCTTAACCTGACCATATGCCCTACTTATTTAACCTGCTTTTTCCAATACCTATGTGCCAATCACAATAGAAATCTTTGTTCTTCCAATAACCTCCTTTTATTTTGTCCCTCCCATACATCTGGTTTCCTACATTCTTCGTTCTTCGTCCAGTCCGTTTTACTATGGAATGCGCTTCCTCGTAAAGTCAGGATATCCACAAACCGTAACACTTTCAAGGTGAAAGTACGTGCTCTCCTCCTTGATAGTTTATCAAATTCATCTCAACTATAATATAATACGTATGTATACCTATATAGGTAGATTATAAAATATGTTAATTGGTTTGTATATATTATGTAATATATCGTTATATTTTGCGTGGTGGGCTTGATAGTAGTGATCTTCTATCGTGTATACAATTCTGTACTCAAAAGTACCGCACCAGACACACCCATTTATTTACTGTACCTTATCATCGCACCAATTATGGCAAAAATGCTGTTATGACACGACTATCTCGCATTTATTCTGAACGCTTTGAAAGTATTGATATATTTCAATTATCTAAGGAGTCATATCGGAAACAAGTCGCAAATGTGCTCACCAGTGGATAAATGAGATGTTTTTCTTTATTTTAGTTATTTTTGTTATTTCTTTTTTATCATTTAATTTCATGTTGTAATGTATTTATTATATACTTAACTCTGTTTTTCTAGTTTTATATACTTATACGAATGTCGTGAAACTCTGTCATTGGCTTAAGATTTTAATGTCATTGCTATAATTCCATGTACTCTGTAAAAAAGCTGTTGAGTTTCCTACTAATAAATAAATAAATAAATAAATAAATAAATTATGATATTCTTTAGTATAATAATATGCTTAGTATATTTCATCCTAATGTATGCACCTACTACATTTTATCTCTGCATTACCCAATGGTTGACTGGTAGATAATGCCCTTGGCATTAAGACCGCCGATGTACTGTTTTGTGCATAAAGTTTTAAATAAAAATAAATAATAAACTTTAGCGTAATATACACCAATTCATATTTACCTAAGTTGTATCTAAGCATATATAGAATAAATATATATATGTATAAATCCAAATTGAAAATGTCCTACTTTCTTCAGCTCTGGATTAAAATCAACCTTATTATATATTTTTTTTATTGATAGATAATTATACTATTTACCAATTTATCTTGATACCCACTTAAATAAAAGAGTTTCCCGTAAAACACGCTACTCCCTTTTATATTTATTTTAGTTTTCGAATATCTAATCAAACACTCTACTTAATTGTTTGTCAGTTACATATGTACATACTATTGTTTTAAAACATTTTGTCTAGACTTAGAATTGACAAAAATATGCTAACCATTTTCCACGCGTAAATAAAATACTCGTTTATAAGTAAATGGAAACATGTTAATATTTTATACAAAAACAAGAGAATACGAAATAATAAGTTAGAGACACAAGAGCCATATTCCTGTCGTACTCATAGCTGGTATCCATTCATATCCGTGTCACTCTGCAGAGACAGATAAGTAGGTGCATGTGCAGGCGGATAACGGCATGCGTGGGTGCATGGGGCGGGCCGGCGGACCTTATTTATGACTTTACCCCTTACCAGCCCCTGTCAACTGCTTTACGAGTTGGCGACGCTTGTGGGCGTGAACTTAGCGACATGAATTTATCTCGTACTTCCATACACGGCACTTGAGACGCCGGACTGCGTTACGAGTGTGTCCGCGTCATAAAATGCCTCTTCAATGAATAGAACAATAGGATCCACTATTGCTACCAGCTCTTAAGTGTTATGGTGCGAGAACTCGTAAACTAACCACTTTTAATCTGATGAGGATTTCTAACATAAGGCATTAAATCTACGTCATAGAATCTGCCATTCGATGTTTGCACTGTCCAATAGCCAAATTCTAATGTTATAAATTACATTTAATTTGCAAGAATAGTACATCACTATGATTAAAGCGAGTAATGTCTATGGTAAGTTACGTAATCGTAGGTACTGTGAAGTGACATCAATGTAACTTTTAAATTAATTAATTTGAAAGCTTTTGTAAGACTTAAAGATAACGTTCAAGCGGCACCAGATGTTGACGAGTGTAATAGCTGAGTTATGAATTTTAATGTCTGCTCGACGAAAATCGGAATAAATATTGAACACAGAAAAAAGGAAATAATTAAGCTGGAAAAGGATGTTTCCGCCACGGAATGGCTCAGCAACTCTCGGGAGAGAAATTTACGAGGAACACTGAAAAATAATTAAGATAGAATCTCATTAGGGAGGTACACTGGGGACGGACATAGTTGGAATGACACACTAAACTATTACCATCTTGTGACAATAGCTTCGATCGTTCTCACAACGTTTGGATATTACTATGTGACACATATAAAGTCATTATTCGTATTATTTAAGCTAAATGGATATATTGTTCGTAACTACTTATAAATATTTTCAAATATAAACCTCAGAAGGTCCTTTAAAGTTCGATATAACTATGCATTTTACGTTCATGAGTGCAGGCCAGACAAAAACGCATTATTGAATATGTTTATCCATGACGTCTCTTACTTTCCATTAATATGCAATAAAACCTATCTATAGAAGCGATCTTAAAGTACACAAATGCACGCCAAACGCATTTAAGATAATAAAACTGCCGCTGATAGATTTATATCTGGATCTGTTCCAAACAAAAAGTTCAGCGACAACTCGTAGAAAGAAATAAACATTTACGTTAATGGGTATTACGAATTACGATTAATTGTAATTCTTGGTTAGACCTTGATATTAAATCTCTATTTAATTTAAATTTACTATCAAATAATACATTAAAAAATGCCTCTGCGACTATTATAAGAGAAGATACGGTAAAATGTGTTCAATATACAAAAAAAAATATAATAGGGATATGCACAAAATTCTTGTACGAATATAAAACTAGTGAAATGAAGGTAAAGGTTTCGTTAATGGTGATCGCTGTCCCACGGGAACAAAAGCAGGAACAATCTCTCTGAAGTGTAGTGTCGTCGAGGGACCGACTTTACAAATGCCATACGCTTACACACCTCAAAGCAATGACTGGGGCCATCAGCCAAACGATTGCTACATAGGTACGTACATACATACCGATATTCTGCAGGTACATCGTCCAAGTGAACGTATAAATGCTATTGAAAATGGTTCTCCGACGTTTGGCGTTTGCGCACAATGAATTTGGTGTTCATGGAGGTACTAATGCGTTCTGCGAGCCGTTACGTGTTCCCTTGTTCAGGAATGTGGGTGTACAAACAACGTGACAATTGTGTATCAGTAGATAAAACGTGAAGTCTGTTTATGTGACAGAAGCTCACAGCAATACCGCAAATTGAGCAAGGTACTGGACCTTACGTGTCGCTACGTGCATTAACAGCGCCATGGAATCCACTTCGACCACTATAAACACTATATCTAGAGTTTATGCTTATTGACCCCAATGATCGTAGTTCCTGCGCTCTATATTACTTCGGCTATTTCATTATTCCTAAACTAGTTTAAATGCTAATTTATTTACCTCTAAGTGAACAATAAAGTTCATTTATTAACTGCGTATCGCCCATCCTTTGTTACTTACACAATAACTAGGGTTGTGGTCACTCTCGACCAACAGATTTAAACATTCACTTCTAAACTAAATCTATTTCATTATTAATCCATTAATTTCCTGCTTTGAATGCATAACATTCATCGTATAAATAACATTTAGTGTACCTAATGTTATTTACATTCATCTAAACATACACGACTGTTTCAAAGTGAAAATCAGTTTTCGTGGGTTATTTAGAAACATAATACGTACTACTGGGAATCGATGATTATACGTATTCATTTCAGCTGCAACGGCTTTTGTATTCAAAGCTAGCTGCAGTTTCCACATGGCAAAGCTTTCTACTAAATACTAAATGTACGACGAAATTTTGACAGAAAATTCATCATGCGTAGGTACGCGTGTAGGTAACAAAACAGTGTCCCGAGAGAGTCTGACTGCAGCAATCATGTGCCTGGCTGCATTACCGATGGGCAGGTTGGCGCCGCGAACCACTTTGTGTACTCATTCGAATGCCGCTCATATCGCCACGCTGCCACACGCCACTATGGGCCAATAGCGCGAACAACACTCCATATTAAAGGCCCCAAATTGCAGTTTAATTTATTCCGAACGTGTCTCGGCAACGGAATCGTAATAACCGGCAAAACAATACCAGCGTTTATTGAGGGCTGTTTGATTGCACTTATAGCTAACTACAAACACCACAAAATCACATTTAGTCTCTGCCTAGATTCTCTATACACGGGTCTGTATCGCTACTTATTTTATTACAGCAGGCTACTCTGCATTATTAGTTAGGTCGCTCTGAATAAACATTGTGCTACGGTTAGTGAACAAAACCTGATTATTGTTATCCGAACAACACAATGCATTTCTTGTAAACAAACGCCGATAAAACGCTAAGTGCGTTTATCTGACGAAGTTGGAAATGTTTAAAGTTACCACATATCAAAAAATATATATTGAAACTGGAGACCTTCTTCAGAAGTTTACCAATATGATATGTAGTTTGTGTTCGTGCGGTTGAGGTTAATGTCTTTTATAAAAACACAAGCTTGATCAATTATTGTTAGTACTTGTTGTTTCTATGTACATAGAAAATATTGGGAAAAGAGAGAATTTCTAGAGTGAGTTTCGGTTAAATCGAACGAAAACACCGATTCCAAACGTGTTCCCATATACCCAGCATAGTGGATTGGATATCTTTAAGCTCGTCACACTCACATAGTCAGGCCGCACAAACTTGCTCGTAATGGAAATATTTAAAATACTTTATGCTGTCGCAAGCACAATATTCCAGTCATACTAGTTGGAGTTTAGAATCCATTTCAGAAAGGCTTCCAACTAAGACTGAGTGTTATTAAGCTCCTGTCGAGTCAACTCTCTAATTACAAAGCTTTTTGCCGTTTCCCCTTTTGCAGATTGGCGACTTAAAACAGGAAACTAAAAATACAGCAAAAATCAGATGGAACGCTGAATGAAAATATTTTTCTTTGTAAAGTGGGCCGTTAGTTATGGATTCATAACAACATGAGAATGTATAGCGAATTATATCGATGACACGTGTTCCAGGTATTTCGGGTTTTAAGCATCACTATTAATCCTTAATTCACATCTATATTCCGTTTGCCATTTCATTGCCTCTGCATATCTTTCAATAGATTATATGTATGAGTTTATAAGTCCCGTCTCATTAACGAGATGTGACCCAATGTATCATGTTTTGTTTATTGTCTATTTTTGGCACTTGGCACAGAATTCGGTTTAATCAAAAATAGGTGTATATGTAACTACAATAGGAATAGCTGGCAGTTTATAAACTTAAAAGTCTAACAGTACATGCAGATATACATACATATTTTTAAGTAACTCACAAACGATTCTGCTCTGTATCACTAGCGACCCACTCTGGCTTCACAGGCGTAGTACAAAACCTCAACTAGTTATACACTTAAACGTTTTTCATAAATCACTCTGTCTATTAGTGAAAACCGCATGAAAATCCGTTTAGTAGTTTTGAGTTTATCGCGAACAGATGGACGCGGCGGGGGACTTTATTTTATAATATGTATTGACACAGCAGAGGGAACCACATACATATATGTACACTAAAAGTCCATAGACTTCAATTTTCGCATCGCCCATGTCAACATATGTTTTAACTACAGCACGTTAGCCTTGTGTAAACACGTAGTTGTGCAAAATCTCAAGTTATGTATGGATCCTACTTAATATAGGTCACGGATCTAATTCCAGGGATTAACGTGGACAATCCTCGACTTCGAGCTGCTATTGACAATTTTCAAACAAAGCAACTCTTTGTATTATAAGTAACGAGAATTAACAAGACCATTCATGTATCTTTTTTTCAGCGTGTCCATAGCCAGTGCAACTGAATCTAAGCATTCCAAAATTGTACATAAATAATTTCCTAACTAATATTATAAATGTGAATGTGTGTTTGTTTGTTACGCTTTCACGCCTTAACTACTCGACCGATCATCATGATATTTCGCATACTCGTTGTCAGGGTTACAAAAAAGAACATATGTACCTTTCAACCAGAAAAAGTATTGTTACTAATCTAAGCTAATCTAAACTACATTCACGCGAGCGAAGCCGCGGTAAAAATGTAGCATAACACAGTTATTAAAATGTCTGACAATATTCCCCCAAAGGTACGAATGCCCAGGAAATGCCTGCCTGGAGTATGAAACGCAATTTACAAAAGCGTACCTCATGGAAATCTGTAAGTATCTCTCTTTCATCATCTGATAGAATAGAGATGTAGAAAAGAGATGCTGTATTTGTGACTGACATATATTCCGAAAAGACATTAATTGGAGTAAATTGTTTATTCGATATTGTGTTTGCGCAGCGAACGCTGAAAGGAGGAACGTAGCCGCTTGGGTTTGACATGAAAAACGAACCGACGCTACTGAACTGGAATTAGATTCATGTTTACTATGTCGCTCAATGTCGAATTCATTCCAGCTAACCTAAATAAATACATTTGTAGATAATACCACAAGTTCTTATCTACTCCTTTACATAAGAATTATATATTTACCGAAAGAACAAAACTAATGGGATCATTTTTCAAAAGTTAAACCATTTACCCTAAAACAAACAAAAATATAGGTGAATGTTAATAAGAACGCTGAGCTCAAGCGGTGACCTAAGTAATAAAAATAAACTACAAAAGGAATTGCCCATAAAATACATTTTCCTTTTTTTAAAGCAAAGCGTTATTTTATCTACTTAATTCGAATCGATGTGTTATCGTGTCGGAAATAAAGCCAAACGAATCTCGATGGCGAGAATATTCAATTTTATAAGAACCATGGTAGAGTTTTTAGGAGAATTGAGCTAGTTAAGGTGGTACGATGTCGTGCTCGAGTCGAAAAATAATGAAATGAATGAACGAAGATAGGTCGAAGCCGGGCCGCGGCGCCGAGCAAAACTTCCACGCTATTGTTTCGGCAACTATTAAAACTGGTATCCATACCTCTAAGTTCCTTCCTGGATGCACTTTGCGAATGTCTTACACTTCGAAAATTTTGTCTGCTTGAAACTTGTATCGAAACTTTCAGATTTTACTTTGAACAAGGAAATATATAACCCATGATTAAACTCTTATCCAATCCTTCATTTATGCTTAACCACGTAACTCGTTATGAGTTTCATATAGATTCTATTTTAGTATCCCAAGATTATATATTAAGTAGTAGTAGTAGTTGCCCCATGCCAATCTGGATATACAAACCATTGTGAAGGTTTCATGTTAATCAGATAAGCTGTGTTTGCGTAAACACCTAGCAAACAAACAAAACATTCATCTTATAATATTATTATGATAAGCACAAGACATACAATACATAATCCTGTAAGTGCGGTGTAGATAGCGGTAACACAGAACTTACGGCACCTTGGAGAAAATATTCGACGTTCTCGAAAGGCAAATAGTGGAAAAATGTTCGTTTAGATGTTTTAAAAGGATTATGGGGTTTGTGTGGTTCGTGATTTATCTTCTTAACGACTTCCGCAACATGACGCGTTCGGCGGTCGGCACGCGGCAAGGGCGCGTCGGTCGGCCACAACCAGCTACGAACGCGTTAGCTACGCGCTACGCAGCTACGACATCGCACGTAGCCTCGTTCGTCGCCCGACCGCGTCGATCCTCACATAGGTACTATATAACACACTAACCACTCGCACGTCCGTCGTCATTTTTCATCTCGACATGCATATTCAACACAACGATAAATCATTGGAAGCCATCCTCTCACAACCGAATGAAATGACCTTACTGTTATGTCGCTAAATGTGAAAATATTGCAAAAAAAGTAAGTAAACAAACGAAATATAACGTTAATAATTACCCACCCTTTCGAGTCGTTGATAAATAGCATCATTATTATCACCAACGCGTTGAAAAATGGTTCCCTCTCCCGATACTTATTCAAATAGCTAGTCCACGAATATTCTTTTTATGAAGCTCACGATTTTTTACGTTTCCCTTTTTACATTTTGCAATCGCTACTTTTACCGCTATTCTGGCTGCTTTCATTAAAATAGTTACTTAAATAAAGCATTTTTTCCTTTTATAATAAATTATTTTTGCTTACGTTCCACGAAAATAATATTTATTATGTACGAAACTTGGTATTACCATATTAAGTGTTTGCAACAATTTATATCGACCATAAAAAATAGCAACGGACGCAGCTCAAATTAATTTAGAGTTTGTTAATATTTTGCGTATGCGAATATGAACAAGGCTAACATTTAGAAGTTTATGACCATTAGAAACTTTTGTCGTGTGTTGCGCATAATTACAACGCAGTGCCGCGAAAGGACATTTCAGTTCAAGTTACATAATACATATGTTGTTTGAACATTTTATGTTACCATTTAGTAATGACTATTTATGTGTGCCGCCATGTTGGTCTAGGGGCACATAATATTAATGACACTGCTTTGTTCCACTCTGACTCAGTACTTAGCTCGAGCAAAATGTTATTAGAATTGCTTTTGATGGACATTTCTTTACTGTTAAGCTCAGCCCAGTACAAGAGCACGAGATGTCTTAAAAAGAAAAGATCATAATCATCAAATGAAAATCGAAGAAGATGACTGTGGGGTTCGGTAAACTATCCTGTCTGAAACGTATGTATTCGCTCGTATGATAAGCCTCGGCTTAAATCAGCGGCAAAATAAAGGCTTAACATCGCATTGTCGATAATAAAGCCGTGTAAATCGTATTTAGTATAGAAAACTGTCGATGAAACTGTGCGATCGGTTTTACACATAAAATTAGACGACATATTATTCTATTGGCACAGGCCAGATATTCCGTGTATCCCATTTACATAATTATAGTCGTTTGAACACGTGACGCACAACTGTGTGACACGCACGCTTCATTTTATTATTAATTGTTTTACTACGCTTACTAAATACTATAACATTAATAAAAAAATGTGTTGTTGGCAAGTATCTAACTTTAGTCTTCGAAATAAATACAAAACACAAGTACTTATAGCGTTTCTTGTTCCCGTTCTTAACTTACAAAAATTGTCATGCATGCAAGGGTTTTATGTGGAACAGGAATACTATGTAATAATACACCATAAAACTGTTGCAATATTGTGACTATTCCAAACACATAAGTTGGGCCAACACTGCCAACAATGTGGACCCTTATTCAGCTATTTGCTGCAATACGGCATGGGCCATATCCCGGCACCGGGTTGTGCAATGAAGGGTCTTAGTAATGTGCGAAAAACACACCCGACACAATATACACTACGTTATAAACATTGTAATAACATTGTTCAAATCCTTACTAATATTACAAATGCGTTTGTTTGATACGCTTTCACGTCTTATCTACTCGACCGATCATCATGAAATTCGCATAGACATTGTCAGGAGTACAGAAAAGGGTTTTCATCTAAAAGTAGAAAGTACTGTTCCCGAGGGATAGTTGGTTTAGACATTAAACACAATCACTTCTAGCATGTCGGCATAAAAATCATATTTATTTGTAGTGTTACATTACCCAATGTATGGGTGTGTTTGTTGGTTGGAGTGTGTTTACCATACTATACGTGTCCCGCACGCACGGGCACTTATTTGTTGGCAAAACGAGGCATGTCAATCCTAAAATGAAGCATGAAATAGAGTTTTCTTGTCAGTGAGGCAATCGTCACATTTCTTCATTCGTTTTTATATCCTGATATGACACAAGTCCTTTCTTCCAGTACTAGTTTTCTTCGCAAGTTGCACAAGGCTGTTTAGATCTTCTTTTTTAGATTCAGCTTTTGTTTATTTTATAACAGCGTTTGCCCACGGTTTCACTTGAGTACAGTACTTTTTCTAGATAAAAGTTAACCTATGTTAATTTCTGTACTCCTGACAACGTGTATTCGAAATTGCATGATGATCGGTCGAGTAGTTAAGGTATGAAAGCAAATCAAATTCTTATTCATAATAGTAGTTAAGACATACTTTAGAACTGTATTAAAATAATTACTGTGGTAATGAAACACCAGCAACTTCCTTGCCTAAAAATAAATAGCATGTAAATGTTGAAATTAAACTACTATATACGGATTTTATCGCGTTGTTTATTTAACACTGTATCTATTACATAATTTTGAAAACTGTTACACTACTTTTACTATTGAATTTTACTAATTTTAAGCTAATAAAATTATTAAATCTATGAAAACTATTTATATTTAGGTTTATTTTATGTAAATGATTACTACATTCCTTAGTATATGTGATAATTTACGAGGCTGAAACCGCGACAGACCATAAAAATAATTGCGGGGCAATAAATTAATCCACCACGTATATACTGGCTAAAATACTAACTTATTGTTCGGCTGAGTGAACTTGAGAAACGAGAGAAGTTATGTTCTGTTATAGAGTTAAAATCAATCATTATTATTTGCTACATACATTTTTGGTTTAACACATTCTGTTCGCCAATTTAATTGAACAGCATTGCCCAACCGATTAAATGTCTACATAATTATATTAGGCATCCATTCGGTTAACCCGATCGACACAAGTTGACAATTGATACTTCGTCCTGCTGTGCCGATTAAAGCCGACTACATATATTCGATTCAGCCGCCGGGGTAGGTCAAACCGAACATGCGAATAGCAGCCCACACTGCCCCGTCAGACTTCATAGGAATAAAACCTTAATAAAAAAAAACACGAACGAAAGAATCCTTCATGGATTGGTTTGCGTTTTTTCTGGATGAAAGGTTTTCTTTGTAACCTGACAACGTGTATGCGAAATTTTATAATAATCGGTAGGGTATTTAAAACGCTAAAGCATAACAAACAAATAAACTCACACTCGTATAATATTTAAGAAATAAGTATTTACAACCAGATCTACAAAATTTAATTTTATTATTCGTGTCACGGGGGCTTTTTTTAAACATACAGTTAACAAGCACGAAGCTAGACAAAACCCAAAAAAAATTGTGGGTCACACAAGTCATTGCCCCGTGTTGTCCATTATCTACATCAAAATAACTCAAGGAATTTTATTATGAAGTTTTATGCGATGAAAACAAAACTTTATTTATTATTCTTCTCATTGTTTGCATAGAATGACACGCTTTTAATTTTCTACTCCTGAAGACCGACCCGTGAATAGAAGCCAAGAAGATCTTTCAAATTGTTTTAAAACAAAAAGTGTAGGATAACCGAGATCGCTTGTATTATGAAAAGTTAAACTGCAAGGAATGAATTAATATACTTTAATTCTAAAGGCTTGCGAAACTTTAGTATTTTGTAATTTCTGAATTAAATTTCAAAAGTTACTGTGTAATTATATTCTTGCAATATTATATATTAAACTATTATGATGCGAGTCGTGTGATCGTCTCAAATCATAATGTTAAATTAATATGATTGCTTCCATTTTTTAGACAACAATGGTGTCAAGGTTACATAAAATATCAAGTAATCAAAATAAAACTGAAATACATGGCATTATATAGCATCGAAGATATTTCCGTCCAAAATTATAACAAGCTTGACTTTTTAATATATTTCGGCGCATGGGTAGTGTTGAAGGTTAAAGCCTAAAACTTGTTTATTCATGACGTTAGAGTGATTTGGCGAATATAAACTCGGAGTAATGAGGCGTGACACTACCTGTGCGTGGTGTGGGCGAGCGATTTGTTAGCTAGAACGAGGCCAACCCTTGCGATCCTCCTCCCTCCCCTTCTCTACCCACCGTTTCTTAGAAGCTCAAACATTGAGTACCCGATGGACGATTAAACGGCTTACTTGCGAATTACATAAATATCGTCGTCCCGCTGTTTAACCATAGGATTATAACTGAAAAGAGATTTGGTTTGACGCGATATATATTCTTAGAATTACAAATCTTCTGACAAACCAAAAAAATAAATATCTACCGAGGATCTACTCCCAAAATAAGACTGGATTTTAATTCAACGACGAGCGTAGACTTAATTTGAGTAGGTCCTATCTGTACGATCTTCACAGAGGCGACAAGATCTCAGCGTCGATCTCGGCCCAAAAAAATATTTTTGTAAAGGGGAAACTTTAGTCTAATGTCAAAGAAAACACAATGGCGTATAATTTATAATGTAATGGAACTGCAACAGATAATTAGTTTGACAACAAAGTCAGGGTAGTTGGCATCAAGGGTTAATCCGAGTTGAATGCTAGCCGGAATGAAACACCGAAGTCTGCTCAGACTGAGACAAACTCCCAACTTCGACCGAAGGTAAAATCTAAATCTCTCTACAACCACAACTTAATACTATTAAAGTATTGACAATCGTGTTACGTACCAGTACTCAATGACGTGAAACTCTCTATTGAAAATATAAACTATATCCAGCTACAAAGTTACAGCTTCAAATGTTCACAAATACTTGTAAAACAAAGCATAGTATGTGTGTGTGTGTGTGTGTGTGTGTGTAGTAATATTGTTGGACTATATCATTATTGTGATATTATTGGACCAGAAATTGTTTGGTTTGGTAAACATTTATTTATTTTACACAAAAATATGTGTTTAACATCTTATTATCCAGAGAACATGTAAGGACATTGATGTAAATTTAGAATGAAATCTGTAGGTTTATAACTCTTAGCTGGCGATGGCCTGACACAAACATTTAAACAAACTTGAACAGTTTTAATTGAAGCGCCCTCGTCATGGGTCGGTGCTGAGGCATGCCAGCCTTTCTCCTCTATATAAGCGGTTACGAGGATAAAACTATCACTATACTACAGATACTACTAGTACTAATATCCTCTCAAATAAACTTGATCTTGTGCCTATAATGCGACTTGTATTTTCCATTAACTAAATTAAATTCAATTCAGTAGTGCGTTTATAGATTCATAAAGAGACCTTATCTTGGAACTTTCTTTGTACTGTATTATGTAGGTAATTTATCACAAACGGAAAATAATGTTTTAAAATTGAGCTATATTTCTTTAAATTTCTGTTTAATATTTTTACGCTATAATTGCCTTGGGCAACCCTTACCACTGCAATAAGTTTCCTCTATTAAATCGTAATCAAAATAGAATAGCGAACGAAATAGCGGCATTATTCTAATGAAATACGGGAATATTCGTTATCATTCATTTAAATAAAGCTACATAGTGTTGGATACTATAGTGTCCAACACGTGGACGCTGAGCTTTCTGAATTATCGTTGTTTAATGAAGGCTCGCCTCTCGTCTTCGGACGCAGATTAATTATGTAAATGAAGTTTGGTCCGCAGATGCCGATAGAGAAAGGTCCGCTTACAAAATATACCACCCGCTGCCACATCGCGAATTAGTACCATTCTAAAACTTCGTTTCAGCTTCAATAGGCACACGATCAATCCGAGGCCCATTATCAGCCGACATGATTCACACAATTTTCGCAATGGATCAAGTTGGCTCAAGAACGAGAGGCAAAGCTGGGTAAAGACGAAACGGAACCGAGTAATACCAGAAATTAGACTAAAAATATACACGCAAAACTGTATGTTTATTTATAAGGCTGTTTATTATTGTTACCTTCCCTACAGAACTAACTATTCTTAATATAAAACCTTATGGTTCGTCTAATTTCATAACGGTGACAAATACGTAATGTGCAGTTCTGAATACCTAAAACAATAGTGACGAGGAACAGAAAAATAACATAATACATGAAGCAACGTACGCACGACATCAAAAGAAAAATGTTACCTATTTTCTTTAACGTCTACAAAGGGATCTTGAAAATATCATCTCTGGTGCCTGGTGCGAGTTATATCAGAGTTTTAAGACATACTTTTTGCTTTCCGTCTTACTAAAATACTTTTTGTTATATATCCTACCGGTGTTATACTTTAGCAGCACTTACGCTGTGTGCGTCGGATATAAGTGGGAGTTATTTCGCGTGAAACTACTAAGTAAATACATTTTACACATATACTTCTTATGCCAATAGATTTACTACGAAGTGAAGTTTTTGAGATGAAGTTATCGCAATTTTTTATCCATTGACAAAATCCAAGTGGAGCATTCATTAAAAATTCAAATGGAACGCCAACTTAGTAAACCACGAAAACTCTTTTGAAAGTTTGGAAATTTCGAGAGGAAACTTTCGATGTTATTTTAATACTCAGCTCCAACGAGAATATGAGTTGGTCTTATTTTGCCTAAACCTATATTTTGTTCAAACAATATCTCGACGATTAAAGTTTATTCGGTGTTATATTAATAAATTTTATTACTATTGTCATTTGTAATTTTCAGAATTATATTCTAATTTTAAATCTAGGCGACACATCAACTATGACTTGCGCGATCAATGCATTATTTCTTAGACACATTTGCAACCTGAATAGATGATCACTATTGATCCGAGAGTAAGTCGTCGATAGAAGCTCGGACATTACACTTATCGAGTACTATAGGAGCATCTATCAAGAATTTTGATCTTCAGAAAAAGATAAAAAATTACATACAATTCGAACCTCATACATTGTATGTTTAACTTAAAAAGGTGTGCCCTAGCTTCTTTATGTAATTTCGTAGTATACAAATACGTGCTATGCGATTCTACATCAATCTGCATTACTTCAAAATGATTACTTTAAAGTGAGTCTTGAACATAAATTACAATAAAACATTGCTAGAAAGATTAAGTTATGACAAAATGCTCGTGTGGGTTTATACAAATTCCTGAGGGGTCTTTTAAAGATTTTTCCATCACATTTGTCTTTAACGAAAAGATAAAATATTAAAAATGTCTCCCGAAGAACTGTTATCATTGTTATATATTACAAAACTCGTATATTATTTAAATCGCAAATACCCAAAAACTTATAGACACGTTCCCTTTAATAATACCAACTTTACGAGTTCTTTTTACGAGGGACATCTAGACTTTCGAATAAAGGTTTGGTACCCACATAAAATAATATAATTATTTTATTTTATTCTTTGCATGTTGGCTACATACGAGTATATCGTAACGAAACCAGTATTTTTATTGGAATCTAGTACGTACTACCAATTTCGTGCTGAGTTTATCGTAAGATTTAAGAACAATTACATTTTGACATACTAACCTTTCTTTAACAATAAATACTTATTATTATATTATAAAAATCGACGTCATCGCCTGTATGTTACGCCACAGTAGCCTTTAAAAGCAAAAGAGAGTTTAAGAAGTTTTGCCTATTGTTTGCAAACGCAAATCTTTAAACTATATTATTGCATACTATCAAAATTTTCATAAATTAATAAGGCACTTTATTATCATAAACTATCTCTATTAAAATTGTAATTAAAAATCTTCCCCACAGTAAATTACAATTCGCATCACGATCCCAGTGCAATCTCAACATTGTGCAGCGACGGTATGCTTCACAAGATTCTCGGGAATAGTTAAGTCCAAACAGCCACATGGTATGCATAGACGAGGCGAGATGTCCGTGGTTTAGAATAACAAACCTAAAATAAACAGTACGCCTGCTCTCTCACTTTCCACTCTATAAAATACATCTACATTTTATTGAGACTAAAGCCAGTTTATCTTTTATCAAAGAAAAGTGTTAGCAGCCTAGTAGGATAGGCAAAAATATTTTTGATATTAACGCTAATACAAGTTAGTCTGCAAAAGCAAACATTCTGCTCATCAGTTACCAATGTATATACCTACAACGTGTAAGCGTTCTGTTCTCCATTTTGTTTAATGGATTTAAACATTCAAAAGCTTACCGTTATATAGTATTTGTAAATAAACGTAAAATGTGTATTAAAAAAGTTTGCTTGTGTTTTCGCATTTCGATCAAATTCTGCGTTATATGAATATTAAAAGTACTTCGGTTTATGTAGAAACTCATTTCTATCTATCTGACTGCTATATACGGTATTAATAATACTTTATCCATGACCATGCATTCAGATATACTGCCTGTGTCAAATACCACCATAGGAACGGACATTAACTTGGGTAGGTACCTACCTAAGCTTCACAGCTTTTGACTTTAATTTAATTTAGCTCAGGGTCGTAAATAGCGAAGTCTACGTACATAATAAAGAAAGAACTTGGCATCGCATTAGGTTTCAATGTTTTGGAGGGTACGTCTTGGCCCGGCATTCATATTCACATTTTGGTGGGACGGGAATCCTATTTGACATTTTTTGTAGATTTAATTAAATATTGAACTGAATTCTTGTGTATTATGTACAAGCTGGATATGATAGCCCCAAAGCTGTAATGGTTTCGTCGTTAGCTATTATGTTATATTTAAACTCTGTTGACGGTAACTATTCCTATATTGTTAAACCATATTTACAACACTATTGCTTGGCTAGGCAGTTTAGATTATTGTCATACATATTATACCATATCACATGGAGATAACCACCGCATATATATTTATGTGCATGCTAGAGCCACATGCAGATCAATAACCACCGATTGATTCTATCCATATCCTATAGGTATAGATCGTCGGCATTGGAATGACGACTATTCGGGTATTGTCAAAGTTAACACGGGAATCTAAACGTTTTTAAACAGAGGTTACCAATCAGTAGCTCCTTTGTTCCGCTACAGTAAACAACTGAACAAACAACGTATGTAACACGTCACTTCTCCGGTTACCGCGACAGCTCTGTCCATTTGTATGTTCGCAACAACTTAATCCTATATAGCAAACACTGAACAGATAGTAAAAACTACTAGCATTTGTTTGAAAACAAATATTCTAGGTCCGAGTATTGTTTTGAATGAAATGTAGCACCAAAATTAATAATTAATTATGGGGATGCATTCTCTAATTATATCACAGCTATTGTCCATCCAGTAAACATTTGATCATGTACGAACAACTATATAAAAGATAATTGAGAGTTGCAATTATTGTTTAGTGGTTAACTAGTTTAAGTGTTAACTAGTTTAATTGAATATAGGTAAAGAGAAGAGATAAAATAAATAGCGAGAGAGTTTAGTTAATTAACTTTTACAAATTGACTGTAACAAGTTAGCGGGTGGTAAATAAGGATTTATATGGTTTCATATCTAAATAAGTATAGTCAGTAAACGGCTAGTAGCAACAAAACGTTAATAGTCGTAAGGGAGGCAAACACTCCACACGTTTACACAGCAAACATCAGAGACTTAGGTAATTTCGTTGAACGGAAAAGTCACAAGAGGGTCCACTTCTCACACACTTCAATTTCGAAAATAAATGAGTTAATCAAAATAGAACGAGGTCCACACGAAAACCTAAAAGCGAAGAAAATAACGAAAAACAAATAGGTGTGATTTCGACACTTGGTCTATTTTACGCGTCGTTTGTTAATTTGTTTGCTATGAATGTTGTCTGAACGTAAACAAAACCTACGCCCGAGCCAGAGCGACGTCTAATCCTGATACAATTAGTGTCAACTATTGACTAACACGTGTGTCTAGTATATATATTATCGCAGGAGTAAATGTTAACAAAAGTATTTTCTCACGGCGACTACAAAGGTACTCACTGGCGTCACCGCCGGGGAATAAAGTACTAACCCGTCTTCAGTTGACTTTTATCAGACAATCAAGTTATCTATTCTACTCAAGTCAAGGATAACACAACCTACCTAGACTGCGCAGTTTAGTAGATATCTGATAAAATAAATTTAACAGAACATGTAACTTTAAATTGGATTGAGAACCTATTTGTTATTGATTTGAAAACGTGTTATAGATTAGGACGCCGTTATACAGTATTTCGTCATCCCACAAATTAACAAAAAAATTAATGTCCATCGGTTTTGTATGTAGTCTACATTAAATCAACACGTGGTCTAATACATTTTCACGATTTAAAACGATCTATAATCGCCTCATTATTTAAAGAATAAAAAAAGCGGATACCAAATTTATTTAAATTACTAGTCTTGGATAATGCATTTAGTAACTTTATGGTTAACACAGTATTGCATAAGAGCGCTCGAAATAAGGGTATATTAGCAAATGGGTATAAAATGAATGGCAATATATAGAAAGAATATCGTGAACTAATTTGATGTAACATAAAGCACTATCAATCATTGTAAGCGGGTGCGGCGCGCGCAGTGTTCCACACCGCTGCCGCTGCCGCTAGCGACGCCACGCGCTCTCGGCGATCATTCATCACACTTCGAGCTCTCTTAAGTGCTTCATGCACTATAATCAACTGCTTATATCGCCATTTTGTTAATAGACTTCGGATCATCGTAATTACATCAATACAGCACACAACTAACGCGCTATGCAGCCACTTCCATGGATACGCTCATTCAATCCACTTATGCATGAATGTTATAAATCTAATTCACAAATCCCTGTATCGGTGGATTTGTTCATTCACAAAGCGAAATTATAATATGCATTATATAATGAATATTATACCGATAAATTTATATCAATGTGATAAAATAATGAGATAGATTTTTTGCATTATATTACATTTGTATATTGGAACACGACACATGACACCAGCCATCACATGAATTTTTATGAACATGATATTATATTCAGGCGAGTTCTGGCCCGCTGAGTTAAAATTTTATACATAATCATAGCGGATATAATAAGGAAAATATTATTAGTTATACTTATAAAGATCGGTAAAAAGAGTATGGCTCAAGAGATCGTTAGCTAGTATGGGTTCGAGAGGACTTCAGTTGTACCGATCGCTACGTTTGACAAACCCCAAGTGATTGACATTAATTTACGCAACGCACCTGTAACTACCTAACTTCATCTCGTCTAGCTTTATACATATTTGATTTTATATTTTTCTCTATGCAATAGTTTCTTTTTTAAAAACAAGCCCTAGGTTTATTCCTGTGTTGCGGGGGACTTTACAAACGTTTGAAGAACGGGCAAAAAGGACACCCTGACTCGGAACAACCATTTGTGGATCACACAAAGTCTTGTCACGTGTGGGATTCGAACCCACAACACTCGGCGCAGAGGCAGTGGCGAGGAGACCACTTAAACCACTACGCTATCCGTGGACATGGTCCTAACATCCTAACTAATATTATAAATGCGAATATAAGTTTGTTACACATTCATGCCTTAACTCCTTGACCGATCATAATTAATTTTCGCATATACGTTGTCAAGGGTACATAAACGGACATAGGGTTATATTTCATCCAAAGAAAAAGTAATGTTACCGAGCGAGCGAAGCGGCAGGCAAAAGCTAGTTATTTATAGTCCTAGAAATCCAATAATGTGAAACAAACAGAACTAGTTTAATAAACGTAATTTACATTAATACATATTATTAGCATATCCAATGCTGAATTATATATCAGTTAAAATTTGCACTGTTATCATCTCATTTAAAAACCTAAGGTAGGTAGGTATATAAATTAAGTTAGTATCTCATAAGTCACGCTGCTTAACTGCGTAACACGAATGCTGAACGTGTGAGCGAAGCATTATTAAAATTAATGGCTTTATTAAAGCGACCGCGCATCAAAATATGTAAACTATGCCGCACTATCCATATGAATGGGCGTGAGGTGCGGTGAGGAATATGATGGCAGAACCCATATTCGCAGCCGACAGCGGTCGACGTCGAACGACGGAGGCGAAGCATATTAGGGCCTCACATTCATCCAACCCGTCTCGGATACACGTCTTTATCAAAGACGTTATTAAACCCGCCACCAGTAGAATACGTAAGATGCTGAATCGATTTGACTAAATTACCTTAGAAACACAACGAGCCATCACAAGAACCGTTTGCCTATATTAAATATCCAGAAGGACATAACGATGTCTTTACGAACTGAGACATAAGTCAAGAAAACGTTTCACAACTTTTTATCGTGCGTACCATTTACAAACATTGATCCCTAAAACGCCTACGAAAATATATCTCTTGAACAGCTGACTCGACAACGGATAGTTGTTTATAGAGTGCTGCCAAATACATCCTATCTATATTATTATTCCAAAACTGTAGATTTGAGCATCGGAGATACTAAACTACTATATACGGATTTTATCGCGTTGTTTATTTATCACTGTATTACATAATTTTGAAACTATTACATTACCACTACTATTGAATTTTACTAATTTATAAGCTAATAAAATTATTTAAACTATTTATATTTAGGTTTACACTTTCTCCGACATTTCGGTTGCTTTTCAGCAGCCATGGTCACGGGGAGACTAAGATGGTAGTTGTCTCAATGTTCCAGTGTAGTTATTTCAAAGTACCCGAACATAATTTGGTCATTGGTGTTTCTATTTACGCAGAATGAGCTCAAAGTATCATGAAGTCTAGCTGTGGTTGTTTCTTCTTGGGTTTGACTATTTGAAGTACTGGATCCCAAGCTGGTGGTACATTCCAACCATCTTCTCTATTGAAATTAGGATGTTTTGATTTCAATAGCCTCGTAAAGCATCCTTGGTAGGAATCGGTGTTCTTTAGCGAGAATCTGTGGTTTGTCAAATCTCAGGTAGTGGTTGGTCCCCTGTTGTACATGTTCACACACAGCAGACTTCAGCGAGCGTTTATGTTTTACATCAGCTATGTGTTCTTTTATGCGAGTGCCTATGCTTCTCTTGGTTTGACCCAATGTATGAGAGTCCGCAGTCACAATCTATTTTATAGACCCCTGCATCTTGAAAAGGTAATTGGCACTTGACGGATGGTAAAAAATAAACAACGCGATAAAATCCGTATATAGTAGTTTAATTTCAATTAATAACATTCGCGTAAACAGAAGACAATAATTATCGGAGATACTGTTAAAAAACTGATTCAGATCGAGCATGGACACGGGCATGAACGCAAAAACAAAGATATTTCAATCTTTTGTACTGACAAAAGACGCAAAAATCACAAACCGGATTCTAATGTGCTACTTAGTAGCTTGGATTTCAATTTAAGATCCAAGCTATGATTTATTTCATTTATTTAGTAGAACTGGAGATACGGTCCATAGTTTGATCCAAATATGAACCGCATCTCATGCGGACCACGCCGCGCGTAAATTCTAGTCTATTTTAAAAACGATTGGCTGACTACCAAATACAAACAAACCAAAGCAGAAAGCTACTGTTGAGCGAGCAAAAGCACAAGTTCGTTTAATTGCAATTTAGAGTAAGCCCACCAATCGCCACATAAGCTGGCAAACAGAGAGGTCGAGGGTCTGCGGGAAGATTCAGATATAGCCGCCGAACCGAGTGCACTCGCTGGTATCTAGTTTCGTATAACAAATGGCGAAGCAAACCACTCAACTAAGCCAGTGCTCATTGCACAAGAACAGTTCGAGGATGTTGACCGCCGGTAACTGCACCTAAAATGCACTTGACACACGAGTTAATTTCGTTACTGGAACACAGGGTCATCAAAGTTCGCCTATAGGACAGTGATCTTTATTATCTACTGATTGTTAAGTATTTACCTCAAGAACAGTGTTTCTTTACAATTAAGTGACTACATTAATATAATACGTGATATTGTTCTTACAGTGTTAAGCACAAATAATCTTATGAGCTTAATTATAGAAATATAATAAGTGTAATACATAAGAAGATATACGCATCAGTAGACCTATTTATCTGTATTTCTTAGAATGCCCTGTTCACAACTTACTTTGCATCGTATATTATTTCCATTTGATCGACTAACAAACTAATTACTACGAAGAATCATATTCTACACAAATTGGCACATATTACACTACACGTACGTACGTAGATTTACATCAATAATGAAACACTCGGATATGAAAACAATAATGGGTTAAGCTTAAAAGGATTGTTTATAGTACACGTGACAGGTAATGGGGAAACGCATTAAGCCACCTACGAAGTTGAGCGGCGCAGCTCGACGCGTGAAATAAAATGCACTAATGATTGTCGGCGCCACCTCGGCCCCGGTAACGACTCTTCTCGATTAATGCTATATGATTCCTTTACATACCACAGAAATATTAGAATCGCACCTTCAATTACAAGGCAGCAAAATAATGACAATAATTTTTATCGCGATTACTATCTCTCCTTCGATTTTCAGTATCCGAGCCTAAAAGCAATTTTTTACAATCACAACGAATGATCGCCGGAAATTACATTTTTAATGACGATTTTTATAAATAGAATTACAAACAAACAGTTCGTGAGGATTATTCGCCACCGCAAGATGTGTGATCGATACGTAACAACGCTATGTGCTCAGAAACCAGCGATGATACACGTTCTACAAGTTATAGTATTTATTTTACTTATCGTTGCAGTAGTAGGTCAAAAAGACATAAATAATTACGTAAGTAAAAGACTTCTAATTACATGCATCAATTATCTAATCTATTTTTAGAATTTAGGCGGAATTTCAACTGCGGTCGTTGATCAACGAAGAGGATTTTCACAAGATTTTGTTTACTCTGCGAATCTGTGCGCCATTAGCACATCGGCACGTTTACTCGTCGCCCTTTACCCGTCGGTACCGCACGCTCCCGGGCTCGCCCGCGCCAGCCGCACCCCGCTGTCCCCGACCTACCCAGCAGCCGCTTGCAAACCTATATATTATTTTTCTTGACAGGCTATGAACGCGTTATCCAACGGTGCAATGACCGCCTAGTATAAAAGTTCAGGTGAAAAGATGCCAACACATTGTCAAAAAACTTGGCTCTCCTTATATTGATTGCGCTAAAAGTTGCTTAGTTACAAAATAATATTGATTAATTTCAGACAAAGGCATTGTCATTAATGATCATTAATTCAAACACACCAATTTACGGTAAAATAGACTGTCTAATCCAATCTTCTAGTGGCTTTTGTCTATTGGCGTTTTACGGAATCGAACAATTTGCAATTTGCCGAATAAAAGTGTAATCTATAGAACAAGAATGAACATTTCAATTCTATTAAGTTGAATCAGTTGTGACTCTTTATGTCGGATATAATATAGGTATTTAACTAGTTAAATGTAACTTCGTCCGTTTATCATGATTTGTATTTTATAACTTACTCGTAACTAAATAAATACTAATTAATTTCAGGGTCCGTACACAATGACATGGGAACTGTTCGAAATATGCAAGGGCCCCAAACAGGGAGACTGCGGCAAGTTTGAAATCGCCAGTATACAAAATATGTCTGACGTAGTATTCCTCCTGGATTTTCCCAAGGACTGTCCCGCAACAATGGTATTTTAATTAAATTTTCATTTAATATTAAACAATGTGCCATCTACATATTTTATTAACCGACTTTTATTTTACACAGGCGAAAATAGTCGTCAGTACTAAAACCAACAACGTGACGAAAAGGTTTTTGAACTACGTGCTAAACAAGCCGTGCGAACATTTTGTTTTGGGTCCTATTCTAATTGATTCATTTAATCTTACAAAAAATTGCAAAATTAATAAGGTAAGTTTTTAACTGAGAACAAAACGAACTAATCTCATTACGCTTCACAGCTGGACAAAGGCCACCCAACCTGCTAGTCCCTTATCTCATTACTGCTTAATACAGATATTCATAATTAACTTTCAAACTACTATTGACAGGGTCGCTACGAGATCCACCTTGACTTCGCAGCAAAGACCAAGATGTTTTTGGGTACAAGCTTCTTCTACGGCACTTATATATTTCAGACTATGTCCTACAACAAGGTAAATAACTTTTTCTGTGTAAAGACTGAAATTGATGTTAAGAAACATTCAAAAGTATAAAATGTTTATAAAATATATAAATTGTTTCATTTAATAAAATGCCAACCATATATTATCACAGTTATATGTACGTACCGTACATAAATACACCAGTAAACATAACTAACAAGTTAAATATTAACATATCTAAACTGAAAGACGATCCTTGCACCAGTTACCAGCGCAACTGTACGAAACCTACTTTCACACGATAAAGAGATATGTATTAATTTGATAGAAAAATGGACCGAAAATTGACGTCATTTATTCGCGTTACTGCATTTCATACCAATAACGACAGTTCAATTCGCCGTTTCATCGATTTTTATATCCCGGTGTAAAATTTATTAATTGGATGGCATACTCGTAAAAGTTCCAAGCAATTTTTATCAAAATGGCATAATTATCGTGTTTTATTCGTCAGCGCGGCAAGTGGCGTGCGTCGCACGTCGCACGGTGCCGTGCGCCCTCCGGCTCGCGACTCTCGTCAGAGTTAATAACCATATAATATAGTCGGCGATGCGGATAGACGCGTAATATAACTAATTTCCGTGTCGCGATTAAAACTCGTTATAAATGGTCGCCCGGGAGAACTCGGGGGCTGTCACCATTACCGCAAAAAGAGGAAAAAGAGATCCGCATTAAAATACGCTGAAATTTCGCAAAACGGAAGCTCACCATACACGACGAAAACAACCGGTGGACATATTATTTTATGAAGTTTTTTACCTTGTTTACGAACCGCAAGTCTTTGTAATCGCAGTTCTTTTTGGGAGACTTATAAACGTTGTTAAGCGAACGACCTCAACATGACGGCAGATAAAAAATCAAACGAAATAAAGGCAGCGAGTCAGAGATCAATTTACACTCGTAGCATTCAACAACATCTTGATAATTGTCCAATAATCTCTCAATTATGTTCTGATAGTGTTGGTATGCTTTATACTTTTTTAACAATACATCGAAGTTAATTCTGTTAATTTGGACCAATGTGTTGTTGGCAGGTTGATTTTGCAATCGGTTAATTGATACCGATATTAAACAAGTAATAACAAAGAATATGCCAGAATTGAGTACTTAATTAATCAGTATTCATCAGACTGAGTCATTTGCTTCGCAAAGTTTCATTTAAAAATACAAAGTCTTTTGTGAAATATTAAATTGTGATTGTGTGTTATAAATCTGAATATATTTATGCATTCAAACTATAAAGGGAAGTTTAGTTAATATATTTTTAATGAGGGGTAATAATTACAGTGCAAATTAGTCTTCTCAGTAGCGCTCGAGATCTGTGAAGTAAATCTGGTTGGTAATGGCGCGCGGTGGCACCTGAGCCTGTGGCGGCCGCCTCGCTAATTTCCTAAAGCACAATATAAATTACCGCTTGAAAACAATGACGGCCGCGCTAAACTCGCCACGCTTCTTGCACCGACCAAATTATAATGTACACGCTAAAAGGATTGTTAGCTTTGTATAAATTAGTATAAAACGACTACAACAAATCACGCAAAATGCTTCACCCCTAACAAACTCTTCACTAAAACTGAAAGAACAGGTAGCTACTAAGTTACTAACAGAATCAAGATGATAGTCTGAGGGACATACCTTATCTAACCAAATTAGTGGCTTTCCTGAAAGGTCGGGAGTTATCACAACCAAGGCACATGTAGGTGAAATTGAATTAATTACCTTGAAAGAAGCGCGTCCTTTTAGATAAAAGGTCCCTTATAAAACTGTAAATAAATTGACAACATATGATAAAGTGTGAGTTTTAAGTTTGCATATTCCCGAACTTTCAAAGACGGATGCTTCGATTTATGTCGAGTCAGTCAGTTAATTATTTGCCACGGACAATGAATTGCCGAAGTCGATTCATTATCTCCAAATGAGTCGACATTTTTCTTTTCAGTAAATTTTGATTTTAAGCTGATCTTTAGAAAGATACTATTATTTATAAAAATACAAATTTACATAGGTTTTGTTCGTTTGTAAGGAAAAAGTATGCCCATTCAATGGTGTTTCAATTTACGTAAAAGTTTTCAAATAGTCTGGTGAATATGTTTATTTTATGGAATAAGGATACCAGTAAGATTGCATGCACTTATTCCAAGGAAATAGTTAAAACTTACGTCCGCATTGTTAGAATAAGTTTTCTATTCTGTTAACATTTTGGCAACACGCCTAGACTACTTACAAAACATATTAAACATCTCGTTCGACATTAACAAATGGTTTCTCATAACATGGCGTTGGAGGGCACTATAAAACACTATGTATCAAAGTGCCGACTTTATGGTCGCGAAATGTAAGCAACCCGCTTACTTATTCACATCACCTAGGCGGATACAATTGGAAACGGGAATAGGTAAGGCGTACCAACATAAAATACTATGTAGCAACGTACACATAGCTGCATTACATCCAGGAATGGTGTTATTCATGTCTAGAATAAATCAGCACTCCGATATAATGTACTCGCTTTAGTCCGAATAAGCTAGCGCAGACGTCACGAGTGTACGTAAATCGTAGAAAATGAACCAATGAATTTCATATGAATACACCTATTGTATTGGAATAACCGATTGGTCGTGAACAGACCGCCTATTTAAATGCGTGACCCGTCATTAGGCACGCAGTCGGAGTGGTCCGGGGCCTCTCGAGTACCGCCGTGCTCGATAGCTTCCTATAATCGACCTGTTAACGTTTCGTCGTACACACTGCATACCCAACCCATATGCCGCCATTTATTTTTACTGCTTACTACGCGGAATTTGGTTCTCGTCGAAGATAACAAGGGGCATCGAGTGACGACGATCGATGCTATCAAGCTTCGTAGTGTAATTATGCAACCGATTTACACAGTGATACAGTATTCAATTACTTAATCAACATGTTCGTACAATATAAATAATTTTAGCCTATAGTGCACTTAGCACTAAACGTAATAAAGATGTTACATCCTAAGCGAGTTACCATGTCGGATGTCAAAGCCATTTTTTGCCGGCGACGACCCGATAAGTCTACTCCAGTGATTTGTTACGGTCGTGCGAATGAAGATTAAAATGCTCATGGATATACACGCGTACCATTTTTTTAATAACTTTATCAAATGAAATTATATATGTGATCGCGTTCGAGAGAATCACAAAAAACTGGATATCTTTATAGCTAGGGGCTGTTTGTCATACGATACACTCGAGACAAGGGTGCCAAGTTTCGAGGTCTCTTGAAAATTATTAACCGTATTAATACGTTTATCATGAAGTAATTTAATATAACGGCAAAACATTTTAAACAAACTTTATACGTGTTTAGTGTTATCCTCGCTTCGCAATGCAAACTAAACTTTCTACTTTATAATATCAGTTGATTTATAACAATTTACACGCTAACAATTGTTGATCTTACTAAATGCTTGTCTCGGGTAGTTTTATGCAGTAAATGTTAGCTCTAAATCATTCTACAAAATTTATAATGTATAGAATGCATCTTTAGCAGCACACAAAAAGCGCTTACTCGCTTTTTTGGTGCCAAAACGTCCTGGGGATGTTTAGTGTACAGACAAAACACGTATGAAAGCATATTATGTTTTCGAAGCAAAATACTGCATACTAAACAAAAGAAAACACACAAGTACAAAACACTCCTTTCAAACAGCAAAAGAGTTTGGTATTGCCAAGCTTTTGCAAGCGTAAGTGTTGTCAAAGAGAAAAAGTGTGACACGAGGGGACACTTGTAAACTATGTTAATTTAAAAAAATTGTATCAATAGTACTGATACATTAGTAAGTTCTCAACAAACATTGTTTATTTAAATAATGCAAAGTCATTCGTTGTAAGTTACTAGATAGCAAAACGGGCGGTACACCATCAGTCAGGGATTTGTAGAAGCTTAAATGAGCCTTATTTACTCCTGTTGAACCAGGAACTCTGAGCTACATTGCCGTTTCAACATTCTGTACCTAGATAAAATACTTGTGAAGTTATTTGTAATGGCTTTAAGAAAGCGTGCTAATATATTAATAAAGGTCTTTCATTTGTCTATTGCAAAGAAAAAACTATATAACATGCGATATATCGACAGCTTATTTTATAGTATTTTTATTCCCACTAATTAATGAGAAATCCCTTTGATTGATCGGTTCAAATAATAAATATATTAACAATATTTATATGTAGGTACCTACAATTTTATGTATAAGTAAATTTGCGGTTATGATCTGTATGCGATCGTGATCGTTATTTATTGTAAGGAAGTTTCAGTAACAGCACTCTAACAAGGAGTCTGAAAATGTACCCGGTAGAAGAAAGTAAAAAGGGGTAAGCCACCCCTTTTTCCGTTATATCTAGAATAGAACTGGTAAAATGTCAGTGTGTATAACACATCTCTGACTACACCCTGATAGATATACGGGCAAGAATCTGAGATTCATGCATACATAAGAAATTTAAATAATTGCCCTCGAATGATATTCGAATATAATTCTGCACAACACATACTTTGCATGGCACGCTCAGCGTACGTTTTAATGTATAATGTCGCCAACACATTCGAATATTAAATCAAATGCAAATGTGCAAATCGCTATAATCTACACAGAATAATATATTCGAATACGTAAGGCGACATTGTTGTACGTAAGAAAGTAAATACATACAAGAAGACTAACATACATTTACACAACTACCAATATTATATGTTTGTTCAAAGAGTATCCGTAGCAGCTACGCCATAGTTAAACTCGTAGGCCCCGCTTACTTTGAACGACTTGCGTGATTAAGCATCGTTGGCTCCGTCGAGCCTCGGACGGATGCCTACTATTTATACATCGCGACCCTTCCGTGTTTTGGAATGCACATTAAAAGCGTCTATGTTAGTGCGGGCAGCCACAGAAAACCACTAAACATTTTGAAAAGAGAAACTGTAATGGTCACTACATGTAATACAAACTAAAAAAATCTGCCTACTGGTGTAACTTTAGATTGTTGGTAACAGAATTGCGGGATCCAATAGCAGTTACTCTATGCAATGGGCAATGAGCCGCATCTGGTTAGCCTACGAGGCTATCCTAACTAGCCTGGATAAGGCTATATGTATTCAGTTAGCGAAAATACTTAATCTTATCAAAGAATCGATTAACATCCATACCAATATACGTAGCTATGGAGTTATTTTTGAAGAACTATTTGTAATTGACTAAAGGCATCTGAACCTATAGGAGTGAGGCATCTGTCTGTCTTTTTGTTCCAACGACACGGCCGAGCAACTAAATAAATTAAATGCGGTTTTCTCAGTTGGATATAGGGTTCAAGTCATATTATAAACTTAACGTTACACGTTAATTAAATTATGGACGAACTGTAGTCTACCCAATCAAAACCCTGGGAAATTTCTAGTTTACCATATACTAAATACTTACGGCTAAGTTCTCTCAACTCGAACTTACCTGTAAAACAAAACGAAATATGATGAAGTCAATCAAAAGCAAACATCCAAGAACACACACACATGCATATAATAAGAAACATGAAAATTATTTATAAGTAAGTATGTTCAGTTTCGTTATTTGAATGAGCGTGTGGGAAAATAATATACTGTTTGTAATATATAAAAAGTCGTTACAATATAGGTGCCTTAGATGTCAAGGATCACTTATAAAATATTGGAAAATAGTTTATATTTCCAAGTGTCATTTTACGTTGGTACACGACTGGAATTCTTTTAAAATGTCTCTGAAACTAAGGTCACTTGACTACCAGTCTCCTGAGCAGCCATCGTCTGATCTTGTAGATACGTTTTTCTTCAAAACACAAAGTAATCATTTTTATACTATAATAAGCGTTATTCAATATGTAAATAAGGTTAAGAGCAAACGACCACACGAGAGCTCGAAAGCTCCGTAGGCTTAACAGGGGTTTGAGAGATACGAGCCCCCGAAGATACGCACTATATGTTCATATTATACAAAAAAATTCAGCCAGCGAAAGGATTTATCTCTTGAATCCCGAGGCCTCTTAAGAACCAACAGCTATAAACCTCGACATAAACCATCCTACTAACACAACTGCTGTGCATTATGTACGCCTACATACGTTACTATGCAAGTGCAATATTATCTGGGAGCTTGGAGAATCCCTCATGATAATATATATTTACACGTCACAGCTACATGTTGCTGTTTTGAAAATTCGCTGTTTTGCAGACTGTACTTGGCAAAACGCCGTTTTGTAATACTTTATATTACTTCGTTGCACATCGTACATTATTTATTTAGGTAACAAAGTATCACATAAAACTTTACATCTAATATATGCAAAAGATTTGTAAGATTCAACCAAATTAAAGGAGCGAGCTTATAAAAAGTATGCTGATAATATCTTCTCATCTTTCTAGTTGTGCACTCACTCCGATCGCTAACGGGTATTTCTATAAAATAAAAATAATTTCTTATATGTAGACTGGAAAATATAATACATATATTGTAACAATGCGACTGCTTTATTAGACTCATGGTATAAGTTTCCGCTATTGTTTGCGGCCTATTGTGAGGTTTAGTGGGGCCAATACTGCATCTACCCCATGGGGGTTTTGCAATCGTAGGTTAAGGTATGTATGTAGTATGTATAAAAGATGTAACATAAGCAACCGCTTTCATTCGGTTTATAATTTTTACCTGACAATGGAAGATATTTGAAGCTTCGACTTGCAGTTAATTCTAAATCGCCGATGACTCGACTCTGTACTTAGCAATCTACCCTACACGCTATTCCAATCTCTATCGTTATCTATTCACATTCAACTACCTATTGAGCCCAATATTATATTTTTAATTTTCCGATTCCATATTTGATATATAATTGGTATCTTCCTATTTCTTTTTAACAAGGCATTATTCTTTAAACAATTTCTATGAACACCCATTTATCGATCAAAGAAATTGTTTTGCCGTGTGGAGATCAAACCTACTTTATTCGGTGCAGTGACACTAACAGCAGCCTAATTTTCTAATCCTACGAATGATATGATCCGGTACCGCATGCTACCATATATCCCTGTACCAAATAACTAATAGAAAGTGAAAGATGAGTACCCAAAGACTTGAACCTGTAACCTGGCCGGCGTACTGAGTCATGGAAGAGGCAATCCGACTGCTAGTAAAAGCTTACTACAAATATTGTATACCCCTACATATAAGATTTTAATTCCTGTTCGCCTGCATGAGTTGGCCAACGTTGGCTTTATTACAAAGGCAAAGTCTTTGTACGATAGAACAAATACTGAATTTAAAAAAGCAATATTCATATACTCACAAATATAGAGCTTATTCTAAAAGGAAATAAAAGTGAGATATATGGTTCAATATAAATGGACTTGGCGAACCAGAATAGATAATAAACATACACAGTTGTTTGTAACTTTGTCCTAACTGAGGCTACGCTAAACAATAATTGTGTGTAGTAAGTGTGATAAGCTTATCGTTAAAGTTTTAAATGAATAAGCAGCCATTCGGATTGTACCCGTATTATAATACTTATTTACAAATTTCATGAGCAAGGTAGATGTGTTAAATGCAAAACATAAAACCGAAATAGTAGGCAAAGACAAAAGAGCTTATTTTCCTCTGTTAGTCAATCGATTTTCTTTATTTTATGTTGTTTAGTTTTATTGACCTATTGACGAGCTTTAGACTTTAATAAAAAAAAATGGAAATATTTCGTAATTTTTCTTTAATAAAAATCCCTATATGCTTTTCTCATATTTTCATTAATGATTATTGTTGAATTTCTGCCACTGAGCGAATACAAGGAATTATAATTACCCGACTTCATCGAATGTTAAATAAATGATTTCACGTGAGATACTTATTTATAGCCTCTCGCAACGAAAGTTATTCAAACATTTCACTCTCTTTATAATAGTATTATTTAAGCACTTCTCTTAGCTTTTAAGTGCTTACTCATTATTTATAGAGCTAGTACTCGAGCAAAACATGATAATAAATTATTATAGTAAAAGCTGGTTTTCACTGAACATCACCGCGACCACGTACATTATATCAAACCATATATTGTGCGAGTATAATTTTCAATTGTTGGTAGTTTATATTGGTCCATTTATTTGAAAGCATTGCGTACCCCACTAGCCATTATTCTGAACTCATAATTTGTCGGTTGTAAATAGACCTACTAGCAGGATCGTTATAAATGTGGATTTGTTTATTAATTATTTAATTGAACGCAAATTTGAACGAAATATTAAATTACACACTGACGATAGTATATGAAAACTTGTCGATATGTTGACTTTGCTATTATCTAATTGAATTCAGTATCTTGTGAAATGGAACAATCTCGCCAGAATCGTTCCGATATACAAAACAGAAACCGGGGATGAAAAGGAAAAGGGAAACATGTTCTGAAAGCGTTCCATTTCATCAGAAATAGATAGTAGTTCAATGACAACCATTATTCCACATGATAGTCGTAACACGAATCGTCCACCTAATATCTAACCAACCGATTATAAAAGAAATACTCTTACAGAGTTCAACATACCTATAGATTATATATGAATGGTTTCAGACGCGAAAGAAGCAAAAACTGGCTACTAAAAGAAACCATAATCCGCAATGTCGCACTGAGCTCCGGATGGCCCCTAATGATTCGCTGCGCTAAGATAATCGGAATTGCCTAAGAAAATAAAAATCGTACTACGACGCGACGTGATTGCATTCCACTGTATATAAATGCTGTATATAAATGCGATCGATTTTATAATCTCTTCAAACGATCATTGCTCGCGTAGGATACCTAGATATTATACTCTCGTAACGTTCCTTTAATCATATAATAAAAAGCGTCTAAGCGTTTCATTGCGACGGTAACAGCATGTACTCACATCTATAGCTAAGTAATTATTCATGAACGAGAATAAAATTGTAGTACGGATTTAGGGGAAATCCTTGTGTAATAGCGGATAAGTAAGCCATCTGGGCGAGGAATTGTGGTAAAAACTCGTGTGTAAATCACCTTACGTACCAACAATAAGGAAATACAATCTGGGGTCCCGTTACTGCGTAAAAATGCAAAATCCAATGACGCACAAGTACAGCTGAGAAACTGAATAAAAAGACAGAAGGACGTCTGTCCAAAAAGTAGATGAGTGGAAAAGATAGGCGGGAGCGCAATTGTTTGATTTCCATGTTAAGTCGGGAATGAAACAAAGAGAGTGCCAGCTGCTGACAAACAAGAAAAAGTAAATGCCGGGCGAGAAAAACGGGTTACAGTTCGATTCGAAGATAGCCAACGATCTGTCAATAGTTACGTTACGCGCCATTGCTATTATTCACCGCGCTATCTTTCTATGAATGTTGATCCAAGGCATCTGCATTACTCATATTGATAGCTTTTGGTTTGACATAAGGACGGAATTCTGAACTCTTTTCTATTTATTCCGGTTGATAGCTCGCTTATATATAAATTGCACAGAAAATTAGTGATTAGTATATACATGATGATTTATTTTGAACACAATTTTATTTATTTAATATTGTTATTGTAATTCTGACTATATCCTAATCCTGATTCTTACAATAGGTGATGTAAGTTTGTTTGTTTATGAGGCTTTACTACTCGTTCGATCATCATAAAATTTCGCATACACTTTGTTAGGTTATAGCAAAGGACATAGGTTACTTTTTATCCAGAAAAATACACTGTGCCTGAGCGACCAAAGCCGCAGGCAAAATCTAGGAAACAATATACATATGTTTAATACATATTTTTTACTACGCGAAGGTTAATGGCAAACCTCTAAAGTTTATCTTCCGTTATAATGAAACCCTTCAATACTATACTAATAAACTCGAGAGAGGTAAATGCTATAAACACAAACTGAATTAGACCTCATTAGATATGTCTTGACGAGTCCTATTGATTGTAAATTATAATATTCTACATAAACATTTTTTTGTTTTTCATGTCAAGCTATTGCTTTTTATGTCACGCGGACCAGGCGTGCCTCGGCAGCTGCGCTTGCGGCGGCGTGGGAGTACTGTATCTGTACTGGAATTATCCTGAGGTACTGTAACATTGTTTCGACTGTGGCTACACGGCCGAAACAATGTTACAGTACCTTTCTAAGCTTTTCAAAGTATTATTTATTCATAATAATGCAAATTAGTGTACCTTTTGGTAACAAAATATTTGCAAATATTATCTAGAAAAATATTAAATAATATGTCTGTTCTAATCGTTTTTACCTTCTGATGCTAATACTATATAAATACTATATTCAAATGAAATATAGTTTTTCACAAAGATTTCTATTTCAAAAATCTTCGGCGAGTTAGAATTGACACTTATTTTACGCCTATAATTTTGTTATTTGCAGCTGCCGGGGCACGCCTGGTCCGCGTGACAATTATGCGTAAGACTAACGTCTGTCAGGCAGTCATGAAATATAATTACAAATTTGAACTCGAAGTTACAATTTGCTTCGTAAAAATGACCTCGATTCCAACTAGCCAAGAATAATGTGTACTAAGTAATAACAAACAATTTAATATCACACAAAACCTCCAATATCCGTTTGGTATAGACAGATATGAAGGTATTTTAGTTGGTGAACGGGAAAATCGACACAAAAACAATGTCAATACAACCGGAAGCGATTTGTAGCAATCTCAGCGCACAATATTTTACGTCAAGCCGCGTCACTCACGTCTGTTTACGTGAAAGGTTCAAGTAATATGCGCCGCGCCGCTTCTTGTTCATATTCAACACCAACAATATTTTCACAATATTCCACCTATTTTACTTCTTTTTTATTTTTGGCAACACGACTGCTGAACTAGAAAATTGCACCGTTATCCTTTGTTTATAGGTTTTGGAACATCTAAACTTGTCACAAGTATTTATAGCCCACCTGCAATAGTTGTGTAAGTATTTTATCTGGTTGACTATCAGTACTGACTTTCAACAGATGATGTCAAAGAGAAAATGGTGGAATACTCAAAGAAGAATGTAATTTTAAGTACCATATTAGCATTTAAGAGTGTTAACGAAATCTAACATAGGTAAATATATAATCATACATACGTGTAGGGCCTCACACTACAAACTAAATTCGCTTGAACCTCACCTAGACCCTTGTAACAAAGCCTATAAGATCGGCTTTCAGAAACTGAATAAGTCCACTTTATTGCTGGCACTAGCGACAAATTATAAATATTTATCTGACATGTATTTTTTGCACGATACTTCATTATAAGAAATTAAAATATAAATAATGGTGAAATTACTTTCTTTTATTTATGTATTTGTGATGGTTCCCTATTTATTCGCATAAAATTATATGTTATAATTTAACATGACATGGCACAATATTTATATGGCATAATTGTTTAATTTTTTTAAGCATAATTACTATGCATAATAATTGTTAAGCATACTATTCTAAAGCATAATATGGAAGTTTTGTAAATTTTTTGTTTTGTAAACTTCTCGTATATAAAATAAATATGGCCCAAGAGCCACCCCTGCCGCACCCTAACCAATTGTTACACTATGGTACCCAAGTTATATATGCCTTAGAACTTTATGCCAATCAAAATTAGCCTAAATGATATTTATGCCAACTGAAATAGTATGCCAAGAAACAATTATGTCAAATTAGGTATTATGACAAAAAAAATTAGGATAAGAGAATTAAGCGAAACAAAGGGATCCAATTTGTGATAATTAAATGAAGAAAAAAAATGAAGAATACTACAAAACCAAACGCAATCAATAGAATTTCTATTATGACCACTGCACGGCAGTCAAAGTGTTAAGAGGTCAAACGTTTGTAACAAAACAGCACCTGTTTGTTGTATACTGCGAATCGCATACGTATAGGCCCAAAGCTTGGTGAACAATAAGTTCGGCAAGCTTTGATTTTTCCCATAACTACTCAAACACATTAAAGCGAAACTACAAAATCGAATAGTACCGAAAAGCTTTCAAATAGCCAAAGCTTTAGCTTGTTTTAATTACATCTAACGGAACGGAGGCAACCGAAATCAGTTCAAACCAGACAGTTTCGCTATTTACTAGTTTCGACTTGCCCCGTTTTCGTAGCAGTGCAGTGTGCTGGGTGACACGGTAGTAAACACGACGGAAAACGGTATTGCTTTACGATCTTCAACAAATAGATTGTACCCAAATCTTTAATATTAGCCATTATCGAGGTGACCTATCTTTTTTACGGTTCATAGCTATAGATAAGATCTGGTACATTGTCATTTTAAACTCTAACAAAAGTGCAAAAGTTTGTGCAGGAAAAACAATATAAAATAAAGTTATATCATTTCCCCCGCGTCATTGTTGGGTAGTCACGCGCACATTAGCCGCGCGCTCCACACCTGTCGGCCGCATTCGCCGCGAGGGACCTCACTACTAACTATTTCTTTGTATTTTTCGCGCACAACAACTTTATTTCATATTTCTCTGGGCACCAATAGAGCAAAACAAATCTCATCTGTTTGTGACCACTAAATACAAAAGCATGTAAAACTAAGCTGCGTATGACTTCATATATTTTATAGATCAATAGTGATCGTGTCATGTAATAAAAAAGTTACATTATTTATTGTTGAGATATCAACTTATTGAGTTTCAGCGGCACGCCGGCGGCAAGACATAAAAGGTTTTAGAATTATGTCTGGGATTCCATGAATTGGCAGGTTAAAGATGTTTTCTATTACCCAAAATGTTCAATGATGTGCCTCAACAGTAAATATATTCTGGCGTATGAACGTTTCGGTGCCAGCACATAGTATAATATATCATGATTGATTCGTTCACCTTGTGTGCCAGTGCTCCAGAGAATCACGTTTTGATTTATCTCATATCTATAAATTACCACTTACATTGTGTACCTATTTATCATCTGGACGCCTACATATAAATCACCTATCATGTGTGACCTGCTAGCAATACTTTTTGAGAACAATAATATATGAATAAAATATTCTGTAATATTGTCTTAAGTTTACGCGAATGTGGATTTTGTCGCGTTGTTTATTTTACTTTAAACACTTATTACATAATTTTGAAAACTCTAACCCTACTATTATTGAACTTTACTATGCTATTTAAATGAATTAATCTATTTATATTTAAGTTACACTTTACCCCGACGTTTCGGTTGCTTTACAGCAGCCATGTTCACGGGGAGACTAAGATGGTAGTTGTCCCAATGTTCTGAAGTGTAGCTAGTTATTTCAAAGATATATAAAAGATTAAATTATGTTCGGGTACTTTGTAACAACGCGACAAAAGCCGTATAAAGTGTTTAATTTTAAAATATTCTGTATTCTAATATTCTTTATTCTGGAAAACACCTCTGACCAGCATACTTCAGAAAGAATAGTTTCAAATACGTTACACGCAAGGACGGAGTGAAGACACAGAACATGCCACCCGACGCTTTCACAGTATTACGTATAAGTAGACGCGACGATATACTGAATACACTACAATTTTCGTGTTTTCCAACCTTTCCTAATCCTTTCTATCAAGATTTTAAAAAGAAATACGCTTTTAAAAAAGTGGGTCACTGAATGTCAAAACCTGATTGCAAGCAAAAATTTTACAATAGCAATTTCATTTATTAGGTTAATTACGAACGTACATGTATAGATGTGTATAGATACTTGTATTAACTTTCATAGAGACGTTTGAAGTCAAAACACGAAGTTCGCCAATTTAGTTGCACAATTCATACACAAACCGCTCGTATTTTACATGTTTAAGCGCTTTGAGCCGGCGGAGAGCTTAGAATGATATCAGCCGCGCTGTCGAGTCACGCTCGACGTATGTAAGTCGGCAGAAGCTCACATATCCTCAATAACTAATTACGTATTCTGGAACGAAACTTGTACTTATTTTCTAAATAGAGAGTACGGTTAAAAGAGTCCTATTAATGTAACGTATCCTCGATCTACCCGAGCCTAACAACCACATTACAACGACGTATCTTCTGCCGTTACTGCCTTTTACCTCCTAATTTTATATTACCCGCAGTAGACAAGAGCGTACGTGATCGAGTAAAGGAGAAACGTTTCACTTTAAACCGACGAATATATGTAGAAAATGAACTGACGTAGTCTCTTTGTGAGCTCTAACCGAAATCGCCATAATACACGAAAAGTGCTGAATATTACGGGATGACCACCAAACGAATGTTATTTCATATTTAATACATGGGACATTACATGCGTACTTACAAGGTATTTTATGGTTATAACACGATAAAACGGGTCTTGGCAAAAGAAAAATAGAGAATAAATGTATAAACATTCTGTATGGCGATCATATTCGTAGCAATAAGTAACCATAAAGGCTGTATTTCATATACGAAGTGCCTAGTTGTTACGACTTGCCGGGAACGTGAGCTGAAAGGCTTGCGAAGACATCGTTTACAGGTACACCTGCTTACTGAGAACATTTCGGCCAAGTGTTTTAAAAGGCTTGTGAAGTAAGACCCGCGAATGGCTTTTCGCGTACCGTCCGACTTCATCCCACATATTATATCACGTATAAATATGATACTACAAAGAAATTTTAGTAGAGCTTAGAATACATTCTACTTTATTATACTGGACACAGTACATTTTCAAGTCCTTTGTTACTATTACGAAAAACATTTATCAGCCGAATGTTTCGCAGAATTCTTTATAGATTTTTTTGCTTTGCGTTGGTCAAACACATGTCACAAACAGATAGACCGACCGTCGATAGCATTCCAATTTCATTGTTCAGTCAAGTGAACATTGAAAAATCTACAAAAACCGTAACGTTTTTATAGCTACTAAGTGTTATCGAACATCTGCTTTGCACAACCGTTGTTTAGTGACAGTCTACTAATAGTATTAATATTACAAATGCCAAAGTGTTTGTTTGCGCGGAGCAAACGACCGTGATTTATTTAACGGACTTGACTGATTAATCGGGCGAGTTACATAGAGTAGCTAATTTTGTCGCTAGAAATTATCTCAAAATTACATTAACCTATTGATTCGAAGCGGCACACCAACGGCCAGATACATCTGGTTTTTAATTTTGTCTGTCTTGACAAGTATTGACAGGTTATTAAGTTGCATTGCCGTTTTTATTTTGCTTCTCTACGTTGATGCATTGTTTTACAAACTTTTACGCAGATTCCAACAAAACCTTTACAAACTGTAAGCTTAAATTTGCGAATTCATTGAAAAATTAGAACACATTAACTTTATCTTCATATGTATATACATAGCAGCTACCTAGCGAAGCTATTATATAATAAGTCTATGGAGCTTCGCTAGGATGGCGCTACGGTACTACGTATCGTTTTGAACAGTGAGGTCATAATTCCAGGTTATAAATATTCCTAGAACAGTTTTATGATGTACTAAGTAAAGAGAATGGTTGATAGAATTAAATGCTGCTCATTAAATAAGTTGAAATGAGCTTTAAACGTTTTTGCTCAGTACTCTTTGTGAGATAGTGTTTAAATAATCTATGCTTCAACTGTGTAGCTGCCTGCTTTATTTATCAAAATGTTCACAACTTGCAAAAGCACTTTGAATTTGTACTTTCCACTCACCGGTAGGTACAGAGGCCGCCTCTGTACCTACCCGTGAGTGGACTTACGTCATACAATCTAATAATTAATGCCTTAAGTCATCGCAGCAATAGCACAGTATCTATCTACGCCATGCCCAGTCTACACGAATAGAATTTGTATTTCTTTTTCTGTACACCCGTTATGTGTTCTATATAACTTTTAGATGTATAATTATACATATACACGGCGGTAAAATCACCAGTATCTGTAGCCGGCTGAAATATTTAAATAGTAAATTTTTGTAATATCAATAGTTCTGAACGGTTATTTGGTTTAGTTATCATTAGACGCAACACGGATTCAGTCTAGGAACCACTTTAACTAACGTTATATCACTTACGTAGTACATTACAATTGCACGTGAGTTGAAAATGCTAGTGAGATAGTGGGTAAATTGAAAACAGTTGTGTTCCATATATTTTAACACCTGCTGCGGCGGCGAGGAAACTGCGATTTCCAACAAAATTAACTGAAATCTTCGAGATATTGCCGAGGTGTAAAATTTTACCTACCAGATAAATTAATGAACAATTTTGCCAGCACAAACATTCCTTTTAAATTTAATTTGAGCTGATTTTGAAGATTCTTTGAATAGCCACATTACGCTTAACAGGCCGGTCTGCTCTTATTTCATTAATAGGTTTTAATAATGAATCCGAGAGATGTCCATAATACAACGCCGTTAGCACTCGCGTGCCGTGCTGCTTTTTGAGCGAGTCTACGACTGTGGATATTAATCTTGTCCCATTATACTGTTAAGTATATTTTTATGTTTTCAGCGGGAATTCATTCTAAGGGTGGCAAAAATAAATAGAGGCAGGTAAAAGCACTCTCACTTCGTTCGGACAGCTGTGAAATAATTGTGGCTGAGCAATGATTCGTGTTATTAGTATTCTAGCCGTCAACGCTACGGGGCTACTTCATTAATTAAAGAAGATTCTACCACTTTTGGTGAAACTTCATGTGAAAGAATTGATCTGTTAAATTCCTGTCCCACAAATCTTAGAAACAACTTGGGAACAAGTTAAAACGTTTATTCACGAATATAATAGAAAAGTATACTTACCAAAACGGACAGACAATATGAATAATTTAAAATAATAAAGAAGGAAATGTTACATCGGGCTGGTCGTAAAACTTTATTAAAAATATATTTTTATCACTCCTAAAAGGCAAAATGTGGGCAGGTTCATCTGGTTTACCTAGCTTCTTTGAAATTAAACGAGTTTTGAACTTTTCACGGTACGCAATACGCATACGACAGCGCCCGCTCCGGAGATTAAATTTGTTTAGCATATTTTATTGTATATAAAAGTATATCAGGCAGATACATAGAAATTGCTATCACTTTATTTATGCAAGATCAGAATAAATTAAAATTTATTCTAAGAACTATACAGCTACATACTATTACTTAATATTAAAATCGCTGTAAGTTCTACACACTAAAAACGTCTGCTGTATATAGTGTATATGGGTGAAATCAACGACTTAGCGAATTTGCAACGCGGTCGTTTTGACAAACTCAATTTTGAAACAATAAAAGTACTTCCAGCGAGTTTATTTTCTCGCCGCGCACAACACGGAAAAGTTCGCCCCAAATGGTACAACAATAACTTTCGCCTTTCGAGTTGACGAAACACTGCATTAGTCCAAAAGTCGTATTTACTGCTAGCAAGTTGTGTGTAACGGCTTCTTACACACCCTTCTTCACAAGCCATTACGTAGCTACCCGCTCATCGGAGCGAACTGGTGCCCGTTTACAACCTCAGTAATTAACTAAACCTTGAAAACTTTAAACATTAGCTAATTTACCCGCCGGGACCACGCGCCTACCTATTGACTTCACACATATACCTAAGCCGTATTTATTGCGAATAAACACCGCCGCGTACGATCAAATTACTTTTATCCCTATTATTTATTAATTATCTGGAAATTACTATTTATGTATCGTATCCCTCACAAAGAGATCGCAGCGAGCCTCGTTACAGTACAAAAATGTATCTATAAAATATATTAATGGCATCGTTACTACAAAAGAGCAGTGTTTTTACTGAAGGTACAGTATTATCAATCATACCATTTCGCGTGACATAAGTGGACCCTCCTCATGCGAGCCCAAAGTTCCATTACTCATGACGCCACGCCCAATGCTGATACGCTCTCCTTCAGCCACTTTGACAATAACCTAGTGAAACGGCTACACTACCGATTGAATAAAGAAAGATCCCGAGATTTAGCGTACGAGTTCTCGGACACAAATATCTCGGCGAATTGAATCATTCCGCCGAACACGCCATGTTACAAATACGGTTAACAAATTTATTACAATTTCTAGTACGTAGCTCATTTTATTAATTAACTGCTTCCCTAAATAATTGAATATTTTAATCACCAACTAAAATACTTATCGTAGATACGTTTGGAACCGTCGAGACTGTAAACTTTAACACTCTTAATAACATGGACGCTCTAACCACCTTTTTGTAGATATTTTGCTTAGTCAAGTTTAAAGCTTACCTATCTGTATAAAACGATGCGATCAGTTCACAAAACTTCCTTGAAACAAGTACCCGATAACTGCGGAAAAGTTAAACTTTTTAACTTTTAAAGGATTTGCTCTAAATTCGAAGCAACTATTAAACTTGGTTCGTTTGGTAGTAGTTCAAGATATTATTTATTCCACTCAAAGACGTCACGTCGATATCGTAGCTTTGTTATCTGAATATTCTATTGAAGCTAACAGCAAAAGGTGATGGCATAACATTAAACAAGACAGCCTTATCGTTAATACAAACGTTACAAATTAATTATTATAGTGTTTTTAATTAGAGGCGCTTAGAAGCGTCTCCTGGTACCAAGAGTAGGCAGTATTCGAACGAGCGCTCCGTCCGACGAACGATGCTCTTTTTTAATTAAACTTACGCCCGACCGGCGATAGCTTTCTGTATCTTCCTTTTATAGCCTACAAATTCTGCTGGAATATTTCTGCACAATCAAAAAATCATTAGAATGTAATCAGACGAGAAGTGAGCGTCACCACGCGAGTTACGTTAAGTGCAGACGAGCTTAATATACACGAACGAGAAGGGGGTGAAGTGATTTTTATGACGGCCGAGTCGAGTGATTCCTGGAACTTATGGCGCCTATAAACCCGCTCGTGTCGACTCGACGATTTAGCAAAAATTTCGCTTCACGTCTCACGTTGCCGCGTCGCCATCTTCTCAGAAATCTTTCAAATTACGCGAATACGTCCCGTGAATAGCTCTAGTAATGACGAGGAAAATGTTGTACAAACTTCGTAAAATTACAAACACAATGATTTAACGAGGATACAATAATTTCAACATCCTACTGAAATTACCCGCGATCCAATTATTAAATCAGCAGTATTTGTTAATTGAAGGGTATACAAAAAAATTTTTACCTACTTTGTATATGTATTATACGCTACGAATGTTAAATTATATAAGGGTATATTTGCCTACTAAACCAATATAATATTGCATCACTGCATTTATTGAAACTACGCCACGAGGTTGTTATAAAAATTTAATATGTTGTCTGTTTATATTTAATCAATATTTTATTAAAATGTATCCAGTAGAGTATACCGTGTGTATATTTAACTATTTGTTAGCTGTGCCTTTGTTATATGTAGGTATTAAGGCGGATGCATGGTTTTTCTACGACACGAAAATGACATCAGTGTTGGAGGATACATTTGTATCATATTAAAATGTTTATCTCTTCCTATAGCTCGGCTAATTAAGATGTTTGTATAATAAGTGCATAGCATAAGTGAGATCGTTTAGTAAAGGGCAATATTTAATAGAGGCTGACAGTAATCCTCGGCAAGCAGTGCACTCGGGCGCGTCCTCATCACGAATTCCCGAGGGCGCAACGTTAAATGTAGGCCACCAAGTTCCCACCGCCCGCCAAGCGGAATATTGCTTTGTCACTTGGCGACATCGCACAGCTTCTCTAAGCCCAAGTAATTGGAAATAGTTGAAATAGACGACTTATAGCAACATCGCTCCGCCCCAGTGCAGCCACTGCCACGAACGTCTCACGCCAGAGCTCGTATTGTCACCACTAACTAAATTCGACGATGGCAATTTATGTCTCCGTGATGTTACGACCAAACTAACGAGCCTCGTATTTCACCAAAAAATGTCCGCTAGGAAAAAATCCGCGGCCTCGTTAACCGGTTTCTGCTTCTTAATTCGAAATATTACAGTAAACAAACAATCAGGAAGTCTAATTAAAACAGTCGCATAAATAAAAGATAACACTCACCGGGGGACCTAGGGGTCGAATGAAAACACCGCAAAATATAGACCCGAGGAGACCGCCCGGTTAAAAATAAATGTTCATGTTGTTCGTGGATTTAGAAAATAAAATTTGATAGAAACTTTATCCATAAACTAATTACGTCTGAAATACGTAGTTTGAATGTATAGTATAAAATCTATTAAACAAGCACTCTATTACATGTTCTTATTTTCATATTATTTTAGTAAGGGGTGAGATATAAGCATAACTATTATTCCATCGCTAAAGGAAATCTTAATAGTTTTAACACAACTAGGGGCATTTACGTGAGATTACGCCAAACTGCAATTAAGTTGAGAAATTGCAGTATAATGGCAAGAGAAGCAAGCAAACTAAGATAATTTCACATTTTCTGCAGGATCCTATATAGTACTATAGAATTTTAATCCTTTTGGGGTATTTACAGAAACATCAGTAGACTGTTACTAGATGTACATACATATTTTACAAACGTATGAATAAGTAACTGGCAAAGGGTCTCAAATTCTATATTTAGCATATTGAATTCACACGTACGAAGCGTAAGGAGTGATTTCACATTTGCTGTTATCTATTACAATATGCTAATGATATTGAACAATGATTATCTTGTATTGCATAATAATGAGATCACGATTGTAACACCAAGTGGTTGGTGTTGATTAACACGAAAGCTCGGGCGCCACAACTAATCAATTAACCAGCCTACACGAACCTAATTATATTTCACCGTGTATTTACCACTACAATATATTTCATATCTCACACAAACGGTCTTCTAATAATTAATTTATTGGGAAAATATATAGCTGCCTATTCGCGATACACCTCGTTTACAATACGCGAATTAACATTCTCTCACACTCTATTCCTATTGGTTCTATTAAACATGCATTGCTGCTCCATTACAGAAATCTGTTTGAAATAATGCCAGTTTTATATACGCTAGTATGAAGTAGGTTTTGAATTAAGATAACATGGCTAAGCAACATTGTCGCGGTCAAACTTTGATCGAATGGCCTCGCTGAACAAACTTCAGTAACTGGTCTCTGCCTCAGCGAGGGCACTAAGCCGTCGGTTTCGGTTGTCATACAATATGACAGGCGTTACGGTCAGATGACAGTCTGCTAAATTCTGACACTAGACTAACTTTAGGTTAAGTTAGAGCTTGTAAATAGTTCAGGTGAGACGACAGTTGCTTAACGTAAATACAATAATTTCTGATTAAAATGTTTTGTCTAGTCACTGGAGCTTTAAGCGAATACCGAGAATAATGTATGAAAACAGGTATATTACATAATAAATAAAATTATTTAATGGACTTTGGTCTAATCTACTATCTACAACCTCGATGTATACCATCAGATGATATTCACGTTATAAGAGCAGACTATTTCATAAAATAGCAACTATTATTATTAAAATTAAACTACTATATACGGATTTTATCGCGTTGTTTATTTTATTTTTATTACAACATTTTGAAACTATTACACTACTACTACTACTATTGATTTTATTTTACTAATTTATAAGCTAATAAAATTATTTAAACTATTAAATCTATTTATATTTAGGTTTACACTTTCCCCGACGTTTCGGTTGCTTTTTAGCAGCCATCGTCACGGGGACCAGTTTAATTTCAATGAATAACATTCGCGTAAACAGAAGACAATATTATAACTATTATTATCTTTATTTGGTAATGGTTTAAAAGATACCTACGCGTATTACACATAGGATTATATTCGAGCGATCGTACCGAATTTACTTATAAAGGAATTGAAAACAAATTTCTATTCTTCTTTTATAAATCATGTGATTACATTTGATACACATGAAAATATACTGGCATTGTTTATACCAGTTGCTTATGTTTAAATGTCGCACTGAGTATTTAAATAATGGATAGGTTGCGTCATCCACAGTATACACATCACATACATACACATCTATATATTAATACGTGATAAAAAACTTTGTATCCCTTTTTACGAAAATTGCGCGGACGGAGGAGTTTGAAATTTGGCACAGTTAAAGTTTATATAGAGAAGGAGTGGCGAATCTTAATATTTTTTTAAAATATGCTTTGGATATATATTAAAATAATGAAAAATCACTACTCGCACACTACCATGCATTTGACACAAGCAGTCGCATCGCGTTCGTAGTATTTCGGCATTGTTCGGATGATGTCGTAGAATTCTTCGTAAGTATGGTTACATAATGTACGTGGAGTAGGTGACTATATGAAATGTGATTATAAGGGTATAGATAAAGACAATAAAAACTTAATAACGATCAAACTTTAAATTTAAATCAATTATGGTCGAATTTTGACCATTTGGTGACCGTAGTAGTAATAGGTAATATGTTTTATGACTTCGAATGTATGTGTTAAGTAGCCTACTGGTCTAGTCTAGCATACAATAGCACACATATCTGTAAGTACTAAAATATCGTAGAAGATAGATGCCTAACAAAATTATATTGCTTTGAACATAAAGATTTATGAGAATACATAAAAGTTGGCAAGTATGGTTGACGCTATTGCATTTCAGATGGGAATTTGTTTACTTTATCCGTTTATTAGTCCTAGCCAAACTGCTTTAGTTTAGCTAGGACTGAACTGACTAAGGGATGAAATATAAATAGGAACGGCCTAAATTTCTACGTATAAAAACACATATTTTTGATGACGTTTGAACTGACACGTGTTTTTTATTTCAGGAGTTCAAAGGTTGCGCTTGCCGGCCAATCGTTAGTCCCATATCAATTTGATTGCGATATATTCAAAAGCGACGATATTTCTGTCACGCATTTTTATATAACAAAATGTTTGACAAAAATCGAGAATTGTTGCGAGTTAATTGATCTTATTAGAGCAAGTTAGAGCTATGTTCATCAGAAAGGATGAGTCCGCGCGGTGTGTACCACTGCTGATCAGTATGCGAGTCGCGCGCGCAAATACCGCGCCACGTCTCTACACACCACCAGCTGCAATATGCTGAAATTGGTACGTGGCCCGGAGACACAATATTCGTTGAGAATACGTCGCTTATACCTAAATATCGACCTCACGTTATATCATAATATGATAATATAATCCGTCTCATATTTCGGCAGTAACGACACTCACTATATCATCGAACGTAAATACCAAAATGAATCAGTATTCAGATCGGGTGAAGTAACACGACGCTGCGATTGGATGCTGGTTACTTAAACATTTATTGCACTGTGTGAATTCTATTACGGATTATAGAGGTAGTGCTGGGACCTAAAGCTAGCTATTGTCTCCGTGAAACAGAGATAGGGATGAGTAGCTTAAACGGATTAGGGTCCCGGGCGTCGCCTGATTATTCCACTACTTGATTTACGATGACGTGATACGCCAAGGCGAGCCCGACCTGCTTACCTAATACGGAGAGTTCACCGAAAACAGACAAATTATTGTGTGCCACATGCCTATACAATCAATTTCCAAAGAATCCCAACGACAGGGGAACATTGTGAAATATGAGATCCACGTGTCAACATGTACATTGAGAAGGGTTTGTCCACCACTACGCTCGGCGCAAATACAAACACTGCGGCAGCGGCTAGTCACAAAACTTGCGACATTACGTATATTTTTAAGAGAAAAAGACATTTAAATGCGGGTCGTGGCTGTGATTAGCCCAAGGACCCGTGGCACCTTCCACCCACGACGTTACATCTGCGCACGTGAATCGAACGATTTCTTCAGCTAGATATCGACATTTTCCACAGTATGTGCCTTTTCCTAAACCATTTAGGATAATAAAATAACTTCCGAAGGTCCTCACTTTAATATAAGCATTTGGGTCCAATTTACATAATAGTAGTACCGCGGCTGACAGGTAAATTCATGATAAGTACCGATCCGGTTACATTTATGCAGTTAATACGCCTGCATTGCATGTCCATGCGTTAAAAAGATACTGCTACCAATATTTTTTATTCTCGTACAAAGTGTGAGGATGATAAATATTTTTATGATATTGACCCGCGTCAGCATATAAATTTTATACAGTAATATCCCACAACCTGTCGCCTCAAGTTCATAGAGGGTTCAAACATTCTGCCTCATTTGTGAATCATGTTTGTGTAAACCTTGTAGGGTTGCACACAAAGACACGTACATTAAAGGACAAGATTGACCGCTTTGCCTTTGATACCTCGCCCCTTTGGCTAACCACTGACAAATCAAACGTTTTGATACGATCGCAGAAAACATCTTAAACAAATATATAATCACCGAGTTCTTAGAAGGTGGAAAGGTGGATTAATGTATTTACTTGTTTTGAAGTTTATTGATTCGTATAAAGGTATATGAAACATACATGATATGTAGGCAAGTCTAAACTATTTTTTGGTATATAAGCGTTTTACAAAGCAGAATGCTTCGTAAATAGACAAAATTTTATTTGTTAAAATACGTTGGTACTTTCTTTCCCAATTTTTTTTCAAAACAACTTCATTCATCTCATTATCATCCTCAAACTTTTCCTTGTGGTTTCTTACTCTGGAAACGAATAAAAATCGCTGCGAGTGAAGAACTCGCAACTGGACAGCAGGTTGCTTTACTTTTCTCATGTTACAATGGCTATATAAATATATATATTTCCCTTGAAGGCATTTGCCACACGACGTACACCCCTATATTGTGCTGTCTGAAATTGTTCTCGCAAATATAACTCACAAAATCCATCAGAAAAATATTATTCCTGCTTTAAATCATGATTTTAACAGGGCCCTAATCCGTTTAAACGAACCAACATTCGGTTACTGTAAAAGATTTTGTCAGAAAAGAATATAATTTGTTTAAACATTGAGTTTATGTTCGCTTTTTATTATGGTTATGCTAACATTGCTTTATTTTCGATGTAAGCATATTCAAAATTTATTTCAAATTGATCGCGTTTTGCGTACGATTTTAACAAATATAAATATCTGTTCATGTTTTAAAAAAATACTGCTAATTATGTTTTTAAATAGAATAATACTCCTCTATGCTCCATCAGTAGTAGGTACTAGAAATAACAGTCACAAAACATCTTATAGTATCGAAAGCAAGACAACGGTCGACTCCTAAGAATAAAACTGCTTTTAGTGGCCATTAAAGGCGGTCTTATATTTAGGCGAACTCCTTAACAATGTAAGACAACTGAAGTAGGCCCTTAGATAAGTGTGTAGCGTGTCGTCCGACGAGATCTTAGTTTGTAAAATTTACGCGTACCTGCAGTATCGACTACTTACTAACTCCGACCTACCATAGCGCTGATAACCTAAATTATTATCGTCAGTGACGTCATATTATATAATATAGTCTTCCTATAATAGCAAGTCTTCCATAGACACAAATACTATTACATGTAACTACTGCCGCTGGAACACATCGCTGTGTCCCTTTTCCAATTCAAATAAATAGCTTTTAATATTCGATGGTCTATGCAAATCAACCTCAATAGATACGTAGTCTGAAGCCTGAATCTCCGTATGAGTATGTAGAGCTATATTAAACCTAGATTTCGCCATCTTTATTTTAAATTACATTGTAATAGGACCCAAACTTATTGCGGTTTACCGGACACAAATTCACTACATAATGCTACTCAGAATTGTTTGATAGTATATACAAATAACACTCTGTCCTACCCAGGTTTTGAAGTCACAATACACAACTATCGCGTTCACAACCACTGCGCCAATGAGGCAGTCATGTATTGTGAAGAGTTACAATCTTCATGTTCAAATGAGAGTTAGTAAATGTTCATATTTTAATTGCAAGTTAAAAACTTAATCAAAATTCGTATCTCTCGATTTCGAAAATTAAAACTAGTAACATACTTTCTTCTTTGAGGAACAAAATAAATGACTAAGCCGCTTTAAAACTATATTTACAAAGTGTACTACGGATTTAAAGCTTATAGGGTTGCATCGTGTAACCTTTTCATTAAAACCACTGCATTTCATAATCAAATTAATGAATATCATTAATTGAATAGTATTGGAAGCCTCCAGTCATGCGTAGCCACGCATGACGTCACTCTTAAATAAGTTGTGTTTTAAAGTGTAGGAGGGCAGGATGTATAAAACGATAATAATAAACATGGACAAATTAATGCTCTTGTAGAAAATCGCGAGGTTTTAAAGTAATTCATATGTGAATCCCGTAGACGTACAAAAATGTTAATTTTATAGCATCCCTATAAATATCTAATATATAAAATTGCAAGTTGTATAATTTAATAAAATAATACCACTGCTAAAACCTGTATGTGTGCAAAAGTTGACCACTGATCACAAATAAACGCTTAGAGTTTTAAAGCAAGTTCTAAACAGAATACGGCATTGGTGGCGCATATCTGTACTTAGATATCAACTGTACTCCTTTACCTAGAATTCCATATTGACCTATATGCACAGGTTCGTTTAATATGATTGAACACATAATTTAACTGTAATCATTGCTTTAGCAATTTTAGTATATCCAATGTCCATAAAAAGTCACTGAAAACCATACGATAGTAAATAAAATAGGAAATAATTTATCATGATGAATCAAAGATCATATATTAAACATACCTGAATTAGGCTGATTGTCAGAGTTCGGCCGCGCCGAAGGAGCTCCATCTCGCGCCTCCACCTCCAAGGCATATGCTCCCTGCTTCTCTCTGTCGAACACCACCTTCGTGAAGATCTCGCCCGTCTGCATGCTGATCTCAAAAAAGTCCTTCCCCTCGTTCCGCGGCGAATCAACTATGTAGTAGTACACCTAAAAATAGAATGATTTATTCATAAAGACCGTAACATGCGCCGCATATCTTAAGACTTCTGGGTCCTTTGTTTACTTTTTACCCAAAAAACTTGCAACCCCTTCATAAATGACGTGGGACGAACTCTTTTCTTCGTATACTACTTTAATAAAAGTATTGCTACTATAGGATAAGAGGTATGACGAAACGCATTATTAATAAATCTTTCACGACAGACCGTGCATTTGTGTACATATAACTAAATACCTGTTTAACGCTACGTTATGTGGCATTTTAATATCCGCCAATGTAAGAAAATACGCTCGAAGAATTCTATAAAACCCCCTGTCATGTACACACCTATATCAACGCGGTAAGCCAAAATTTATAGAGGAAAAAATGTGTAAAACAGATTGACGCCGGCTCCTCCCTACAAAGAACTCGCTATAAAAACTGACAGTCGTCAAAATATGGAATTTGTTGTTAGCAAAGCCCGCCACCGGGATAGCTGACACGTGTCCAATTAGATTCTCTAGATTTTATTCACGGAAAAAGCAGGTGAAAATTATAAATGAAAAATAAGCGCCCAAAGCCATTTCAATTTAATTTCAAATCATGTTTTTACGGGCTGACATACATCGTTGCATAATGAATTAAATTAGACGTCGCTTCTCGGAATTCCATAATAAAACAATGATTGTGAAGAAGATCCTACCACTTGCCCACGTCTTGTTGCCTAAACGATTCTAATAAAAAGGTAACAATACAAGAATTATTCGTAGTGGGGGAGTTGTCTTTAAAAAAAAATATTTATACTAAAGTCCTTTTTTGTGTTTTTATCGTCGTTGACCACCGGATCTAACAAATTAGACCGATATATAAAATATCCAAATAATCTCAAATCAATTAATCGAACAAGTGCTTTTGTAATAATTTCCCTTTTCTTCCTACCTTTTCATACATGTGCTAATAACAACTATAACAAAACAAAAATCGGACAAAATACATACTGCAGTAATTGAAAACGATTTATTAAACACATCAGTTTTAATAAAAGACGAATTCGGAAAAGCGAGCACTGTGCATCATATTTAATAGAACTAACAGCCGTACTAGGGTCATTATATGGCAGCTATCTACATCACGTTATGACCTAGATGTTGAACACATTAGCTATCCTAATTACGGTTCTAATACAAGGACCCGAACACGATATAGTTACTTTAAATTTATGTTATACCTATTCTATAACATCCGTCTGTGCCATCTCTATGAGCTTTAATTTCAAATAACTTCATACCGCGAGAGTTTTATGCTAGCCTGCAAAACTACCTGGTATCAAAATTAATAACGCTCGAGCATGTATAGTGATGCAATAATCTAAGTTGTGTACTTTAATATGTGAATATCTGCGAGATATTTCCACACAAACTATCTCGAACACAAATATTTAATATTCAAAAGCTCTTTAAGGTTGCCAGAGAAGTTCATGATATCGAGCGAGTCGACGTTCTCGCATCTGCACCTAATGTTGTAGCTTAAGTAAATCTTGCCATTGCCTCAAATCCAAACAGGTGTTCTAAGTTGGTTACTGAAAGATGAAACGTCTACGCGAACTCCACTAGAAACTTGGTAATAATAGCCTCGAGCCATTAGTGATTCTAATAACGGAAATTGTTATAAGTTCCAAACGTCTACATTAATGCGGCTTTAAAAAGATTTCTTTCAATTTAACAACGAAGCGGTCGGGATTATGACGATTTAATTTTAATGCTTTGCATTCGGCACAGCCAGTAAAGATGGCTAGTTTTTATACAATGCCGACTATTAAATTTAGAAGTTATTTAGATGAGGTTTCCGTAAAACTTATTTGGGCACTTTTTAATTTTCTATTTTATTCCATAGAAACTAGCTTAGGACGATAGCTTTTGTTGTATTTTTTTATTTACGTTTTCTGTCATGATGAGGGTAATAAAGGTTTCAAAGAAAATATAGGTCGCACTCACTGAAAGATAACATGCATATCAGGCATGTAATTTTTACCTAGTTATTGATTTTAATGCGAAACAACTACTGCATTGAGTATGTATAGTAAAAAAAGAAATAAAAGTGCTAAAAAGAAAAACAACGCAAATATTTAAAAATTCTTTTAATGATGAGTAATTGGACTCGGGGCGGAGACCTCGTTTCTTAAAGAAAATGTATTCAATTAAATTTTATTCAAGCTTATTCAATTTAATTTATTATATTTTTCTCTTCAAGCGACGCACCTGTATTTTGTACGTTTGGTAAAAGATTTTCTAATTAAAGTAGGACTGAAACACTCGATAATTTTCTTAGTTATTATGAAGTTATAATTTCAGATGTCAGTTTACCGGCGTTCCTTGCCTCGATTCACAGCACAGAGGAATTAACCAGGTACATTCTAGCACTCACACTGGTTAGTTCAGAAGTGTCGGACTTACATAAGTCCGACGCCATGAACGCCTGAAACATGGCTTGTCCAAATACTGATTTGCCTACCAACCCATTCGTAGCGTAGAAAAACCACCTGCTACACAGCTCGCGAAAAATTCTGCCATCTTAAAAGTATGCCATTGCAAATTCGAACATATAAACATTCGGCCAAATAATGTTTATATTAAATAATTTTTATGCCTTACTAATATTCGTTTATAAAAGATTATGCCAACTGTGTTATGCCACATAAGTTTCGGAGCATCAAGATTCTGCCAGATAGAGGGAACCCCCCATATGTAAGTGTTGCAGAGCGCGCACGTTTGCTGGCTATGGCAGAATGGAAATCGGGTTTATGGCTTCAGGCACTTCCATCGTCCAACACAGCTACAATGTTGGACGATACAACATTACGCCTCGCCACCTGTCTTCGTTTAGGTGCCCCATGTGTTTCTCCACCTCGCTGTCATTGCGGAGAAGCCGTCGACAGCTTCGGACACCATGGGTTGTCCCCTCTAGCAGAAGCGCTGGTCGTATTTAACGACACGCTCATCTTAATGACATTATCCGTCGTACTCTTATCACCGCCGGCGTACTAGCAGTATTAGAACCCATAGGCTTGGTACGTGACGATGGGAAGAGAGCCGGTGGTATGTCTTTGTTACCTTGGAAAATGGGTAGGCCTTTGGTGTGGAACGCCACATGCGTCGACACCCTTGCGACAACACATCTTCCGAGTACGGTGAGCTGTGCCAGTGCTGCTGCTTTAGCGGCGGAAAACTTCAAACGGCGCAAATACAGTAATTTAATTTGAAATTACGTTTTTAGCCGTTTGAGGTGGAGACGCTAGGTTCATAGGGTCCGGGCGCTCGTGCGCTTTTTAGAGATATATCTAGGCGGCTAGTCGACGCTTCGCGTGATCAGAAGACTGGACTTTTTTTGGCTCAAAGATGATTCTTTGAGCCAAAAAAAGTCCAGCCTTCTAGTCATCTGGTCATTGCCATTCAACGTGGCAATGCTGCCAGTCTTCTGGGTACATTCCCGGTCGACAGCGATGCTGCCTAAACCAGCCATTTATTTTTATTAAATTTTACAGTCCCATATTTAGTTATTTATAATTTTGTTTTATTTATAAGTGGTTAGGTTTGTTAATATTAGTTAAGTTGTAAATTATGATTGTTGCTTTGATTATGTAAATAATGAAAAAGAAATAAAAATTATTTAGTTATAGATCTTCATACTAAAGGTCACCGATCATACACACTCGTTAGAAATACAGTGAATTCACAAAGTGAGACAGCACTGGTTATCGATGTACCTATTGGCATCGCAGCTAAAACGATCAACGATTTAGGTAATGGCATGGTGATTTATAACTATTCGAACGTCTAGCGCTCAATCAATAATTCAAATACATCCTACTTCTACTCTTACATGTTCTAATGATGTACACGTTAATTTTGGTACATTTAAAGGGACAGACAAAACAGTGCTGTTTATGAGGTTACCTAGCTACAACGCGCTGAGTACAATTGCAAGTTCGATAAAAAATGTTACCACAAATGGCTGTGCCAAATCTGAGTGTTCTTTGTGTCCTTTGTTTCAATGTTTGTAAAGTCCGCCTCGACGTAAAAATATACCTAGTGCGTGAAAATTACCATGTCAGTCTACGATAACGTAGAAGCGACGAATGGGGCTGCAATACATAATTCTCACTATTTTTATGTAGAAGCGCAGAACATCGTAAACCTACAAATTACACACATATACTAAACGAAGGCAATGTATTTAATTATTCAATATTGCACACCAATCCAAAACGCAATCACAACGAGTGAAAATTGCATTTTTATTTCCAGGCGCTCACGAAAATTATAGGCACAGTAAATTGCAACAGTTGCATATTTGCACAAAAATATATAACACGCGAAACGGGCCCGCTCCGTGTCTGTGCATGTTATCGTGGATTAATTAAATTGTACGTTTAAATATCCAGAAATAATTTGCGAAGCGGACGTTCTCTGTGTGGCACGTTTTACGACGATGAATAAAAGCGCTCGTCGTTAAAAAAATTATTGATCGCCTTATAGACCTAGCGGCTACAATGACTTTTTCGATGACAATGTTAACTGTAAGATATTCGACGTTCAGATATGCGACAATCGGGCTCAGTGCCAATAATATTTATTCTAACTGATTGTTATAAAAAATCACGGTTATAGCTAAGACAAAAAGATAGAGTCGGTAATGGTGATCGAATTTCTCGTTTGATATTGGACTAAGCTGTAATAATATAGCGTGGGACATGTCGCATTGTCAGCAACTATTCTCAGTGGTAGAGAGTGTACCAAAAACTGGCCAGTTTATGGCTGAAAGCGGCAGCCAAGTAATAAAATATTTTATTAGAGCGTAATTGTATAATATAAGTCCTTGACATCAAACTGTAAGTTAACTGATTTATGTATACTAGTCGAAGCATAAAAACTTGTATAAAGGGTATGAAAGCAAGTATTGGCGAGTGTGGATGTTGATAATCAAGCCCAGCCTAGTTTACATAGTACGTTTGACATTAAAGTTACAAGTACCGAGACCCTCCCTTATCGGGACTGTTAGGACGAAAAGGTCAACACGGATTTTATGATACATAATATGTCACGCGCCAGTTAATGTGTATAAGTAGATACGTAGACATCCCTTTCGTCAATTATATAGAGGCTTCAGTAAGGCGTGTCGATTTTTATTAAATATTTAGACATGCGGTGTAAAAGATATACCTACCCTTTATTCATTCTATGAACTCTGCACGTTTCGACGTGAAATGTCTTGTCAAGTTAATTAAATCTTGTTATAAAAATATTACCAACATAAACTGCTTTATATAAAAGTTTCGCTGTTTTAGTTTAATGTGTCCGTATACTGTTCAGATTGTCAAAGATTATAAAACTTTTGCGAGGACAACCGCCGTGATACATTTTATTACAAAATCATTTTCGCTTTTTATTATAATATCATCTCAGAGTTTAATGTTATTTCGACATGAAACTTAAGTTTACTTTTACTTTTGTATATAAATAAACAATAACTTCTGCAAAATTCAAAACTCTTGGTCGTAAACAGCGTAGATAATGTTAAAGACAAATTAGAAAATGTGGAGTATTACATGGCTACTAACGTAAAAACAGTAATTTCACTGTTTTTTTACTCTTTTTATTAGTATTAACGTAAAGGTAAGTATTTAGCAGAGTTGTCAAATCAACATCAATCAGGAATCAAATTGCTCATACCTTGACTAAGTAGGTCGTTTCCGTCGCAATGTATCATAAAGTAAAGTAAAGCCTACCTATTGAAACTACCACAAAAACAATACGCCTGGATAAAATTCTACTGTAAAAATACAATGTTTTCCGTATAAAGTATATTAAGAGTGATTTTCATTTGGGATTAATTAAAAGCAACCTGAACAAAGGTAGGTAGAGATAAACTACTCTATGCATAATATATGATGTGCCTTCTGGTCTGTAGTAGCGTACCCGACGTTAAAGGAAAAGCTCTTCGTAAACCGATTAAATTAACAAATTGATTACTTTGTACTCATCCTAATAAATAGGTAAGACTTCCCGTATCTAATGTAGAAGTATAAATGAATACAGATTTCAATAATATGAGTAGTGTAGTGGCTTGATCGTAAATACAAGAGACACGTGAGGTGATCTAATTATGGGTGAATTAATCACAGGCGGTGATTGTTCTTTGGTGGTACATAAACAGAGCTTGCCATGACAGTCACAATAGTTTTAATGTGTTGATTGTAAGGCTGAGACTCAAATTACGTAGGTTATGTTAAAAGAGTTCTGAGTCTGAGTTTTACCAACAACAAAGAAAATACGAATAAAAGAAAAATTCAACGCTGTAAGTATATTGAGATATATTGCGTAAATTCATGGCTTTAGCAGAATTTAAAATAATTTTTGTATTTACAAAGTGCTTTTCATATAAGGTTTAAAGTCTCTTTATTCTCGACCACGAAAACAGTTACGTATTAATTGAGCCAATTTGTTTCGTGAAAGTTCGCCAATTTAGCCAAACTTTATACCATTGTTTTTCCTCAGATATATTCGGGTTTAATTTGCCTACCGGCCATATATGTTAGCTAAATATAAACATATGTCTCTATTCTAAATACTGAATTCAATTTTACAGATTGAAATTAAAGTACTTTATACGGCTTTCATCGAGTTTTTTTTTTTTCAAAACACTTTTATTTCATTATTTAAAAAAGAAAGGTTATGTTTCAAATATGCAATGCTAATAGAAGAATAGTAATAGGATTGTGAACTTTCGTAATTATTGTACAGTCGCTTATTTAAAGGTAAGAATCTAAACAGTTCGTTGAAAGATGAGATCGGACAATTCTAAAAAGAATCTAGACAGCTAAAGCGTAAATCTTAAGATGCAGCAAGTTTATTGTTGGTATGAGACAATGGCCCAGCTTTCTGCGTTCGCTGCCTATGATCGAAACGTTTTGGTATTGATATGTTACGAAAATCTAATAACTTTTATAAATTTTTGATATTTTGATATATTGGATCGTTACCTGTAATAACCTTTTTTATTTACACAACTCATTTAATGATTGCTATGCATAACATATACATATTATATACATAACATATACATATAATTATTATTAACTAGTTTTGACCGCTGCTTCACTCGCGTTTATGTAGTTTTATGTTAAGATAGAGAGATTTTTAGTAGTCTATATCTTATTCTGATGTATAAGCAATACAGTAAAGTTTTCTCAAAATCCATTCAGTAGTTTTTGCGTGAAAGGGTACCTTTTTTAATCGTCGGGGAATGCATTGGCGCATACTCCTCCGCGAGGGCGGGCGGAGGGGTTATATCGGACTCACCCAGGAAAAGATGGAGATATCCCGGTAATACCGACTCAACCTACCACGGTGTTCCTTCTCACAATCTAAACAAACATCCATCCATCATTACAAACTTTCAAATTTATAATATTAGTAGGATATACTACATGTATATCCTACTAATATTATAAATGTTAATCAACATTAATAATTTTTTATACAATTTGTGTATGAAGTTAGATCGTTTATTATTATCCCGGTCTCGTTGCTTTAATTCGCCATAATTAGGTATGGCTACTGGGAAAGATTTTATAATCTCTTATAATGTCTTTGGTTATTGGCTTAAATTAAAGCAAATACACATAATATGGTCTTACGTTTACGCGAATGTTATACTTTGAAATTAAATTACATTTATGGATTATTTCGCGGTTTATTTGAAAACACTAGATTTATATAATTTAAAAAACTAATAAACAACTGTTACTATAAAACTTTACTACGATTAAATTAATTTAATTAATACTAAGTAGGTAATATAAAAATATTTATACATATAATATGACCGCAAACAGATTTTCCATTAAAAAAAAACATGCGGGGCAGTCTTTGGGGACTGCCGATAGAAGTGAAAACTAAGTAACTAGCGTGCGGTGACGATGACGCGAGTTTCACGCTTTTTGTTCACCCAAAAAGTGCTCAACGCGCCTAAAGAAATCTTCACTTCAAAACTATTGATTTCTTCATACAAAACACAATTTCGAAGGTTAAGATTCTGACTAGATAGATTCATGTATAAATCTATAAGTGAACCAAACTCTGCACATGTTGCTAAACTCTTAAGATTGACTACAGAAATGTTCGGACACAGAACGAAACAAACGATAAGCAATTGTTTGGTTGAGACTTGCCTGGAGGCACTTTTATAAAATGTAGCTAAAAACGTATCACAAAATATAAAAAAATATAGGAAATACGCATTAATTTAGTTTAGTCGATTTGAGTGACAAGTATAATAATATATATATATATATATATATATTAGCGAAAATTATGTATATAAAAATAAAACCGTATATATAATATGTATTTGCTGCTGTTATACATTGTGCAGGGCTATTATGTGACACTTAAATATAATAATTATATTTATTGTGGCTCAAATACATACATTAGTTTAGTGCTTGGAGTATCCTTTTAAGCAATTAATGCTTGTGTTAGAGGACTAGGGGACTAAATATGACCACACCTTTCTGTTACACGCTGTATAAACCTTTTTTTCTTATATATTTTTATAGACATTTCCGACCCACACTGAGATTAAATACTGTGCCACGTAGGACTTTACAAACATTCAAATGACGGACACAAAAACCATCTAGACTCGGAACAACTATTTATGGACCACACAAAATTTTTGTCCCGTGTGGGTTTCGAACCCACTCGGGACAAAACCACTTAAACTACGACATCCGTGCTGTCATAAGCTGCATATTCAAAAGCTGCAAACCAGCGACCACACAGCCCCTGTGTAGCTGTGTGGTCGCTGCTGCAAACTTACCACCTTGTTAATGCATATAAATTATGTCTTACCTGATTATTAGGAAAAGTGCCGTCCTTGTCGATAGCGTTGACTTGCGTAACCTTCGTCCCGACAGGTTCTCCTTCCAGCACCGTCTCTTGTTCCCGCTCCGTGAACAACGGGATCTCATCGTTCACATCCTCCAGCATAATGTACACCGTCGCCTCCGATGCCAGTTGTTGTGCGCCGTTGTTCTACATTACAATAAACAAAGATTTCAGTATGAATTTCCAATTTCAACCGCCCGTTATCCAATTACGTCCGAAAGCTGAATAAATTAATTTAATGTTTTCATAACTCAATATTATTTCCCGTCACAGAGATATAGTATCGGACAATAAATTATTTGCGCACATAGCTTCACGTAACTTAAATAAATATTGCAATTTTACATAATTGAATTCAAATAGCAAACAGTCAATTTATATAGGAAAATGAACATGCAACACCTATATGAATGTACACATATTGTGATTTCGAAACGTTATTTTATAAACAATGTGTGTGTTTACTTAAGGGTATTCTTGTGTGGATATAAGATTAAGCCGAACCGACGATAACCGCGCACGACGCGCAACACATAAAATATAAATGCTCACCTCTACTCGGATCGTAAGATTATATTCCTTGATGCTCTCATAGTCGAGCGGATGATTAACTTTTATATCGGCCCATGTAAATCCGTTGTCTGCCCTTTGTTGTAAATAGAAAGTGTGGAATTTGTTGGTCTGGGCTGTGGAGCCGGGCATCAGCCGGTAAAACACGGTCGGGTTGTTCTCAATGCCCGAGCTGAAAATAACAACATATTATAACATCCCTTTTTCATCCAAATACCAGTTCCAAAACCACAGATACGACTACATTAGGCACATGACAACATCAACAATTGCGAATGACAACGATTCGTTCAGAATATGAACGAACAAAATGAATGATTTGTTGGACTTTAAATGAATCAAGGGGCTACTTTCTATTACATTATTACTTTATGCAAAAACATTAACGAGAGAAAAATAACAGAAATATATAAATAAATGTTTCATTTGACAACACATTTACAGTTTGGTAACGTTAAATCGTCTTTAAAATCCTTTCAATTGAAAAGTACATTGATCTTGCATTTCGACTATACGTAGGTAATCGCTGAAAGACTGAATTAGTAGTTCGTCCGGCAAAGTTTTGTTCAATAAACGGGTAAACAGTTCAAAAGGCGAGTTTGCTACAAATTGTTTTGGAACCGACGCTAAAAATTTCTAGAATACCGCAGTGGTAACATTTTGCGTGAATGCAATTTCCCAACGCGGCATTTCTTGTTTTTTAAAACGCTGTTTTGTTACAGCACAACATTTCTACATCAAACTATTCGGTTAATGTAGGCATGTAAAAATGATGGTTATAAACTGATTTTTGTATATTTACCAATATTATAAAGAAGAATGAAATTTAGTATTTTATGTCAAGTTTAAACTTTTGTTTGTAATGAATAAACGCAAAAACCGTTAATATCTTTCACCATTTATGCCGTATTAACATAGACTATATAAAACACATGCTACGCGCCACGGAGTGGAGCAGTAATCATAAACGCACATAAAACCGTAGGAGACAGCTAAATGGAAAACATTTGTACAAAAAATTTATATATTTAATCTAAGCTGTAACAATTATAATATGCAATTATTTAGACAGCTAATCAGAATTTCTCTGGATTGACCCGACACTAAACACACGACGAAATTTACTTTATGCTTTACACGTATCATTTTACATCACGTAAAAAATAAATAATTAAATTACAAACTTTATATTTTGTAAAAGTTTTCGAAGTGGTGACTCATTCACTATTTTATTTTTGTTTTATTGCTCCAAGCCGTGTTTTTCTACATTTGTAGTAGTTCAACTACAATCGTTGAAATCTAAGAACATAACGTATAATATTTTAGTTCCACTCGAGGTAATCAAAGCACTTAGTGATCATGGTTATTCAAAGTAGAATTATTGGTAATGAAAAATATAGTAGGTACCACCCTATTTTACATAACCGTATGAATTTATCGATACAGGTGCAGGTTTGTAGGTAAAAAAGTAAGTATGCAAAAACATGTAATACTATTTTCTGTTTAAAAAACTTTATTTCTCATTCAGATAATACATATCACTTACATGAGAACAACAATTTTTATATAAACATTAATAACATTAACCCGGTGCGGGTAGTTTAAAAATAATAAAAACTCGGTTAGTAAAACTGACGAAAAGAATTCAGACTGTGAGTGTCCAAGCGAAGTCGGTGGTCCAAGTTAAAGGCTTTTTAATATAATCACGATAGAAGTGTTTTGTCTTTAGATATATGTGTTAGAAGTCTTTCCTTATTATATGTTTGCACTGACATTACAAACATTTTTATGCGAAGAAGCGGATGAACACTATTTACAATTAAAACGATAAAAAGTATCTTTAATTCTAATTTATAAAATAGTGTACAACATTGGTAGATTTGAAATTGAATGTAAAGTGTTTTTACGTCGCTGTTAGTTTATAGTTATGTAATGTATAGCGGCAGACCAAATTATTTTTAAAATAAATTTATAAAAAACTATGATCGGCGTAACTATTTCAAAAGACTTCGATCCAAACAAGATTGATCGTCAACGGTAAGTACCATATAGGTTTCGTGAGCACTGAAGCCTTTTTGTAGGAAAACAAGATTGGAAAAACGTTTTTTTTTTTTTGTTTATCTGACATCTTGTTTTACATAATATTGTCTTCTGTTTACGCGAATGTTAATCATTGAAATTAAACTACTATATACGGTAACGCGATAAAATCCGTATATAGTAGTTTAATTTCAATCTTGTTTTACTATTTAATTTGATATATTAATAACGCACAGCTGACTACTAACTGAAACTCTCTTTATAAACAAACAGTTAAGTGTGGCTCTTCTCATCGTTTTAACAGTTTGATATAAAATTTATAAGATATACTGAAATTCTGTAGTTTTAATATCATCAGATACATTATCTAAATCAAATTCTGCAATATTTTGCTATAATGTCCGGACACAGAATAATCATTGGCAACGTACCGCACGTTCTATATGAAGTACCTACTCGATCCTTTAATTAGCTGTTAATTAGATTAAATTTTAACCATATTACCAAACTGTAACTGCATTGCGGTTTGCATTTAATACTAGGCACCTGCACCCTTTGAGATCGTTTCGAGTTAATTGACACCTCTCTATTGCATATTAGTACATATAATTATAACATTTTAAATACTTTGGCCTCATACGCTTTCACTTCGAAAGAGGTACCGTGCAACTTATTTGATATTTTCTTTCTAAGGCATCGATTCACTCAACACGTCCCGGTAGGATTGGTTATAAAATTAGTAAGGTGAGTTAGTAATGGTTTCGTCTTCATGTAGTTCTATCATTGTGAGTATGAAATGTGTGTAGTTTAGGACGAACAGATAGACAATAGAGATGTGAACCCAACTTGCCATCATTCAGCACTCTTGTGATTGATGCACTATGGATAATATAATAGTGCATAACAGTTACATATTATTAGGTATCTAAATATTTGTAGCCCGTGGCACTTAAGTGATGCACATTCATAGATTTTTAAACACGTTTTCTCAATATACTTACAATTAGCCTACAATTTTTCTTACACGTCAACTAAATATGCTACTCTACGCGACAACCCTACGATCAAATGAATTCGGAAATACGTGAAAAGAGAACAAAATATCTAAATTAATTACTCTCTTTTCCAAATGTCTTCAATTCTCTATACTATAGCTATAAGTAGAAGTCCTAATACCCTCCTTCAGTAATGTATTTTCAGCAAACTCAATTTACTCATGAATTATTCATGTTAATTCGCACTGAAACATTACTACAATCGAAATCTACAAACTAATTTTAGATTGTATTTACGTAAATGAGCTAAGATATTCCATTAGAGGAAATCTATTACAGAAACTTAATAGGAGCATTTATTTTTTGTATACCTATTTATTAAGAAGTAAGTAGATATAAGTTAATATAAAATTACAAATCATTAGAGCTTCCTACTATTTCTGAAATAGTCGATTACGCGATATTTCTTTATGGATTATAAAGAAGAATAAATCCAGATTTATAATGATTAAAAAACTAAAAACCTACACAAACCTACAAATAAGAAACACGCCAAATAAACCATATTGGCAAGCACTATTACAATGGTCGTAAGATTTTTTTAATAAACGATATCCTACACAAATCTACGAAATAAAACATTACCTATGTAATACCTCAACATGCTACTTGATTCCTTACATCAACATCCCGAATATTATTACGTATATGACTCATAATGCATTGATGCCTCAGCCTACATGCAAATACAATGAACATAGACTTTTTAATAAATAGATGAGTACCAATTTGATACCTCTCACAAGCTGTCTAAAAACATCTATTTATTTATTTAAAACTTATATACGCGGCAAGGTTCGAAAATTAAAACAGAATAGATGTTTTTAAACAGGATAACACAGTGTGCCCGTTCCACGTAAGCAGTGAGCCCTTTCAATGCACGCTGGTGAATCACGACAGTCCGCGTGTGCCATGATGCATTTGTAATTCACGGACAATGACAATACATCGTATTCAGATCACCAAGTGAGAGGCAAACGGTAGTTGTTGACGCTCGCGGCGCGCCGACTGACACCGCGCGACGGTAACTCGCCGTCCTTATCGAATCAGAACAAACCTCATCTCGTGTTTAAAACCGGTGCAACACTCGTTCAGCTTGAACTCACACGACAAAGACAGGAGGTACCAATCGAAAATGTCGATACTCTTCGCTTTAGCTGCAGTTCAAAGAACGATACTAGATGACGACATTCCAGCTCGCTGCTTGAAAGCAACAGCGAAAAGTGACGAATAACGATTCCTTCGAAAACAGACAACTGTCACACACAAAGGCTAAAACTGCGACTTCGTAAGCTAGAGCTGATACAGAAGTATCAGCTGTAGGAACGAAGGCGCGGCGGGCGGCGCAGCGCGGCGGCCGCGGCGAGTGCAGTGACGGGGCTGCGTGCGGTGCCCGTGCCGAACAGTTACCCACGCACCTTGCTTTCACGGACACCACTTTGGCGCCCACGGGCAAATTCTCTCGAATGTAGATCGGGCCGTACACCGTGTGGTCCCACACGGGGGGATTGTTCGCGCGATCCACTACGTCTATCTGGACCTCCACGGTTCTGGACAAGGGCGGGAAGCCCTTGTCTTGAGCCATAGCCTCCAACTTGTATGTTTCTCGCTATCGGGGAAAGAGTCGATGGAAACAGACAAAACCACGTCGTTAGTAGCGTTAAGGAGTGGAGGTGCGGCGGACCCGTGGGCCCGCTGCGCCTTATACCAACCTGGCTTTCACACTGGTCACTACGGTACCCACTGTGACATTCTCTTTGATGTGAACGGGGCCATACGTGGTCTTGTCCCAGATGGGGGGCTTATTGTTCCTGTCTACCACGTCTAATTCAACGTCCACGTCTGCGGAGGAGGGCGGGTCGCCTCTGTCGGAGGCGCGCACGCGCAGTCGGTACCTGTCCCGCTACAGATACACGGGTCAGAGGTCAGCGGGGAAAAACAAAACATAACACAACTAAAATATAAACACATAAGTACTCATTGCTAATAAATAATCAAAATAATTCAAAAATAAACGTACTAAGTATTTATGTTTCACTTCCACATTGCTATTGGCTGTTTGTAGATATTATGTATTTGACAGTACAATGTGCTGATTAAGTAAAGCTTACACTCGTCGTCTCACATTCAGTAAGCCAAATAAAACATGAGAAGAATAAGGTAAGGTAATAGATAGAGAACTGTAACATTACGTCCGCTCACGTCGTCTGCTCCCACTCACAGGCACTACTTCGTACGTCGTACTTACAGTAGAGATCATTCCTTACTGTTGTAGCCAATATTAGATGGTGCAAGAAAAAAATTGGAAATAAAAATGTTGATCATATTTTACAAGTTTCGTCTGTACAATAAGGAGAAAGACAAACTGTACATTATAATAATTAAGGTACTTTTTACAGTAATCGAACTAAACTAATCTTAAAAATTAAAAAATAACGTAACAAAAAGCAGGCAAATGCATGCAGCTCTGCATACAAGACATGGCGGAAAGGTCAGGTTGTCATATGAATGGTTTGGTGACCTCGTAATACTACAACGAAACGACACTCATTGAAATGAATATATTACAAACGATGGACGTTACGTTTAACTGTACAAATTTTGGAATTGAGAACGATGCCCCTTTCACAGAAGGAATAATGTCACAACTGGCCAGATGGCCAAACTGCCTTGGGGGCAATCTGACCATCTCATTTATTAACTAATATTATACAATTACATTTATATAGCACTGCCGCCCTGGAAAAAATTCACAATTATCATGATCATAGTATGGTACACGATATCAAATTGCATGAGTAGTCGTCTAGCTCAGCGAGAAGTAAACGGGCGGAGTCGAACCACCCCGGCGTTAGCCGCTCCGCAAAACAAAATCAGAGATTAGTAACAAAACATGTACATAATACATATAATACTGATAGGTATGTTAAAAGCGTAAGCTTCCCAAATCAATTAATCGATTAATTACATAAAATAAACTTTGAAACTAGTTAGTGCGAAATATACAGAAGTGCTGTTACAGAAACTGTACATGTTTTAGAACTAAACATAGGTCTCAACGGTGAAATATTTACAGCAGTATTATTTTTGTTACAAGGTAAGTATTATACACAAGTCGTATTCATCTGTAAGATAGTCAATGCAAGACGGTGCTGCGGAAATAAATCTTAACGAAGATTCAGTGCGGAGCCGACGCTGGCGGCAACTCAAACTAATTGTGCTGCAAGAAGAACAAGCCCCCACGGCCGCGGGGCGCCCGCCCGCGCCGACCCCGCGTCGCCGTTCAATGGACAACTACTCCTCACAGCCAGGATTTACCCCTCTTCACAGCAATTTACAGCAGCGGTAAATTTAGAACTATTTACATGTAAATAAACTTAAAGTACGTGCCAATTGAATCCTAAGGCCTGTAGGTAGCACTCATCCACCAAACTTTGTAGTAAAGTTGATCCCTTTCACTCGTCAATCTTGTCATTCACTTTCACCAAGTGGTCGGTATATTGGTATAGATGTAAAAGCATACTTACGTCGAGTGGCTTCTTAAGAACGATCCAGCCCGACTCGGGCTGGATTTCAAAATACTCTATATCGGCGGGGTTATACGGAGCGCTCAATGTGTATACAATGGCGCCGTTATTATCGGCATCTTCGTCAGATGCGGATACTCGCAATATATTCGTGCCAATACTAGCGTCTTGTTTAACGTTCTCCACATATTTCTGCAAGACATATTACAATGACAGTCAACAACCACAGTGGATCGCTGAAATACATGCAAACAAAATACTAATTGTGATTTCATGCAATATTGTGCGAACTACTCGCTAATATGTACAGTCACTATGTTGCTTACTTGTCTGTCGAAGAGTGGGGGGTTGTCGTTTACGTCGGTTATTTCAACGGTAAACGAACAAACTCCTTCGAGCGAAGGCTCGCCCTGATCTGTTGCCTTTACCGTTACAGATACGAATTTACCATCATCACCTTCTCTGTCGAATACTTTGTTTGTCGATACTTCGCCTGTTTCCTCATCTACAGTGAATTTTGTGCCTTTCTGGTTGGGCTGCTGTACTATTGAATATTTAACTTGACCATTGACGCCTTTATCTTCGTCTGTAGCATGAACTTTTATCACTGGGCTACCATTAGGAGCTCCTTCTTCAACTTTCGGGAAGTAAGTTGGGCAGTCTTTGAAGATAGGTTTGTTGTCATTTACGTCCGTAATGAAGACGACTACGACCGCTGTAGAAGTATGTATCGTAGCATCTCCATTTACGCAGCAAGCGCCGTCATCCATAGCAGTGACGTTAAGTTCATACTTGTCCCTGTCCAGAGATATTGCTTTATTGTGCAGACGGATGACACCAGTAATTTCTTCGATAACGAATTGACCGGAGCTGGTACCTCCACCGACGAAGCCGAATCGGACATTGTCTCCGTCCTTATCCGAAGCGACGACAGTGGTGACCAGAGTGTTGGGGCCTGCGTTCTCATCAACATTAGGCGTGTACACTTGCTGTGAGAATTTCGGTTCTTCATCGTTTTTATTCTTCGTATATACTCGGACAGTAGCCGTGCCTGTTTTCGCCGGTTCACCTTTATCTTTAGCGGTAACTACAAATTCGTAGTAGGCGTTGTTATTGTCTGCGTCGAGCTGCTTGTTGTTTGTGATTATCCCGTTCGAGTCCACGCTGAAGTGGTCATCTGGAACGAGTGAGACATAAAATTATTCATAATTTTATAATAACGCTCTTATTCATAACACCTATAAGAAGTTTATAACGTTATAAGAAAATATCTAAAAATACTGTTAATTAAAGTGCACAAAAATGTTACTTGCCGAATAAAGATTCTGTTCATAATGAAGGTTTACAGTACGTTTCTAAATTATATTTTTACATAATGTTTATAAGACGTACTGATTATTTTAAACTTAATGAATAGTAAATAATTCGTTTTTTAACAGACCTACACTCTTGCACGCTAGGACTAAACGAAATATCATCGTGCAATAGAGACAAGTACTACTCGAAATGATTATACCTTCGAATTCATCATCGTTCGAACATCTTAAACTTCTTTTTTTGGGGCCGCTGGCCGCTGGTACCAATTCAAACAGTTCTTCAGAGCAATTCCCGTGAAAGAGTCGGTAGAACACGCAAAGAGACACTAAGTCTCTCCTTTGCTCAAACGACTCCAATCTATCCGTGAGATTGGGATCATCAACGATTCGAACTGCCCGTCTTTGCAGAGAGTCAAGTGGGTCGAACTGGTATTGGGAGCGCCTGCTCAGAGATCTGAGCAGTGCTCCACGTGCGGCCGGACCTGTGCTTTATAAAGCACAAGACGTTGACCTGGTGTGAAGTACCGCCTCGCTCTGTTGAGTACATCCACCTTTTTGCTCGCAAATTTAGCTTTATCTTCCAAGTGACTCCGAAACTGGGCTTTACTCGAGATTTCCTCGCTGAGGATCCTAATCTCTTCTGATTCGTCTTCCAAAATTAAACCGATTTTAATATTTTACTCATAAACATTATGAGAAGTAATTGGGCTTTGTATGTATGTTTTATTTATAAATTTTGTTAAATCTATTTGATGGATGTCTGATAACAACGATATAAGATGAGAATGTTGTAATTTTGTTTTATTTATAGTCGTCATAATAGTTAAATTATGAAAGGAGAAAACATAGGGACATGATTGTAATAGATACGGAGTAGCAGCGGAGGGCATAAGTTGTGAACGCGCTCGATAGAAGGCGTTACCATTCAAATTAGAAGTCGGTGTTAAGATTCTCCGCCACTAGTATATAAGGTCAAACGAATATTGTTACATTTTGAATACTATTATTACAATAGATCAAGTCGATATCGTTGTTTGATTTATTTCCATAACAGTTAGTCGACCTCAGCAGAACGAGTAGTAGTGTTCCGCGAGTTATAGTATCGGCAAGTTCGGTGCTTAACACGGAGTAACATCTTAAACTGTTTATGCTCTAGTGTCACAATTCAGAAAGCAGAGGAATACGTATGTAAACGCAGCCCGCTTTTCCTCTTAAACCTTTAGTAAAGTTTTCTATGTATTAGGCCTAGTAGGTAGTAAAACTTGAGCAATTAATACCAGTAGTTCTATATTAGATATGTTGTTACAGCAAATAACTTTATATGCTAACAAATAAATTAGTTTCATATGTCTAAACAATACAAATTTACGTGCAACATTAAACACTGACGGAACACAAAGGTAACACAAACAGTAAGATAGTTAAAACAACAATGTTCTAAGAATAATGTTGTAAGTAACGCCATTGTTCTGTGTGTAACATTATGCAAGAACATCCGATTAACCATAAACGAGTCGAATGTAAACACTTAACTAAGAAACTCTGCTTATACTGTGAAATACAATTTTACCCACATTATATACATGTCATTAACCTCTCTACATTTTTGTTATAACGCCATCTAGTGAGCAAAATGTTTGATACTGAAACTAGATGGTGCTAGTAGTCGAAACTAATATTTTTAATACAGTTTGAGTGTTCAATATAATAAAATATTCACCTGAGACTAAATACTCGATTTCTGCGTTCTTCCCTGAATCTGCGTCCATGGCCTTGACCTTCAATATGCTGGTGCCGAGCGGTATGTCTTCGTCGACGTTGTGTGCTTGGTAATCTGGCAACTCGAATTTCGGTGCGTTGTCATTCACGTCAGTCACGCGAATTGTTAGCTGGAAAATTAACAAATTCAATGATGTTAGCTAATAATCCTAACAGCTAAGAAATATGAGATGAGAACGTTTCAAAATTATGAATTAATTTACATTCATCATTAGACTGAATTCGATCATTTAAATTGAAAACAACAATAATCAATTTATAACAAACTAAACTATTAAAATCATGCTGACAGTACTGATTTAAAGAGTCAAACATTTATAAGCCAATTAACAAATAAACCATCATTATAATAGGAAATAGGAAATATATTTATTGGATCTCTATCCAATAAATATATTTCCTATTAGAATACGACATGCAAGCCCTACATTAAAACTAAATATTATAATGATGGTTTATTTGTTAATTGGCTTATGTTTATCAAATAGGAATAAGAATGATGAAGGAGTCCTAATGCTATGCTTTTCGACAATATTATAATTGAAGTATAATAATAATATATGTATAATTCAAATTTGAAACTTCTTATTGGAAGGACCAACAATCTGTTCTCCATTAACCTATCAATAGGGCGTGGCAGACGTTACATTGAATTATACATATTAATAATTTAATTTTAAAGAGACATTGGTTCAAACTTTACTTTGAAATTATGGAAAAAAAATATAAATGCAAGAATCTACTATAGTAAATTTGGTCAGTGATTAGTCTTCATTATTATATACCTCGACTGATGTAGAAAATCCTCCAGAATCTTCAGTGGCCGTCACGACTAAGGAGTACACGTGGGGCTGTCTTAGGTCTTCGAAATCCAATTCTTTTGCCAGCTTGACGATGCCCGAGGTTGGCCCGATGTTAAAGGTGCCTGCGCCTTGCCCTTGTGCCTTCAGAGTGTAGCGGATCTCACGGTCAGCAAAAGACTTGGCTTTCACAGATATTATGCTGTAACAGAAGAAATTACTGGTTATAATAACGCAGATTTTAAGAATAGAACGTATACCCCGTAATGTACCATCTACTGGGGTAAAATAACGGCTTTGCAATAACAGTCGAAGTCTCAGTATACGGACATGGTTAGTGTAATATTATGTGGGGGTACATCGAGAAACCAAAATGTGTAGGTGGATTTAAGAACATATTCCTCACAAACGGAAATCTGACGTCATAAACGGAAACCTGATACTTATGACTGCGGTCAATGCAACCTGGTCGAAACGTCAAGCCATTAAAATAAGGAGGTTAGGTATTGAGCATGATGACATACTCCGCAGCGCTACTTTATATGCTCTTCGTGGATAATAGGTAGTTTGTCGAGATTACAGGTTCAATTCCTGTTTTATGCATTATCTTTTTACTCGTTTATAATTTACACAATAGTACGTTCATTTCGTTTCGTATTACGATTAGATCTAAATATCCCATTTTGTTTTAGGTTAAGATTACTTATGTAGATTACAAATATAAGAATCACACAAATGCTTGTCTCGTAGAAGGATCGAACCTACAAATCTCGGCGCAGTAGACTGCTACTAATGCGATGACATAAAGACACAACCACTACGCCATCCGTGCAATCATATATATTCTTATTTTAATTTAATGGTTTCATAGTTAATGATGACTCTGTCAACGGTGCAAATATACCTACCTCATTAAATTTATTAATTAATTACTATTGCTTACTTTATATGTTAAATAATTACAGACCTTATTATATTAATGTAACTTCATAATTTCATTTTAACATAAATTTAATATCAAATTTATATTGGGATTAAATATAATGACCATCAAAAATAATAATTGCACAACAAATATTGCACAGCATAACGAGCCCCTATACCTCTCAAATCACTGCATTCCGTATCGGAAAGGTAAGGTTATAATATGTTAGGTTCCTTCTTAAACCCACCCAAAAATAGTCGTCAATAGCCGTCGACATAGTTTGATCTCTTTAAATATATTTTGCTGTGCAGTTAAATACTAACCATTTATATTTATTTTAAAAGCATGTTTGAATGTTATTTGATAAACAGAGCAATATGATTAAAATCTACTGTTTGAGCAGCCAATACGTAAAAAGGGTTTGATTTATGGAACGTAAATACTCATATTGACTGCTATATGATGTCAGTGATAGGTAGGTACATGAGCTGGTGGAAACTTATTTACCCATCTGGCGTTCAAATATCTTTCTAAAATGTTATCCACTTGACACCCACGAGACATATAAAAACGATCTATTCGTAGTTCAGGCGACGCCGCAAATAGTACAGAAAATATAGAAAGATAATTTTAAAATACGTAGAAAAAGTTATGGGTCATGACGAAACCGCGATATAACCAAAGTATGTAATAATATTTACGCAAACTGACAAAGCAATTACTGCAGCTTTTTATTTAATCTAATAAAGTAATAATAATAAAGTTTATTTGCAACCAAACATGTATCATACATTACACATCATAATGTGGTACTGTTCCCTGGACTAAATAACAAATATTATAAAATCTATACTAATATAATATTATAAAGAGGAAAGAATAGTATTTTTATATCAAATATTAATGGGCCGATATTTTTAATTCTTGTGCAATTAGAAAGCTACTGTATCTAGAATAACATAGGTTATAAAACATCACCCTACGAGTCATGGGAGCGAAGCGGAGATCATAAACGTGGGTGAAACCGCAGGGGAAACAAATAATTATATCGCATTCGACTAAAACATATATCACACAGCGATCTATAGATCAAACAGTATGTCATTTTGATCCGTTAAATAATCTTTAGTTCATTTAATACATATTACATCGTATTCAATACAATACAGAGCACTCATTTTATAATGACGAGGTTATTGACCACTAAAGGCATGTCAGTCTTGCTATAAAATCACGCAGATTATATTTTGACAATTACTTTAGTATATAGCGTATATAATATGATCCCTGTATAGGAACTGTCCCAATGTTGGACACAGGCCTCTTCTAAGGTTAGGCCATAGCACCATGCTGTCCCAGCGCGGGTAGCCAGACTTCACAAATCTTCGAGAACATAATGGAGAACTCTTACACATGCAGGTTTTCTCACGATATTTTCTTTCACCATTAAAGCGAACGGTACCTTATTAATTAATAGGCACATTACTTCAAAAAGTCCGAGGGGAGCGCCTTGGAATCGAATTCGAGACCTCTGCGTTGCAATCCAACAGTCTCCTTCTGGGCTACCGCTGCTTCATATTACTTTTATGAAATAAGTAAATATGCCAATTATATATTTAAATCTAGCGAGAATTAACACGTGTTAGGTGACCTAATTTATCAAGTTTAATGCGGCCATGCTAATAGAGAAATTCCGATCAATTGAATGTCTCACACTTACTAAATCTAAACCAATTTAAAATAATCAAAAATAAACATGTGCTTTACTAACAACTAGGCATCATGTCTTGATCTGGTAATAGTCGGATTTCTTACATGATAGATAATATACGCCAGTATGTTGACCATTATATCAATTGCAATTCTCAAAGTTTAAGCAATTGTCGTCTGGATTGATGGTAGAAGTAATTGAAGAGATTTTTTTGCCAAAACTACGTAATTGAGAACTACGTCATAGATTTGATGCACCAAAATTATCATCTGTGTTTATAAGACACTAATTGTACTGGAACCATATTGTTAAAATATATAGTATAACCACTTGAATGTTTATATTCTTGATCAATCTTTATATATATAATTCTTCTGCACGTGTGTTGACAGTGAACTCCTCCTAAACGGCTGGACCGATTTGAATGAATTTTTTGTGTGTGTTCAAGTGGATTCGAGGATGGTTTAATTTATTTTTCTTTTTTTCGCCTTTACATGACAACGTCTTTCGGGACAGCTAGTAGTATTATATATTATCTTTATGAAGAGCTAGCCTAAGTAGCCTAGTAGCCTTTTTTACGGCTGCCTTTACAGGAGCCTTTCTTTAGTATCGCTTGCGGTCAGCATCGTATTTATTTTCTTAATTAAATCTGATATCTCTATATTAAATCTATTATCTCGTCGTAATATTTTTGGCTAACACTCCAAATTATTATACCATGTTTTTCTTTTAAATATATCTAGACTAGTCATAACGAGCTAGCATAAATTAAATTAAATCTGGACTTGACTTGTAGATTTGACTTGTAGATTAGATTTGACACGTAGATTGACTAGAACTCGATGTTTTTTGGGGGGCTAATTGTCATATGTACATATATTGATATAAATCATATTGCAAAAACATTTAAAAGTAATGCCAGTTACTTCCCTCCGTTTTTCTTTGATGAATGAATTGAAAAATATATAATGTAGCAGAAAAAGCCTTCACTGGTAATAATTTCTATATTAGACTTCACAAACACACAACAAACACACGAGGTGACCATTTCAACCACGACGCCATTAGTGTAATCAAGATATTGATGCTATTGCTACATACGTACATATACAATAAAAAAATTATTTGTGACCGGGTCATATATGTAGTTGATTAAAATGTATGATAAGATATAAGATAAGGTATGGTAATGGGTTATTAATTATCGGAACTAATATCATAAAAGTTGTAAAAAAAAGTGTGTATGTTTTATTGGCGCATGCATACAGGGGGGCAGTTGAGCCATTCCCACCTCAGAATTGTCCAATACATACCCCAAGATTAAGGTAGATAACTCGAAATTCGAATGAGGTATATAGTAGAGCCCTTCTGAAAGATAAATCCTTAATTTGCCAATGGTTTGTTTGTACATTATTTTCGTCAAAATACACTATTATAATTCTCACTCGGTCATTCAGACCTTACATGTAACTTTAGACCTGACCACATTTTATTTCTATTTACTTATTTTTTTATAATTAAGAATTTTATTAAAATAAAAACATGTTACAATTATTTTAAACCCACCAATCTGCATAACAGTTTGTCGGCGGGATTAGCGCTCGGTTATAACGTACATATACATATGTAAGCAGTTTTACGCTCTCGGTTAATACAGTGATTTAATAATAAAATTATTAATAGTATCTAATCGTATTAAAAATTAAATAAAATACAAATAATAAAGAAAGAATTAATTAAAAAATTTAAGCGGTTTATCTCAATAATAATTATAGTATACATTTTTAAGTTTGCTTCTAACAGTTTGTTTCTTCATTACATCAACATTTGTTCTCAGCCAGGCATGTTTGACTAAACAATTTAGGGGTCAAATACTTGCTGGTTCTTTTCACTATTTTGGCTGGTTCATTATTTTTTGAAGTTCTATCTCTCAAACTAGGTTTACGGTATTACCTTAACCTACAATGTTAAGTATAGCCTTTACTTTTTAGATTAAAAATTAATTAAATAAACATTCGTGCAAATGTAATTTCACTTTATGAGTTGCAATGGCCACCCAATGATTTACAATTATCATCACCTATTTTAATCACAATCATTGTCTAAAATAGGTAAAAATTTACTAGTATAATCATCATTTATTTTCAGACCCCATGTAACAAAGTTCCACTCTAATGCCAACTATAGAGTTTTGATATACCCTGAACTGGAACCTTCTAATAATCGCCTGACAATACTAATATCACTTAGCTTGTATATCCAATTCGAGACATCACGGTCTGTAATCGATTTTATGAAAACTAGACCAACGAGGTTATAATGGCACACAGTCAGTTTAAAAAAGCATTATAATAAAGCTTTTACATGTACTGTGGTGGGTTGTCGCTGCAAACATTAGCTAATCGATTACGCATACGTAAACGATCGATTCGTCGCGGTGGGCTCGCTACTTTCGGATAAAATATATGTCATTCGTTCCCCTTTCTTTCTTCTATCAACATTCAGGTTTTCATTGTCTGTAATATAAATACTGATTGGCGTAAGAATTGTTGATGTTTGATTGTTGGCTTACCAAAGATTATCAGCAACGGCAGGGAGTCAGCCACTGTGCCCGAAAGAAGGTAATATAATGACCACACTCTGCCTCATGATAAGCGATCATGTGGTCTAAAAGCAGTGGCCTCCACACCATCCTCATAGCAATTGAGGCGATGTTGAGGTCCCTACTTTGGCGGCCTAAGCAAGTATTTTTTCACGCCCCGCTTAAAGGACCCAGTATTGAAAGAAGGAAACACGTGCCTTGGCAGAGAATGCCATGCCTTGATCGTTCGGCAGAGGTTTGAGGACCCAAACTTGTTGGTGCGCGTTCCAATCGACTCTACCGTGACCTAAATCATAGTTGACGAAATGCAGGTATAGTACGCCTCTTCCTACCCCTTTAGGGTTATTGGAGTATTAATGTAGGTAATATAAATGTACATGTGTACGATTGTATCGATAGTCAAGTCGCATAAAACTTCTGATAACAGATAATCGTGTGGTCTATGGTTAGATTCCTGAATCAAACAGAAAGTTGTTATATATTTCTCTAAGCATATTATGGGTGCAATACGGAGTGTGGAACTACGCCTGGTAGCCTACAATAAGATTGCGGCCTATGACGTTGAGGAAGACGTAATGACATGATTTTCCTTAATTAGTGGGTATAAGCGTTAATTATCTATCAAAGTTAATTATTGTTTGCTTTAACGGATAAGGAAAACATTCTAAGGAAACCTGCATACCTGAGTGCTCTCATTAATATTCCTTAATGTTTGAAGAACACGCACTTGTCTAAGGTGGACTATGACAAATAGAGCTTTTCATCTTTATCTAGCTCCCCTAAGGAAAGGAAACCCTGTTTATAAATTGCCTCACTTCTGGACACCAGTAATGCATCAAGAAGAGAATATAAACTCAACACTCACACTAACAATTATTCAACTCCTAGTAAAAAGCTTTCTCTTCTAAGAAGCTAGTGAATACATAAATACATACATACATAAATTCACGCCTGTTTCCCAGAGGGGTAGGCAGAGACTACGGATTTCCATTTGCTACGATCCTGACACACTTCTCTGGTTTCATTCACTTTCATAACATTCCTCATACACGCTCGCCGGTTTAAGGTGCTCTTAACCTGGCCTTTATCCAGAACGTCTCCGATCTGATCAGGAAACGTTCGCCTAGGTCTTCCTCATGCGACTGTTCCATTCACACTAGCCTTATAAACTTTCTTAGTCAGTCTGTTCTCGTCCATTCTTTCTACATGCCCAAACCAACTTAACATACCCTTTTCTATTCTCGTCACTATATCCACTTTTATGCCGCATCTCTCTCTAATCACTAGTGCTAAGCTAGTGAAACCATCAATAATAAGTGTATTTGTAAACATTTGTGAGATTTTGAATTGCTTTCTCATACACAATAACGAAGATGTCTAATCTTTAACAATAGTAATAAACGAAGGATTGTTACTTAAGTCACAATTTATTACTATAGAACAATAATTAGGCATTTTTCATTTATAAAAAATTGTTACAAATTTATTTTATTGTCACACATGTCGTTGACTGTAAATAATTTGGGTTAATAATATTGCATGTAAAATCACTTACTCGGAATCCTTCTTCTGATTCTCAGCGATTTCGGCTTCATAACTCGGTAAGTAGAACTGTGGTGCACGTTTGCCGCCTACAATACTAAGGCGCTCCTCCGGCGTGGACTGGAACCTTCTCTCGTCAACGCGGCCGTTCTGAAATGTTTAAATGTTATGTTATATCCTATTGCCTACGTATAAATGAATCAAACGATTTAACAGATGTATTTCACCAATTAAAACATTACTATTTTGGTTTTATTTTTTTATAATATTGTCTTATGTTCACACGAATAATTTCGAATGTTTATACATTGAAATTAAACTATGTACTTTATACGGATTTTGTTGATGTTTATTTTAAAACACTTTTATTACATAATTTTGAAACTCTTACACTACTATTATTGAACTTTACAGAATTTGAGCTATTTAAATTAATTAAAACTGTATATTTAAGTTTACACTTTGCCCCGACCGACGCTTCGGTGCTTTAGGTACAGCAGCCATGTTCATGTAAATTTCAAAATTATGTAACAAAAGTGTTTTAAAGTAAACAACGCGACAAAATCCATGTAAAGTAGTTTAACTTCAATGTTTTTTTTTTCATTTACAGTCCTATAGTATGTGCCATATCATTTTGTTTTACTTATAAGTAGTTAAGTTTGTTAATATTAGTTAACTTGTAAATTATAATTGTTGCTTTTATTCATGTAAATTATAGAAAATTAATATATAATTTCTCATTAAAACATTAAAATAAGGCTGAAAGTAACAACATTTACTAGTTCAATAATTACATATTTATGTCCATGACACAAACTATGACTTAGCAATGGCTGTAGTAATGAAATAGTAACATAGTTAAAGTATAACATCGATAAAATAAGTATGACTCGCTCATAAAAGTGTAATGTGTATAAAATATTGAATTACTAAGTATGGTTTCTTTCTGGGAGCAGGCTATATTATAAAGCAGCGACAGGTATTTTGTTTTCCTCTGTATACAAAGCCTAAAGAAAACAATAGGCATCTTAATACCTAACATAATTGCCCAGGAGATATTAAATGCAACATCACTTACAGGTACACGTTTTAAATTCTTTTAAACCTAATTTTATCCTGGGCTCAATTTTACGAGACAAATAAGTCGACGGACATTTTAATTATTACAATTTTTAATTGGATTTTATTATTGCGTGTTTACAACGCAATATTTAATTGGCGAACGTAAATTTTTTCGGTGAATTGCTCAGAATTTCAATAATATTCATACGGATTTACCTAATATTTATACGGAGATACCTAATATTTATACGGATTTACCTAATATTTATACGGATTTACCTAATATTTATAAGGATTTATCTCATATTTATACAGTTTTTCTAATATTTATATGGGTTTACCTGATCCTCGGCCTTCACATACAGCACGTATTCCATGTCCAACTGGAAGGGATCTGTTCCTCTCGTTCGCACCACGCCGGATCTCTCATCGACCTCAAATCTGCCCCCGGTTCTGTCTCTGACGATGAAATAGTGTATGTTGTGATCCGTGTCCGGGTCCCTGGCTTGTAGCGTAAAAACGGGGGTATTCGGCGCAGCATTCAGTTGTACCACGGTTTGCATCGGCAATGGTCGGTTGATGAAATAAGGAGGCTCATCATTCACATCCTTCACATGGATAATAACCCTTTGATTATCCGTATCTGGAATATTTAATGGTATACTTAAAACTCCGGTGTTAATATTTGATACAATTTAACATAATGGCATATGATTTAGCTACTCAAAGTTCGCACTAATGGCATAAACCACAAAATTAAATGGATTACGAAATTGGCTTTGTATTTTAGCAAGTTTTGATCAAATATTCGCTAATAATATTTCCCGTTTCGTTTTAAGCTATATGTATTACAGTGAAACGGTACACTGAATCAACAAAGCCATTTTCATTCTCAGAAAAACGTAGTTGTTGGGTTTGTTGAAAATTTCACGCTGAAAATGTTCGCTGCCAGATAAACGGTAACAGTGGGTGTTGAGCTACGCAGCCGGTGTAAGGATAGTGTAAACTTTTTGTCTTGTTGTGTGCCGACTGCGGAGACAATTCACTAGTTTACACAGAGCAGAATCTGCTTATCAGGTGTTGGGAACAGTTTTATGTAGCTGAATTTCCTGTGCTTTTACTACACGAACTCGGTTCTTTAAAATGTAGTGTTACAAATATAGAACCACAAAGAAATCCACTTATATAAAGTAACACGAATTTACACTATATAAATGAAACAAAATACTAAAGATATTGTGTCCAGTAGTCATACTTACATTTCAGTGCAACTGTTTGGTTAGCGTGAAAAAGAGATATATTACAACATTAGTAACTCGTTACCACCAAATTAATTACTACATTCAATCAACTCATGACATACAACACGTTAGCCACATAATGTGTTAAGACTAATTCAGAAATCGCCACTTCATATATCATTAAATCATAAGCCGCTACAAGTAGCGACATTAATCCGACAAACATAGTCATAACAAAAAAGCGTTTACAGCAGAATACAAACAGCGCATATTATCAAACATAGCCTCTAATGCCGTTGTATCCTTTTTGTCCGAAGGGATTTTCCTAAATCCTCGGTATAACGCCGCAGTTTGCTGTAATCCTATTCCGCGACTCCAGTTCCAGCTATAGTTTCACACACAACTGAACATTACGATACATTGACCTCTAAACCTTTTCTTATTAAGATTTTATCCTAACGATAACGTAGCATGTTATATAAATTATACTATAATTAATAGAAACTAATGTCCAACTCGAACCTTGATCTATGCTTACGATATCTATTTACCTATTTATTGACATAAACTAAAAAAATGTGTTTATTTCTACAAAACTAGTACTGCCCGACAGTTTCACCCGTGTTGACGTTATTGTTGTTTGCTTCTTAGGTAAACTTTCTCAATAAACTTCCTTACATCAAAATATTTTCCAGATCAAACTAACAGTACCTACCTACTTAAGATTAGCGCGTTGAAACAATTCAAATATAAACTCTTTAGCTTTATAAGATTAATATGATTATCATACAACCCTGGAGGAAAGCATCGTATATTATCACAGATAAAATATGATTGCCTAGTGTAATATGCTATGCATAGTAAATAGAGAGAAAGCGTAAATCTCAGGGTTGGCAAACGACGCGATGTGTCCACCAAGCGCTTGTAGAATGTCCAATCCGACAGCTTTAGCATCAACTAAACTGACAATATATCTACACCACCCTGTAGCTACGTACAGTAACTGTACATGTTATAATTATTTTATAACCTAAATTAGGTTACTCTCGCTCCATTGCCACTAACTATTGGAAAATTATTCCAAACTACATTATAGTAACCATACCGTCATATATATGGCAGTATTTGCGATTCTCATCATTAAATATTTTAGCGTATTCGTTAAACATGTTATCGTAAATAACATTAATAATTAGTGTATACAAACGAACTCGTTTCATAATAACTCGTGTTTATGCGGCAGTGTACAAAACAAAAACAGTATCACATAATTTAAGTTAGTCTTGACAACAACAGGAGGGCGAATAACCAACTAAGGGAACATTTGTGGGTAGCTACACAAACTCTGGAGCAATGCCAAATATCTCAAGCATATATAGTATAAGTATACGTGTATATTGATGTATTGTGGTATTTGTTTTGAATGTGTGCCACCTCAAATCTATTCGCTTTTTATTTACTCTCCAAGCGCGCACCGCCCGAGAGCCGACGGGCCAATACTGTTTTGTTCAATTTGTCCAATGTTCCGTTTACGTCTACTAAATAAACAATGTTTTATTACCTAGTCTGTTGTTATAAAATCTGAGATAAACATTTTCGTATTCGCACTTTTATTAGTTTTAAATAACAATCTAAAGTTATCAAAAACAACGAGACAGTAGGTACACATCTAAAATTCGAAATCACACCGTTGACCCAACCCCAATACTAAAGACTTGGCTTGTTGCCAATTGCTGATAATAAGTCCATACTAAGATAAAAACCACCCATGGAAATACTGTTTTGTCAAGTACGAACAAATATGCTTAAATTGGAGTAATTCTTCAATACTAAACCGCAAGGCGATCAAAAAAGTAAATAAAACATTCATTTGAATCCCAGTTTATTGATGGGAAGAGCAATATAGAACATTCAATTTTCATTCCTTGATTGTTGAGAGAACAGTGGCATAAATGACACTCGCCGGCAACCGTGAAATATAGCAGGTTTTAACACGAGGTGCAGGTATGAGGCGGTAGCAAGTGGGAGGGCGGTGTAGGCCGCCGTGCCTCCTTCCCCAATGCTGCGCCACCCGCCGGCACGTACGGCGCACGCGTACTCTACGCCGGCGTGTTTTCCTCGTGACCATGCACAACTCTGCCACAAGTCACAACTCAACTTACATTCCATAGTATTTTTGCAACGGCCAACTTGTACGAATACTATTAACCGCTAAATTGTAACGTAAAAGCTGAATATGGATTTAAACTAACTTTCCAGCAAAACTAGTCTGATTTAAATTGTTGCACATAGATTATAATATGATGTTAACATAGCTGCGAGGTAGTGACCCGGAACATAAGGTATAATAAGGGTATCATAAGGTTTAACATTTTAATTGGCACCAAGTACCACCGCTTGTTAAAACTATTCGGCATTATTTGATTGTGTCATTGCGACTCCTACTCAGAATCCATATTCAATCAATTCCAGGTTTCCATAGCGACGCGTTAACAAATATTTTTTGAGTTCAGTAACACGATACGGCCAACCGTAAGGACGGTTTTCAGGGTTCATGGCGAGTTTCGATCGATTTAATAAGCTATATAGAGATTTTATCAAACTAGCGGAATTGGTATGCGCTCAACAAAGAGTTTAATTCAGTCTGAGTAGAAATGCGCATGCAAAGTGTCTATTACTTGTAGAGCTCAATATGAGCACACTGCGCGAAGCAGACAATGAAGCGATGAAACTTTAATAAGTTGGACGAGGTGCAACGTACGAACGTAGCGACAACCTTGATCTACGAGCATTACCATTTCATTCACTACTGGATGAGTTTAATATACGAACATCATTAGCACCTGATGTTTATCAACACCGACTCTACACTTATATTAAACCAATAATATAAATTTCTTATAAAGATCGCAGCAAAAATCTTCTAATCGCCATGTTTTGTCTGTGTAAATTTGACAGATCTAATTATTTTTGTGCGTCAATGTCTATTACAAAGATAAGCATTTGTTGAAGACGAAATTTGATAAATAAAGAGTAGAACAGAATCAAATATACACTAACTACTTAAGATTTTCATTTTATTTTAAATGACAAATTCACGAAATTTTTAAAAAGCTACGTTATCTATGCAAATGGTTTATAAAAATGATAACTTACACTGATTACAATTTTACGACAATATAAATTGTGCCACAGATAAGTAAACATTCTAGGTATGCGTTATTTTTAGCTAGCATAATTTCGGTAGTTGTCGCCGCTACCTGATAAAATTAATTATACTTTGTACTAATTATTAAACTACGTTGACAAAATATTTTTGACTGAACTAGTCTGTCTTTCTTTATCTAAAAGAGTTCGTCTGAACATTGCGAACGACCTACACATTTAAACAGTAGTCGTACAGCTTGTCAAGTGGTTGAACGGTATTTCTTCATCGCGACCTTTCCACGCCTAACAAACCACTTCTAAGTGTTACGAGAACACACATAAGAAAACATACAATAGTATTTATTTACTGCCATGACACTCCTGTGAATTCGATACTTGAGAAGTGAAAACATCGACGGGTATTCTTTGAAAAATCGTAGCAGATTTGGAAAAAGGCCAGATTAAATTGACGAATGTGCATTTAGAGTATGATGTACTTAAGTAAATGAAGCAAAGGGAAGATCAAATGAAAATTCATAGAACTACTCTGCTAGAACACATCAATTATGCTTATATGCACATGTAAGTAAGACATTGACTTTCCATTTTCAAATAGCAAATGTTTGTCTAACGTTATACGTAAGCCATCTTTTAAGAAAACAGACTATTTCAATTATGTATATTTTGCTAAAATAGCTTATCTCATATATGTAAGTTATGATGATTGTGAGTAGTCTCTTTAAAAGTTCTTGTACGAATGTAGCTTGACCCTGAGACATTTTGGAAACTACGTTAATGATGATGACTTCGACATGTTGCTGTTTATATGTACTTAATAACGCATTATTTATTTACGAGCACCATTACCAATACTTTCTCTTAAAATCACACATGCAGCGTGTGTGGTAAGTAAATATGAGTGAATCTTCACCTTCCATCTATCGAAAGGTCTTTGTATGTACAAAACGTATTTTGTTCTAAAATTTAACATCGTTCAAATCTATGGGCACGGTGGTGCCCCCGCCAAGGCGAGCCAAGCTAAGCACAATGGCACTACCTACATTTTCTCGAAGCGCTTCGTCGTTTTTTTTAAACTCTTATAACTTGGGTTTGGATTATACCAGATAAACAAAATTCTCGGGATATGTTGTCAATAGCGGACTTATTAAACATATAAAGTTTTAATTGCATAGCTCTTACCTTATGCCCATGTGAATGTAGCGAAAAGGCCAAGCCACATATTTTGACTAAGGTGTAGAGTTTGTGAAGTTAGGCATTGTAGAGTTAGGGCGTGTAGAGTTAGAAGCTTGGCTCTACATGAGATTTGATAACTTTTTGACAATGCGAGTCATATGGTCTCGTCTTGGCAACATTTTACATGAAAATGTTTTTGGTGGGATAAATTGTTCATAAGATTACTGTTACTACAATCATTTGAAACAACAAAGCATAGTAAATTATCCTAGCGACCCCTTGTCTCCATTAATTTACGACAATTGTTACGTAGATTTCATCAGATCTACAAAATCTTAAGATAATAAAGCTTAGTCCAGATAGGCACTGTAACAATAGAACAGAATATACTTAGAACTAATATTCTTTTGAAATTGGGTAGCTATTCAAATGATGGTAGGCATGAAGATACATTTTAAATCTTAAAGAAATACCAATAGTTACAAATGCTTTCTTTGAATTCGATTTAATTAAATGCTTAAAAAGCATTGGTACAGAAAAGAGGCTCACGATCTTTCAGGTGTTTTAACAATAAATCTTTTAATGAAACTGAATATAAAGTTTTATGTTTCTAATTCGTTCTTTTTGTCACCCTTTTAAAACATTTATAAATATGGCACTTAAAAGAACTCCGATCGTCGAAACGAAGTTTAAAATTCTCGTAATGCCTTCCGGCATAATATTATGAAGAGATTTATCATCGTAGATAAGGTATGCTTTATTTATGTAATGACTTAATGTACACCTATTGTTTCACATTTCAACAGTTTCACATCGACACGAATTAACTTCAAATTGCCGTCCACCCCTCAACTACGTACAACATCATGTTTCAGAAATGAGTTATAAACGCAAGCGTTATTTAATGTATCTTCAAATTCTGTTTAAAATTTACCGCAAACTAGTTTAACTTTGCATTTAATATTTTATGTGGCAATCAGGACAGGTACATTCAATATGTTATTACAGTTTACATTGACTACCAGTCACAGTTCGTTCAGCACAGTTGGACATGGTCCAATGATATCTATGCTATAATCGCCATAGGTGCTCTTTTGCATGTAGACTGATTCCCGTGCAGTAAAGTGACTACCTTCCCTATAAAGAATTGTCCATTGACGAGTCACGTGCCTCTAAGCGGCCGAAGCCTTCTTTTCACGTAATGACAGCTATTCCCCACTTACTTTCCTCATCTAAGAAAGCTGCGTGAAAATCTTACGTGTGTAGATAACATGTTCACAGGTGACTTGTTACATTATTCACATTATGATGTCATAAAATGTAGAAAAAGACTTCATTCTTTCTTTAGAAGAATGAACTCACGAGCACGTTTGTCGGTTTACATTTTACACATACTTTTGAAGCCATTCTTATCTTATATGTGTACGGATCTCGGAACGAAGTGGATGAATGGTATAGTTAACTTTGTTAGTCAAGTGAAAATTAAAGTTGGGAAATCCTATTTTAAACAATATAAGTATGATTAATTTATTAACAAATATAGTGTAACGATCATATTTTATTTCTCATACATATAATAACAGATACAGCAAATTATTTTATATTAGATAATTAATAACTCATTATTTTAATAGATAGATTTTCTTAAAATCTGTGTTCAGAAAAATATTGGCCCCGTAAAGCACTAGGATAACCTGGTGCTTGCATAGTGTGGTCATTAATTTTATTGTGTACAGTATCTAGTTGTTCCTGCAGATTGAACAAATTACTTTATGTTTTCCCATTAAAATGTGTCCTATTTTCTTAAAAACTGATCTTAAACCGTTTGAATTAACGTTTTGCATGACCTATTTGGTTACCTAGCTATGTGTTATACATAGCTAGGTATATAAAAAGAAATTGATATACAATTAATTTACTTTACGATATTTTAATGTATAAAATCAAATTATTTTTAAATATTGATTTTGATTATTGATAAAAATATATAGGTAGGTAACGTTTTTATTTACATGTACAAAAACAACAATCATACTGCAGTGCACTTACTCTCCGTGGTGGCGCACCATAGTGACGTGAATATTGTTTTCTAAGAGACTTTAAGTTTGAAACCGCGACTCGCGCCTCAGACCTATCAAAGTTGTGCAATAAATAAACTTATAATATATTTACTCTTTATATATATATATAATACTTGTGTTTTAATTACGAAAATCTTAGACAAATTTCATTCCATAGAAACAAACACAGAATAACACTAGCTAATAGAAAATAGTTCACTTTTGAACAGTCAATTACTAAATAGTAAATGGCGATTAATAGATAACTCAGCGCGTAGAAGTGGCGATTTCTGTTACCTATTATTTCATACCAATCCTCATCGATATCTAAGAGATGCCCTGATGTTTACCTGAAAAGAGAAAATTGGACAACTTAATTAGACAGTTATAACTTATAACATTTCATGCGAAATTTTCCTGTTTTGAAAAGGACGAGCGTCGGTACAGAACCTATAAATGTTACTCTACATTTACGTAATAAGTCGGTACATTAGCATAATTCAAATCAGCAGCGTCTTTCGTGACACCGTACCCGTACTAAATGTAACCAACGAACTACGCAACAACCTACCTGAGCAATTTATATGACAGTTGAAACTTACCACTAAATACTGGTTACTTAGACTTCTTTATTACTAGATGATTATGAGAGATAAACCCTTGTCACACAATCACAGGGCATTTATCTTTATAAATAACAAGGTACTTTTTTTTTTGTACAAACAAGTTGGTAATTAACACAATACACGATCGGCATGGTATCATTTACCGTAGCCTATCGTATAACGTATTACCCTGAAAGGTAACTATTACTGCTTCAGTTTGAGTTACACAATTACACATAATATACCTATTATGTGGGAAAAGTTCATACATTTCTCACTCGTCCAGCTAAACTAATCGCTTGTGTTATCATCGAAAATACTACAATAATATGCCAGCCATAATCCTCGATGGCTATGTGATGGAGGCCGCTATTGCCGCAGAATTATTGACACTAACCGCCTTAATAATATCGGCCGTGTATATACATTGTCCCACTGTTGGGCACTGGCCTCTCGTCAATGTGAGAAGGGTTGGGTCATAGTCTAGACAATAGCAAATTAAAATATTAATAGACAGCTGAATTGCCGATTTTAGTAATCACATTACATTGAACTAATAAAGTCATTGTTTACTTTCATTTCTTTCCTAGCAGTCTATTTGATTTTTATAAATCCCAATCTCTTAGTCCCTGTTACAGTTAATAAACCTATCTATTCAACATTTATCAGTCGGGCGTCTGTTCCAGACTGATATCACCGGGAACTTTTTCTCAAAGAAAACCCCAATTTCACTTTGTCTACGATTCGAGCTTATAAGAAAGTTATTCAACTTAATATAGTACTTAATCCCATTATGCTGAGGAGACTTATTATTTGATGTATTATGGTTATAAATATTTATATTATCGAAAGAAAATAACTTATATATAAATAGTTCCATTCCAAATCCAAACGCACACACCAAGCAATGAGGTTATAAACTGGACAGATTGGACTGATTGTTCTAAAATTATAGTGTAAATACATTGGCGTTGAGCGGCTCGCAGAGCAATCTAATTATTAATAAGTACGTCCGGAAGCACGCATAATTGTGCAATATGTGACAAACGCGAGCTAGTCATCTCGTTAACTAAACACAATTGAGGTAACACGGTCGTTTTATTCAGTCCTCATATTTCTGCAGCCTGATTCTATACATACGCGTAGTACCTATATGTTTATTTAAAATTCTACATTCGCTTTTAACATTCATATTCTCTCAAAATTTCACATGCCAAAGAGGCAAGGCATATTGTATTCAACGTCCTTTCCGACTGATGAATATTCAAGGATATTCGACTTTTATTATGTGTAGCAGCAGTCTGATGTCGTAGCCCTGTCTGCTTTAATATCGTAGTGAAAATAGACACCAGTGAAAACGGAGGCATGAGATAATGCAAAACATATACTTATTTGATAAAAATAAACAATTACGAAGCTCCGTACAAAATAACGGTTTTTGTTTCACGCAGGCGTAAATTATTTTAACTGATGCTATGAAACTACAGTTCTCCTAATAGGCTAAAAATTATGGTGTATGTCGCAACCGCTGTTAAATTGCACATTGCACGGTCAGTGAACTAAAACATTGTACATGTAGAGAGCGGCGACGGAATAGTCGTTTCATCAACAATTATGAATGTAGCACATGCCATACCGGCCGATGAAACGGAATTGTCGCTAAAATTGGCACCGTTGACACTAGCACTTGTAATTAATGTTCAGCTTATATGCTACTATATGACAGAACATAAGAAATATTACTATTACAATATGAGCGCATATTTTACCTTTAGAATAGACCACTTTATAACTTGTTAATCCTAATCCTAAGATTATAAATGCGAATGTTAGATTGTTTGTTACGCTTTTACACCTTAACTACTCGACCGATCATCATGAAACTTCACATACACGTTGTCAGGGCAACAGAAAAGGACAAGGGGACTGTGGCGCCACTAACTCTCTGTCATTTCCACAGTCGCCTCTTTTTCAAATCAAATCAAATCAAATAAGTAGTTTGTTTGTGATACATGGGTTATAAACAGGTTCATTACATAATTATATAAGTAGTTAATAACGTCTTGGGCATACAAATTATTTAAAAAAGGTAAAAAAAAATATATAATCATATAAATTCTGATTGATGATGAAACGTATTGATATTATAAATTGCATTGAAGATTAAACATAGGTAAATTATATTATTAGTATTAGTCAGGACAAACACAAGATAATTAACAACAATAAATTATAGACAAGCGCACATAAAACATTTAAAAATTATATTCGATAAAAAATTATCTACATTGTAATAACAATTTTGGAATAATTTGGTACAATTTAAGCGCCGGTTCAATATAGGTTACTCTCCCCTGCCTATTATCGAGAAAAAGTAGTGTTAATTTTTTTTTTTTTTTACCTGTTGGATTGCTATGACGCATATCCCTCCGCGGGGGCGGGCGGAGGGATTATGTCGGACTCGCCGGTGTAAAAGAAGATGGAAAAGAAATAATGTACCTCCCGGAATACCGACTAAACCTACCACGGTGTTCCTCAACAAAACCACTATCGGCGGGGCCGCGCGAATCGCTTTCGCATGCGGTCGCGACCCCGCCGAGGTTTCGGCCCGCCGTATGAAACGGCAGGCCACTACCCAAAGAGACCTACCCAAAGGACTCCCTCAAAAATTCCCTACTGTCTCCCCCCTAGGGGGGAGACGGACTCGACACAGAGGCGCGCGTGGGAACACGCACGCCGCCTCTCGGACTTGGTGCTGAACGGATGGCGGGCAGGCCCACAAAGCCCGCCACCTCCAGGTAACCTAACCTAACCTGATCTGACCTACATTTACGCGAGCAAAGCCGCGGACAAAAATCTAGTTTGTAATATAATTCAAAATTGGTTAACCGATCTTTAGGCTACCCTTAAAAGACCGGTGTGTCGAACCTGTGCTTAGTAATAGCTTTCTGTATAGAAAGTATTGCGAATGTAAAATACCACATTTTGTGAATTATCTAATTAATTTGTGATTTGTGTATCCAGAAAAATGTGTTTAGAATAGATCTGAAGCTAATACATCTAAATATACGACAAGAATACTTTCATCATATTTTTGGGAGATACGCCAAAAAATTGATCAAACACCTTTCGTATCATTGTGGTTGACGTATCAACAGCGTTCTCTATGGCTATTGCGAATATTACAATACACATTTAGTAAATTACCTAATTAATTTGTGATTTGTGTTTGCAGAAAAATACGTTTAGAATAGATCTGAAGCTAATACATCTAAATATACGACAAGAATACTTTCATCATATTTTTGGAAGATACGCCTAAAAATTGATCAAACACCTTTCCTATCATTGGTTGACGTATTGAATAGCGTTTTACAAATCATTAATACAAAGTGGAGAGCAGTTTTTAAGTTAGTCCACGCATAAACTAGTCGGCGAAGGTCTAGACTAAATATCACGGATAATATAATTGAAGGTAACGAACTAGGGCGCATTTAATAAAAGAAAATAACTTGTGGGTAGGCTTCAAAATAAACCTTAGTCCGAGTTTTATATCAGTTTTTTTTTTAATTTAAGACATCAATTTAGAATGTTATGGAAGTATTTAAGAGTTTTTGTCTAAACGAGATGTAATCTAATTTAAATTTAACATTTTTATATTAAACCTAAAACTAAAATAAAGACTGAGCGTAACCTTTATTTTAGTTATGAAAGCACTATCGATAGTAATGTAATAGCACGTCTCTTATACCTACAATTGAAGACGTAACAATACCAAAAAAATTTTTTGTTTGCAGTAAACAACTTATTTTCAAGCACTAAAAATGTGTATTCAGGTCTTAATAAGATTTTATAGAGACAACTAACGCTAAGCGTAAGATTGAAATATAATTGAATTTGAACCAAGACAAGAATAAAATCTGCTACTACGGCGATGCAGAGAATTGCATCGCCTTAGGTCGCAGGCTCAATCATAAGAATTATTACGTTGTGGTGTAGGTCGATGTTCATGATGAACTGCTTACTTTTTATAATATAAATGCATGATCACAGAAACTCCAGGTCAAATAGCTTAACTAAAACTTGATTGTGTTGCATGCACTTACTAAGCCAATTAGTAAGCTTATATTTTGAGTTACGAATTAGTAATTTGAAAAAATCATTATTGGAAATACGTATAATAATAAGTAAAGCATCGCGTGAGTCGGTCAATTTGTTGGGTCATTTGCGGGCGCCAGTATGGAATACGGGCCCAGCTATAAGGGCAATTAAAACTGCTTTGTAGGGCTTCATTAGCCAGGTTACGAGCCTCCGTTGCTTTTAAAATTGTCGATTATTATTTTAGTGAGAGGGTTAGCAGAAAAATTGCTTGCGTGGCTACATAGTTTTAGAGAATAATTATTTCATTTGCTTCATAAGTATCCTACAATTATAAATGACTGAGCACTTTATATTAAACCCAAGCTCAGTCTTTAGATTTTATTTACAAAGTAAACATTCTTGACTCTTGATTGAGGATGAAAATAAATATTTACTACGAAGTCTCAAGTGGATAATTGTAACACGATGATAGAGCAGGAGAGGTTATCCGTTAGATAGGATTTCAGGGATCTATTTACCATTAGTCTAAAGTTACCAGCGGGGCCTTTTCAAAAACAAAATATCAATTAATTAGTTAAGTAAAAAAAGCGCTCGGCTTTTTACTCAACAATCATTGCGTTATCAAGCACTTTCATTTACTGGTATGTGTACTCAATATTGATATCAGTATATTCCAAAGGGGCTATGCAATAAAATAAGCTATTATTGTTACGGCATCCAAAGGTTTTCATTTGAAAGATAAAATGAAAATGTGCGGCGCGGTTTCATTCCAAGTGATATTCCAGGAGGGAATCCCACATCGCATCAAAGCAATAAAACTTAGCTTATGCCCTATAATCTAAACTTTTACGTGCACGAATCCTTTTATTTGCTTTGTTTTACACCAACATTGACGTTGACAAAGGCACCTTGTTATCTGTTTAAAATATTCATAAAATTGTCATGGCACGTACTAGCCTTTCTCAGTGTTACGTAGATTTTTGAACGCCGCCGTATCGACTAATTGTAAATAATTTAGTCGTATCGGCTGCAGTCTAACCTCCTTTAACCAACTGGGAATATCGACAACGTTAAAGCATTGGTCTGAATTTCTTAGGCTTCCAACTGCCTGTAAGCTGTAACTGGGCCCGACAGTTTAATGACCTTTAAAGACTGTGTAACCTGTTTGCTATAGTTTAACCAAACGAATAATTTAAACTGCACAATTTCCATTAAGGTGAACATACATCATTTTATAAATATATATTTAAACCAATTTCGAACAAATCCGCATAACGCCTTCATAGTCGTGGTTCAAACCGCGCTGAAATTAAACTCTTATTGAGAATAAACTGTCCGTAACGGAGAAAATGGCCGAGATTGCTGCCAAAGGCTCCTGCTACGACTGAGCCCGGCCGACCCGTGGCACCTAATTTTACGAAGTATAAGATATGGCAGTAGTCAGTGTATATTCTGCGATGCCAATACGTACGAATAAATTCCCGAAAGCAGTACTGGACAAATGGACACATATTATTACAAACAATAACCATTTCTAAATCATAAGTCATATTCATGACATAGAACAAAGCAGACAACAGCTGCAGCCATGAGCAACTTTCCAGACGCAACTTTTCAAATAAATAAAAGCAACTGCATTTATTTCAATGAGACGAACATACTCACAAAAATATGTTTTCCACTGTATTGTAACATCGGGCCAAAGCTATCGTATATGCAGAACTTGTTATATTGATTTACAAGGGATGTCGTCAGCTACACGCCATCTTATCGCACAAAACTTTGTAATAACGGGCTCAGACAGAACGAATTTACTTTATAGACATCGTGAACATTTCCTTTGATATGTTTAACATACGCTTAGTACATCATCATTGTGTTATCTCTTACCGGGTACTGCGACAGGAGCTTGTTACGAATAAACAAACAGTGTGAAGCCGAAAAAAATTAAGTATAAAGCGTCAGTTACGAGTGAAGCACACGTTATTATGTGAAAGGGCACAAAACAGCAATTGTGGACAATGGTCAGACCCACGCACGTCATATCAAACAAAGCGGTTCCTATAGAAATATTTACAGAAGTGCTACATATTGTGGATTGTGTGCCGATGTAACAAAGAGCACATTAGTTCGAGATGAGCTATCGTAAAAACCTGCGTAGTTGAGTAATGAGCGCTGGATATAAATACACCAGACACTTCGCGTCTGGTTTTCGTGTAAAGTGATTCATCTACCACATCCCTTTAGTTTTAACTGATTATAATTGCTTACATACTAAATTTAAGTGGTTTAGTGCATTTTTAGTTTTTAGCCGCCACGACAAAATCACTAGTAAAAACCATAGGTACGATTCGGTCCAAGTTTTATCATATTTATGTCTTGTACTTTTAGCAGTTTGGCATAGCAACTACGGCAAAGTGCACTGCGTTTTATTAGAGACAATTAATTTTTTATCTGCATTTGATATAATAAATAAAAAAGCTTGAAAATAATAAGCTTACAACTTACACATGAATCTATTAAATTGCTCTAACAAACAAAATGATTCACATTTATCATAAAATAATGTTTGTGTTCAACTAAATAAAAATACTGCGCTGTTGAACGTAGTACTGCCTAGCATTTTCATTAAAAATAGTTTACCTATCATTGAAAACTTGATATTAACCGGTAGTTTTTAATATATATGCTTTTTTCATTCGTATTACCTGTAAATAAGCACACGTAGAGCTCGTGCCTAAGCATTGTGGTGATTATTGAGGTGTCACGACGCTACACACCCCAACTACAGCACAGTTAAACAGAGTACGTAAAATGTGAATGTTATTTTATAGATTTTCGGATCAGGCCCTGTTGCCCGGGATACAAGCCTTAGGAGATTATAAAACCATACAATTAGGGGACACAAATTACACCAAGACTCGGAATGGTAATTTATGGATCTCACAGGTAAACCATAACACGAAAATATCTGTGCAGCCATTTACTCATTCTTTAATTGTAGCATGCATTTATCTTATTCCGTAGATAAATCAACATTGAACAATATTTCATACATATATACACATGTATAACAGCGATTTTGTTACTAGGTCTCTTATTTATATCATACCTAATACTATTAAATATTGTACAAATTTTACATCGCGGCTGCCATGCAATCGCTATTCCCTTACTCTCATAATCTGATAGAACGGTAATTCGAAACTACAAGAGAGAGATCAAACGCTTTACGTGCTTTCTGGTGCACTGAAATAAAACATCGCCATCTGCCTAACTACCAGCTAAATCACAAAAATCACAATCAAATTATTGTGGGCCTGACCCGTCATTTGATCCCGGAACCTCATGGTCCAAAACATTGTACACAGACGAACGAGGCAATCATTTATTAAAGAGTACATCAATTCGGTAAATCGTCAGCGACACACGCAACGTACACAGCGTGTACGATTGATTGATTGATGATACCAGTCAACGACTCTACGGTGGTTTGGATCGATGTTGTCTACCAAAACGTAGTTATAATAGACTACTGCAGTCCGTACACGCTGAATTCGAATAGAACACAAACGTTATTCAGAGATATCAGAGAACGTCTGTCTCGACACACTAAGTGATCAAATACGAGACGACAAATATCTACTAGGCCGCACGACACTTGTCGTCGAAACAGCTGCAGAGCCGGTGACTTCTGGATGTAGCTGGCATGACAGCACGTGCCGACAGCGCAACTAATGATATAGAACCGTGGACTAATACCAGTAGCCGTTTATTATCCAACGAGTACTATATGCCTGTAATAATGGTCTTCTACGAACGTGCGCCGCTATTTCCACAGTAATGGCTTTAAATTATTATGCTATGAATACGGTGCAAGAAGCAAGGTGCGCGCACTTAAGCCATGTTGACAAACTTGATGTGCTAAATTAAGTTTTGTTTATTACACACAATCAATATATGAATTAGTCATGTTCACTAATATTATTAATGCGAATCTATGTAGTTATATTTTCTTTATACCACGGTGAAGCGATGTAACTATGTGATAATTAGCTAATATAGTTCAAGTAATGGAAGTAATGAATACTTGACTACAAGAATGGAATAGAGATTAAAATGTTCATCACGTTATTAGTAGTGAGAAGCATATTGTGGGTTCGATTCTTACACAAGACAAACATTTTGTGATTTTGTAATAAATAGTTATTCCGTGTCCTGGGTATCGTTGGTTTCAATGTTTAAAAACTTTCCTGTGACAGGCAGTGTTTCAAGAGCTGGAGCGATCTGATTTTAAAAGGAGACACTTGTAGAATATAGGCTTTTCTATATCGCCAGGTACATATTACACGAAAATAAATAAAGAGTTAGAAGCCTCTGCGTGTTTTTCAAACACTGCTATCGATACCTATCGTTAAACAAACGTACCGGTTGTTTAGTGCTACATGTTACTATTTAAACGAACCAACAAACTGCAATTGATTTCAAAATGTATAAAATTTCAACCTTTTGTTGCTCTTTGTTTGGAGCGCCAACATTTTCGATAGTACAAAACCAAGAGTTTCTGTAGAATATATAAATATCTTTCCATCTTGATATACACTGAAAGGAATCCGTAAATCGGTAACGAGTAGAATACTTACATACAACCACAACTCTTAGAAGACAATAAGAACTTATTCCTTACGGGATATCAAAGCCTAATGCTATTTATAGATCCATTTAATACTCAATTCCACAACATAAAACTTTTCTAATTGATATCGTTACTTCGGCTTAAAAATCGAGCATAGATCTTCAATAATATAAACGGCTATATTAGTCACTAGAGAAATGAAACAACATCTATATAAACTACAACGTAAGACTAAGACGGAATCAATATATTTGAATAGTATTTCTGTTATAACCTATTTTGTATCACATATTGTGATTTAAATTCTTCGCATTTGCTCTTCAGCTCTCATGATCACGACACTCATGCCGATATGTATTGGAAAATAGCTAGGATTGCAGAACGTGAATTATTTCGAACTGCGGGAAATTGGTTCACTCGCGAAAACTCGTACCGAACACGATGGGACACTTTCATTACTGCGATGTCCGGAGCCACCGGTTCAATGTCCGGTCCACTCTATTTTTAACACACCCTACCCTAGCTGGACGTCAGTCTGTAATGCACATGTCTACGTACTACAATGCGCTCGGCGCTAAACGTGTGACCTTTGGAGAAAGTTCTAAGAAATCGATGGCAATTGAGAAAAATATGAGTAATTACTTAGAATCGATGAGGCTAGGGTTCTGGTCACGGTCCACTTAGACTGACTAAGCAGATGGGGCGAATTTACATACTTATGTATGTTGAGATCTTTCTAACAACTATTAGGACGCAGGATTCATGCTCGTATGGTTTTTTCTTCAGTTGCTTTATTTGGCTGTTAGAATGAGAGTACCTACTTAAAGAGATTGCATCATGATTGCCCTCGTACTAAGCTCGTACTAGCCTAGTGTTAATTATACGATTGCAGAACATAAGTATTTTTGATGATTGAAGGACCATGCATAAATCTCTGTGACTAAAAAATGTTACCCACAAATTTTTAACATATTAAAGAACACAAATTCCGTACCTATGCTATGGTTCGAGCTATATCAACACAAAATTCTATTTATAAATATTCAAATCTTCACATTTATTATTGAGGAAAAATAAAATCCACATTTACACACACAATATCTGTTCCCGAGTTAAACTAATTAGCATTTGCAGTCACGTATCGAAGTAGCTCTGTTAATGAAGCCATTGAAGTCATTAGCAAAGAGCTCGCAATATACGAGAGTTGGGTACGACAACCCTCTACTATCCACCCACTTAAGCTTAAGTTAGTAATGAAAAAGTTCACGTAACGTATCATTTAATTTATCTTCTACATACTATCACACAGTTGAAAGTTCAGCAGCAAGAAATAAGTGCATTTGCATCGCATCTAAGTGGAAAAGTTTAATCAAGTCGTTATAGCATACATCAAAAGAAGAGAACATATAAAATTATTTTTATGAAGTATTTTCCAGTTTCTTCCCTTATACGTAGGTAATTAATAATCCAATGAATTGTTCACACTGAACATTATAAGTTGCACACTATTTGGAAACCTAGTATACAACAGTATAGGTACTGGGTATTCAAATAGTGTAGTAACAATTACTGATATATTGCAATACATATACATTCTACGCATATTTTAAAACGATATTTCCTTGTATTCTATTCTAGGATTAGTGACCACCTGTGCAAGAATGCATCCTGTAATCATCAGTCCAACTGTCACAAGTAAATGTTTTACCGAACAAAGATGACAGATAGTAAAAAGCCGTGTGATAATGTTAAAATGAATAAAAATTCTTAAAATCTGTAACTACAATAACACTTGGATTTGAATTTCAAATAATTTGCTTAATATTAGAAACAAAAAGTAAAAAAAAAGAAATTAAAATAAGAATCTATATTGCGAAAATTCGCATAAAGGCAAAAGTGGAAAACGTAATATCATTGTTCTGATATTAATTTTCAACACAATATGTAAGAAAAAGAAAGAAAGAAGCGTAAATAATAGTCGCAGATAGCAATTTGTCTAGCAAAGGAAGCGAATGCAAAAGTTTCCCCGGCTACGCTGAAATCAATAATTTCGTCTCCGCTTCGCGTTCGCACCCACGAAGCCGAGCTTAGCTTCAGTTTTTCTTCAAAACCAATTTTGTAATTAAATAAACGGCCTTATAAGATTATCATAAATTCATAATAAGTATTTATTAAGATACTTTAATTTCATTACCTTTGTGATGGTTTTACTTATTTTTAGGGCTTAATAATAGTATTCTGAATTAGGACGAAATATATAATGAATAGGTACCTATACATTTTCAAAATATATGCTTATGTACCAAAACTAAATAACTTTATGATGAAATAAGAGATTAAACTGGCCGTTAGCTATTGAAGAACTTTGATATACGAAGCCCTTTGATTTACATGTTTTTCAATCAGATGTTTATTTACACAAATAGTATATTGGTAAAAAGGTTTTATGCCCTCGATTATTCTTTAAACTTTCTTAATTATGCAAAAGGAGTTTAATGGAGATTCAATGTTAAAAAGTTTAAACATGTATTTAATGGATATAACATAAATAATACAGGCACATAATTTATGCTCTTTAAGAGTGCTATAGATCGCGCTGTAACCGATATTTTTCAATACCAAGCCAAAGACAATAACCGTAATAATAATAATATAAGGCGTATATTTAAACGTTTCGCGCAATATATTTTTTAAATAATGGCGCTCGACTCGCCATCACTCAACAGTTATTTCCAAAAAAAATGGAGTGTTTTTGCATCTGATGTATACATTTTTGTAAAGTCCCTCGCGACTTTAGATTATGAAAAAACAGAGATAATACCTAGTGTTATTGTTCTATAAATTTTTAGTCCTTCTCCCGACTCGTTTCATAGAGACAACAACAGACACAAAGAACATCCTGAGTTAGAACTACTATTTGTGGAGTTATTGTATTTAATAATATTTTATGTATTTAATGTTACTCCTCTTTGCTGAAGAAGTAGGCAGTGGTGGATCACAACCACATTTCACTAGCTTTAGTTTTAAGTCCCAAGTAATGATGATGACATCGATGTCATGAGGGACAAGCCTGTTGCTGTTTTCTGGGCACAGTTCCAGACTCCATGTTGGGAATGACTGAGAATTTCTTGACAGAGGATCCAATAACACTGACCAGGCCCGGCATCTACACCATCGACTATCGAGGTAGTTCTTTTAATTACAATATACCTAATGGTATTCGATAAACTACATAAATGACTATCTAGGCAATATATTATGTAATAACAGCCTTATTAGTTACTAAAAGTTAGTAGCCAGCAACTTCGTACGTGTAAATATTGGTATTAGGTACCTATCTATGTTTTCTTTCTTTTCATATCAGTAAAAGCAGCCTATCCACATAAAACAAACCTATACTTAGATAGATATTTATTAATCAATCGCTTCAATATTTCTTATTATTTACGTATTAAGATAAAGATGCACCTGCAGCATCACATCTGCGAAAATCGCATTCAATTTCGTGTAGTAGTTTTTGAATAATGCGCATACAAACAGACAGACAGACAGTAATTCTAAAATTAATAGTGTTTGGTTTCTATGGCTCTTACAATGAGCTCTTACATTATTTTTCTTGAATATCTCCTTTAAACAGGCATCGGTTGTTATATGTGTAGATTATATCATGGGTTTACCAGCATTCCATTAACTGCAAATCTACCAAGCAGTACCTACGTCACAAGTCGCAGTCCTTTGTCTCAGCTGAAGTCTGCTACACGCCGACAACAATTTTACGCAAACTTATAATTGCTTTGGTCCTAACCGCACATATAAATACGGAAAGTTTAATTCTATGTGTTGTGTTAGTGTTTTGAATACGCGTTCGTATAACACTCACTACAACTTTCGAACCCTAGCACATATAGAAACAAGTGGTACAAAAAATAAGTATTAAAATAGATTATTTGGAAATACAATTACGTCTACAGCTAGGCTGCAACTGCTGTCTCTGGTCTTCGGTTTCATGCCGGGTTCAGGCAGTGTCATTGGGTTTTTCTGTTTAGGAATTTTCAGTAGCAGAACGTAGTCTTTTGTCTTTATTTCATCAGGCATCAGGCTTACCCTGTATTGCGTGAAACATAAACATTGCAAGCGAAATTTAAAATATGTAAAACAACTCTGCTGGCACCAGTAAGGCAATAAGCGTTATATTGTCCGTACATCAAAAATATAATAAATCGTCTACAGAATTTGTATTTTCAAATAACGCCTACCTCAGGTAACAAATTACTTTAGAATTACAGAAAAATATGAAATTCGTGAAAGCTCGTATTTTATAAATTTTCTTCATCAGCTATATAAAGATAATCAAAATATCGTATATGTCATATAATAAGTTTGATTAGCGGGTTCTACCATAAGTGGTCAACGTTGTAGGTTAGGCACCACACGTAGCATTTAGCGTTCCGAACACGCCCGCAAGTAGGAACAAAACACACCACCGAGGAGAAACTTAGTAAACTCATCAGATGGCCCCCAGCGCACGCCCGCTAGCTTTACTTGTGAGAAAAGTTTCTTATATTGCACCAACTTGCCGCGGCTATACCTATCATAGCGGCTTGAAGCAGCTTGCCAAGATTTATTTGCACTAGAAACAGCTTTTTGAACTATACCATAAAAGTACTACCACCTTCATTACGCGCTGTGAAGTCTTGTTTAATCGTATTAGCGATAAAAAAATTGTAGAACTAACTATTACCTATTCTTATTAGAAATTCTAAAGGATAACAAAAACACCAAAACAACCAAAGACAAAAGATAGGAAAATAAATGTGTACTTTACTGCTTTCACATATCGCCGGCACTTATGTCAAGCCCCGTCCCTCGCAGACGAGACGTCTCAAAAGGGTGTTTTAAAAGAATGCGTGCAGTGACGTCGAGGGACACCCATTCCACTACAAAATCACTCCCCATTTTCATATACGTAGTACCCTTTCAGGTATTTACCTTACACAACTACTTCAAAATATTACCACGAATACTTACATCATAACACTTTACCAAGGTAAACTCTTGACGCGAAATTTTCAGTCTTTAGTCACGATAATATTAGTCGTTATCAGCATAATTTGTTTAATAACAACGAAAAATGAGGACAGCGAAATAACGGTGCATTTTCACCCACTTTGCCGGTGAGATGGGAGGCAATTTACTTGAAAAGGATTTTACATGGGCGAAAGCGCAGACAGAGGACAAAGCGCCGGTAATAAACCTTGTTTCAAGGGAACGAAAATATAATCAAATGTTTACTTATGTATGTAAGTGTTTCTACAGACACGTGACCAAGGTTACCTTTCAACAGAAGTTATAAATGTATGTTTTGATAAACGCTCGTAGCCATCGCCGGTAACGGTATGGATCTAAAACTGAACCGACCGCAAACTCCAAACATAAAACTATGGACGCGGCTTTCAACTTAATATCTGCTATTGTGATATTAAAAATATTGTTATGAAGGTGTCGTAAAATACTGTTGTAAAAACAAGATCTTTATGCTTATATTATAGTGAACATTATTCACTATCACATCTAAAGAAAGATTCCTCGTGCATTCGTTTTAACGATCAACTAAAATGTACTTTCAGAAAAGAATATTAGATTAAGATCGTCGTTATATTGCATGCGAATTGTGCGAAGTCCAAATTGTAAAAAGACGTGGGATCGAGGGACTGAGCAACAAAGTAGCGCATTAAGTTTTGTATTGCTCTTATCATGAGTAACAAAATTTATCGCAACGAAACGACTTCCAAAGTAATGACTGAACTTTTAGTATGCGGTCAGTTTGCATGTTATGTATAATTTTGTAAATGAAACCAATTATGCAACAAAGGATAACGACTATGCGGCAACCGAATAACTAACACTAACATTATTCCATCCCATTGAACTACCACTAAAACAAATTGTTGAATAACGAACAATAATCCATTAATTTATTTCATATTTATGTTAATATTATACTTGGAAACGGCAGTGATTGTACTGTTTATATTGCAATTTATGTAACCCTACCAGTATTTACATTTTCTTTCTTTCCAAGTAAATATTAGCGCTTGAATATACATACATTTCGTGATTGAAATCGCAAAAAGAAATCGTTAATAAGCCAACAGATAACTAGATATATGTACTAAAAAACATGGTTTACCATTATAACAATAGTCAAATTCAAATTTTAATTGAAATGATTTATTTTTACAGAAATCTCTGTTCCGATGGTGTTATTGAAAGTTCATCTTTCAAGTGATTCTACCGTAAGGCTTGCGATAGTCGCTAATCAAAGCGTTGCTTGTTTGCTACTAACACAAAGCATTTCAACTCCCGACTTTTACACACATGTAAGTACCTATCTAATCGATTGAATCTAAAATCCAAACGACGTCAAAATCCAAGAAAAAAATGTAGACTAGAACTCATGTAACATTATTGGCAACATAAATTACTCTATCTAAACTCGATTAAGCATAACAACTTCTTATTAAAATAAGCAATACATTGAATAAGAATCATGTTACAAATTCTGTACCGCCCACACTATAACAATATATCTCATTACACAGTTAAATACTAGAGAATAACGATGAATTTAACTATCATAATGTCAAGTCCATTAATAGCTCAGCGGGATTCATTTCTCTAAATTCCGCGTTTACCCAACAAACATTGCAAGTCTCGTGCTGTTACGGTTTGGCTCCATATTGTTTGGGTGACAGTACCATTTGGTGACCCTACGTTACCCCAACAATAACAACCTGCCCGGAGCGGAGCTTCCTATAACAATACGAGGGTCGCGACCACCAATAATAAAATCGTTATTATTGATTTTACTGTCGAGAACAATCAGTTCGTAAACCATGCCGCTGTCACAGCTAAATCGACGGTATCCGCCCGTCTCCCCGAACTATCTATACTATAAAGATGTAAGCTTGTTTGTGCGTTCACGATAATCCCCAAAACTACTGAGCCAACTTTAATTAAAACTCGAATGGTGTTGTTTCCTTGTATTGTACGTGTGCCTTAATATATTAGCAGTTCATTGTACGTGCAATGTAATACGGTGTAAACGTTGAAATTACTAGAAAACACAGCGTTCACAGGAAAAAAATTATGTGCTGACAACAAAGCAAGTACGCTGTCCTTTCCAGTAAAACTATTTCCATGTCTCGCCTCCCCACCGTAGCAGCGACCACTGCTGCTACCCCATGCAAGGACTGCATTGCGGAACCAGAACTATATTTCATTTTTAGAACGCGAAACGGTCGCATTAAATCTTTCCTATTGTTAAAATACTATTTTATGACGAGCTTAACGAAGCGTGATGTCATATACAAAAGCAATTTACAATAAATGACGGATTAAAACCATGTGTATCAGAACTAAACAATATACATACCTACTCAGACAGATATATCAGTTCGTGCAAGTAATTCAAAAGCACACATTGTGCTATAATTTTTTACCGAGAGATTATCTAAATGGTAGGCAAAACGTATTAAACTGGTTCAATTGCCGTGCGATTATGTGTATTATTACTCAAACAATAAATATTGTCTTTATTTTTTCAAATGTACACACATTACCAAACACTGGGTTGAAAGTAATCGGTATAAGTATTATTATGTACTGTTATTTTATGGTATTATTTCACATTCGGACGAGTTTCCGTAAAGGCTTTTCGAACATAAAAGCCCGCCCTCGCCACTACATTCGCATACAAGATACGCTGCTTATAACGCGTGCGTTAGACGATATTTTTTAAGGAATTTCTCGATATATCACCACGAGCCGCCCCTCGATAACGTCTCTCCAAGTTTTCGTTGAATGGACGAAACAGGAGTTAGCATCGAACTGTACAAATGTAGAGAAAACTTCGTTTTGGCAGCATGCCTGACGAACTTAGGGCACTACAAAGTGTCTTTGGTTCTAAGCACAGCTCTATGCTTGGCAAAAAGGTTACTCAGTAAATCTAGTCGTGTACTCGGCTCTTTGTTACACAATCATTTCGTAACAAAAGGAGCGATTTAGCAAAAAATATTTCTCATTTCCTGGAAACATTTGATATTTTTAATGTCGAAACTTGAGCAATTACAAAAACCAGTATAAAAGCATTTTGAGGATTTATGTAGGTGTATTCAAACTTATTTCATTAATGTTTCAAAATAATTTCCATTTCAGTTAGAAGGAAAAAGTGGATCCTTTTGTTAATAAATTGTATTATCTATCTAGGCTAGACTTCCATCGGTATATGCCCCATGGCTATATACATATATTATACATCAAGTATCCTTTAAAGGGACGGCGAACCTGAAAGTGTAACGTTGTGAAATGGCCTCACTAAATTAACTATTACTATGTTACGTACTTTGGGTCTACCTAACTCGAATCCTGGCGATAAGTTATTGTTCCAACATCACTTTGGGTAATTTTGATATCCGCCGCAACTTTGAACAAAGGTATGTTTAAAATGTTAGAATCAGTTAGTACATACCAGATAGCAAACCCGATGTGGGTTTAGTTTATATATGTACTATGTTATGAAAATAGTTACACGATTACATAAAGTATGAAGGTAGACTTGAAGGTTAAATCAGTATCCGTTTCGTGAATAAAACTTAAAAAAATAACTTAATAAAATAATAAGATGCTGTTAATATTATTATTAAGGGCGTCTTATAATTTTAACAAGCCAATTTAAGTTTTTATCCACGATTCGGCTATTATTAACTATGTCATACTAAAAATCATTGGGTCTTATACATTAGACTTTACAGAAGTTTACTGCAATTAAGAAATAATAAGTCTGAATTTGATTAATTATGTAAATTTTAAGTGCCATTTAAAAGAAACCTACATTTCTACGATTTCTCTATAACATTCTTGAAATTGTGTAGTCTGCCAGCGCCGATTTGTGAGGTCCTATAATTACTTATATTGGCTTTACCCAATTGATATGTTACATATTTTGGAATGCTATATTTAATAATATTATTATAAAATGCTGAAAAGTATTCTGTGGTGATCTACTCTAAAATCTATAATTCATGTAGAATATTGAAAAATAAGAAACAGAAAATAACAAAAATGTGTTGGAAATATTCCATACGGATAAAAATAATTTCGAAACATAATATGGTTGAAGTGTAACAACTTCAAAAGGTATGTTACCGATCGAAATACAATTTTCTTAGGAAGTGCACCCATAGTTTCAAGTGTAAGCAGGTGCATAGTTCGAAGTGAGAGCTTAAAATTGCACAACTTATCTAAGGAACACGAGAAACCTTTCTAAACCTTTTATTTTACTTCTTACTTACCAATTGTAACCCAAATAGTATTTCTCCAATAGAGATTACTTAAATAAAACCTCTAAATTTAAGAAGATATTAAAAAAGGAAAAGTGCGGCAGCTTGCACATAACTTGTTCAATATTTGTAATAATTATAATATATTATATAACTAGTTAATTTTGATGAAACAGATATATAACTTTGACACCTGACATCAGAGGACATAACCGCCTCAAAGAAAATTTCTGAAACGAATTAAGAAATAAATTCAATTTCGTTTAGTATTTTACAAATAAATTTGCAAAATATATTGTCATTTCTAAGTTCAATCATTTGGAATTAAATAATTAATAAAGGACTATTTATCTTACCTATTCGCCTGGCTTAAACAGATAGAAAACGACGGCAGTCTGTGTAATCAAGAGAAAAGATTAAAATATACGGCCTATTACAGTTCTTCTCGTAACCAGTACATTTACAGTATGTAAAGGTATTGATTATAAGTATACCATTGACAAGGGGCCTGTATTTTAATCGACATTTTATATTTTGAAACCGGTATGATATGGAATTCGCGTTGTGGCATGTCATTGCCAGTTTCAGATGCATATTATATATATTACTCCCGAATAATGTTCTTTAAACGGGTCGGCGACTGAAAACAATTGCTATTTTTCAAAGACGAATTGCAGGAATTCTGTTCTGTGCGAAACAAAATATTCTAAATATAATGTATATATTCAGTTTATAATATTGTAAAACGCTCAACATAGTATGTAAATCGTTGATATATTCATTGTTACATCATGTATAATGAGTCGTATGTTACCCCTAGAGACGAAGATGTTTTTAATAATAGATCATGATACCTATATCAAAAACGCTGCATTTGACTATTTACATTCAATGTAAATTAAGATAAAAGATAGAAAATAGAAGGGGGTGTCCGTATAGACAATAAGTTAACAGACGGGATATTGCAAAGAGAAATCGATACGCCTTAAGACTACTATACTTAGGACACTCATCAAGTAAAGTGCACACGATCTGATCAAAGGAGAACCGAACAAATCAAGCAATAAGCCACTAATCTTAGCAAAGATGTAAACATAAAACGATTATAGTAGAATGTGTTTACCAAGTATCTCTCAATTTGTCTCCGCTTTGATAGAGAGACACCCTAAGGGCGGGTTCTAACGTCTTGCTTCAATTCTCGTCACGAGCCCCGCGCTACATTTGCGATTTAAGATAAAACTTATATTAAGAGTTACTATCTTCCTACATTACGTTTTGATGGTTCCATTTACGTCCCATTTATGGTACGGCTGAAAGGAACACTTTCTATGATCGAATGTGCTCTAAGCTTTCCTTGTAAAAAGATAACGCGAAACCCTCATAATGAAAACTGTCAGATTCTTACGACCTAAAGATAAAAATATGTACATAGATATGGCAATACTAATAACTACGTCCTTATAACAGTACCATATAATCGTTTTATTTTCCTTAACATAGAGTTATTTTTGTATAATCTATGTGTAAGTGGAAAAGCCGTTCGAGGATATAAAACCATGAAAACTACTTCACTTAAGCTAGTGTTAATATTTTCTGTAGGGAACCTACGAACACATAACATTATCCACGATTTAAATTGCAGCTTCAACACATTTGAGATGTGCCAATATAATAAAAACGATGATGAAATGATAGACTCTTATCAATTTCAAGGTTAGCGTTAATTGGAACATCCATAAATTATAATTTTAATAACGTACAAAAGCAATCTACTTAATAAAGTCGTCGCGCAAGATCTTAATGAAAGCGGGACGTGATAAAAGATACTGGCGTTGATGTGTCTCAGAGGCCTCGATACTTTATCGATAAACGGGAGGAAATATTGTAGCCAGCCAAGCCACCCTTGAAATCGCTTCCCCGTAGCGCGGACGGCTAAGGGCGGGGCGCCAGGGTGCGGGGCCGGAGCACAAAGCCGCGGCCGTTGACACGAATCTCCCGCACTATGTTTATCTATCCCATTGGATTTTTCCCTACGCGTTTACCGTGAACGGCTGCTCACGAATGGTCCGTTGTTTTTGGATTTCAACACAAACAGGATCACCGAATCAGTTGCAGCATAACAATTTTTGGTAATAAATTCGGTGGCATCAATTGATTTAATATATATATAAAGAACATAGTATATGTGTATGTTAAAGCGAGATAAAAAGACGAGACCAGTTACTGTTTCTGCACGTTGGGGACCTTTAAGGATCTGGCGTTAGCCGTGACTGGTAACTGGTAACTATGTAAGAAAATATTCTGTAGAAGTATTTAAAATATGTATTATGATTACGAAGCACTGTTAATACGAAATACCTACACATGAAACTATAAGCCAAACATTCTTTTTTATTTTTGTCTCTTGGTGTTCAATTAAAATTACAAATGGAAACGATTGGATTTCGATTTAAATATGAACAACAATAATTTTATTTAAATATGAACCAACATTGCAAAATACTCCTGACGCTTAACATAGCTAAGAGATTTCAACAATAAAGTGCTGTTTAGAGGCATGTAAAAATCCAACACGCATAGTTTCATAATTATATTTTAATTGGCGTAAATATTAAATTATAGCATTCGCAATAAACACCTATGTGTTAATTAATCAGGAGACACTAAGCTGTTGCAATAAATAATTCTCGTAAATATTCGGTGCACGATACAGCGCTACCTGTTATGCGCACATTACACACATGTGCTTTCTGTTTTTGGTCTCGCCTCAGTTAATTACCAGCCAATGGATACGGTAGAATATATTATTAAATGTGAGTTTGTTTGTTTGTTCACGCCTAACTACTCAAGCGATTATCAAGAAATATTTGCATACACGTTGTCAAGAGTATAAAAAAAACATCGGCTACCTTTCATTCGGAAAAAACTACTGTTTCGAGCGAAACCGCGGGCAAAAGCTAGTAAACTACTGTCAGTGTACTCCACTTTTGGGAAATCACATTAAACATAGCAACACACATTAAGCTTAATTTTACTCTAAAATGTGGTGAACACTAATTTCTGTTTCACTGGAACTCATTACTATGGTAAGTTAATAACTCTAAGCGTACCTATAATGTACGAGTGTCGGCCGGGCCGTGACGCGACGACTCGACGCGACGTCAGTGTGTCAGCATCGGTCCCGTTTGTTTATTTTTAATCTCTTAATATCAATGCCGATAAGGCGTCTGGGTACACAAACACAAACTCATTACGCGGAATAAAGTACTATCACCATATCATGTAAACAGACGACGTTAAAGACACATTTCAAAATAAATCAGTTTGCTGTTTACAGACTCATGGATCTCTTATAATCGCTAATAAATAACTCATGTTATAATCAGTACGTGTCATTAATACGAATTGGCGGACATACAATCATCACTTCTATAATACCTCCAGCGATTATTTTATAGGACAGCTAGCATTTACTCGCGGCTTCGCTTGGGAATAGTACTTATTCTTCTTTTTTTTCTAGATGTAAGGTACCCTATGTCCTTTTTGTGCCCATGACAACATGTATGGGCAATTTTATGAGGGTCGGTCGATTAGTTAAGACGTGAAAGCATTCGTATTTATAATATTAGTTAGAATTTGATTTCGTTTTGATGATTTTAAAATATCTTTTTAAATCGTGTTTATTTTATTATACTTATCGAAGTAATTAATAGTTAAGAAACAACAGGTGTATAAATAACAATATCACAAAATAAAACTCATCTTGTTTTGATCTAGTACATCTAAACGTTACTTTGGCCCAATTATTTTCGGTCACATCGTGGGTGTCGACCGTTGTACAATTAATCGCATGCAACACTGAAATTGACATGGTTTATATTTTTATTCACATTCTTTAGCGTCAGGATAACGGGCTTTTATTTTATGTTTTATAAACGAGCTATCTTTTAAGCACAATGATACTCTTTACTGTAAACAATTAGAATCATTCGAGGACATGATTTGTAGAGTTAAAATTAAATGGCAAGTTTATTCTAACAGTAATTAATAATACCAAAAGATATTCTAATCCTATAAGATATTTGTATGGGTATGTAAATATGGTAAATTGGCACTAAATTATCTAAACAAATAACTTGTATCGATATTTCAACCTAAAAAAGTACTAAATACTCAACCTATTGAATCGCAGAGGCACACTGTTGGCCAAACACGATTGATTTTTAATTATGTCTGTCATTATAAGACTTAACAGATTAATAGCCAATTCATCAAACTCTAATTCCTGTGAGACATTATTTAGAGCATGTTCACTTAAAGCATTTGAGCATAGCTCCAAATATGACACGGGAAAGCTAAAACATATTTTCTTTGTGCCGCGCCATAACAATTTTACCGGAGAAATGAGTTGTTCAATTCGAGTTTCACAGACGTTGTTAAAACAGCTTGAGTAAATGCATCCGTTTTAGTTGCACCCTTCTTATTCGCTTTGACACAAGTTCAGGCGGACATCAGAAATGCGCTCCCAACTGTCGTGTGAACGGTTAAATACGTAAAAATAAACGATACAGATATTTACGATGCCCATAACATCCATTTAAAAGGGTCGCGCCACTTGAAGCGCAATTAGTAAGAATTAAACAATTATACTAGAAGTATCAGCTGGGTGGTCACTGACGATTAAACCTATTAAAATATTGCAACAATACAGCTGCTCGGAATGTAACGAGTCTGAAAGAACTTTATAAGACAAAGTTTAATTAGGTAAAGTACTTGACATCACTATAATTTACCTAAATGATTTGATTTTGAAATAAAATCCTCTTACAAATACAAAAAGATAAGATTTTACTACTAGAGTTATTACTTCTGGTTCATTTTCTGGTTATCTATTAAAATAAAAGTTTAAAGACGTTGAAGTTTTGGACAGGGAATGTTTTATCCCTCTGCTGCAAAATAGCACTGAATATTAAAACTATAGTCAACTACGAGGTAAGCAACTTATTACATTAGGGTAGTTGACTCTCAATTTTTTATTATTGATGTCAAATACCTAGTTACGTTACATACCTAAACTATAATACAAAGAATGTTAGAAATCTACTTATAATAAATAAGGAATAAGCTTTTCAAATCTAGTAATTATTGAAAAATGACAAACAAAGGATGCACGATACAAACTATGACATAACCGCTATTTAATCATAGCTGTGCGAGGAAGATATCAAGACATCCTACTATGACCCCACTTTTTCTTATATCAAAATTTTAAATATTAATGATAACCTTATTTTGTAACCAAATTTGATACAGTTATTACAAAAAGATTTCTTGTGATTTCTATTTGCTCTTGTGTGTAAAATAATGTACAAAATTAAATATAGCCGCCTATCCAATTCAGTGGTGCCGGCGGCGTCCAATTATAAAAACAAAATATCATTTTCAAGGAATTTCAATTTTATTGTGTCAAACATAATAAAGTATCTACTACTCTATTTTAAAGTTATGTAATGAAAGATAAATAGCTAGTCGGCTACACAGTAACTCAACGCGACTGTTTATTTGTTAAGATCCCATGAAAGCTTCTAAATAGAGTACCCAGTTACGTAGAATAAACAGCCTACGCAAGCCTTTGTTCACAACTTGCTGTAGAACTAAGTTTGCAAGAACGACACCCTTCCTTGAGTGTCATTCATGTTTAATTATCTATAACATCATTATGAACGTACTCGCTTATATCATTTCTGCGCAGTCCCTACTGTCTAACTACAAGTACAAGTTTACATCCAAGAGCGGATTATAATGCAGCTGAAACTTAAGCTCTTCAAGTATTACTCCTCTTCACGTAGATATTTCGGTTTTAGTATGTTCATGTAAGATGCAGGCCCAACCTAGTTTGTGGTCAACGAATATTTTTGTAAGCATTTATTGGGAATAAAAAGTTATAAAATACAACGTATAAAAAGTTGGGTGTGTTTGGAAGGTAGACGGAAATTATATTTTCAACAATTTAGAAAAGAAAATAGTAGGTATAATGTTTATGGAGGTCGAATGTGAGTAATGGTCTGATGACTAATTTATGTTTTCATGATATAATAAAATAATTATGGCATGTTTATATTTGTATCAAACTTTTATGTTACCTACCTGTTGGTCTTACCGATACAATAAGAACTACTATATATATGCTGGCAGTATTACGCCAAATTAAAAGACTTTATCTTTTAAACCAAAGAAGTATATTAAAAAGAGGCGGTTTGGTTCCAGCAGTCTATGAGTTAATAATTAATTGAAAGACTATCCAGTAAAATAAAATAACATAAGTTTGTCTTAAACTGTTTTTATTTGATTTAATGAGAAAAATCTTGTCCTTGTTTCAAGTAACATCAATTTATTATCTAGTATCATTGGAATATAAAGCTCTTCTCCAATTATTAATTTATCGTTTCAGATATCCCTGAATATGACTAATGACTTCATAAATATGAGTTAAACTTTCAAATGGCGGCACAAACCTGTCACATCAATCAAATCTCTTTAGTTAAATAGGTATTAATGGGGTGCTTATGTAATCATACCTAAACATACAAGCGGTATATACATACCCACAACAATTTATCGCATTATAATCCTCATCAAAAGTTACTTCATGGATAATTCATGCCATTCATAAATATGAATGTGTGTTGACACAGGTGCAATACAACTTCTTCAAAGTAATTATGTACATAGAGCCTTCGAGGTGTGAACTATCTAACTTAGGCATACAATGCATACGAATTAAACGCAATGTGTGAGCTTTTACGTCTCGAAATACGCTTTAATATACGTATTTGTATTTATTTCTATCAATGAACAAATAGAAATTTATACTGAAGTTTATCACCGCTTTTAATTCGCGGTAACAAAAAAGATCGAATATAGTTATCACCAAACTAAGCTTTAGGATACAAAAGCTCCTAGCAATAATAAAAGTTTACAACATAAAAAATACTATAGCTTTAGTTGGCTGCACTTTAATTGCAGCTTTACTATTTAAGAAACGACTATGATTGGCATAAACCAATATGAGTAGGTACTATCGACTTGAGCGACGGTTGACCACTCCTAAGGTTAAAGTCGCATAGCAGGCCACAACTACGACCTTTTTTTTTGAGTTTTTTACAAGGGTTTTTTTAAGGGCGGAGTCACTTAAAGTCAACATGTGTAAGCAAAAATTTTTCTGAAATGGTCAACTGTCGCTCATGTCGATAGTACCTGAAATAAATGCAACCAAAAGATCGCTTCGACAGTGTAGCTGTTGTGAATACATCGCATACGCATTTCCGCACATAAGGTCATGGATCGGACAAAGTATGATAGAGGTTTAATCACAATTTTTTTTTTGTTGCAGCACAATTCAATGTCTCGCTATCGATAAGCTGTAGTGGAGCCTGAGCTGATTTCAGCATGAATGAGCCGGCTCGACAGGTGAAGGACGACCCTCTCACAGAATATCGCCGTGAAATAGCAGTATTCCTACTGTTGTTTCGTTCTGTGAGTGAGAGTGCCGGAGGCCCAATCACCCTCTTTACCCCTTTCCGCTCCTTCTCCTGCCTACTTCGTTTTTCTCTTCTTCATTTCCGAAAGGGTCGGCAGCGCCCAAGTGATGCCTCTGGTGTTGCAGGCGTCCATAGGCTACGATGACCACTTACCATCAGACGGTTGCCATCTTAGTTGCTTGCTTGCCATCTTAGTTGAATAAAAAAAAAAAATAAAAGCATGGTCTGGAGCTTTGCCCATTAGAGGGTATTAGGATCGCCACCTATTACATGAAACCTAAAATTAAATGTGGGTGTAGGACCTCTCTGTCCACCCCTTCGGTTACATAAACGTGAGAATATGCATGAAAATTTTAGTAGGCATTTACAATTGTTTGGAATCCATTTTTTATGTTCATAATTAATTAAGAGTTACGGAAACTTCAGAATTTCGTTAACGTTTCATAATAGATTAAGGTCAAAGTTTTTGAGCTTATTTACTATACTTGAGTAAACAATAATTTATTTAGAGATACTGACTTAGGTTATCAAGATGTTAAATAATTTAATAACATTTAAATTTTGGCGGTAATTTACTATTTCGGCAACAAAGATTATTTGTCATTATGTGCGTCTTACTATAGAAGGATGTCAGCTGTCGAATGTTCTAGAATGTTCTCAAAAAATTATGTTTAGTACTCCGACTTTACAGCACGTTTTATTTTTCTACTTATGTCATTAAATAAATCGTTACTAATAAGTTTTATTTATTCTACCATAGACCCCTAATTTTTATTTCGCCACTTAACGAAAATTTTCTGATAATCACTTTCATACTTTACTTTTAATTATTCTGGTTGAAAAAGGGACTAAACGTAAAATGTTTACACAGAGTTTGCCACGTCTGTTTTTTATTTTTGTTACTCTTTGACACCGACCCCACTGATATCGTTTAAAATGGACAGGCACCCTGAGGGCTGGAAAATAATAAAGAATATTTTTTTTTTCACGAATAATAAATAAGACACGGTTCGAGAACAAATTTTACTACAGTACTACTGGCTAAGAGCTAGTTGTAGATGACGTTATCAATATGACGTCATGTGTGTTAGTAACTAAATAGGAGCAACGGTATTAGATCTAGAGATAGATCATCTCAGTCACAATTCACAATTAAACGCCCTCACGATGTAAGTCTTCATTCCGTACTAAAGTAGGAGTTGTAAGTTATCAACGCTCCTGATCGTCGACGCGGTCACGATTTTACTTTTGTGGGAACTAAACAACGCCGACCCAAACAGCTCACAGAAAACTTCGTTCCCTACTAAATATGGTAATTGTTTAAAACAGGTACTTACTCTGTAGGTCAAAAGACAGCCCACAATATTTATTTTAATTTTCAAAAGACACCGCATTAGGAATAATTCAATTAACAAATATTCAAACAACGCACAAAAAGAACATCTAGACTCAGAAGAACCATTTGTGGATCACACAATTTTTTAACCCGTGTGGGATTCGAACCCACAACACTTGGCTCAGTGGCTTTGGCGAGATGCCACTTAAGCCACTACGTCATCCGTGCAGACAACTAATGGGTAACCTTAATTCTGAATGCTCATTTGTAGATTGCATATCCGATCCTATCGGCGACTGTGTTGAGAAAAGCGTCTATTTACATATAATCGATGAACCGCAAAGACCAGCCACGCAGCTTTTTTAATCTTTGTTTAAAATGCGCTATGATTGAAGGGTTATTTTAATATAGAGGTCGAAATGAATAAATTTACTACAGTCATTTTAAATTTGCAACACTGTTTCATTTGAAGTTTACTTTAGTAAGCAGGACAATTATATATATATATATATATATATATATATATATATATATATATATATATATATATATATATATATATATATATATATATATATATATATATATATATATATATATATATATATATACATATATATATATATATATATATATATATATATATTAGTGATAAGTAATTTTTACATTGTCCCCAAAGATATTAGTAGAGGTGTCCATCTAATTAGTTATAAAATAAATTGATTTTGGAAAAATATGAACTCTAAATGTTGTTCCAAATAAAATATTTTCCTAATCTTTATAAATTTTCTGTGCGTGTGTTTGTAATTAAACTCCTCTAATGGGAATGTGAGTTTGTTTGTTACGCTTTAACTACTCGATCAATCATCATGAAATTTCGCATACACGTTGTCGGGGAAACAGAAACGGAAATAGGGTACCTTTTATCCAAAAAAATACTGTTACAAACCTAACCTAAATTTACCGCGAGCGAAGCCGCAGGCATAGTCTTGCTCATAACAAAGATCCCAGATCTACGCATAGTACTTAAATCCCTAGAAAAGTATTAAAGTTGTAAGTATTAATACCCAATTCGCAACTAGTAAATCACAAGTACAAAGAGTTACAATGAGTATCGATCGCATTGAGTTTCCATGTGACCACACCGTTACACACGCCCGGCCGCGCGCGGTAATTGAGCCGCTCACTTCCTTCCGGAGACCTGCCCGCTCATGTCCATTGATACACACAAAACGGGAATTTATAAACAACACACTTTTTGCAATACATGAATATATCAAAGTGTTTATTGATTAGCCTCAGTGCGTGCTTAGCAACGACAAAAGCAAATAGAGCAACATATAACGCAATTATATGTATAGTGAGTCAATATTTAAAACCATATCTAGACACCGTGAAAAAGTATTGAGTCTAAGTCGCGGGGTCCAAAATTCGATGTAGCCAATAGAAAGTCTCGAATATTTAATAAAAAAATTCTTCTTGACCTATATTGCCCCATTTTTGGGCAAAGGTCTCTCTCCCCTACATTTCTTTAACAATTCTTATTTTGAGCTTTGGTCTTTCAGTCGTTCAAAAATGTGTCCAGATCATAGCGCCAACGTTTTCTTAGCTTACTCCGACGACGGCTGGTATTACAAATAAGTGACTCTAAAAACTCAATAACGGGCTCTGAAATACTAAATGCACGACTGACTGCTAGCAATAACAAAACCCAAAAATAGCGACGTGCAGACACCAATTTTAGTAACTACTTTAATTAACACGAGCAGCATGTTAATGTTAGGTTGACCTGATTTATAGTTGACTACCAACACGTTAGTAAGCATTAAAATAAGCACTTAGCGGTTCATAAATGTATTTAAACCGAGATGCATCTTACAATATAATAGGTATAGTATCCGAGTAAAAGGGGACTGAGAAATCTGTGGAACGCTTCGAGACTCCTATTCCTGAGTATAAGGTCACAAGAAACTTTACACGAAAGGTATAGCTCCATCTTTTCGAGCTGCACTGCGGTGAAGATCTAAAATCACGATAGAACATAAACTTATTCGCAGGATGCGAAATGCGAGCTGCGAGCAAGTTTATGTTCTCTCGTAATTTTGTCTATTCAGGTCAATACAATACTACACTACAAACACTAAAGTTATTCAAACTAAAGTATTTATGATTTTATATTTTAGCTCCCTTACTCATTGTTTATAATAAATCAATCTATATTGAATTATGATATTTCACATAATTCAGCATTAATGAATTAAGTTTATTGATTTGGTTAAATAGTAACAGGTTTAGACACACAGGAACGCTAAATGGTAGACTATTTCATGAATGTTTTAGTATAAATGTAAAGTGACATCGACACAGACGCTTAAATTGGCGCTGCAGCTTTCCACTAACTGGTAGACAAAAATAGTAGCAATCTGAATCAGTCGTCTATGCAATGTCTAACAATATAACGGGAACTCGTCAGACACTTCAAGGAATTCGCGTGTCAGTTCTGTATTAAAATTAAACTTTACACTAATATATGTGATAGTTTGAGAATGTATTATTTAATTAATTATTGAATTAAAACAGATGTTTCGTAAGTAAATTACGCAAAACATAATGAATGAGTCATTTAAGCTTTACTTTAAAAAAGCAAGCACGTGTTATCTAATTAATTAGTTGTATTATTCTTTTCAACAGTAGATTGCAACATTCGAGCAATAGCAAATAGAAAATACATGAAGTTCGTCAACCTTGCCAGCTCATAAACGCATAACAACCATATCCAATTACTATTGGCGTCGCTGTACGCCATTTTGCATAGCTTCGATGATAGCCATTTGTTATGGACAATACTCAGTGAACGTGCCTATAGTGTGCACTGTGGAGGATACACGTACCTACTGCTCGTAGAAAAGTGGTGTCGGGTTCTAACAATTGTTCTCCAGTGCCTACATATCACATGTGCCGCCGCGCCACCCGCCCCGATCGATGTCTGACCCCGTGCAATGTCGCACTCGCCTTTTAGTACCGCCTCTTTTGACGGGTCACAGGAAACTCCACTTATTCTTTAATATTACAAATGAAAACGCTTTTATTTCATACCGTTACGCGAAATTTTAGATAGATAGAAAGTACACATCAGTAAAATTTTCAACGTGATCTATGTTGTGTAGAATCGACATAGAAAATCAATACAGCTTCATTTATAATGCAACGTCTTGGTAGTATGTGCATTACCATATTGAAACTATCATAGTCACACTGTACAATTCAATTTATTCAAGTTCCATTTCCGTTTTACGCCCACTAACACAGCCGCTCATCCATCTACAAGTTTACTTAGAAAAAATAAACCAAAGCTCATAGCTCGATGAATACGTAATAGGCTTGTGCTCTCACGGTATTGTTCGAAAGAATATATTGTACTCTTAGACTAAGAATATACTACAAATAAATCCAATATGTCTGAATATCATTGTAAGTAAAGTGATAAACAATTTGAAGATTTGATTGATATAAGTATTGCCAAAAGCTAAAATAAATACAGATTGTTTATACCTACAAGCTTTACTACTTTTTGTTTTTATAACAGAACTAAAAACGCCGTCCAATTTTGAGTTTTATGGTGCACTAATTTTTGCCCGCGGATTTGATCGTAAATGTAAGCTAGGCTAGGTTATGTTAGTTACAGTACATTTTTCTGGATGAAAGGTAGCCTATGACCCTTTCTGTTCCCCTGACAACGTATATGCAAAATTTCATGATGATCGGTAGAGAAGTTAAGGCGTGTAAGCGTAAAAAACAAACAAACTCACATTTGCATTTATAATATTAGTTGGGAATTGCGAATAGTCTTGACATTAAATAATATTAGATACTTTATTTTACAAGATATCACTGTTAAAAAGCAGCTTAATATTTTACGAACATCTAAACATCTTACTTATCACACAACCTTCACATCCCAATTTTGATAAAAATTAAACAATGTGCCGCAGTAATTTATTATACCTTGTAAGGTCATAAATGTCTCATAAAATATTTACCGAACGCATATAAAAATATATTGCACTATATGTGCCAGTTCTGTTTATTGAGCGAGTTCTCTAATCTATGGGCGTAAGCGCGCACGTGTGTGGCGAGGAGTAGGTACGGTGCACGGCGGGCGCGCGGCGATCTCATTGTTAGGAATTTTACGTACAATATGGCGCATAAATATTTCGACAAAGCTCTAAAAGGGAGCGTCTATAAAAGAACTACTAAGAACAACCGATATCCGTAGGGTGAATGAAGCGAACAAATTGGTTTTATATAAACAGTATTAGGTACATCAGTAACACTATCAATACAACATTGATGTTCAATTATAAAAATGCAAATGTGAATGATTTATAAAATAATTAGTAATCAGTAATCAGTTAATCACATTTAAGTATGTTCTTTCTAAAATGTTACACATGTTTTTCAGTATTAGGTATACAAATAAAACTTAGTAATGACATTATAATAAAATTTGCAACAATCAGATTTTGTTAAAGTAACTACATACATACAAAATTTTAGACAAATCGTTTCGAATTTAATCTTTAGTTTTATGAACAGATGGTATAGAATCTAAGTTTCTAGCGCTCATCATCATTATTTTGTTTAATTCCTTTGTCGTCGAGAACATTACAAATCTTCAGATAAATGTTTAACTGATACTAACACCCAGATCTGGAAAACTATAATTATGTCTATAACACATTTAAATCTCATACTAGGTATGTTGCCTATGCACTAAGTTATATTAAAACTGCTTGTTGTATAGCTCAAGTTTTAGAAAAATTTAGTTAAAATGCACTGCTATTTAACTTACCAACAGAAAATAGCTCAGAACTGTTAGATATTTTATTCTTACAATAAAAAAGTGTAAATAGCAAAAGGAAGAAACCGGGGGAAGCTGTGTTCATTACCTAATGAAATCTGCGGGTGCGGGGGTGTGCCGCAGGGAGAGAGGGGTGACCGGGACGTCAGAAAGCAACGAGCACGCAATAAAAAGCAGCCGAGAGCTATGTCGCCTTGTGTCGTACACGTGCATCCGTTCGCCACTGTGCGAAGTTATTTATAATAAATGCACCATAAACACGACCTCCGAAGATTCCTTACACTTGGAGATTAAGCAAGCCAAGTGACGGGGCTATTTTTGACGCACGTTTTGCTTTGTGCATGTGCATAAACTTGCATTGTGATTCATAGCTGAACTAAATCATGTTGAGCTTTTGTATTTATGGGCACATGATGTTGGTAAAGTAGGTTTTAAATGGTTTGTTTTGCAGTGTGTCTATGGTTTTATATTTTATAATAGGATAGTTGTCTATGTTTGATTTTGTATAATACTTTACACAGAAAAGCAAATAGCAATAAAAAAAAATTCTGTGCAAGCAGTATCAAAGTTGACTAAAAAGGAGTAGGAAATAAATAAATAAAGTAGTAGTAGTAAGGAGTAGGTAATTAATATTTTGTTTCTTTTTTATAAAGTCAAACTTGGGGTGTAGTGAGGATATTTCGCTATCTCCTTCAGATAGCTGTGTTCAAATAGCGGTTACGTCAAAGTGTGTATCGTGCATCCTTTTTCTGTCATTTGAAAGCTAACTCCACTACCAGATTTGAAACGCTTGTATCTTATTTATTTTTGACTAGATTTTAATAACAAATGGACTTAAATAATACAAAATTGTGAGTCTCTATTTGTCATGTAGATATTTCTCGCCGTAGCGGTACTTAGTGTAAAGTCGACTTGATCCAAAATATGTAAACGTTTAATGGGTACTTAATTAAATCCAAGCCTTCAGTGTGCTTTAGAGAGCTCATCGATTACATTAAAGGGATATTGTAGAATAAAGAAAGAATAAAATCGATTTTAGAATTGTCTTTTTCTGCAACCGAAACCCGCCTCTGATATGATTTTACGCTAATATTCAAGGTAGGTTTTAGTTTGACCTACTTTTAAGGTAGATTTTATGTGAAATCTATGAAACAGTAATTTTACGAGCTTTTATTCTATAGCTGAATATCGGTTACAAATATTATCCAAACTAACTAGTTTCATAAAGTGCATTAGGTATTACATACATTATACATAGTGCCCGCACTCTCAATCAAGTCCTGCATCGCGATGGACTTGAACAAAAAGTATATTATCCTCAAATGTACCTGGAACCTGTAACGGTCATTTGTGGATCCCACGAATTATTGTCCTGTATGGCATTCAAACCCACTATTCCTACTCAGTCGACCGCTGGCTTACTACTCTGTACTATATTGTTTTTGTCATTCTATTATAATTTATGGTTTTTGTCTTCGAATCTTATTCATGCAGAGTAACGAATCCAAAAGGACACATTCCTCTGTGTAATGTTTACCATGTCTGTTTACCGAAGCGGCGCGCACAAAGAATAAACGTTAGGAACAGCAAACCCTTTGATTTATGGCTAGTCGCAACGAAGCCACAATACATACATGCAAGGTTTTATCGGCTATATCCCCGAAAGGGTAGGCAGAATTGTATTACAGTGAACCTATTGTCGACTACCGAACAGATCCAAAGGGCCTACTGCTACTAAGAATATCTTGCCATAAAAACCTAATAACCATTCGTCTAATCCTGAATCCAACTCAAAACTTCATGTACACCAATCGCATTTACTACCGCTGCAGCACAGAGGCAGCCAGAATACAATGTAACATAACTAGATAATCAGTACTCTGAGAAAGATAGGTACTCAGTTCTCACATAGTTAATCAAAAGTTCGATGTCTTCCCATCACGTGTGACCAGTGGAACCGTATCTAAATAACCTTATCGCCGCCGTCTTCATTTAATAACTAAACGTGTTGAGTTATTAAAAATCATCTTCATTTGAGCTTATAAGATAAATATTTTTTATTTACACGCCGCCGCGCCGGTCGTCCCGGCTTAATTATGATATCAAAAGTTGCATCGTCAGCTTTTTCTATCACGTGCACGTGTTATATCTCGTTCTCGCTCTAAACGCAGGATAAGCCCAACCCACATTGCATCGGCATCGCCAGCATTGTCGATTAAACACGTTTCTATGCACAGTCTCGTATTTTTATGTTCCGGCTATAGCGTACCAGATCCTCTGTGAACAACAGCATACTAAACGAGCTTCACTATCAAAGCCGTGTGAGAGTTCAATAGGATGATGCGGCGAAACATCTTTCAATGGGATGCTATAATATGTAATTACATAACACGGATTTCTGAATAATGTACAGGCGTATGTCAGCGGTCTATTAGTAGGGTCGGTAACGTTCGGAATGCACGTGATGGTTCGTCCACAATATCTTCGAATGTTCGGTTCAGTGAAGGGCGTGGGAACGTCGGACGGGCTCGTAGCGGCGTGCACGCAAATGAAGTGCAATTTCGCCTGAGGGATTGCGGCTAAGATCTCGCGGATGCTGAGTGGGCCCCGGTCGGCGATGAGCCGCTGCGGAGTACACAGCTCCGGTCACGAATTGCATTGTTGCAGATAATTTCATTAGGTGCTTCTATTGCGCTCCCAGAATTTCTCTCCCGTATTAGTGGAGAGATACCTACATCGCGAGCAAAGCTGCTTACTTCCCACTTTCCACTCAGAGACTACGTACAGACGTTCTTGAACAATTCCCAGTTGTTTTCTCTTGTTGAATTTAATACTGTTTGAATTTGACCCAATTAATCAGCACTCGCACCATTGCAGCCGCAATAAGAGAAGTAAATATAGACAATCTAGTTTTTTACTGTTAAGTTGAACTAGAAAGCGTTAACATTAACTATTCCGTGCATTACCAGTGAGAGCAGAAAACCATCAATCGAGAATAACTGAGGAACATGTCGGGTTAAAAGGTCGTCGATGCTACATTTATTATTTGTTACACATAGTATAATGCACGGTATAACGTGTAGGCCGTATCGATATTAATATGTTTGGTTTTAAATAACTTTACAGCAATAAAACATCTTGACGAAAAGATCGATGAAGTACAGTCAGCGATATAAATAACTAAACATTGAATAAATTTATGTTATGAATTAAAATTTTCGAATTATTACTCGATATGTACATATGTACGTACATACGGAGTAATAATTTACAGAATTACTGCACTTCCTGTTTTCAGTCGTAAAATTATCTTTTCTTTAATTATTATTACTGCTGTAAATAAATAAAACTATTCCCCCTTTGACTTCTAGAAGAATTCAAAATCTTGGAAATGTTTCGACTTTTATTACTGATTGTAGTAGTACAAACACAAACATTTATTGTTTATAATTTATTTTGTAACTAGCCTGTAAGGTACTTAGCTACTCTGGGTATAAACTGTAATGCGTTTACTATCAAGTTCTGTAAATACGTAATTGTTTGACAGATACCCATTATGGTAACAATTGCATGCGAATTACACTTATATTAAATACTAGCTTTTACTCGTGGCTACATTCACTTTTATCTGAATGAAAGGTAGCTTATGTTCTTTCTTGTACCCCTGAGGAAGTGTATGCGAAATTTTATGATGATCAGTCGAATAGTTAAGGCTACTACTCGACTGATCATCATAAAGTTCAAGTAAGTAAGTTAATTTGTTTGTTGTTTCAAACACTATAATTGGGATTACGAAATTACTATTGACAACAGTATACAACCTTTTTAAATGTGTTGCCGTCATTTTGGATGTGTGCCTTCTTGCTGTGCAGTGAAAAATTATTTGCACAATGAGTTACGCCAATGACTGGTATTCGCACCTTCGCAGATATGGACTTATTCGTAATTATGGTCTAAACATTTGCAGACAGTGCTTTAGAGAGTATGCTTATGACATGACATATTCAAAAGCTAGATTAAAATGTTTAATCAATAAACGTTCAATTAAATTAAGTAGATTTGCTCTTGACCAAGTAAAGCAGGTAACACGTTGTGCCTAATTGTGTTTGAATAAAGTTCCAATGCAATTATTATACATCACTAATTCTGATTCTGTATACCTACAATAAGTCTTATAACTACCATCCTTCGCGTTTGTAAGAATTATTCACACATATTTTAAATAGATACCAAATTATCCTAAATCTTTTTTAAATGGTAAAGTGGGAAAGTATTATAAATCACATTTTCTATAACCGAATCTGCGGAATTCATTCTCGTCTTAAAATAGCCTTTCATCTTTAATAGATGCTTAATCACAAGATGTCATCTGATCTGATATTGTTTGACGCACCCGTTATGAATAAGACCATGAAGATAAGTAATCGTAAATAGTCAATAAACATTCTGAGATTTAAACATTAGATATCATAAAAAAACACAAAGCTATTTAATATCTACGCGCCTGTAAGGCATTCCTGTAACAGTAGGTGTCAGGACCCCTGCGGATTCAGACTGGTCGCGTGGTCGATTTATTACTAAATACTTGTTTAAACAAAAATATAACACACTTTTACAAAATTAATTAATAATATTAATACAATATGATAAAACCGGGCGGTGCAACGGTATGCGGCATGTACCCAAAACAAATTTTAGAACGTTAGTCGATGATGTTTCGTGACGACCGCAACCCGTGTCGAACCTTACACCGGCTTAGCAATTGAGGTTTATTATAATCGGGTACGAATCAGCTAAATAGTGTGTGCACGACAACAGCGGCAACCCGTTAATTTAAGCAACGCAGACCAACGCGATACACGTCAAATCTGACAAGCGAGTAGCTTTAAAAACAAATTGGACCAATTAAGCAACTGCAGTTATCTCAAAATCCAATGAGACTAGTCATTTTGCACAAACAATGAATAATTAATTAAAGGTCTTAAACAGTGCTGCAATTAAGCTACTGACGATTAAACAAGTTTAATTCTCACCATAAATAATATTATGTACGAAATTATGGACGAAAAGTTTTTCTTGAATTGATGCTTTCTACATATAATTCCGGAGCAATAACAAGATATTTATCAGACTATTTGCCTTAAAGCTTTTCTGAGTAATTTGTAATTACTAATTACGTAGAGACCACATGATGTTATCGCTTAATTTATGACTTAGAACACGCACTTAATTACGCACTACAGTTGAATCTGACAAGATGGTAATTAAATGGCGAAAAATAATGTGGCTGTTAGCTCGGCGTGATATAGATGACATTGGTCACCATATAATAGAAACGGATTCCAAGTCATAGATACAAAAATGTAATTTTCCATTTCCCAAATAGAGGCAATAAAACGATGTCATTCTCCAATGAACGACTTATATATTACAGTCCAATACTTTAACATACCAGGTAAATAGAGCCGCAGGAAAAAGCTAGTTGAATACAAAATATAATGTTGATCTACAACCTATCTTATTAATTATTTCTATTTTGATTCTCGACTATAGTGACGCAGCAATGTAGGACAGAGGACTCAAGAATTTAACATTCAAATTTATCTATTGCATAAATATATTATCATCATCTCTAGGCTTTTTAATAAATATTGTAAAGCTCAACTTTATCAAACATTATCTTTCAGAAAATAAGTACCTATATAATACATCGTCATAATAGTTTTCCATTAGCGGTTTTTTATAGTGGTAACAGTTGGGATCTTGGATGAACCATAAGAATGTGTATTTGAGAAACGCAGACAAGTAGCAATTAAAAACGATTCGTGAAATCTTCTAAGTACACAGTATTAAGAACAACACAGCTCTGTTATTAACCGCAAAAAGATTAAATTGGTAGTAATTAGACGTGGACATTTGTTAGAACGGATAGCGGTTATTATTTTTTAAACGTTGCTATGCAAGTAGCGGATAGCCAGTAAACATATTTCTCACGGCTATCTTTCCGACTATAATTTCCACATATTTTTAACCGTTTATAAACCTAATGGACGTGATTACTAATTTAATATAGCTGGGTTTTATGGGGAATCGTCTGTGAGGGTCAGTGCCGCGTTATCCCCTTGCGATATTTCCCATGGGCGTCAAGAAGTCTGCTGATAATTGCACCCAGATCCCAGAGGTGTTGTAAATCTTAATAAAGCCGAACGAAGACCCCAATCTAATATCCATCCTTAATAAATTACGCTCGGCTATACTTAAACTACGAACTCTGTAGTATACAAACTGTAGAGAATCTAAGAATTACTTTAACCTACTTACTTTATAAACCCGAAACCACAAATCGCTGGGTAATGTGTTTACAAGATCGTATGAAAAATAACCGTAATTTAGGTAAAATATCTGTCTCATTTTAGGTTTCTGCGCGTATATTGTTACATGAAGAAAATATTATACTTACGAAAGAAAACGAGCGTTGTAGCAAACTGTATATGAGTATCCACGTATGGACAGCGTTAGTTATAATTAGACGCGACTGCAGTGTCTGTTTGTATCAGACAGTGAACTCTCGCCCTCCGAAAGCCGACCGCAGATCACGGTGGGCGAGAGGTGCCGTACTTGACGCTCACTTGATACCCGACCGCACGAATGACATGACAACGTTCACGGATAAGTTTTATGTCAAGCACATTAAAAACCGCAGCCGGTACCGCGCGTACAAACATTAGAACAGTCTACTCGAGTAACAGCAGTTCAAAGTGATAAATATTTTCTCTTCACTTGACACGGTCGTAATTTGTCTACATCATATATGATACATGTTCTTTATCATTTTTCAAATTCCATGCTCTTGTATCTGTTTTTGTATAAGTACATATTATGTTATTTCCAGACACACTCGGTCTTTCAAGAACAATAAAGCATATTATGCTAAAATCGATCGTCGCAGTTCAATTGTTGTTACTAGAAATACTCTGCACGCATATCCTTATTCGTATAAGAATACAACGCATACAAGCAGCATGTAGCATGTCTTGTAAGTCCACCCCTCCAAAGGGGGCTGAACTTTAAGCCGTCTGGTACAAACTGTGAATGTCAATCGTGGATGTGGCTAGAGAGCTCTCGAGTGCGGCCATTGCGAAACCGAACAATGCGGAATGAAGTGCATGGCACAACCGCATTGCACACGGTTCGCTGTACAATACTCGCGGCTTCGCCCCACCACCCCTGATTAACTATAGGGTTTCATTTATAGTTCGAATGCATTGTAAGGTTAATTAAAAGTTCTTAAAAGTCATAAGTAACCTACAACCTACGACTTATAGCTCGTGTGGCTCAAGTTGAGAAATTATTATTTGAACTGTAGGCAACAAAGACTTTTACTTAAAATGCATAGTCCTTTAATCACGCGAGCACTATATACCTAACACACGCGGTTGTAATATTAAAGGCCAGTCTAGCGTGCAATTTTATATTCAAGAATTTATTTTCGTGCGCTAAGAACCGAAAGAATGGGATGGAATTTAGGAGACAATTGGGTTTTTGTAGAAGCTACTCCAGTGACGGTAGTTGACAATAATGTATAGCTAACATGCGAAACAAAAAAAGAAGACCTCAAAGGAGATCAAAGTAGGTCACTTAGTGCTCTTTTCCCAAATATCCGTCCATAAAGTCTTGTCAAAGCATGTCTCGTTCGTACTGATTTAAAAGGAAAAATAGAGGTTAAATAGGCAAACATTCCTGTAGGTATGACATTGGAAAAAGTCGAGGTCATGTGAACATTCATCGTAATAAGCACAGGCATCGTACGGTGTTGTTGAAATTACACGCCTATTAATGTCTTTATGCTTGCGTGTTAGGTAAGGTATCCCGATATGTTCCCCTACAATTGATTGCCGAACATCATACCACAGCGATCCGATTGACGGAGATCTATTGCGACATTAATCAACTATAATCGTCACTTGGTAGAGATGAGATTTTGAGACTAGAGAGCAACGCACGCCTAAAATGCTACGTGTAAGCTCTGATTTATGAGCACAATTTTACATCAAATCGATATCACGAGTTGAATTTGACATCCACTCGAGCGAAGGACAAATTAGGGGTCGTTTAGTGATAAGATTTGAAATAAATGTGAAAGGTCGACTGTTTCAGTTTCACAATACAATTACAGGTAAAATAGTCACGAATGCGAGTGGTATCTTTAGTAAGCCCAAATAGGTGTAGTCAATTTATTACGCTGCAAACATATCACGATAATCTATCTTCGGTTAAGCGTGTAAACGCGTCGCGGTCACTCATCGTTTAGGTAGACGAGCAAATGACCGCAATCAAATCACAATCAGAGTGAAAGCCTATAAATGGACAGCTCGAGATCGCAGCACTCTCGCACCGACGCCTCTGCTGTTTACCAATGCGTTAGATGTAATTATAGGAGAGATGTGTACTCTTCGCTCACGATCACGAGCACGACCCGGTGAACGCGTTGTTTCAACAGACTACTCCAAAACTATTGATGATGATGTGTTAAAATTAGAACAAAAAATGCTGTGTGCTTACAAGAATCTCACGCTCATAACATAAACCGTTGCCTCAAGAAATTAATAAATAAAACAAAATATTGTAAATCAATGTACACAAACATATTGTACGCTATGCAATAATCGGCGGTCAAAGCGGTTGTAAATAATAATATACCCTACTCTCGACTGAATGACTCAGGCCTAGTTCCAACAATAATAAATATGGGACCCCAGAAATAATCAGGGACGACCACAACGCGAACAATATACAACTGAGACGTATTTTGATTAAAATAAATGAGGGGGTGAGCAAATGCTGTTCTCTACTCTCTGCCTAGACCCATAAGAAAGAAACAGGCATGCTTATATTAATTGATTGAGACGCATAGAATTTATATGAAAGAGTTTTTACAATGCTATAAATATCTGGCAACACAATATTTGGAAAGTCCACGCATACATCTGTTGTAAAAAAATGTTATAGAAACAAAAATAGTTTCATTTCACATGACCTGAACAAACATTTGCATTGTTCTAATTAGAGTTATTAACGTTTATTAACAGTCAAGATGCATCCTCATAAAATAAATTTGAAGCAAAAACATTTGGAAGTAGATATGGTGATCATAGTTTTGGGTCGACCGGTCGAGCATAGGAAGTGCGCATACGTAATTGCGGCGAGTGGACACAATGAGGGGATTAGGCCAGTGCCTCGATTGTTGTGCGAGCGACGCCCGCACCCACCACCATTGATTGAATGAGCGACTGAATTTAACAAACAACGCGCCACAAACGGGCCGTAACCGCTCCGCGATGCACAACTATATTGCCACTCATTTATTACCGCAGCATCAAAATAAAAGCCGATATAACTCAACTTTGCTCTCAGCGATATTCATATGGCAAAATATTTTTAAATAACTGTTTGTAATTCAACTGTCCGGTTCATACGTTTGAATATAAGCAGAACCAAACTAGACTGGTCTAAAATTGTCTCCCGACGACGGCCAGACCCCTGTCCGGATGTGCCAATTTCTATCCGACAACGACTTGACGTACGTCACACCAGCTATCGTATTCAATTATCGATTCGACTTGACACACTATTGCACTACTAACCTCGGACGTCTATTCGATATCCGATACTTCGATTGCATAATCTATTCATGGGAACCTAAATTCTGCTTAATATTGGTTGGTCTACAATAATATTGCACAGCTTTTGGTGACCTTAACAGTTGAAAAGTGTCCTATTGTATACAGAATAAAAGTTGTAAAATAATATTTTAAATATTGTTAATTAATTATAAAGCTTATCATATATAATGTGACTATCCTTATGGCATAGGTCTTGAAAGTGTTTAATTCAGCTGACTAGTAATTGGCGAGTGTAGTTTGACTATCTAACGTCAAACTAGTATTCGAAATGTGTAATTAGATATTAACAAACGATTTCGCTTTAGGTTATCATACTTATCATAGACTAATTTTAAAAATAAAATAGCTGACAAGACGAAAATATTTGAAGTCCAAATTAGTTTTATTAAAATTATTTTTGATCTTTAATATATTATCATTACTGCTATTTTGCGAGATTTCAAAACATTGAAGGATGCAGTAGAATTTAGTTCAGAACATTTGCAAAGACAGTTCTTACAATTTATAATGATAAATTAAATATTAAACGCGCTCCACTTGTCCCAGTGCTAGATAATTGATAACTCCTGGGATTGAATGTTCCTTCTCCCTTGCATTGCGCCATCTTTCTTGCAGGATTAAAATGCCACCCCGCCTCACAGCGCACCTGTGCCGTTTTATTACTTGAAAAATATGTACCACGGTACAGTCTTGCAATATTTACATATCGGAATACGTTAGCAATAAATTACAAGGATATTAAACTATTTTCCCACAAAATCAATGCAACACTCTCCAAGGTAAAAGTCAATGAGGCTTTCGAAAACACTTCAAAGCGTTTGTCGATTGTCGGCTCAAAGAGAAACTGTTCGAAGAGAGTAGATAATTAATTTGCCAATAGAGCACGCTTTTCAGTAGACAAAGGTGCTTTGACGAGTTTCCCTTGAGTACTTCACCGCAAAGCTACTTGTGATCTACTGCATGAAATTGTTTCATTGACGGAATATACTCGGTTTAATACGTTGCTTGAAAATGCGTAACAGAACACATATGTTAAACTAAACACGTTACTGGTGTTCTAAGTTATTGACGTCTGTTTAAAGGATGTACAAGTTTACGCAAAATAACTTATCAAACTAAATTTGGTAGTTATATGTGAAGTTTCATTGATATGTTTAATTATACTTGTGAGTGAGGATTCTCCTTAATAGGTACAGCTTAAAAGTATCCAATATAAATCTTCATGGGGTAATTTAAATAAAATAAACAACTCAATATCCTTTTAATAATAGTTATAAGCCGTAATAGTTAAGACTATGTATCAATGCAAACAACCTCAAGTAGATATAAAAACACATTTAAGTCTGCGTAAAAGAAAATAATTTAGTTACACATATTAATTTGCTGAGATATCAACACTAGGCACAGCCTGTGTTTAATCACAATTATCATCTCTGTTAGGGTTAAATGTGTAGAACAGGTTTGACCTTCCCAAGTTTGTTATCATTTTAAGTCATTCAGACTTTATCTCTCTTCTTCAGTATAAACATAATAATACTAAGACTAAATGAGTTTATAAAAATATAAGATATCACCTAATAGTACCTCTATTAGGTGATATCTTATATTTTTATAAACTAAGAATATCCTGCATACTCACGATTATATAATTGGATCAGCTATCCACACAATAATGATAATGATTAGATTCCTGGCAGAGGTCCGGGTGATTCGGCGCCCGCGGCCTCTTGGCCACCCACCTTGGACGCGCCTGCCCAAAATCTTGTAATTAAAGAACAACTTCGATTTATTTTGATAATATCCGATAACACGTAAATGCATCACGTTTCAAGCCGATGTTCTACATTGATTTACGATGAAGAACTACTTTGGAATCTATACTATTAAAATACGGTAACGGTACTGTGTCATGTGTCAATTCAAGAGTATTTAAACAATTCTAAACTAATATTGTCTTATGTTTACGCGAATGTTATAACAACAGCGACAAAATCCGTATAAATTGTTTAATTTCTATTCTTAACTAAATAACTCCACATAAAATTACTAAATTTAATTCATTAAAAGTTATTTTTGCGTAACTATTAAATACTTAACCAGACGAATAACTTAAAATAGCAGCAAGGTTATTTAAGAATATTTTTGTTCACCAAAGAGATAAAAGCTTTATTTAAAATAAAGTCTCTCTGGTCTGGCAACTCATAAATATCTAGGAAAAAATCATGAATTTTGAAAGTTAATTTTGATTTATTGAACATCCGTTCAGAAGAATCGTGCATATGGGCCCATATTGAGATTCACGTAAACGTATTTGCGCGCGAACGGCAAAGTCCGAGCGGACGAGGTTGGGAGTAACAGCTAGTGTTATAAACTTATAATGGGTGATCTTTTAAGCATTTGGTTTTTAATTTTCAAAAAAACCCTGTAATTATATATAATATATAATATATTTTTTATTTTTTATTTTGAATTTATAATCAATTCTTGCCATTTATTTTCTAAAAATTATTTCATGTAAATGATGGCCAAGACTACGTTTTAAGTGATTTACATGAAATAATCTTTTATTTTAAAGATTGATGGCAAAAATTGATTTCTAATTAATAATAAAATTAAATTAATTTTCCAATTTCCAGGAGTTATTTTTTAAATTAGAAATTAAGCGCTTAAAAAATCAGCCGTTGTAAGCGCAGTTGTTATCTTAGAATATCTGTAAATAATTTGTTCTTCTTAAAGATTTTATTTGCATTTGCTTCAAATGATGGCTCACTATGTTTTCGTTATGCAATCTCAAATAAGGGATCTGGTTATAAAGAGTAGATGATGGTCCCATTTATGCTTTAGGAGATGACTTGCATATCAGGTTTTTACTTTTTAGCTTAAAAGATTGTAAATTAAAAGTTATGATGAATATGGATTCTAAAAATAGAATCAGTTTGTCTAGAATGCTTTCAGGCAGATTTTAATTATGAGGAACCAGGTTCCATTGTTGGGTTGAGCATCGAAACAATCTAGTGGGGAAAGATCTCAAAACATTATTCGCCGTGGAGCGAGATGACCATTCGAACTATTTCTCCATCTCCGCAGTCACAACCGTATGCCCAAATGATAGTATACATATATTTCTTCTCAAAAAGGTAAAATAAAGTAAAAGCTAAAATATTCATGTTTATGTGTGCGTATCATAAAAACCAAGTGGCCGTGAGTTTCTTGCAGGTTTCTTCTCATAGGCTCAACCCTTTGCCTGAACCTAGCAACTAACCTAAATGTAGCTTCAGTAACTTAGTAAACTCACTAACCCATATATTTTGACGTTCATAAGTGTTACTTTGTGACCTAAATGAATAAATGATTTTTGACTTTGACTTTGACAAGCAAGATGAGTCATCTTTATATGCTCGAATTTTATTCTAAAATATTGTTGTTTAAACCTTTTATAAGACTACTAGCTGACTCGCGCAATTTCGTCTGCTTCACATAAGAGAATTCTTCCCGTTCTTGCAACATTTTTCATTGCTGCTCCGCTTCTAGTGGTTGTAGCGTGATGTTATATAGCCTATAGCCTTCCTCGATAAATGGGCTATCAAACACTGAAAGAAATTTCAATTCGAACCAGTAGTGCCTGAGATTAGCGCGTTCAAACAAACAAACAAACTCTTCAGCTTTATAATATTAGTATAGATACTGCACCTAACATAGATATTGGAAAGATAGAGTACAATAAAAAAAAAGATATGAACCAAGATTCAATACTAGGGCAAACAGTGAAACATTGTCTTTTTTTATAAATAAAATCTATGATTAACGGTTGCGTCCATAGACACAGCTGCTGTGATAGCAAATAGCTGGCATATATAGTAATAGCAAACGGATGCGAATTGATCGAGTTCCGCTGTCATTTCTTATAAATACTGTTATTTCTTGGAGACGAGAGTAATTTAGTACTGCAAGTACGGAATACGACGCTTCAGGGCAAGTTAGGGAGAGAACCCTCACCCTCGTCTGTACAAGTCTATTAGATTGCTGCTGACACGCAAAAGTTTCTCGACTTGGTTCAATGTCAGAGTCAAGAAAAAGACTCCAGGTTTCTTAAAAACATAGATATTTTGGTAAAATTTATGATTATACGTATTATGGTATCAAACACATTTCAACTGGTTAAAGCTAAAAGTATAAATTTAAATCTGCTGACGATGATGATTAACGCATTTGAGTCTGTAATCTTCAGATTACCTAGATAATCATCATTAATCTGTACTTTGCATGTTGTTTGCAGGTTAGCGACAACGTTGACAGATATCTTACGAGGGCACGCAAAGTGAAAACTCAAATAGTTTCAAAACGAAATCGATTTAATAAAATTTTATTAAACCTTGAAAAACATTTGTAACCCAATGGTTCGAATAATAGCTATCTCTTTCATGCAAGCTCTTTCCATATCTATTGCGCTATTTGTTATTAATTTATTATCAACATAAGTGCAGTTATTAATAAGAAAATAGATTAGGCAGCAGCTTTGCTATCTAGTTTAAAATATCATTGCACACAACCTTAGTAGCAATTACACGTCCAGGCTTTAAAACTAAGTAAAAAACATAGCCTAGTTCTTTTGTTATAAAAAGGCTTATTTATTTGAAAATAGAACGCATCAATAGAAAAAATAGGAAGGATTCCACACCATAAATAATTGTCACGAATCATGATGCGTGGAATCGGAAGGCGAGACCAGAGGCGGACGGGCCGTGCGACAGGTCTCCGATTATCAACGCATTCTGCACGGTGGTCGCAACCTGCCGCCTGCTACCATTCCACTTGACAACTACGATTCTACCTAATGGGAATTCCACGCGCACCGAGACACACTCGTGCCATTGCTAATTTATGAGAGATGAGCTTCTATAATGTTTATACATTTTCGAGATTCAAATACCTCTACTATGAATATTACAAGTGAAACGATTAACCAACATTTGTTGTTGGTTGTTTTGTTGCCGGTTAGGTTAATCAATTAGCAAAACTTCATAACAAAAATATGTAAATTGTATAAGCAATAACAGAATCGAGTATAGTGATATTAGCTAGGTATGTTGCGTATTTTCTATGAATATAATAATTATGTCAAGCAATTGTGTATAAATTCGAAATTTAAATTGAACGATATTGCATGTCCGACATATCGTATTATCTTGCCCGATACAGCATGTGAGATATGAGATAGATCTATAAAATGTACCAATATACTGTACAGTACCATATTTCAAGCAAATAAATCTGATTTACATAATATTGTCTTCTGTTTACGCGAATGTTATTCATTGAAATTAAACTACTATATACGGATTTTATCGCGTTGTTTATTTATCACTGTATTACAAAATTTTGAAAATATTACTCTACTACTACTATTGATTTTATTTGACTAATTTATAAGCTAATAAAATTATTTAAACTATTAAATCTATTTATTTTTGGTTTACACTTTCCCCGACGTTTCGGGTGCTTTTCAGCAGCCATGGTCACGGGGAGACTAAGATGGTAGTTGTCTCAATGTTCCAGTGTAGTTATTAGTAGAGTAATATTTTCAAAATTTTGTAATACAGTGATAAATAAACAACGCGATAAAATCCGTATATAGTAGTTTAATTTCAATAAATAAATCTGATTTAATTTCCGATGTGCCAATCACATAACAACATTGACTCGCATTGAGAAGAGGCCCGTGCCCAGCAGTTGGTCAATTCATATACGGGGCTGATATTATAATCACGTAACACGTGCGCAAAATTTTAATAATTTGTCCTTATATTCGACAATGTTATTAAATATGGCTATTTTCGAATTCAAATACAAAAATTTTGGTGAGCGCGCGACTAAATACAAATCGAATAGTAAAATCATTAGGTAAAAAGGGAATTCCTCAGGCTAGACACGTTTCGGCAGAGTAAACAATTAGCCAGTCGTGATGGGAGCGGCGGAGGCTGACCGTAGCTCGTGATCGGGTGACGGAGCTGCGGTGCGGGACCTGTCCACGGTGTCATGCTCCACTGCGCCATTCGATTCGACAGGTGCATGCGGCACGCTCACCATATTTTCAGTAATTTAATTCAAAAATCAATCGGGCGTTATTACATTTGTAGGTTTCCTGTAATATATTATATATATTTAGGTATGGCTTAACCGTTCATTCAATCCAATGATATTGGTATTGATCCAAATTTTTATGTTATTAATTTTGCATTATATGTATAATAGAAACAAACTACAATGTACATAGCAAGTAATCATTTTCAATTTTATAGCCACATCACAACTTTTAAACTAATAAAACAAAAACACGCAATTTAACATCATTAGTGGCTTAAATTATGACCATTAATAGAATTTTAAAGCCGTCGTTCTATACAGATGATGTAATACAACAAGAGATTCCACCCCAACGCATTCTTCCCTATCATTATCTCAATTTGCCCTTGATAGAGACATTGAGAATAGTGGACGATCCGTTCTGTTTTTTATAAACGGAACGGATAAGATAAAAAATATAAAATTGAGCTGCCTACATCTTTTCTTTAGGATGTTATGGATTATGTTGAATTATTAAGGTTTTTATAAAGCTTTTTGTCAAACTTAACATCTTTTGATGTTAAATGATTTTGAGTGTTAAACTCGTCGTACAGAATCGACTAAACACAACAATTGCATGGCTTAAGCATGTTGTACTATTGTATTATATTGTAAGAAAAACATTAAATTTTTATGTAATTAGTACTAGAGTAAATTGATTTCTTCGTCGCTCTCGTGACTAATTAAGAAAGCTTTAAAGTCTAAAGGTCGAGTAGTCTTGACGCAGTTTAAAGGAAAATGCGCGAACTAATTGACGATAATTGTGTCTCCTTAACATTCTGGGATTTAAATAACGATAAAAGACTTTAAAATAAAGGTTTGTAAAGCTTTAAAAGTTGGTACACTTACCTCCATTGCCGGCGTTGGTAATCGTAACCCAAAAGTCAATGGTCTTCTCTGGTCCTAGCTCCTCGTAGTCCCACTTCTTTTTAACTTTCACTACACCACTTGGTTCAACGGTAACCCACGGATTTTCGTCCCTAATTTTAAATGTCTCACGGTCCGTTTCTTTTTCTAAAGTAAAAACAGCACGTCCTTCTACTTCGCCATCGGCCTCCGTAAATTCGATTCTTTTCGTTGGCCTAACAGCGCGCGTGACACGGCGTTTTTCGCGGTGAAGAACTGGCAATTCCTTAAAATCACGAATAACGAACTCCAGAAAAACTCGTGCAGGTTGACTTTTACGTGGAGGAAAGCCGGTGTCGTGTGCAATAACTCTTAATTCAGTCTCATGACCATCGGGTTCACCTGCTAAAATCAATTCACCAGTCTGAGGCACTATAACAGCCAGGTTCGTCGGTGTTTGGAGCGAATAATAAACTCGATCTCCATCAGCATCATAAGCATGAACTTGTCCGATATTAGAGAACCTTTGCCAGTGAACAGTGCCATTTGGACCACTTTCGTCGGTCGTTCCGTTTACAGCAAAAAAGTAAACGTCTTGTTCAAATCTCGGCTCATGATCATTTTCGTTGACAACGTCTATCCGAATATTTAAATTCGCTTTATTCGCTCCATGAATATCAGTAGCTTGAACTACGATTTCATATAGGTTCTTTTCCTCAGCATCTAAAGATTTCATTGCAATCATTTCGACATCACCTTCTGTGATAACTGATTTAATTTCAGGATTGTTTGCATTGTTTCCTTTTTCTCGTAGAGAAAACACTGATTCTTTGTTGCCTTTAATGATCTTATATGCTAGTGGACCTACATCGAGAAGGGCCGAAGCCCTTATAGGTAACATATCCACGACTGTTCCAGGTGGTGTATTTTCTGATATTTCTCCTATTAAGCCATTGGCTGCGGTGAAATGAAGCATTCGTCGACGATCCATCACCAGAAGGTGAATAGAATGAGCAGAACTGCTGTATGGAGTCTGCTCTAGCACAGCCAGATTTATAGGCTGGTTGAGTAACGGTGTAAGATCTGCAGTGGTCATAAGTAGTCCATCGTCAAGCAGAGTGAAGTATGACGTGAACTCTGGATCGAGGAGTGTGTAACGTGAGTGGTTGCCGACGAAGTGTTGCACGGCGTGGCCGGGGCGCACATCGTGCGGCAGCAGGGTGAAGGCGCGCGCCTGCAGCGCCACGCTGAGGGCGCAGAGCAGCGCTCCGCCCGCCAGCACAGTATGCGCCATTGCTAATAGCTAATCGCTCACTTAGCCCAACATTTCACACCTACAACAAAACGCCTACTGTTATATACTATTAAACTACCAATCTGCCTATAATTGATAATACCAGACTCGGGAATGAAATAATTACACTAAGATAAACACTTCAATTAGTAGTCAATTAGTTTATAGTTAATTTATATCAAAATTAGGTAAAAAGTCTGCGAATATGTGATGATTTTAATAATTAGTGATACAGGTTTATCTCTGTATCATATAAATAACACGCTTTGATTGAATAATTAATATGCCTATAGTAAAATTATGTCTTTACACGATATGTAAATTCGCATAAATACTTAGCCACATCCATATTTCATCTTGGTAGACGCCTCAAAGACGTAACAGAAATTTACACGAGGATCAAATGGATTTCGGATTACTACTACTTACTACATAAGGTTTATTTATACAATCCTAACCTACTGCTATTTTATTCTGTTACACTATCACTGTTGGAATTTTGCAGTGTTCAATTAGTTTAGTGAGAAATATAAGTGCATCATGTGTGTGTAATAGTTTGATGGTACGCGACGGTGGAAGACGTCGGCGGCGGCGGGCGGCATCGAGTAGGGCGGCGAGGCGGGGCGCACACATGCGGAGCTTTATTTAGGCGGCAGGCGAACGCCGGCGTCTCGCGACCCGCCGCCGTCGCCGATCAATACCCCCATTGCGCCGTCGCGCGACGCTCACCGAGCGAATCTCAACTCTACACGCGCTCTCGTTCACGACACACCATCAAAAATTCACACACTCATTTGACTGAATAAAAGCACGAGCTATTTTCATTAAACTTCACAGATATCCAAACGATATAGTGAACAGAATATTTCTACACAACACTTCAAATGCACGATTCTAATTCCACTAAATTCTTGGACCAAGTGCTATAGATACTGCATTTAGTAAAAGATAAATCGTTTTCGACTGTTATGAAAGACACTGCACTTAATTAATTGTAGAAATAAATACTATATTTGTTGCTTATCAGATACAAACGTACTCGTAAACATGTGGCTTGAATGTAAACAATTTAATAAAATACAACAGAACTAGATTATTTCACTCCCGAATTGAATTAAAATGTATGTTATTTAACAATGTATAGTTATTTCAGTGAATTATATACATACTTTGGTAAAAGGTAACAGTTTAGTAACGATATCGTAGCGTTTGACAGATGCGCGCCGATAATGTACTACAGACCGAGCGCAACGATGTCGAAATGCGACTGGCTGACTGGCAGAGCTCGGCGCGCGCGCGTATCGAGCGCCCTCCGCCCGACCCCCGCCACCCCCGCCGCTACAACCCCTGACTGTCCCGCCCGGCTACTGAAGCTTTTTGGTTGTTAGCTTTTACCCCTACGCGTGCTTCTACTATTACTGCATGCTGTAACGCAATTACTTCCCCTCTAACTCATGGAGTTATTAAGATATTGGCATTATTATTCTTTCGTAATTTGTGTACGCAATACGCCTCGTATGTTACTTAAAACGCTTCGAATCCATTAAGTAGGTACTATGCTATTTAAAATTATAATTATAATTTTATTTAATAAGTACATTGTTTAACATACATAGATTCACGCCTATGTATGTTAAACAATGTAATTATTAAATAAAATTATAATTTTAAATTTAAATGGCATAGTGCGGGTATTAATTTATTTACTTACGTAGAGTAAGGTAAATATACCTGCTTCTTGCAAATCGGTAAATATGGTTTTACTTGAAAATAATACTAAATAATAATTGTTAGTATCCCCTAATCATTACCTATTTTAATACATCGTATACTTACTTGCCTAAATAATTATTAGGCACTAAACAAACGTAGGTATATTAGATACGCATTTATTAAAATATATATATATATAAATATATAGATAAGTACAACTGTAATACCTAGTATAAATAATTGCCCGGTCTCGATTGTTTATCGATTGTGACTCGTCCTCTATTTTATAAGTCGTAAGGTCGAAATCTCTTTAATCTTGAAACCGTGCTACCATTAACGCAACATATTGCAATCTACGTATTTACTGACCAAGGGCAAATTTTAAAACGTAATCGCTTGCTAAAACCACATGAGTAGATAAACGGTTATCTACTCGTGTGCTAAAATTGTTGCACATCTTTCGCCACAGATTCGATACCATTGCTGCCATCCGTTAACTAAAAAGACGTTAAGCCATATTAATTCTATAACACATAACGTACTTTTAAATAGTGGACGGTAGATTGTCTAACCTTACGTTTAATGCAATTATAATAGATTATTATCTACCACATTTGCATAGGTACATACCTACTTACATAAATAATAATTTGTTTATGTAAGTACAATAGCCATGATAATTTTAGATAGGTTAGTATTAGTATTTGTCTTTGGTAGGTATTGTTAAGTATTTAAATATTTTAATTTTTGTGACTGTCCTACTGGTTTAATTACGTCAAAAAACGTATTGATGTCTACGCTCACTGTCTACCATGAAGTACCAAGTTTTACCTATTGCTCGGTCGAACAGTAGCAATTTATTTAAATTTTCTACATAAAATACATATGTCAGGTCCGATAAACAGCAATAGCCTCAACCCTTATGAGACCTTTATATAGCTTGTAACATGTGGTTTTGATACACTTCTGGCTAACCATTTGAACTGCCGAAGATTGTTTATTTAATCTTATGGGATGATGATACTTGTATCCACCAAAGGACTGTACGGAAGCCATAGTAGTTAATGTGGTCGCCACTGCGCTAAGTGTTGTCGATTCGATCCCCACACAGAACAAAAGATCAGTGTGATCCACAAATTGCTGCCCGAGTCTGGGTGTCTGTTGTTACACTGGTCGTAAAGTCGCCCGCAACACGGGATTTTTTCTAGTGCATGCGTAGTATTTGCAAATTAAAAAACAAGTAGAAGTAAATAAAATGTTTGGCTCGCTGCAGCGGAATCTCTGTAATAGTTGAGGTTTTCCCTAAGCAGAGACAATAGGCTCAAAATTGTATAGGTAATAACAATTAAGTACGTACAAAATGTCATATACGATAATAGCAAAAATCTTTTGGTGGTTTAATATATCTTTAATCGAAACCTTTCTGTTTAGTGTAGTACGTACCGGCTGTAACGTCGCGTCGTTTGGACACCAAATTTTAAATTATTTTTACTTTTTACTTTTTTATTTATATATTTGGACAACCAACAAGAACATACGCCTTAAAAGCTAGTAGACTTAGACTAAATATCAATATCCTTATTTTTACTAACAGAATTATATTCCGCTTGGAGCCTATTTATAGGAGAGAAAAAGCCTAGGTTAGTTTTGGATCGCTTAGGTGTAAACAAGGAGTATCTAGACAGCCGTGGAAGTTTATGAGTGATTGTATAATTATGTTTCTGTACCAGATGAGGACAATTTATATTACCATTGCTAATTTAGGTGAAAATGATAAATTTTAAATTTTACGGTGTTTTTAAGTGATGTTATATTGAAATCAGTTAATCAGTTTGTGTAACTAGTTAGCTTATTTGACAAGTTAAATTTATAGGTATGTCAAGTGGTACATAAATCTTTTTTGGACGCGTTCAATTTTTTTAGAATAAACTTCTTAATGCTTATGCCAAACTAACAACAGTATTCAAGAAGATACCTGACCAGAATCTCGTATAATCTTATAATAGTAATTTTGTTTTTTAAGTTCTTGGTGATTCTTATTATAAAACCGAGAGTTTTAGTGTTTTAGACACTACATAATATCATTATGTAGTGTCTAAATCACTAAAAACTCTCTAATCATAATAAATATCAATTATCTCGATAATTATTATTGGGCAAATAAAAATAATAAAAACCTGTGCAAATCCTGTAGCTCATATTGATAATATTTGTTTCAATTTTATGATAAGTAGGAAATAGCGACAAACTTATTCTCTCAAATAGGAGCACCCGACTGGAAAAGTACCTCCACATTACAAAGGTGGTATACAAACATCTTATGGTGAATATGTTTTGACGAGCTGCTTAGAGGCCCAATGCTATCATCAAAAGACTAGTAACTAAATATTGTCCCGCAGGCCGTGTTAGTACAAGGTACCTACAATATTCACAAGTCTACAGCAGCTGATTTTGTATGATGTGTGTGTGAAATGGTTTCGTTGACGAACAGTATATTCACGTAATTTCGTGACGCGCCGATCAAGTTGCGGTGCAGTTGCAATGAAGTTTACGTCTTAATGCAAAATGGTATTCTTGTAATTGTTTAGCTGCGCGTGAGCTGCACGTAAACTGCGCGTGTGCTGCGCGTCAACTGTACGTCAGTAGTATGTAATACTTTTGACATGGCTTTCAGGCTTTTGGGCCATTACATCAGTTAAATTTATCTACGGTGTGGCCACATGAGGGAAATTAATTTACTCATTAAGTAATCGCATGGAATCGCATGTTTAACGTTTCACGTTGATTGGACTAAACTGTCATTTGAGACGTCAAATGAATAGGTGAATACCGATCAAGTTGCGATCTCAATCACGCACATAAAACGCGCAGCAGTAGAATACTCTAAAGCGCTCGCGTGACGCGAACTTGACGCGAGCGTATCTGAAGGCGGTTGTCAAAATTACGAGAATACGAAAAGGGCTATTTTGATCGAAACTTAACTGCAACTGCACTGCAACTGAACTTATTTAATTACGTGAATTAGCCTACTGATCGTGTGACCTTTTTGTTAGACAGTGAATTCACATATAAGTAGGCAACACAGACACAACGATAAATTACATCGTCCGAAGTGGAAAGCTTTCCAAACTGGTACAACTGGTGTCAGCAGAGTGCCGATTCGTAGTTAAATTGGATATTTTTATAGAAGCGTCTAATAAATTGGAACAGTACCGAAGAAATACCCCATCAAGACGTTGTAGGTCAGCTCTCAAAGGTAACCTACCTAGGCATTCCAAATATATAAGAAGTTTAATAGTTACCCAAGCTAACCATTCTCACATTGAGAAGAGGCCCATGCCCAGCAGTGGGACAGTTTAATATACTGCTGATATTATTATATTAGATTTTAAAATTATATAAATATTGAGTATTCAAATTAGAGTATTCAATTCAAGATGAAGCCCGATAAAATAGTTTAATTGCCATGCATTAGGTAGTTAACCTACATGCTAATATTTCGAAATCCTGCGCTGTCCGATGTATTTAGCTAGTTTACACACAGACCGCGTAACATCAGATAATCCATACAATGACTAATCATACTATTAAAAGTAAACGCAACGTATGAAGTTAATTTAGTTGTCTCGATCAATGTTAATAACAATAATGCCCTCCAGACTGAATTTCGATCACGGCGGCCAATCTAAACGGAGACTGGTCATCTGCGCAGGAGATATTATAGTGCATAAGTATGTGCGCAAACACAAGTGCTCTCTCTATTCCCTAACCCTCATGATCCGATAGGTCGGATAATCCGATACGATAAACGAGAGAAATAAGGCGCAGGACCGACGGCTTTACGAGCTTTCAGAGGCGCAAGGTTCACTAACACCGCCAACTTCCTAACTCCGGGCTCGTATTGAGATTTCTTAACAGAAAACCCAATAACTTTTTGTTGGCCCGACCCGGGATTCGAACCCGAGACCTCATGCACAGCAGTATTCACTACCGCTGCGCCATCAATCAAATCATGTAGTGCAGCTATCTACATCTAGCCACACCGTGTATAGGAAAAAGACCCATACAAATAGGTACTTGAACGGTGAATCTCACCACCATCCTAAACAGTTAGCTACTGTGGGAATGTCTTTGTTTCAGAGAGCCCACGGGATCTGTGACAAGAAACACCTGGACGCCGAGCTTCAACATGTCAAGCAAGTACTGCAAGACAACAAGCTCCAACAGCCGCGCCGCTGTCACAGATCCCGAGAAAAGCCAGCCACAGTCGAGCGCCAGCCTGCTATACTGCCTTATGTAAGGGGTGTCACTGACAAGATTGGCTACATCTTGAAGCGAGCTTCAATCAACACATACTTCAAGCCGCCAACGAAGATAAGTCAATTTTTACCATCCGTCAAGTGCCAATTACCTTTACAAGATGCAGGGGTCTATAAAATAGATTGTGACTGCGGACTCTCATACATTGGTCAAACCAAGAGAAGCATAGGCACCCGCATAAAAGAACACATAGCTGACGTAAAACACAAACGCTCGTTGAAGTCTGCTGTGTGTGAACACGTACAACAGGGGACCAACCACTACCTGAGATTTGACAAACCACAGATTCTCGCTAAAGAACACCGATTCCTGCCAAGGATGCTTCGCGAGGCTATTGAAATTAAAAAACATCCCAATTTCAATAGAGAAGATGGTTGGAATGTACCACCAGCTTGGGATCCAGTACTTCAAATAGTCAAACCCAAGAAGAAACAAACCACAGCTAGACTTCATGATACTTTGAGCTCATTCTGCGTAAATAGAAACACCAATAATTAAATTATGTTCAGGTACTTTGAAATAACTACACTGGAACATTGAGACAACTACCATCTTAGTCTCCCCGTGACCATGGCTGCTGAAAAGCACCCGAAACGTCGGGGAAAGTGTAAACCAAAAATAAATAGATTTAATAGTTTAAATAATTTTATTAGCTTATAAATTAGTCAAATAAAATCAATAGTAGTAGTAGAGTGATATTTTCAAAATTTTGTAATACAGTGATAAATAAACAACGCGATAAAATCCGTATATAGTAGTTTAATTTCAAAGAACTGGCGCAAGCCTGTAGTACTTAGCACTAACGATCGCAGGGATGTATGGCAGAGCAAGGAGCTTCACGGTAGGTTCTACAAGGCTCTATATGGAGCTGATGTAGATCTGTTAGCCTCCGTGAACTGGCTACGTTTCGGTGACCTCTTTGGGGAAACCGAAGGGTTTGTCTGTGCTATTGCGGGGGTTTGTCTGTGCTATTGCGGACGAAGTTATCAAGACGAATAACTACTGGAGATATATCTTGAGGGATGGTACTGTTGACATTTGTCGGGCGTGCCACCTACCTGGTGAGTCCCTCAGGCATATAGTTTCCGGTTGTTCTCGTCTTGCTAACAGCGAGTACTTGCACAGACATAACCAAGTAGCCAGGATTATTCACCAGCAACTTGCTCTGAAATACAAACTTGTAGATGTTGAAGTGCCGTACTACAGGTATGTAGCTGAATCAGTTCTCGAAAATGGTCATGTCACGTTGTACTGGGATCGAACTATCATCACAGACAGGACTGTTGTGGTTAACAAACCTGACATTGTGGTGATAGATCGATCAGAGCGCCGCGCATTGATTATCGATGTCACCATTCCGCATGAATTTTGATTAAATATCTTCGATCGAATTGATTAAATATCTCGATTTAGCTCGCGAGGTTGTCGACATGTGGGATGTTGATTCGGCAATCATTGTGCCGATAGTCATATCTGTCAATGGTCTAATAGCCAAGAGCCTCGATCACCATCTAAAGAGGCTCGCGTTGGGTGCTAGGATCAAGGGTTTGATGCAGAAGGCAGTGCTTTTAGATACAGCACGCATTGTGAGGAGGTTCCTATCTCTGGAATCCTAACCACCGGCAGCTTGGACCCTGTTCCCGATGCCGGTGGGGTACCATATATTTTATATTTTTAAATGTATTTTTATAGATATATGTATATTTAAAAATGAAAAATATATTGAAAATATTTAAATAAAAAGAATAATAATAATAAAAATCCTTTATTTCTTTATCAACAGGTTAAAACACAAACGTTGTAGAGGCCTTCTTTTAAGTATATAAATACTTGTGACAGAAGACCCATTGTGGTTATGTATAGGTAAGTTCGATAACGGAGACTGCTCCGACGAACCAGGGGACTGCGCTGAAAGGGTTTACTGTAAAATTTCCAGGACGTCTTAACATTCGAAAGTGGACTCGAATGGTTTTGGCATTCACATGTTTGGCTACGATCTCCGCAATCTACTCGGGATGTATTCTAATTATAGTGTATGGGCCTATGTACTGGGGTTCCAGATTATTGCTACGGGCACTTTTTGCTATTTGTTTATACATATACCTTATCTCCAACCTTGAAGTTGGGGACTTCTGTATTTCGGTTACTTTTTTCTATGACCGCTTGTTTATGTTCTGACATTTTTGTCGTTAATAATTTCTGCACGTTTTCCATAATCTGTCTATGTTTATATAAATATTCTTGATAAAACTCTTTCGGATAATGTACTCGTAATCCCACCAAACGCATTTTCATGTAAAATGTTGCCAAGACGAGACCATATGGCTTGGCCATTTCGTTACTACAAGAACTATTGTTTATGAGAAAAGTAATGAACAGTAGATACATTTTTCACGTTACACCACATTATGTGAATGTAGCGAAAAGGTCAAGCCACATATTTTGACTAAAATGTAGAGTTTGAAAAGTTAGGCCTCGTAGAGTTGGGCGTGTAGAGTTAGAAACTTGGCTCTACATGAGATCTGATAACTTTTTGACAGTGCGAGTCATATGGTCTCGTCTTGGCAACATTTTACATGAAAATGCTTTTGGTGGAATGTCATTTCTTTTTGTTAAGTTGCTTGTGACAAAAATTTTGTAATAATTACAAAATTTTTGTTATATTTGTTTTTATATTTTTGGTATATGTTTCTTGCACATAATTTCTTTTCTTTTTATTCTAACAAAGAGTCTTTATATAAATTTTCAGACCTCTAGCGTCAATATTGCAGAAGTCTCATACAAACTTCCATCCGCTAGTTTAAGGGGTCGGGGCATAAAAATTACAAGATTTATAATATTTTTGTTGTTTGTGTTACTACTAGCATACTTACCAAATTTCAGCTTTTTAGGACATTAGGAAATATCCTAAGAATTTTGATGATCATCAGTGAGTGAGTAACGAAATCAGGGATTTTAGATATCAATAAAATCTAAAGTATAAGAGCTATGCAATTAAAAGTTTATATGTTTAATAAGTCCGCTATTTACAACATATCCCGAGAATTTCGTTTATCTGGTATAATCCAAAACCAAGTTATAAAAGTTCAAAAAAACGACGAAGCGCTTCGAGAAATGGTAGGTAGTACCCTTGTACTTCGCTTGGCTAGTCTTGGTGGGGGCACTACAGTGCCCCCAGATTCTAAGGGGTTTCTACTATTAGGCGTGGCGCCCACTATCGGTGGGCATCGGTGCGGCTCGGTACAGCTCGAGCGCCTGAGAGCTGCCTCAGCAGTCGTAAGCATACCTAAAGACGTCGAGGCTGGTTTTGGGTAGCTTCGGCAAAACTAAGAATAGTTCGGGTAGCAGACACGTCGCAGAGCAGTAATAACGTTACGTGAAAACAGTTGTGCGTGTGTATTTATAATGGTAGATTGGGCTCCGGATCCGAATTAGTTCTCATTGTTCATCGTGCTGAAGAAGAAGAGAAACTTGGAGCCTTAAGGCAAAAAAGATTTTGGGTGATAAGCTTTGGAAGCCAAGATGTAGGTACTTTCGGTGAATTTCATAACTTGTTTAATGATTTACAATAAAACGAACTTATACGTGTAATTAATGAGGCTGTTGCCTTTTATTTTCCTCTGGGTGTTGCCAAGCTAATGGAGGCGCGCGCGGTGAACGTTTTGACTGTTCTGCGACGTGTCTGTCACGAAAATGCCACCCGAGCTACCCGAATACAGCCTCGGCGTCCTTAGGTATGCTTACGACTGCCGAGGCAGCCCGAAGTAGTTATCAGGCGCCCGAGCTGTTCCGAGCCGCACCGATGCCGACATAGTGGGCGCCGTGCCTTAGTGTGTCCGAAAAGTAGTTCGAAGGGTGTAAAGCCCGTTGCTGATTGTATGCGATTATAGCGTATTTCATTAAACTAGTAGGTTCGCCTTTATCTGTTATTCTTTGAACCCTAATTATTTCAGCTAATGTAGAGAGTGTAGTCGCACTATCGGAGTTAAGAGTTCGGGTTGTAAGGGGTGGTAAAATGAATATGTATGTTAAGCACGGCACATACTTCTGTGATAACCTCATAATCGAATTTGGGATCTGAATGCAATGCAATGCTTTGCCTAATGTTGGCAATATGGTAATAATTGTTATTATGGCAAGCAATCATATAATTTAATGTATAAGTAAGTACTACTAATAAAACAAAAGCTAATGGAAACAATTATTATTATATTAAAACAGTATTATTACAGACTAGTATAAAAATAGCCAAAGCTACAGCACTGAGCAATATCATTTGTGACATTTAAAAATAGTAAATAAAATATATTACCAGGCATACATAGCTGATATTTTATTGTGTCAAGTCTAGGCATTTGCACTATGTGCTAAAATAAATGGTAACATTAGTTACCAAAAAGCTATCACTAAATATTATGTGTGAATTGTTTTGGTGCAAGATTGTCACTGGTGTTTTTATATCTGATCTCTTTGATAGTCAGTTGTTTCCCTTGATGTATTCTTTGTAAATGACTTCTCATATCATATGACCGTGAAAATGAACGATGACAAACAGGACATTGTGTTTTTCCAGCATGTGAATCCTTATGTAATGTCAATGAAGTAGGATGCTTGAAGCCTTTCGGGCACAGTTGACAACGAAATTTAGCCAGCTCAGATTCTGTAACAATACAAATTATTCAATATAGAAAAAGTTACAATTAAATAATATGGAAAATATGCTTTAATGGCAACACTCTACTATATTGCAAAATAATAATAGGATTAAAAATATAATTTAATCATTAACCATTGTGTAGATACCAGCTCAAACAATAAGCTGCTGATAGTTTAAACTTGTGAAGATTGCAATTAAACTACTTTACACAGATATTCTCACAATAATCCATATAAAGTAATTTAATCTCAATATTAATCATTCACATAAACTTATAACAATGTACCTTGTAAAGATTGTTTTCTCATCATAATACAGGTCTTATTGAATAGGTTTTGTTAAAAATATATTTACCACTTTTTTCAAGCCAATCTCTCTAAATATTAATAAATATGATTATAATAAAATCCATTCATACATACCAGAAGAGTTTTTTTCTGATAAGTCTTCTACAGATGTAGATTGTGTATCAACTTGCATTTCTTCACTAGATGGAGCTGTTTTTAATTTTGTGTTATCATCCGATTTTGTTGCTTCAGGCTGTGTTTCTATATTACCATTTTCATTTTCTAGAATACTTTTAGTTGTGTTTGCTTGTGGAATGTACTCTTCTCTTGCAGATTGCATAGTTGCTAAATTAATAGGTTCATCAGACAGTATAGGCACAATATCTTCAGTAAATCTTGACTTAGAGCTTAAATCTAAAGATATATTGTCAGTGATTCTCAACTGGCCCTTAGATGATTCATCCTCAGCATTATCTGTCAAACCCTTAACCTCTAAAAGCTCAGCAGTTATAAGGAATGATTCCAATTGCTCTTGGAATATATTTACTTCGCCGTGATACATAAAGTTGATGATAGCATTAAGGTCCTCAAACTTGAAGTTTCTGAATATAATCACAGGATGCTGGCAAGGATTTTCTTTGAATATTTGCTTGAAGTAACTACTGCAGGCAGACAACAACATCTTATGTGCTTTAATTTTACCTCCATCGCAACACAGCGTGACATCCACCAGATCGTTTTCAAATCGGAGAACATTGAATGCTTCAGTTACGTGAGATACGTAATTATTCCACCGTAAAGAAAACTGCGGTGCATTATTCATCCTATAACTTTTACCTTCTGAATACTACAGCTGATGTATAAAAACACTCAATTACTAAGCTGCTTATCACTTTATTGAGATTATCGTCGACTTTTGATAACACTAGGGTTATTTTTCCAATTACTCAAGATGGTAAAAAATCGCGTTTCTCTTTCATTTACTATTAAAGTTAGTTGTCAATAATTGTCATTGTTGTCAATTTTCAACCAACAGACAAGAAGTTAGTCCCGGTTGTCAACTTGTCACTTGGGACGAATAAAATTCTATGGCGTAGGATTTCTGATTAAAGTCGTATATCGGAACGGACGCCTATATGGTTGGGTATACCGTATACAATATATAGTATACATATAACGTAATATACAAAATAATGGTAATCATTGGGTTACCTATAACATTGCCGTTTTGTATGAACAACAACAATTGTTTGTTCCGGCTAATCTATAAACCGGCTAAATCGATTTTGACGGGACTTTCACTGGCAGATAGCTGATGTTATAAGGAGTAACTTAGGCTACATTTATTTAAGAATAATTTGAGGTCTGCGATTAAAAAATTCCACGCGGGCGAAGTCGCGGGTAACAGCTAGTAATATAATAAAATAATTGTAACTGGTCGACGACGTCTGTCCACAGGAGATATTCATGGAAAATGATGTAAGGAAGGTATTTTTTTTCTTTTCCATTATTTTAGAATCTTAGTTTTTTTCCATATATTTGAATATGTACCTGTCATCTTGTTACGCCGCGGCCTAGAAGTCAGAGTATTAGTAATGAGAAATATCTGGTACGGCTAGAATGTATGTGAAATACAAGAGTATAGAATAAAACGAAATAGTTGGAGAGTCGGTCCACCCGTACAAAGTCATAAGCAAAAGCTAGTAATATAGATGAAATTCTATAATTATAATAATTAGTTCGTTTTGCTTCAAGCATACGGTACGGTATCATTTTCTGGGGGAACTCTACTGATAAGTCGATAGCATTTAAAGCTCAGAAAAGATATATCAGGTCAATGTTCAGGCTTTAAACAACTGATAGCTGTAAACCTTACTTCCAGAAGTACAAAATACTAACATTACCGAGCCTATATATTCTGGTTACTGCGATGTTCGTAAGTGTAAATCCTAGCCTATTTCCACGACTGGAGGACACAGTTTCGCGTAATAAACGTGATAACAGCAGGTTGCGGTTACACATTGCTAAAACCGCACTTATGCGTAGAAGTTTATAACAATTTGCCAAAACAGTGGAAAGATATGAACAATAATGCATTCAAAAGACAGTTGAATGGCTTTTTAGAGCATAAAGCATACTACAATGTAACTGAATTTCTCATTGATGAAATAATGTAAACTGAACTAAATTTTCTGTATTTCTTATTATTTTCTGTTGTAGTATATTATTATATTTTTTGTTACTATGTATTTTTTATAATTTGAAATATTTGATTATTTAAATGATTCCAATTAATTACTAATGACATATGCACGCCTGTGGGTTGAATGTGGCAGAACCTTCATATATTCCATAGATTACAATACTGTATATAATCTGTGACAACTAAAATGTAAACTCATGTTCGCATTAATAAATGAATTTGAATTCGGTCCTTGCATTTATTTTAAATTTGAATGAAATGCCATGTTTTATTTTACGTAATATATAAAACTATGTGAAACAAAAGGGATTTAAATATTTACTAGTGTGTTGATCAGGCCTAGCTCTATTGGATTGGAACCTTTTGAAGAATTATATGTATAATATGTATGTATTTACAAAAGAAAAAGTATATATGTATGTTTATCCATTGTCTAGTACCCATAGTACAAGCTCTGCTTAGTTTGGGCTAGATGGTGTTGTGTGTATGTGGTAGAAAAAAATTACTATTTTAATAATTATTACAGGCCTAACTGTCAAATTCACAGTGACAGGCACGTCAAAGTCGTCAAATTCAATTTATTGATGAAATTCGCGAAGATTACGGTGGTTGATGAATGAATAACTAAGAAGACTTGAATAATTAAACAAAAATTTGGGTGCAACCACATATTTATTTAGAACAAATAACATCCTTAACATGGTAAGGTTTCAGCTATAAAATTTGTAAGAAAAAGATACTATTTGATACACAGATTGTTAGTGAAACTTATATTTTGTACTTACAGCACGGTAGAGTAAAGGTACGTACTACGGAGGAAGAAAAGGCGAGAAAAGAGAAAGAACGCCAAGAAAAGCTTAAACTTTTCAAACATGCCATGCAAAAGATTCAACATAAGGTATATAATGCATCAATATCAATATGGTTTATAACATATATACGATAAGTTGATTAAATATAAACTTAATTTCTAGAGAAAAGAATCAGAATTAGATAAAGATTTATTGGAGCTCACTGGCAAAGTGTTGTCATCCAATCCTGATATTTATACATTGTGGAATATTAGAAGAGAAGTCCTAAACATATTTAAGTAAGTATGTGTTAAAGTAATTGGCTCATTTCTTGTAAAGCATTAGTAGTTTTACCTAGCATGCTAAATTATCTAACTCTTGAATTTCATTTCTGACATCCAAAATAATAATAATAACAAGAAACTGCTCATCAGAGTTGCTTTCAGCTGTCTTTGAGGCTTGTATGCTTATGGTAGTTGTTCAGAGTGACTTTATTTAGTTACAGGCTCTCTATCTGACCTGATACTATTACATTAACTAAGTCATGCAAGATATTAAGTGGTACTATTATAGTGACTAGTAGGGTATTCACCCTACTAGTCACTGTATTTTTGTTCATAGGGTGGATATCCTACAAGTCACAGTAAGAAGTAGCCTTCTTTATTTGTAAATAATATCTAATACTGGTTGATTAAACACTAGAGCCATGTCACAACTTTGATTTATTAGGTTCATATATTGCAATAATCTTCAGTACATATGTGTCGCAACCTACATAAGGCTTATGTTCTAAAGACCTTAGCACAGACCCATGTTCCCATGTCAGTCTTTCAAGGGGTTAGGTATGTGCTGAATGCAAGATCATACTGATATAACTATGAACAGAAAAACATAATTTAATATTACAAATGTTAATGAAACTAACTTGTATTCATTATTTTTTCATAGCTCTATTGCTAAAGCAATTTTGATCACATGTATTCTCTATAGTCTGTGTACATTTTCATAAATCAAAGTGTACCTTGGTCTTTGAAAATGTATGCATTGTGTTGGTCTATAAAAATGGATATTATTTAGTATAAAAAAACTATTTTAAATTGTATCATAAAAATATTCTCTAAATCTAAAAAAGGATGAGAAAAGTATAAAGAGAAGAGTGACTCCTAAATCTGTTACAATTTATCTAGATTAATCAACAATACATTTCTATCTCTCAAGGACTACTACTACTTTATTCTGAATGAAAGGTCAGCTATGTCCCTTTCCGTACCACTGACAATGTGTATGTAAAGTTTCATGATGATTGGTTGAATAGTTAAAGTGTGAAAGTGCAACAAACAAACAAACTCACATTCACATTTATAATATTAGTAAGGATTAGTATCTGAATAGTAACTTGTGCTATTCTATTACACTTTACAGGAAAAATAATGAAGCTGAAGAAGAATTATCACAGCTATATGACGCTGAACTCCATTTGACTGAATATTGTTTGAAAATAAACCCTAAATCATATGGTGCCTGGCATCAGCGGGAATGGGTGTTGACTACTAGAAGTGATCCCAATTGGGAAAAAGAACTAGCAGTGTGCAATATGTACCTGAAATTAGATGAAAGAAACTGTAAGTATACATTGATTCATGCTCATAAACAAGAGATAACACATGTTGGCAACTTTATTATAGTATATAGGCATATATACAGTTGCCAATATATAGGTTGCAGGTTCGATTCCCGCACAAGTCAAACATTTGTGTGCATGAACATGGATGTTTGTCTTGGTCTGGATGTTTACGAAAAAAAAGTATATATTTATGTTTACCCATTGTCTAGTACCCATAGTACAAGCTCTGCTTAGTTTGGGCTAGATGGTGACTTGTGTATGTGATAGAATATTATTATTATTATATTGCACTAGATGAATAGGTGATTAGCAGAAAAATAAAACTTATAATTCTCTATGATAGTACCTTGTTTAGTGTGTCAAATTAATAATATAATTTAACAAATCAAAGTGATTATATTATTTGATATATTGAATATAAACTTTAATGTCTAAAATAATATTTATACATATATGTTGCTTGAATCAGATAAATGCTATTTCAAAATTAATTCGAGGGCTAAAATGTTCTATTACATTTAATATTTTATTTTTTGTTTCCAGTTCACACTTGGGATTACCGGAGGTTTGTTGTTAGTAAATGTAATCCATCACTAAAAGATGAATTTAATTTCACAACAGAGAAGCTATTTGATAACTTTTCAAACTACTCAGCATGGCATTACAGAAGCAAGATATTAGTGAAACTCTATCCTGATTTAGAAGGTTAAGATATTTTAACTCTCATACTAAAAATACTAGATGTTTATAAGTTTATTTAAAAAAATAAGAAGGCTTTACAAAAATCTTCGATTGGCAGACTATTTATATGGCTTTGGGTTTTAACCATATCATTAATATGCAAGTGAGTGTGTTTGTCTTTGTTGTCTTAGACTGCATATTGAATTTTAGATATGATATATCAGAGAATAATAGAAACAATTTTTAATATATAATTAAATAATTGTATGAATTCAAACCTAATAACCAAGTATCACCATAGCTTAAATGCTTGTTTTTAAGCTATATTAAATTTAATATAATACTTTTATACTCTAAGCAGGGTGTTATTTATTTCACAAAGGTTTAGGTCACTGTTTACATCACTTTGTGGTTGAAATGTGCATAAAAGAATCATTTAATTAAAGTCTACATATGAAGTACATGCCAAAAGTATAACAAATATGTTTTTAGTTTAGTTCTCAGAAATAGTATAGAGAATCTGAATCTAGAATGAACTTATTTCTAAGCAGCCAGTGAGTTTACGCAAGAAAATTAATCAAAACTGTTAATAATTTGTATTTTCAGGTGGGCGACCTATAGAAGACACTCACCATAAGCAGGAATTAAAAATAGTACAAAGTGCAGCATTTACCGATCCAGATGACACAAGCGCATGGTTCTATCAAAGATGGTTATTAGGTGTGCACAGTTCTTACCATTATTTTTTTGCATGCATTATACGTTTAAAACATACTTAATGATACATTTTCACGGTTCAACACTGAAAAATACCCTAAAAAGTAGGACAAGCATTTTAGAATTTTAGTGGTAGCTATTGTCTCATTGGTCACGCGGCATAAGTTTGCGTTATGTTTTCGTTCGATGGTGAAATTCCGGGTTAGATGCCCGAGCAAGCAATGTTGCAGACTTTTCTATGAGGAAATTCTTAAAGAAATCAGAAAATACTGCAATAGCAAGCCTTTTACCTCCGTGCCCAGTACTTAGTGAGAAACGTACCTGGCGAAATGTGAATGCAATACATCTAAGTTTACTCCATATAGGGTAAAAAGGCGTAAAAGTATGGGATAATTATATAAAACTTGAAATTTTCTTTAAACTGGTACTAAATATTACAATGGCACTAGTTTGTTTTTGTTTAAGAAAACCTTTCGAATTAATTATGTGATTAATGTTGCTAACTACTGACCCTGAAAGAGGTCCCAGTAATAATCTATACTAATATTATAAAGCTGAAGAGTTTGTTTTTTTTATTTGTTTGTTTGTTTGGTTGAACGTGCTAATCTCAGGAACTACTGGTTCGAATTGATAAAATCTTTCAGTGTTGGATAGCCCATTTATCAAGGAAGGCTATAGGCTATATAACATCACGCTACGACCAAAAGGAGCGGAGCATTAATTAAAAATGTTGCAGAAACGGGGCAGAACTGTGTGAAGCAGACGAAGTTGCGCGGTTCAGCTAGTAAATTATAATTCTATATTGCAGGTGCAGTAAGAACCATGATTAAACCCGTAGTTTATGTTGTGTCTCCGGTGAAGACGACACTAGCATTTAATAAGCCTGTGGAACACAGTTTCCTTGTTTCCAAAATACGAGTATTTTGTAATAATGTTATAGTAAATGGCGAATGGAACTCTTGTACTGGAAACCAGTATGACGTTTTGTGGATATTCAAACATGATACAGCAATTGCTGATAGACATGATATTAAGGTATATATTATACTATAACTCCGATGTCTTATTGATTCAGTTTTGGTAGGGCAACACAGGTAATCAATGGCTGGCATAGACGATATTGTAGAGATTTGCTCACAGATTATCTTTAAAGAATAACAGCTAAAAGCCAAATTCAAGATGCAAAGGCTGGTATGGACGATCTTACAAGAATATTCTCGAAGCTTATTCAGCAGCCCTAGTTACTGCCCGAGCCTATATATCCGTCTATTCCAGTAGGATTAGATGGATATAGGCTGCAAATAGGTGAAATGCAATATTTCTTGTAACCTTTTCAACTGTAAGCATAATGATAGAGAATATTAACACTAATATTATAAAGAGGCTAACAAATGTAGTTTGAAATCGGATGGAAATCTACCAGTACTGAATTGATTCATGATTAAAATGATTTTATTATATAGAGTGCTACACTGTCCCTGTATAACATGGTTAAGATTTATTGACAAAAAAAATAAAACAATACTAGTGGTATGTAATAATAATATCTATTAAACTTTTAATTGAATATAATACATTTATAGAATCTTAATTTACACTACCTATATACTAATAACATGTTATGGAATTATATTAGCTTTGTTATTATGGAATTATATTGAACAGGTGGAGTATGAAACGGAAGATGCTAATATAGAAACTATTCCAAGTGTAAAGCTGAATACAAATACTTATGTTGGTAAAAGTGAAATCAGTTTTGAAAGAAATTATTCTAAGCCAGTTGTGGAGGAATTGATCACACAACTCGAAGCTTGTCGCCAATTATTGGCTATGGAACCAGACAACAAATGTAAGTAATTATTTAATAAACTGAATTGACTTACACTTTACTTAACACAACTTGTTGTTTGTACAGTGAAAACATTATTTCTTCAAACAATATGGTTTTAGTTCTTTAGGACTTCTGAAACAGTCACCTATATTTTATTTTCAGGTACACTCCTAACTACAACTGTATTTTTACACTGTATTGATGCAAAAGGAAATTATAAAGAGGTTATTGAAAATTTACAAACTTTAAAAACTATAGATATATTAAGGGCTGGATATTATGATGACTTAATAACAAAATGGAGTATAGAAGATCAACTTACTACTGACTATGGAACAAGCCATTCCGAGTTTAAAATAATGTTCAACAACAAAATAACAAGTTTGCCACATTTGCAATACTATAGTTACTGTGAGACTGTGGACTTGTCTAATCAATATTTAACTTCAAATGTGTTGCCTTCTCTAGTTATGCTACAACATTGTAAGGTATGTACATAATAGACATTTTATAATTGGATTTATTATACTCATTATTTAATTGCAAATCTAACATTTGAACTATATTGTCTTTCTTTCAGAAATTAATTTTAGAAAACAACAATCTGGCGACTTTGATGAATTTCCCAAACTTGGACTTACAAGTTTTAAATTTGAAGGGGAATACTGAACTAGCCAAAGAAGAAGTCGATATATTTAGAAACAAGTGCAATTATACTGTTATTTATTAATTTACATGTATAAGGAAAATGACATTATTATAAGATGAAGTGATTATTTCTGTAAATTTAAGAAAACTTACATTTTTATATTGATTTAAGAACTAAACAGGCACTTTAATGTTTGGATTTGAATTTCTGATTTTATATATTTATTAGAATTTATGTTAAGTAATTTGAATATATCATTAGTCTTGTAGTTTATGCCTAAACAATGCCTTTACAATATAGCTTCATAACATTATGAATACTATAATTTGTGTTCTTTCGTTTTTAGCCACATTCAGTAATACAGTATTTGCAAAATAAGGATTAACTATGGATAGAGAACAAATAAATTATTACTCATTTTGATAACACAGATAAGCATGACTCAGTGCAATATTAACCAATAGTGCCTACACAAAGAAGAGTGGAAACATGAATATTACTACTTGGGAACTCTTTGGTGTATTATAGTATATACATGAATAAATACCTTGGTACCTCAATGTTTGTACATAGGATAATTATATTTTTATTTAGTAATTTATGAAGTTGATGCTTATATGCACCTATGTGCAGGATTTGCCCTTTATAATAACTATTTTCTGGTGATTGTTTTATACAGTTATTCTTCAAAATAATATCAGCCCATGTGAAGTTGACGTTAGCAGATTGATCACCAGTTACTGTGCATAGGTAAAATATGTGCAGTGATCTCGCAAGCAAGTCTTTTTTGCAATTACCAAGGTGCAATTGAGGAATACATTAACTCAATCCTGTATCAATTACCAACATTATTTAAGACTTATACTTATCAGGTAGATAAATACATAATATATTGATATCTGTCAAGCAGTGTTATTATAACATACAGATGGTGTATGCAAACATGAGTTTCCTATTTTGTATTAATATTTCAAGGAAACTAAGCCTTGTTTTGAAATTTATGTAACCAACACATTTTATCATGGTATTATCCTATGAGGCTTCCAACATTTTTGGTTGCAGTTTGGTAACCAGTAGCCCAAAATCTAGAGGACATGCTAGATCTTTTTGCTATACAAGTTTATCAACTTGCTGTCAATACAAATATATTATTGTTTATTCTCACCAAAGTTTTAAAGGGGTTATAGTTGTAATATACAGAATACAGTTTCTTATAAAATTATATTTTACAAGGTCAGTTTATAACAGTAATCTATTACTACATTGTTTTTTAACACTTTACAAAAATATAATTATTTGCATGGTATATGCACTAGTTTAAAATATTGCCTATGTTGTTTGTCACTAAAAATTTAATTCAGTGCACTGAAACACTTCGCATGATGACAAGATTAGAGTAATATTATTATATATTATACAATATGCATTACTATAATTTTAAAATTTATATACATGGAAATAAATTGTTTTAAAATTGAAACACTTATTTTTATATATATTTGAACTCATGAACTATAGTTCACCAATGTTTAAGATTTCTCAGATTGAAAATAACTTCACTGACTGGTTTTAACATTAAATCTTCATCCCAAAACAATCTCCCACATGCTTCACACAAAACTCCAGATTTATTAGAAGTAGATAACTCACTAGCATTATGTATTTCAATTGGCACACCCATACTAGTTTTTATTGTTTGTTTCTGATATATATCTGGCTGATACAAGTCTTCATCACCATCTGAGTCGCTTAGAAAGTTGTCATTATAACCAAGTTCTTCATCCTCATAATTATTATATCTCACTGATTGAACAGTCTTAGCAGATTGGGCTTGGTACTCATTACAAATTTTTACAACATCTTCTGTGTTCAATTTTGTTAAATTCCTACTATTACAATTAATACACAATGTAAACAAACTATCTTGTTCTAATTTTATATTAAAACTTAATAATATTTTCCTTAACTGTTTATGAAGGGTGTTTTTATTTACCTCTAAAATAGAACTCTGTGGAAAGTTGGTATTAGGTGTATATTTTATCTTACCTAATAATATAAAACGATCTTCAGATATAGCTAGATTTATCACATCATGCCATAACATCTGTGGTGGGAACACTGATGTGTCCATGCCACAATACCTCAGATATGGCATTAAACTCGACAACATATGTTCAACTAAAAACTTTGATTCATGTGCTGATCTAGGCTGAACTGCAGGTAGATATGGCTGTAGTCTGTCTATAACTTTAGGTTTCTTTGAACATTTCTTTTTGCTTTCTAACATAACATCATTGCATATTTCTTCAAAATTTATTTGCTGTTCCATACATAGATTTTGAAGAAAGTCATATATTTGTACTAATACATGAGCATCCAGAGCAGCATACATAATCTGTGTCCTTCTTAGAGGCCTCAATTCCCAATTTGAACATTGTTCAGATTTTTCAAGAGGCAATCCAAAACATGACTGCACCAAAGAGCTGAGACTGTTACCTCCATTATCACTGTTACCAGGTAAAGTAAGGCCATTGCTAAGAAGACTCTTCCACAAAGTACCCAGATCTAATAAGCCTTCTCCTTGCACTTTCAGATTTCCTAGACCAACCACTGTAGATTTCATTTCTTTTAAGTCTTGCTCAATACCAAATCCCACTTTAATAATTTCTGCATTGTCCAAAAATGACTTGTAAAACGTACACCAAAAACTGTGATATTCTGGTTTATTTAGTATTAGAGCATCAATTAAATAGACTCTGTCAATTGTAGCGATCTGTATTAATGCTACTTGAGATTGTGTTGCTCCAAATGAAGGCTTCCATTCACAGTCAATACTTGCAACATTACTTTTAACCACATCTGACATCATAAGATTATAAAATTTTTCTCCTGTATCAACTATAGTAATTTGGTCATCAGTTAAAGAAAATTTATAATACTCTTGAAATGTATTAACTTCAATATCCCAGTTATCTTCTTCAGGTACATCATTTAGTGAAATTTCTTTTAAGGCTAATGGTAACAGATCTTCAGTCATGTTTAAATATGATGCCCACTTCAGAGCTTCATTTGGATCATACTCAACTAACATGTTTATAAACTCTTGACCAGATCCTGCATTTTGTTTCAGTGAATCTTTAACCAAATCTTCCCATACTGATGCACTGACATTATGCTCCTGGTACTTCTGATGTATTAAATATCTTAATCCACCCGTTGTGCGGTTTTTACTCAAATTCTTACAAGTCTCTATGGGAATGTTGAACTTATTGCATAAACGGGCAACTAATTTACCTAATGGTTTGTGGTGAACCTTGTCATATCTAACATGGGAAATTTTGTTTTCTTCAATATAATTCTGCACATATTCACGAATGCTAACCGTTTTATCTAATAATGTATCCAAGAATAGTAGCAGTGGTCTAACTTGGCTCGGGCACTCTGTTAAATATTCATCAATTAAGTTGGACTTGTCTTGCAGCACTAATGGAAATAGTAAATCTTCAACAGGTATGTCTTCAAATAATTGCATAGCTATTACAATTTGAGATGCTTGCTTACAGTTGTCATTTCTAATCATGTCTTTGACAATGGGCAATATTTTATCTTTGGCAGTCATAAGGTGATATGTCTTCACAATGAGATTAAGGAAGTAATGGTTCCTCTGATGAGTAGCTATATGGAATGCAGGTAATTTAAGACTGTCTTCTGGAAGCAATCCATTTGATTGTGACCATTTCTGTAATATTTCTAGAATAAGATAAGGTAATGATTTAGGTTTGCAGTCTTTATAATCATCACATTTAATAATAAAAACAAGAGCTAATCTATATGGCTCTGGTGTACACTGAAAAAATGTCTCTATGTGATTTTCGACAGCCGGACTTTTCTTCCATGTTTTCCATGTAATTTTCAGCTGTTCTAACCATGCTTTGGAAAAGTCGTCCAAGTCTACATTTAATCCAATCGACTGCAAAGCATCTTCGATGGATGGTACTATTTTGATAGATTGATTATCACAGACCAATTGATTGATATCCATTTTGGTATTTTCTTGTTATACCTATTATTCTTTGAATCGTTTATAATGAAATCTGACGTTCAATAATACACATAAGACATTGTTAAAATTTTGATACAAATTTATACACTTGACTGGACAGATTCTTGTAATAGTGTATGAATAATAGGAATCTTCACGAAATTATAACACTGAATTGACATAAACATTTATAAATCAAAACTGAAGCGTAGGAAACGAAACATATTCAGTTTTATTATGTCAAATTTGTCAACGCCTTTTGGGATACCAACATTACCAACCAAAAGATTAGTGCTGCCAATATAATAATTATATTAAAGATTTTTATTTTGAATTGCCTGACAAATGACAATTGACATAGGGTGCTGGGTGCATTTCACTGTATATCTATTTGGACTCTGATTTCACTAGACTCCTATTATACTTATACCACTCTATGCACTAGACGCACGAACTCTGCCCACAACGAACGAAAAACGTCATTAATGATGTCATTAATCTTTACATTAAACTTCAAACCTAATTATTATACTCTTTGCATTAAACTCAATGACCCATCAAGAGGTAGGTCGAAGTAGCCGTTTTGATACAGAAAATGATATTTTAGTGTAAATAAATGAATAAATATAGATTATAAAAATATATAGCTTAAATTTAATATTAAATATAAATTTATTCATGATGATTGAGTACTTCTGTTTACGCGAATGTTATTCATTGAAATATATAATATAATTATAAATTAGTTAAATAAAATCAATAGTAGTAGTAGTGTAATATTTTCAAAATTTTGTAATACAGTGATAAATAAACAACGCGATAAAATCCGTATATAGTAGTTTAATTTCAATGAACTAAAGACTAGACTCGCAACAACTGAAGTTAGCTAAACTGAACAGTTAAACTGCCCCTATCGTTTTCCTACCACGGAGTTTTATAAGTAATTACTGAAATCAAGGCAAAGAAATAAACACATCTTAATTGCATATGACATATGATTCACAAAATTATCAAAAATTTATACGATGTGACGAGTCTGACGAGGGCGACTCGAATTACTTGGTGTGACCCACCCAGTCACATATGATTGTCATACTTTTGTTAGTAGGGTGACCACGTATTTACCACCTGAAAATACGGTATAACTTACGCAAAACTATATATTTTTAATTTCTGAACTTTTATTTGATTCTGTATTTTTATATTTGACGTTATATTATTTTTGTGTTATTTTCTTGCTACTGCATTTTTATTTGAATACTGTTTCACACTAGTTTGTTAATATAATAATAAGATAAGTTTTGGAAATGTGTTCAAATTGTCTAGATTCATAATATATTGATATTACTCAGAAACACAAAGGAATGTTAAGATATACCTACTACAAGGACATATTCTCTAGCACAGAAAGAGCAGAGGTTTTGAACGTTAGAGATACGGAACGCCGCCGCCGCACCGCCACTTAGTGAAGGGATGAGGTGGAAAGTGAAAAGTCGTATAGTGAATTTGAGATTAACGTACTCGATCCTTTTTTACAATAAGATATACCAAAAAGTGTTAAAAATATGTTGATATAGTAAGTTTCTCATCAGATTGATCGGCAATTAGCTAACACTTGCGGTTCTCTTAGCACAAAAGAGTTGAAGATAAATAATTATAATGTTAAGGTATCATTGGTTTGTAATATTTTATGTAGTTAGTACAGCATCGTCATCCTTTTTAAAAAAGACATACTGTGCTTTAGAACTTTAACATTTTGGCATGCGATATTAGTCACAATGAACTTGACTGTTGTACGCAAATAGTAGTACGCCAAAGAGTAAAGTAATAAGTACAAGTACAACGTGTAGTACGCTATACGATCCTGTCTACAAGTAAGTAGCAGCTTCGTACTCTGTGGTAAAATAGTTCCATATTTAATCAAGACATATTTAAAGCATACAAGAATGAAATGCAGTATCAATGTTAAGTGAGTACGAAAGAGATGCAACATGTAAAATAAATGCTGTATATATTGACTTTACGAAAGGAAAAACGTAATTTATTATAACATCTGTGAGGCATTACAGAGCATTACAGTGACTTTTGTTTTTGCTCCATCAAGATCGTACTCTGATTCTGAAAAGTATCACTGGAAATTTGTTGTAGTGATCATCTTCTCGCTAAAAAGTTTATTTCTTTGTTGTCCAGTTTAATTCAGATTTTATTATCTACAATGGAACTGTCTGCTGAGGGCAAAACACCTGAATATATGGCATTGGCCGCAATTAAGTTTAAACTTGGTTTACCAAATCTAAAAGATGATCAACAGCTAAAGGAGCAGCTCATGCAAGGTATCAAGACCGGACATATGGCTCCGTATTACAAAGAGGTCTGCAATGATCTTGGATGGACTTTCGACGAGAAGCTTTATGATGAGATGGCAAAAGAGAATCAAGACAGGTTAGCTAAGTTTGAAGAGGATGATTCTGAGACACCTGTATGGCAAGATAGGTAATAATTCGTCATTGAACATTTAGTATTGGTCTATTTTCATAAAGTTAATTATCATTGTTATGATAAGGCTTTGTACTAATATAGTTTACTTTTATAAATTCAGATTGGATTACTTGTGTTCCATTGGTGACAAAGAAGCAGCCACTGCCTTAGCTGTAACAAAGTATGAAGATTCCACATTAACTACAAATAGAAGATTAGATGCTGTGTTTGCCATGTTCAGGATTTCATACTTCCATGGTTGCAATGTCAAAGAAATGGGCAAATCTATAAATAAGGTAATTTTATTCAACATATTTTATTTAGTCCTTGTTTGGCAAATTGTATATTCATCAGCTGTACAAACTGTACTGTCAAATCAAGGATATGTTTGTGCATGACATGATTCTATTATTATTAAGAGTATGCACATGAAACTCTGAAATCACACTCTGAAAAGACAATGCACAAAATCAATTATTTCTTTTTGCATAGTTGACAAAGCTGCATCTTTTTATAATAAATATTTGTTAATGTAAATGACAAACATTATACCAACAGATTTTTGGTTATATGTAAACATTTTTTGGCTACCTTTAATGTAATGTGTATAGATATTTTCAAAAGCTTATTTGTATAATTTTTTATTATTTTCTTAAACAGTGAATGGCTTCTGGGAGCAAGATATGTTGCTTTTTTCATAGTGGATTGGAATTTGGGTATTGGAGCATTTTATTGCTTTTATTTTATAATTATGGTTGCTCAGTGAGGCTATTTTTGCTATAAATGGTATTGATTGTTATCAATTGGCAACTGGCATACCAGCCAATCTACAACTATATATTATTTATCATCCTTATTAACACCTTTTATACTACTGCCAGCACTCACACCATTAGCTATACTAATAAAAAATCTAATTCTAACAAGGATATTTCTTCTGTTTCAGGCACATGAACTAGTTGACAAAGGTGGAGACTGGCGCTCCAGGAACAAGCTAAAGGCATATGAAGCTATCTACTGCCTTGCAGTCAGAGATTATAGCAAAGCAGCTGATTTGTTTATTGATTGTGTTTCAACATTTGAGTCATACGAGCTTGTTGATTTTGGTAAGAACTTTTCAAAACATATGTCTAAAACAGAGATAGGTTTCAAATTCCATATGCTACCATTTCACCATGTGTTTATACACTCTAAGGTTCTATAATTTTGTCTGAAGACAAATACTGAAATTTAATCCAAACCTAATAAAGAGTGTAACAGTGTGGAAACATCATGTGGAAACCTGCATGTCTGAGAGTTCTCCATAATGTTCTCAAAGATATGTGAAGTCTGTCAATCCACCCTGGGCCAGCACACACAAGTGAAGTTATAGTTTGTAAACAAGGTAGCATTATTTTTCATCATAATATTAAAAAATGATTACCTAACAAGAGAAGTTCAGTACATACATACATAGAGTCACGCCTGTTTCCCAGAGGGGTAGTCAGAGACTACAGATTTCCATTTGCTACGATCTTGGCACTCTTCTCTCGCTTCATTCACTTTCATCACATTCCTCATACACACTTGTCGGTTTAAGGTGCTCTTAACCTGGCCTTTGTCCATAACGCCTCCTATCTGATTGAGAAATGTTTGCTTAGGTCTTCCTTTTGCGACTATTCCATTCACTAGCCCTATAAGCTTTCTTAGTCAGTCTTTTCTCGTCCATTCTTTCTACATGCCCAAACTAGCATATTTAACATACCCCATTTCTATTCTTGCCACTATATCCACAGAGGAGTTCAGTATTGTTAACCTTTTTCTATTGCAATACCTAGTTGGGATGGGCAATCCAAGGTTGTGTGGCGTGTTCCTTTCTTCCCTTCTACAATGGATTATTATGATACAATATAATGGAATAAATATTAATGTTATAATGTCAAGTCTTTTCCTTACGGAGCATAGCCGAGAAAGTTTTGGGCAAAGGTCAAAAGGTCTATTGCACATTCGTGGATCTGGAAAAGGCTTATGATAAAGTGGTGAGGAATGAACTTTGGTTGTTTTTGTCCATGTATGGAGTGAATAGCAACCTCACACGAGCTCTGAAATCTCTTTATGAAGATTCTAGAGCTTGTGTTAGGATAAATGGGACTTACACAGAATGGTTTAATATCGAAAAAGACAGTGTTAGACAAGGATGTGTAGTGTCACCCTGGCTGTTTAACCTATACATGGACAATTGTTTGAAAGATTTAAAAGATTGTGAATGGGGATTAAGAATGAATGAGTTACTTGTCAAATGTCTACTTTATTCCGACGACCAAGTAATACTTGCGTCATCGGCGGAAGAGTTACAGGCGATGGTAACTATTATGCATGGTGCTTTTGAGAGTAAAGGAATGAAAATGAATGTAAGCAAGACGAAAGTAATGATTTCTGAAAGGGAGGAGTGCATGACGATGTGCAATATTATGATTGATGGAGAACAAGTGGAGCAAGTGAAAGAGTTTGTATATTTGGGTACTTTGTTTACAAGGGATGGTACACATGAGGGAGATATTGAAAGAAGAACGATTGCTGGCAATAAAGTGAATGGCGCTCTACGTGCTTTTATGAACAGTCGAAATGTATCCGAGAAGGCACGTTTGGCTGTTCATAGAGGACTATTAGTGCCTACACTTATGCATGGAAGTGAAAGTTGGGTATGGCAAAAGAAGCATGAGAGTAGAATAAATGCTGTAGAAATGAGAGCGCTGAGAAGTATATGTGGTGTGACTCTGAAAGATAGAATAAGGAATAGTGTGATTAGAGAGAGATGCGGCATAAAAGTGGATATAGTGACGAGAATAGAAAAGGGTATGTTAAGTTGGTTTGGGCATGTAGAAAAATGGACGAGAACAGACTGACTAAGAAAGTTTATAAGGCTAGTGTGAATGGAACAGTCGCAAGGAGAAGACCTAGGCGAACGTTTCCTGATCAGATCGGAGACGTTCTGGATAAAGGCCAGGTTAAGAGCACCTTAAACTGGCGAGCGTGTATGAGGAATGTTATGAAAGTGAATGAAGCCAAAGAAGTGTGTCAGGATCGTAGCAAATGGAAATCCGTAGTCTCTGCCTACCCCTCTGGGAAACAGGCGTGAATTTATGTATGTATGTATTAATGTTATAAAAATTGTTCTGAGATAAAAGCTGTTTAATGTGAATATGTGGTCATTGTTTAACAGGTAATATATATCTATGTTACAGGAACTATCATTCAGTACTGCGTGTTAGCCTGTGCTCTGGCTCTTGAGCGTCACGCTTTGCAGTCAGCTCTGCGTCGCCAGGGCGCTGCTGTGCAGGCCCTTCGTTCCCGATTCCCAGAGCTAAGAGAGCTGGTTGAGTCACTACATGAGTGTCGCTATGCTGACTTTTTAAAGAGTCTTGCTTGGGTAAAGTATTTTTCTGTTAATTATCAATACAGAGGGTTAGTGTATTTGTATTTATGAGCTTTGATGAGAAAATAAGGTGAAATGAGACTGCATGGATGGCGTAATGATATAAGTCGCCTCGCCACTGCCACTGCGCTGAGTGTTGGTGGTTCAAATCCCACATGGGACAAAAATTAGTGTGATCCTTAAATGGTTGCTCCGAGTTGTTGTTGATGTGGATGTTCAATCTGTCTGTTGTATCATGGGGTACCAATAAGACCAAAAGTAAACAGTTCCAAAAATAGATCATAGATGGCACTATGAGTTCCAATGTTATATGAGGTATAATTAAAATGCTTTATTGAAAAGAAATTGAAAACATTTCACATATTTAATTAACGGACATCAAGGTAAACGCATTTATTTTATGATTTAAAGATATCATTAAACTAGTATTTTTTACATCACACATAGATCGACTACCTTAGTCGATCTACCATTTTATTTTACATATAAGGCGATAGATGGCTCTTTTATGTGTTTTTACAAGTCTACAAAACACATTGTTTTTATTTCATACCCTTCTTTTGGTTTACTTCAATATATTTTGTTTATTACTGATACTAAATAATAAGAAATTACTTATAACATGAATAATATGTATGCTTAACAAATGTCAATGTATTAAACAAAACGTTTTGTTGTAAATTTGTTGTACTACATAGCATTATTTTCAAACACCTGGTTGGTTCTCGTAACTTCTATTGTCAAATTTCGTTTACTTGTGCGGCAGTATAAATGAGTATAACGCAATCGTCGGCGTTTTATTATCAATATCTCAGTGCTTATTCTGAATTGTATTACAAACTTACGATAGACATGCCGATAGAAATGGAGTTTTAATAAATCATAGCAACATTATACTAAAAATAGATAGGTAAATATTAAGTAACATAACATAATAATTATTCTATAAAATTAAAGCCTGTTATTTGTTAATACCGCTTTGTTAATTTGATTATTACGCAATTTCTGGCATTATTTGCTTACTAGACGCAACTTGACTAAATCTGTTTCAAAGGGCCTGAAAGCTAGTTAGGCACAATCGTGATTTATTTGTTCAAAATAAAGTTGGCCACCCTGCCAACTTTATTTTGAACAAATAGAGTATGTTTACTATCTTAGGTAAAAAGGTACATGATCTGAAAATTATTTAACCTGTCTTTTGGAAACTTTTTTTGTTGATGCTAGTTAAATCTAACAAATATTTATTATCAAGGAAAGTGGTAACCGGATTTTTACTAAATATAATAAGGTAGATAAACAATTGATTTTATTCAATTTAGGGAATCTTCATAGCGTTGCTTTAAGTTAAAAATTAAATATATCCTGTAAAAGTTGACATAGGTAAAATAAAGTATTTGCACGTCCTTTATAGTCCTACTAAAGTATAAATTACATTTACCCGAAATAACGTACAATACTTTGCTATAAAGTACGGTTGGCAACCCTAGTTGTGCTTGTGAATTTCATGTCCCTTGATGAAATACGCGACGATCAAGTTAATCGTGCTAACTATCGTAAAGGAAGGTAGTTCATAATAAAAGTTTTTTTTAATCAATCCGTGACCACGATCCATTCAGGTCGATCAAAAAGACGATTACCTTTTAAATACTTTATCGCGAGTAAGACCCGTTAACTAGCATTATATTAAGTAGTTCATAATAGTCTGAGAGTCAGATAATGTCTTAGTTTATGTACAATCGGGGTCTCCTACAACAACAAAACCAAATCTTTTGGGACAGGATCGCACTTATCGCACGCGCTGATGCGGGCGCGGGAGTGCGCAGGGAAGACCCGCCCACCCCCGCGCTACAAGGCCAAGTATGAAACAATGTTTACTTTTTGTTTTACTTCGAAAAATATAAATTTTGAGCAACATTTTTAAAAATTGGATGCGGTTTACTTCTTCCTGTTGTCGATGTCACGTGACGATATTATGACATCACATTTCGTTTCGAATAATATCATTTACTATTTTACTATTTTACTCACATCACTCACTCATCACATTACACTCATCATTTTTTAAGTTGACATTGTAATAAATATTCGGTTGTAATAGTAATATTACACGAGATAAATATTTCTTGGACGTCGTCGTCACCATATATCCTTATAATTATTATTTAGACAGAAATTTTTGAATAAATCATACCAAAGCATGAATAGTGTTTTAGGATTAGTAACATCGCATTTATCATGGTATATTAATGTGATCTTTATTTACATAAGTACCACAATATTCATTAAGTAGGTACTTATCTATTGTTTGTTATTTGACTTTAAACTTGTAGGGAAATCAATAATTAATATGGATATAAAAGCAAAATAATACAATGTCAATAATTATGACATAGTTAAAAGATTACGAGCCATGACTAATAAGCGTAAAACATCCCTACTAACTCAGTTGTTTTTTAAACTATTAATAGGTACATTGTATTTTATAGGAGGTATATCAATAATTATATTATTAGCTATAACTTCTGTTAAAGTATTATGCAGGTCCAGATCAGATATTTCATAACAAAACTTCAGTTGACAATCAAGCTTCGACTCTCTATTGAAAATTGATGCGGCAGCCAGGCGCGCTACTCGACACTGCGGCTACCGGCAGCGCTCATACACGATATTATACACGAAAATTCACGAAGCTGACCGGAATAAACCAAACGTCGCGCCGCCGCCAGGCGATACTCGCGCGTGCGTGTGATTTGATTTCAAGTATGGCGCATGGCGTAGTGGTTTAATCGCTTAAACCGGGTACTTATCGATGTGCGGAGTGTTATGGGTTCGATTCTCACACAGAAAATAAATTAAATTCAACAGATTTGTTGTGTTGAGTCTGTTACACGGCATAAGCGTAAACCGTATGAGTCTTTATAAAAAAATGCTGGTTTATTATATTTATTTTACGATAGTTAAATTCTAATCTCTGTGATGTATTTTATAAATAGTCATAACTCAGTAAATTTCAACAGAGACTAAATATTAGGCATTGTCCAGTTGATTTAAAAATCTGAGTGCATTTTTTTATGTTATTTTATATATAGATATAACTAGTACCCGAACATCAATCGCAATCGCATACATAATGAAATATATTATTTTATTAATACTTTTAAAACGCATTCATTAAAATTATATGAAAAAAAATATATACAAGGTCAAATTTTGACAGCAACACGATATATTCACAACGCAAATCCGACCGAGTAAATGAGAATCACTGAAGTGTGATCGTACGCATTTCGGCACACAACACTATAGATAGATAACTTTTATTTTCAAGGTTGCGCACATTTTGCATCGGCTCGTTTAAATATGTTCTATCCGTGGTAAACAGTCAAGTACCTATTTTACTGTTACAACGCCATCTCTTATGAGCTGTTATCAAATAGGATTCGGAACTTGTGTACTTGTTCTGGGTAGATGGCAGCAGTGGCGCTAGTTTTGTGCTGCCATCTAGTGTAAAAAGATAGGTAACAAAATAGCAAGTCGAATAGCCAGTTAGGCGTGTCCAAGATTTTTGTATGGGATTGAGTATCTAGTACTAGTATAGTATTATATTATCTGTGGTTGTATGAATGTTTATAAAGTCCCTCGCGATACATGAAATATTCGTAGCGAGAGTTGTCTTTTTCAATAAAAATAGAGTTTTCATTATATTGTAGCAAACCCCATAACATTGTTTGATTCACTAATGTTACAAAGATCGACTTTTGTAACATGGCATGCCAAGCAATATCATTGTTTAATTAAACACATTTTGACTTATTTGTTGACAGTACAAAACTAGTATTTTACAAGTTAAAACAGAACAAAAATTTCAGAAAACCTTTTCAAGTATTATTTCATATTGTCTCAAATATTAAAATAAAACCATTTTAGAAAAGATGAGTAGTTTCGGCAAGTAGCATGTTTAATTAATATATTATTTGGACTGCCACGCAGAGGTCTCGAGTTCGATCCCAAGGCGCGCATCTCTGACTTTTCGAAGTTATATGCCTATTAAATAGTCAATTATCGCTTGCTTCAACGGTGAAGGAAAACATCGTGAGGAAACCTGCATATCTGAGAGTTCTCCATAATGTTCTCAAAGATATGTGTCGTCTGCCAATCCGCACTAGGCCAGCGTGGTGGACTATAGCCTAACCCTTCTCATGCTGAGAGGAGGCCCGTGTCCAGTAGTGGGACAGTTTAATACATGGCTGATATTATTATTACCATAATACTGGCCTCACGGGGTGTCCCGCGTAAGCGACAAAGGCGGCACCTGTTACACATAGCATACTCGTTACGTCATGTTCCGCCGCACACTGGTAACAAAGGTTTTATTTTACCTTACTTATGTCATTGCTATACATAACTATTTTAAGAGGGGGCTGGTAATATGCGTGACAGGTTTTCCTAGTGCAGATACCAGTCTCCCACAAAGGATCAGCTTATATTCTGTAATATGTATATTTGTTAGATATGAGATGCCTTTGTGGAAGAGAAATAAATATTATTATTATTATATACTGTTATATAGTGTGCGCATGCGTGCGTGCGTGCGTGCGTGCGTGCGTGCGTGCGTGCGTGAGTGTGTGAGTGTGCGTGTGCGTGTCGGTGTGCGAGTAATAGATTAAACTCACATTACAAAGTTATAACATTATAAATAGGAAAGAAATAAAAAGAGATTGTTTAACCAAGTCTAATTACATTTTGTTCAGTTCCCTCTTATGTTAAGGTTTTACCCACTCGGTTATTACCTTTTTGGATACGTGTGAGACCTCATGGTGGTACTTTAATTTTACGTTTATTTTATTATAAATGTATGCTGATTGGGCTGCGTACTGACGCCGTGCAAACGCGGTTCAGAACCTTAGAAGAAAGTCACTATATCCTTTCGTCTTTTCTCCTGAGTATCTTGGGTAAATGGAATAGATTTTTATATGTAGAGGATCGTAATTAAAAGATATAGTTTTCTGACTGAAAGCAAGCCACTGATTCTATATAGTTCGAATGTGGGATATCTGTATGGTTTATAGTACGTAACCTTTATAAGTGTCCTTTGGGCTCTGTCTAGTTTTAGTGGCTCCTCCCCATACTGGTAAACAGTATGTAATGACTGATTGCGTGAACGCAATATAAATGCTATTTATTGTCTTCTAAGGCATAACATATCTTACATTTTAAAAAGTCCATGTAAATTATCGCACCCTAGCCGTAACAATCTCAATATGGGAATGCCAGGTTAAACACTCGTAAACTATAACACCCAAGTATCTTGTGGACGTTACATGTTTAATGACTTGACAGTTACAATTTTGGTTCATATGATCCACACACGTGTGGATTCGAATTTTAAAATTAAGGCTTGGTTTAATCCTTATACTAAAAGAAAAACAAATGTAGTTTGTTTTAGGAATATTGAGGGTTAGCAGATATAGATATACCTATTCGATCAAATCCCCGCGTGTTTAGAATGGGACATTAAGCCCATTAATTATCTAGTTATTATACATGTATAATTCTAAGTATATTGTATATCAGTTAATACTGTTAACAGTATGATGCGTACAGATGCACCTCCCTGAAAGTAAAGTTGACGGCACCCATGTCTCTGTCTACGTATTAGTATGAACGATTTAATATTAACGTTGACCAATATAAACGTATAATATTTATTTTTGCCAGTACGTAAACTCCAATCATTCATCCTCCAACCTAAAAATAAAACGTCAAAGTAAACATTTTTAGATGAGAACCATAATATAAGATACCATACACATAAGATAAGAAGAAATATAAGATTTGGTAGACTTCTACTTAGCCAAATAAGTGTTTATAGATTTAAACAGTGTTACAAGAAAAATCTTAATCCAAATATTTTTTACCTAATAATATTTAGTTGAAAGTAGAAAACTTTGGCACATTCGCAAAGCGATCCTTATCAAGAGACATGACTATAGATATTCAGTTCACAGTAACTGTCTGAATTCATATTAAAATGCATTGCAAACCATGGGAACTATGTCAACATCCTTCTGTATTATGGCCAAGTATTTTTATAGGTGTTTAATGTAGTACTTATTTATTATGTGGTCAGGTCGAGACCCAGATCTGCGTGGACCCAGTGTTCCGGCCGCACTACCAACATTACGTACGCGAGGCGCGTATCAAGGCGTACGTGCAGTTATTACGCGCGTACCGTTCGCTCAGCCTCGACAACATCGCTGATACGTTCGGCGTCACCCGGGAGTTCATCGAGGAGGAAATCTCGACGTAAGTATTGTTACTATGATATATATTGATACGATAATGAAGTGGGAGTGTGAATGAGGTCTCAATTTAGATTCTTAGGTTTGGCATAAAGTTGTTGGGCTTTAATGTCAATGAACTCTCAGTAGCAGGACGCAGTCTACAACTATGCCTAGGTAGTAATAGGCAGTGGCGTGGCGTAGTGGGGGCAGCCCGCCCCGGGCAGCACTTTTAGGGGGGCGGCAAATGTTACAATCAATAATAATAATAATATTATGTAAATATTTCAACTGTACAATACACAATAACGATGACTGTTTTTGCCAAAAAGTGTTTAAGAATTACTGTACCTATATTATAGTATTTTAAATTAAAATATCTAAATAAGAGGGCGGCAAAATTTGCTGTCACTCACGCCACGCCACTGATAATAAATAGGCTTGCCCCTATTACGTGGGAACTAAAAACATAGTTGACGAAATGTGATTGTATACAACTCTGCTTAAAGATTCTAGCATATATTTGTGAGACTATAAGTCCATTCGTTTATTTTTAACATAAAGTAAATTTATTAAAGGATGGATGGTAGTCGTGTTGGTATTTAAAATGAAGAGAAAAACAGAGTTTAAATAAAATTTTGAAAATAAACAAACGTAAATGCAGTAAACGATGTACTCTTACAAGCAATGGGTTTACCAACATATATTATGGTTATCCTAAGATATCCTAAGTATTCATAGGGTTTTATAAAGGTATTTCGCTTCACCCAAACAATATTCATTAGTAAAATATCGAATTAAAATTGGTATCTATACATGTAACATTAGTAGAGTATAGGGTTGGTATATGCGCAGGTTCACAGCGGCGGGGCGGCTGCAGTGCCGCATCGACGCGGTGGCGCGCTGCGTGGTGACGGGCGCGGGCCGCGGCGCCGACGCCGACCGCTCGCAGCTGTACCAGGCCACCATCCGCGAGGGAGACCTGCTGCTCAACCGCGTCAAGAAACTGGCCAGCGTCATCAACTTCTAACCGCACTATTGTTTGCTTGCTAATTATATTATCTATTAAACCAGTTCAGTGCCCGAAACTCACCCGATGAGTCGAACTAAAATCGCTCGTGTGCTCAGCACTCGGATCGACGGTTTTTTGTCCGACTCATAGGGTGAGTGCTGGGCGCTGAATAGGTTAACTCTACTTTGTATTACTAGACCTGCTAGCGACGTAGTGTGATTATGAAACAGGTCTACTGTCAGACTACTTATTCAATCTTATGTGTTTGGTAATATAATTATACTATTTTAAGTAATTTTGTAGTTTGTGTTGCCTAACCTCTTAGCAAGGCAATATTTAAGGTTGTGCTTGCGATCCTTTCATGTTGAGTTATTTTATGTATACCGTACTGTCACTGTAAAGTCGTATTCTTTTATTTTAAATCGTAATTTCTAGGGAATAGAAGTTGTTTCAAAATTTTGAACGTATTACTAAATTGCAAAAATTGTTACTAATAAAGAATTCAAATTCTAAATGCCAATTTAGATACCAGTGATAACCTAGTTGGTAGACCGTTTGAATGCTAGGCAAAGTTCTCGAGTTCGATCCCAAAGCATGCACCTCTGACATTGCGGAGTTATACGCGTATTAAAAAGATAATTATCGCTCGCTTAAACAGTAAAAAAAACTGAAAACGTTGCATCATGAGGAAACCTGTATGTCTAAAAGTTCTCCATTATGTTTTCGAAGATATGTAAAGTCTGGCAACCCGCACTGGGCCATCCTAGTGGGCTGTAGCCTAACCCTTCTCTAACTGTGCTCTTGCCCAACAACTAGAATTATGCAAATAGCAATATGCAATTCAGTGCGATATTTTTTAGTCTAGTTGTGTCTACTGGCAATTTGCAGAAAGTATATTGATTGCATTTGAAGCATTTTTGACGTATATTGATAATTATCTTAATAAATCGATATCCTGACTAATATTATAGATTTACCGAATTGATGTGTTTCCTTCAAAAGAAATAACGTGGTTTATTTATAATGTAGGTATAGAAATAAGTTTTACCTCGAAATGGTATCCTTTTTTTTTTCAAGGTGAAATGTAGGAAATTTCTTTTTTTAGTAAGATTGAGGAAAAATACTAATTACATTGTAAAAGCAGATGATGCTCTTTTTAAAATACTGGTTTTCGACTGTACCTGGGTGGCAAACAATTGTATGTATTCCAAGGAAATGCAAACTATGTTGAGACACAGTATAGGTATACGATAGGTACTATCGACTTGAGCGACGGTTGACCACTCCTAAGGTTAAAATCACATAGCAAGCCAACACTTGTTTGAGTCTTTTTACAAAGGTTTTTTTTTAAGGGCGCACTTAATGTCAACATGATAAGCGAAAATTTTTCTGAAATGGTCAACCGTCGCTCAAGTCGATAGTACATACTAATCTCGTTTCACAATTAATCGAGGTGTGTGTGCATCATCTCAGCAGGCAAAGTGTGAATGAAATGGACACTGCCTGCAGAGATGGTGTTCGACTTCGCTCGTCGTAAAGTGTCTGCACAGATGGTGTAGTGATTTAGGTGGTCGCCTCGCCACTGCCGTTGCGCCGAGTGTTGTGGGTTCGATTTCGACAAAACTTTGTGTGATCCACAAATGATTGTTTCGAGCCTGGATGTTCTTCGTGTCCGTTGTTTGAATGTTTGTAAAGTCCTCCGCGAAACAGGAATTATTCCAAGATCAAGTTGTCTTCAAAACTAAATATATTTGCAATGAAATGTGTGCGGGTACGCTAACTGGCGCGAATCAGAGGGCCATGAGATTTTCCCATGATGCAAGCCGCCATGATTGAAATCAGGCGTAAATTTTTTCATACATTATTAAAATCGCCACGTCGATGAACTCATCGAAGTGTGTCAAAAGACATGTCGACGGACTGGCTACACGGTAAGTAGTGAGCAAGGCACATTGTTGTTACAAGCTTGTGTGACAACGAATTGGTTATGAAACGGTCTCCTCGTCTGTGCTGCCGCGTAGTGTTGTCTGTTCGAATCCCATACGGGACAATTATTTGTGTGATCTAAAATAATATTTTAGGTTGCCCCGTGCCTGTGACGCAGGCACTAAGTATACAATGTTGACGAGGTCTTCAAAAATAAATTAAGAATACTTCGAGTTGTGTCAAGAGCTATGAAAACTGATGATAGATGCTCTTTTCCTTTAGAACGACTAATGGTCACCATTAGGTTGTGATCATATTGGTTTGTATGCCAGATAACAGTGTAAATAATTATACAAGGAATAAATGCTTTCTTATATTTAATAGATAAATATTTTATAGTAAAACTGAAACGGAGGGTAAGGGTAAGGAACAACAAAAAAGAAAATAATTATTAGTATAATAATTGATTTTTTAAATAATTTGAATACTTTTTGGACATTTACATAAACATTTAATAATTTACAATGATTATTTATAGTGACATGACATGACACATCATATTCATGACTAATACTACTGTCTAATATCTATTTGCAACTTGATATAATTAGCTCGTAGGTGCTATGAGAATTAACTCTAGACAACTAAACTGTCGCGCGCGTAGCCCTATCGACTCGCAAGCGTTTATTTAATACTTACTAAGAGTGTATGCATGATTTATAATTTATAAATAATTTAGTAGGACATTTATACACTGATAATTAGTCTCCAAAGTATAAAATACATAATATATCATTCTTTAAAAAATAATAAGTTTAATTAGCAACTGGACTACGGAGTCTACTAAGCATTGAGAAAATGCATATTTGGAAAGAAATGTAATAATTATAATAGTGTACAATGTAGTGGTCAGTCTGCGTACAGTGGCCGGTGCTCGGTGCCCGGTGAACTACGGAGTCGCTACGTGTATCTTGTCAGTACCTAGTCAACGTGTCAAAACACCAGTCGCTCACAAATTTACAAAGATATGTTGAAGTATTCTAAAGCAATATAATAGCTATGACTCTAAATACTTATAACTATAGACCTCAAATGCAAATACTTTTAATTTACATGATATGAATATGTCATTAACCTCTGTTACAATTAAATGTATTGTAATACAATATTGAATACCTACAGACAATAGATGCATAAGTCATAGAATTTTCAAGAGTTTACTTTTGGTAGTTCTTACAGTGTGCAATATATCAATATTATGGACTACTTAATATTAATGCTCAGACAGTCGTTTTACTCGTTATCAAATGAAAATATTAGTACATATCTGTGTTTTCAGTAATATCAATCATTTGGAATGTGGCATAAGACAAAATCATGCATATTGCACTCCAGGTGTAATCGTACAATATAATAATAAAGTACTTTATAAATTCAAGTATTTATATCTACTCGCTCATTACATTACTATTATACAGTTTATTTACATTTAATTTAAAAGATATAGTTTTATGAAAATTATTTAATTTTTGGGATAATTTATATTTAATTTATGATGTCATAGCACATTAGACTGCATCAACAGGTCGACATCGTCAGCCAACGGCCGTCCGGTACTCCCGGTACTCCCGGTACGTGAGACACAGCCTCCGAACGTGCACTATCACAGAGTAATGACATAAACGTGGAGCTCGCGACGAGCCCCCATTGCCCCCGGCCCGTACTCGTGCATAATAAGTTACTTACAGTAATACTAGGCGTAATAATACGCGGAATAACAACGGCACATAGCGCTACACCTCGCAATAATTACGCTACAGGAGACGCACGCCGCGAACGTTCCGTCCGCACTCCCACACTAGGCTCTATCCTCTTTGTACAAATAAACACGACGTCACCGTCGCCGCCGAGGCCCGCGCCCCGGCGCCCAAAGCGTCTCTCGGTCGAGGTCGGCGAGACCCCTGGAATGTAGTGGGCGCCGCGGCCCGCCGCTTACACGGTGAGCCCCTCGGTGCGCGCTGGCGGCGGCAGCGAGCCGAGCGCGTGCGCGTGCGCGTGCGCGTGCGCGTGGTGCGGCGCCGGCGGCGACGCGCCCGGCGCGGGCGGCGCGTGGTGCGGCGCGGGCGGCGAGCGGTACTCGCCCTCCTCGCGCAGCTGCCGGCTGCGCTCCGCCAGCTCGCGCCCGCGCTCCGCCAGCTCGCGCATGGCGGCCTGGCGCTCGTCGCCGCCCTCCAGCGACGGCGGCCGCTCCAGCGGCGACGCGGCGCCGGGCCGCGCGCCCGCGAACGCGCCGAACCCGAGGAGGCCCGGGAACTTGCCGGCTACGCCGTTTTGCCCCGCGCTCTGCTGTATTACTGATATCTCATTGAGCTATTGGACAAAATTAAAAGTTGTAGAGCCCAAATATCAAAAACAAAAAGGTGCGTTAGGTATATGTAGTTAATTTCTCCGGGCTTACCTTTTGCTGCATGCCGTTAAGGAAGGGCGCGGGGAGGTACGGGTAGAAGAGATCTGGGCGCCTTAGAAGGTCATGAGGTTCGTGAAGAGGGCGCGGCGGTAACTCAAGGGACATGCGGCGCCCGCGACGTGACGCGCCGCCGCTCCACATATGTGTGCCCATGTGCACCTGAGGAAAACAAATAGGTTAATACATATAATGGCAGTTATAATAACGAGTCATTGGTTATTAAGTTATATATATAGCTTAGCTAATCGTTACGAAACTATCTCTATCATCAACATTTTAGACTTACCTTGAGGTTGCCTTTGGTGGTAAAAGCTTTCTGGCAGACAGCACATCGGAAGGGCTTGTCACCTGTGTGCGTACGCATATGGATCTGCAACGCGGAGGACGAAGAAAAGTTTTTGCGGCAAACGCCGCAGAGGTGCTTCGACGATTGCGGCGGCGGTGGGTGTGTCGGTCCAGAGGGTACTGTGGAAAATAATAATATTAAGTGTTAATGATTCATGTACAATGTTTCAACACCGCTTGTAGATACATTTCTGTCGACGCTGGGAAGGTGGTTCGGTATGTTATCTTACCGGTGGGTCGCTTGGGCAGCGGTGGCATGTCGATGGGCGGCGCGTGCGAGAGCGGCGTCGGCACGTGCGCGGGCGGCGAGCGCTTCAGCTCGAGCTTGTCAGGCGATGAGCGACGCTCGGGGCTCGACTCGCGCTCGTCCTGACTCTTGTCGAAGCCGGGGGGCACGTCGCGGATCTTGTGCGTTAGCATGTGTTGCTTCATATTCCCCTGAAGAACAAACATACGTTAATCATTTTATTTAATATAATAAATCAAAATTATTAAACTGTATAGGGTCATTCCAAATTTTGTAACCATTTCTTTTCTTTAAGCTACGAATTGCTTTGAACTGCGTATTTTGATAAAAATAAGTAAAAATAATGCGGAATTTTGAAATGTAATTTCTAATAAAGCATGTAGGCAAATGGGTAATTAAAAATAACTAGGTAGGTAATAAGAAGGTATACTATATATTAAATAATATTTATAGACTTAATATTAATAAACTACTGAACAAAAGAACGGAGTCTATATCAGGAGCGCATAAGTCTTTAAAATTTATTTGGAAGGGAGAAAATTTATTAAAATGATTATCGGAGAAATTAGACAGAAGGTTTAGGTGGAGGGTGGGTATAAAAAATAACGCTCATGATAAAGTGCCACGCTCCTCGGCCAGGCGTCACTCTTCCATACCGGGTAAACGAAGGCGTTCCAGAGGTCCAAAGCAGTGGCGTGCGGGGGGCGGGGTGCGCGCGCGCGCCTACCACACCGGCAACCGCCGCCACTGCTCTGGAACCACAAATATACACAACGTTACACACGCACACCACCACGCATGCATGCACGCACACACGCACGCACGGCACAATGCGGACATAAAACACACAGTTATAGTTTAGAACACAGAGATACCAACAGTAAAGGGATACAATACACGAGACAAAAGGGTAATAGGCACTACGCGTCACCGCGAATTATATGCATATAGGGAATGTTGTAAGGTCTTAAATCTATCAGAATAAGACTTAAATGAAATTAAAATGAATCCTTATATACATAGACGATACTAATAACCTAATTATACGCATAGCCAATATTTTATACCTAGATAGAAACTGTTTCTAAGTCAGCTGCTACAGATGTGACATTTAATTACTATTATATAGATAGGTATTAATAAATAGAAATGATACATTTAGGTATTTGGAGTTCAGAGCTATTAATATGGTTTATAAAATGTAATATCAGTAGACATGAACAATTTGTAAATAAAACACATTAACTAGGAGTAGAGAATAAGTAGATTAAAATGCTGATTTATATTTAAATATGAGCTGATGTGTCATACCTGACTATCAGATATTGTTTAACTATGTACAATTCAATTAATTCATATTCACCGTTGATATGATACTTATTTACCTTATAATATGAGGACTATACATAAGGATAATAAATTATTATATTTTTTTATTAATTTTGGTCTATCAGTTTCGTTCGACTATAATCTATAGGTAAATATACCTTAATATAATGCTAGGTAACGGATCTTACTCGTGATAAATCATTTAAAAGGTAGGTAGGTATAGGTAAGTAGGTATTTTAGTGGGTATATAAGTCTTATATTGATCAAGTCTTTACTTTTTAAGAAATTTAGGTACCTAGATACCATTTATGAAAACAAGTATTAAACTATAGATCCAAGAAATCAATAGTTAAATATTCGTGTATTTATTTAGTTACTATTTACTTCGGTAAGTAAGTAGGTATAAAAATGTGAAGTGAACTGAATTCTAAGCTGTATGTAAATGTCATTCAATTAGTTTATTTAATGGAGCTCAAATCATTTATAACAATAACTTAATATCTAGTCTAAGATTATTATAGATACTGATGCAAGAGCGCCGAAGATATGTAAAAATAATAAAAAATAGAAATGTCAATGATTATAAATGTCAACTCCTAATAAATTTGTTAAATATAGTAAAATGCCACCATATCAGGAATTATACTTAACAAAGCAATAAATTAGTGTATCATTAAGAAAAAATCAGACGAATTATATCTACGGCTCCATAATTTTAAAAATTTAGCTATAAACGAAATCCGTCCATAATTATATTTGAATAGATATGTAACTCATCTCTTATTAGACGATCGAATTTTGTCTTTTATAGACTTTTCAAACATTACATAAACCGATATGTCTTCGAAGCTTCTAAACTTATTTAAATGAATTTTTATGTCGCATCGCTCGAGAAAATACATCGCCTAAGATGTAGCATTCTGCGTATTAAGGAGAGTCAATGTAATTAGACGCAATTGATTATTTCCAAACCTGTTCGGCTGTAGAAAATGAACATATACGTAAACTACTTTGGTACATATGTGTGTGTCTGTGTGTGTAACATACATAACGTTAGATTAAAGGCTGGAATAATTGCGCCTACCCATTTTAATTCTCGGTCGCCCGTTTATATAGCGTTCGATTTTCTCGTGACTCGGTACTCACGCACAATAGCTTTAGAAATGATTCACTTTTCTGGGTAGGTATATAGGTATGTTTATTTTGGGCTCATATTGGAATTAGTATGCTAGTATTTACTCATATTTATAATTCATTACTAGTGATTGTGCGGAAGGAACTATACCGCGTTACGATATGCTGAGTTGCGGGTAGTCTAGGAATCTAATCTAATTTACGTATAGAGTTGTTAATGTTCTTTCACCGTTGTTTCAATTATTGAAATAAATGAAAAATACGATTCGTGACACAAACTAATGGCGTTAGATCGGAGGTTGACTTTATAAGCAAACCATTGTCTTTAAACTATTCATGTCGTAGATATGTAGAATCCGTATTATCGATTTTATAAAAGCTCTACTTTAACAATCTCAATATTAAAACGTAATGTTTCTATTGATTTCCGAACACCCGCCGTTTTATTTTTCTATTAGGAGTTACAATATGGTTTAAGCGCATCTTTATATTGAAAGTAAAACAGTAAACGGTAATACAATTGTCTCATAACTTAGGAATATTATTAAAATCTCGAGTTTAACAGCGGGCATCGGTTGTAAATCGTGGTTTAATGTACAGGAGTACAATCGAGTATGAGATATTGGTGTTTTTATTTATGACTTATGTGGTACCTACCTAGTTATTTTTATGTTCAGTTACTATTTTCTAAAAAGAAATCATTTTAAGTGCAGATGTAGGTAAAATGCTAAGTCAATACCGTTTATGACGCGCACCTATGAATGGTGCACACTGTTATTTGCATGCAAAAGGATCGTTGTCAGTAAGAAACCCTTCTATCCGTAAGCAGTTTGCCAATGGTAATTTGCTTTACGAGTAGTAAATTTAATATAAACTATATCTATTGGTAAAGGCATGTTATAGTTCTTAACAAAAACGGTTTTAAAGTACCTTCTTAAATAAATAGTGTATGGGTAAGTTGAAGTGGATATGTTTGCTTTTATCTTTGAGATGTGATGTTTGTGATCCCGAGGTCCCTGTTTCGATTCTAGTGCAAAGATTTACTAGGCTTTTTCGGAAATGTTCAGTTGTGGAACGCAGTCTGGCAATGTAACGTCCATAGGTTCCTTTACGTGAGACTTAAAACGTACCTACGAAATAAGGCTTCAATACACCTCTGCCTACTCTTTCGGAAATGTAAGCGTGAATCTATGCATGTCGTGAATAACCCGAGTGCGATTGTACTTACGTATAGTAGGTACAAGAAGATTGGAATAATCGATAAATAGTTTGGCGCGTGAACTTTCGTCGGTGCGGTGTCGGCGACACTTATTGTAATTTTAAATGTGCTTGTAAGCAGTTAGTTCAGCCACCAGCGGTTAACGCCTAGTCGCCATCTTTAAAATCACTAACCTAGCACAATGAGATCTGCACTTCGGATTTAAATTGAAAACTAAACGTTTATATTAATATTTATATGAACTTCACAGGCTTAAAGGATTAGCCGGACTTTTGTAGGTTGAGCGTCCTTATACACTTTCAGTGTTGCCTTTTCAATTAATTGTATTAAAAATAGTTAGCTTAGGCTGATTTTTCAATGACAATGGCATACATAATCCTATGTAGAGGACATATTAAGCAAATAATTATAAGTTAGGTCAATAAGATGTTTTTAAATATTTAGACGTTTTCGACGAATTAATTATTATTAATTTAGACGAATTCAGTCGGGTTTTAATTTAGTAGAAGGAGAATTTTTATCTGATGATTAAAAAATCATCCATTAGTATCGTACAATATTTCAATATCTATTATTATTACATACGCCGATGATTATTTTAATCAATCTAAGCAGTTTTTATGACAAATAAGCACTGCCACAATGGCGCAGCGGCAGTGAGTGGGATTACAGTGCATGAGTCCTCGGGTTGATTTGTCGCGTCTTGTAATGAAGTTGGGTTTTCTGTTATTCTCAGTAGCATGACGAAGTGTGGTACTGTCTCCGGTAGTCGGCAATAGGCTCGCCCCTAATACGTAGAACTTTCTTGCACTGCAGACTATAATTGACTAGGTATATATATTTATGTATAAGGATCTCGTTAGGTAAACCATATGACGCTCTTAGATGGAACTAGATAGTTTTCCGAGTTTATTTTGTAAAACCGAATACTTTGTACGACATTTAATTATTAACATTCGGATTATTAACCTTTTTGGATTTATTACTTGTGTTCTTGTTAGCCTCTCCATCTAGAACTATGTGGTTGTATAAGGAGCGCGGTCTCCATAATAGTACGAACGTATAATCATTCAAGATTTCTTTGTCACATTGGTGTGTGAATCTCCTGAGTGAGATACTTATGTGTGTGTATGTTTATATGCACATTGTAGGATTTTGTTTAATACGTTGTTCTGAGTACGGCAACAGTGGAACAACGCGCCTAAGATCGCAACGGCGCGTAGGATGTGACAGGTTGCTAGCCTGTCTCTCACTAGCATCACAGTAACCCGTTTGGTTCACTTCATTCTTGCCGCATACCGGCATATACATACGGCATATATGCATAGTTTCTCAACAACGTATTCATATGCATTTCTTTCTTGTAGGTAAATTCCTGTACCTTTATAAAATTTCAATTTGGAAGCTTAATTTTCTTATAAAGTATAAATAAATGTTAAGTGGACCGCTCGGCTGATAACCGTCGTGTAGGTACGTTAAGTTGCTGACAACTACAGATTGTTTTCACCTCATATTTTAATATTAATTTGTACCGGTTATTTTCGATACTAAACTAATTTTGCGAAACGCTGTTTCGAGAAACTCCCAAAAAACGATAATTTAGATTCATTCAAAGTAGCATACATTATCGAATTTTAGATATATTTTTATATCGGTAAACGACAGATGTGATTAGCTTGTAGTTTAGGTAGCAAGATAGTCAAATAAGATATATAGAATATTTCAATTAAGATTCGCGAAGATTTTAGAATATTTAATTATAGTTAGTTGACGATTAGGAGCGAGTGACAAGACGCTGGTTTAGTCTGCGGTAACAGTATTTTTACACACACGTCTACTTAACATAACGCTTTTATATTCACGAAGGGTTGTGTAGAGTTGTATTACATTCACATTGACCATTTTTGGTGGTTCCACGCAGGTAATCGGATCTAGCGAGCCTATAATATTCCCAAACTCTGTAATGATAAGAGTTTCCTTATAGGAAATTTAATAAGACTGTTCGACGTAGGATTTGAACTATAAACTTAGGCACTAGAACTAATTGAAGAATACCAAGAGACATACGAGTTTTTAAAGAGGGTATTTGTTGATGTTATCCAAGATTTTAGTCTTATTATCTGTCTTAAATAAAGATAATTTGCATGGGGCTCCTTAAAACTTATCTTTATGCGTGGTGACTATCAAACAAAGCTAAGACACTAGCGACATAGCGTCCGGTAGCAGAACTAACAATGAGAGAGCTTGAATTACGACGAACTTCACACAGAAAATGGCTTCGGAATTTTAGGAAAGCTTGCCTAGACTGTTTAAGTACAATTTATTTGTACCTATATATTGTACCTGTAGGAGTATATTATATTTAAATTTGTGTAGTTTACTGTCTTCAAATCGTTTGGTAGAGTGTAAATGAAAGGAGATTATTAGTCTTAGCAATGTGGACAACTGGAGGGTCTTCAATGTGTTACTCGCTAGGAGACCATTGAAGTTATAAACGATCAGAAACATTGGGATAAATGTTTAAATGTTTATAAAGCGTTTGCGTACAAATAAATGTCTATAAAAATGCTAGCAATTAGACAATTTTACTAAGTTACCCTATGTGGTAAATATATTATAACCGCGTTTAGCGTTTGAATATGATCTAGTTTATAAGATGTTTTTATTACCTTATACGTGTATACAAAACCATAATATACGGTAGTAATATAACTACATATTTTAAACATTAATGTGCGTAAGCCTATATATGTATTAATATGTGTGAAATATGTAGTATTACCTACTTGATGAGTTATTGAGACCTTGTCGTAGAATTTTCTATTCACATTATGAAGATATTAAATTCTTAATAGACATCTATTTTTGGTAAATTGTCAATTAAGCATAATGGTAATTTATTATATAGGCCGCTAATAGATAATGGCGATCTGTCATCGGTATTATATAAAGAATTTATGAGTCAGAATTAAGGAGTGGTCACGTCAGTTCTAATGTTATACTTGTCTGCTGTAACCAATAGGAGCTGTTAGGTATCTATTGGTGGCAACTATATAGAGCAGTTGATATACAAATCATGCTTTTATTTAAATCTTGAAACAGCGTTACGCCATGGCCAGCCTACCCTGTAGCTGTTTCAGAGAGCGCAGAAACACTATGTTTCTGAGATTTCGAATGGTTTGTTATGTGTCTAGGAGCGAGTGTCTTATACGTTAGAATGCGCGCGAGCAGTTGGTGGATTCACGGATTCTTGGATAAGGCAAACTGTCATTGACTGTTTTTGAGTGTGCCCAGTAGAGGACAATATAAATTTCCTTTTATTACAGACTTTATTGTGAACTTGTGGCAGTGAAATGTTTCTACTCGTTTGGTAAGATTGAGGGGTGGTGTTATAATTATAATTTTGGAATATTTGACGGTATGTGTATCTACGTGGTTATCATTATACCATTGGTGAAGTTGTGAAATCAGAGTATTATGTTTTACGCCTTACCTAATAAAATGTAGAGGTAAATATAAAATATAAAAATAAAATAAGCAATAAGGACATTTTATTTTGAATTTCAGACTATATATAGCCGTTTGGATCACGAGTTCCTATCATAATGATTTATTTACTACACATAATAAGATATAATCTGGATGTGGGGTCACTGTATAGGTATATAAATTATAAGTATTTAAGGCTGTATAATGATCAGACGAATATAATTAAAACGCAGGCAACGAATGTACCTTTGTAGGGTTCAAAACTTTTAACCTCGGCGCCATCGTAAATAACCTATATTTTATTGATAAGAACCCTGGTCACTTTCGGTAACATACGAAAAATGTTACTTTGTCAAGCATAAATAATCTTTTTATGACGAGAAGCGTAGGTAAAGGCTCAAGGATTTATAAGTAATAAATATTTTACGACATGAATTAATATTCCGATCGTTTTCCGTGACGTTGTTTTTATGACTTATCATTTTTGTGGCGCGACGCGATGGACCGTCGCAAGCGCAGCTTTACACTACACGCTTGAAATATTGGCCGAACCGAGTATAAAACTTGTATCGTCATAAAAATGCTTTTAACAACCTTTATTTACTGTCTAAAATATTGAATTAATTCGTTTTGTTCGTATCTACCTGCTAATAAATGTTTCACATTATATTTAGCTGTTTGAATAACATGCATACGTGTATAAAATAGATATTCATTAGTGAGACAGACGTGCGAAAAAGCAAATTCAGTTATATATTCCTAATTAAAGATCTTTACTATAACGATATATTAGGTTGATAAGGCTTCGGAAATGTAACATTTATATATTGATAACATTTAAGTAGCATGTTAAGTGAGATAAAAACATACAATAATCATAAATACATACATAATCATAAATTGCAATCACTACGTTGGCGATTGTACCGGTTTTAAAAATTGGTTTTATTTCAGAGTTATAACACTTATAACACTAGGTCTGAGGTAAACTTGAGAATTATTTGAAATGTCTTTGTTCCGGCTCGGTTACACGCTTAATATCAAGTGAATGTCTTATTGTTTTTATTATTTCATTTATGTGGTTTGAAGCGGAAGCCTATTCAGAAAGCTTTTGCGGTTAACGTACACTTATGCCGGTTTCTTTTACACAAAGTAAGTTAATTGAGCTTTTCTTACGCGTACACTTAAGAATTGAGATGTTGCCCTATGTGATGCTTTGTTAAGCTTTGCTAAATGAGCTTCATTCCAGGAAAATGAATCGCCTCTACACGTTTAAATCGTATATTATGCTTTAGCGCCCGTATTATATGCAAAAACATCTTATCTCCGTGTAATAAATTAATGACATGACATACAGTTCAATTTGCGATTATCTATAAGTCAACGAAGTTGGATAATAAACAAAGTTTAATTATCTGTAATGGAAACGATGGTAAATGTAGCCGGCCGAACGACAAACAAGTGCTCGCCATATACGTAGATATAAGCCAGCTAGGCTCGCAGATACATCTGACACTAGTTCGATGAGAACGAATGGGTTTTTATTTCCGAACGCTGATAAAATTGTGAGTGTGATCAATGGGGTTGTACATAGTTTTGATTAAATCGGAACAAACGAGCCTACAAGTTTGTGCAGTTAGTCGTCAATTACTCGGCGAGCCGGTAACAGCTCGGATGCGAGGCGACGGCGACGGAGGAAGACAACAGCTAAAACTAATGCGAACTAGAGGCGCCGACTAGCGACTTGTAATTACTGCCTGCAAAATTAATGCACTGAAACTTGGATGAAATGAAACCGGCGCATGAAGTTAGTCGCGTACAGCACTCGCTTGTCGATGTCTCGGGTTAAACTTGGAATCCGATGCCCCGTTTACTTGCGCCGAGTTATTTATCAAACGCGAACTATATGCGAGTTGAGTACCTACGTCCTGCGCGACATCTACTACACTGTACCTAATATTACGTCTACGACTTTTACAGTACCTACAGTATAAAGGACTAAAATATTTTGTGAATTATTACTATACCTTATCTTGAAAATGCTTTTCTAATTTAATTATGACTCCATCAAACCAGTACGAATAAGTAGAAACATCTATTTCCAAAGTTATTAGTTAGTTGCAAACTAATTTCAATACCTATGTATTGATATGAAATTAGACTTTAATACCGTGCTTATCTTAATTTACACCTATAGTATGCAAGTATAAAACTGCTAGTATAGTAGGTACGGAATAATTCGAAGATATTTGGATTAATAACAATTACCCAAAAATAATTATATGCGATAAACATTTACAAACTATTTAAACTGTTTTCGTACTGAGTTTATTGGTTTAACAGAAGCATTATTTTCTGAAAAGTGTTACACTAAATGAAATATTTAGTATAATAAATATAATATCAGGAAGTTGAAAATCAAGAAATTGGATAACCTACTTTTAGTGCGTAAATTATAGATAGAGCCTCGGATAAGTTAATATTTTATATTTTAAAAGATTTTATTATCAATGAATTTCTTTAGATGTAGTGAAAATTAGTGGAAACGTCGTAAACACGTACGTCTCGCTATTTGTGTAACAATAAAGTATGAACTGGCTAAAAGCCAAAGATACTCAATCTGAGCTACGAGTATGTACGTGACTATTACATGATAGTCATATTATGGGATTGTGCTCTAAAGATTCATCATTGTGCGCTATGTACTTATTCACTATTGGTATCTAAGCTTGTACAAGTCATAAAAAATTTAAATCAAAGTAAATGGGGGGAGAATACAAGGGAATCAACAAATTTAACGATATATTGAATAGTGCTAAATAGTAACGAACCTTTGTGGAGAAGCCGCGATCACAGACAGTGCACTTAAACGGTCGCTCCTTGGTGTGACTGCGGTAATGTATCTCCAGAGCGGAGTTGCAGGCGAACGTCTTGTAGCAGAGGTTACAGGTCGTGTTGCCGCGCACTGCACACAAATAAACCCATCGTTCAATGCGGTTTCGATGTCACTAATTGTACAACACTCGGAACGCACGATTACACTCTATTTATGAATGACGATTACTTCTTCCACATATAGTTTTACTTGCTACTTTTGTTGTGTATTCGAGCGCCCGGTGATTTATGTATTAGTCGGTGGGCGAGGATCAATATAAGGAAATGGAAATGCGGGCGACCGGGGCGGACGAAAATACAAGATCCCGCTAGCGCATACCTGCGGGAGGGAACGCGAGTCCGAGCGGGCTGAAGGGCGATCCTCCGAGAGCGCCGAGCGCGGCGAGAGGCGCGGGCGGCGACGGCAGCGGTGAGTGCGGCGGCAGGCGCGGCGGCGTCGACAGCGTCGACATGGTGGGCGACGGCGGCGAGGCCCGCGCGCTCCGCCCGCTCTCCGAACCTGTCGCCGATGGGAGGGAAGCCGTTGTGGTGATGGTTTTTAATTCGCTTTCGGACGCCGAGGCGCAGACGGAGAGCGGCGAAGTTCGACGATCCTTCATATCTAAGTCGTCGTCGAACTCCCGAATTGCGGGCTCGCGCTCGTCCCGGCCGCTCTCATCGTCGGTCCCGTGGGAGTCCGCCCGTCGGTCGCCGGGAGTAGTCGGAGTGGGAAACAACGGGGGCGGGAAGGGGCGCTGAGCTTGATAGTCGCTGACGTCTGACCCGTTACTTAGTGATGGAAAACCCTCAATATCGAGGTTTCTCATTTGATCGAAAGGGACGTTGGCTCGCTCGCCCGTGTGAAGTCGTATATGTTGATGTAATATTGTGGGATCCGAAAATTTCTTATGGCAAACTGGACACTGGTGTAACATTTGAACGGGAGGTTTAATGCGATGAACACCCATATGGGTTTTCAAATTACCTTTGGTCGTAAATGCGCGACCACACAATTTACATCGGAAAGGCCTCTCGCCCGTGTGCGTGCGATAGTGCATCTGTAAGGCACTTTTGCAAGAGAGAACACGGTGACAAACTATACATTCGTTGGGATCTGATAATTTGTTATCGATATTATCGACTAACTGTTGAAGCTTCGATGTTTCAGACGTTTTTGTTATTTCAATGAGACTTTCCCAAGAATTGTCGTTGCTGCCTGGACGGGGCAATATAGAATTATAGAACATGGGGTCACGTGCCAGATCTACGTCGACGACGTTGTGAACTGTGTTGGGGAAAGGAGTTAAACTACCTGATGAGATACTGCTAGGCGGTGACTGAGGGAATAGGGGATATGAAGGAAAAGTACGCAGACCCGTTGCTATTGAAATTGGCCCGGATATCGGTGAATTCTTACTTGAGAGATTTTCCGGTTGATCTGGATCGGGCTTCACGTGGGGACTCTCTCTGCCGATTTGTTCTTCATTACTATATTTTGAGTCCATGCTGTCATCGTAAGGCGATGTTGAAGGATATCTGTCTTGTTCTGGATCTGGCGCGGTATCATTTTCTTCAGGTTCTCGTTTAGGAGATACACGATCAGTGTCCTCAAAACAGGAATCTCGTTGGCTCTCCTCATCTTGCGGTTCAGACTTAACCTCTGGTCCTGATCGACAAGGGCTCGGCGCGGATGGTTTACTGAGATCAGCCGGAGCTTCTTGTTCCTCTCGCATTGCAAATAGTGGATGAGGCGGTAGAGGTTTGTCTCCGAGCGGACGAGGTGGTAATATATCATGGTGTTGGGGTCTGTACAACGGCAAGCTTGGCGGAAAAGGAGCTGGCGCACCCGGAGGGAATTGAAGTGGATGTGGTGGCATGCCAGGAATCGGTCCCGGCGACAACTGCGCTAACAGTGGGGGATGATATTTATCCAAATGCTCTGGTACAGGGTTAGGATTCATCTTGACATGCGGAAACTTTGCTGTATGTCTTTGGAAATGTACTTTTAAATTTCCTTTGGTTGTAAACCGTGATCCACATACATTACATTTAAAAGGTCTTTCACCTGTGTGCGATCGAATGTGGATTTGCAGCGCAGAATCGCTCCCAAATACTTTTCCACAGTAACGGCAGCGGTGCTTGAAAAATGGTTCATTTCTTCCTCCGGATTTCCCATCGTAAGGTGACATCTTCCCAGACTTTCGAAAGGCGAGTTCATCGGCAAGATTATTAGCTAATAGGCCTTGTGACGCATTGTCTAATACTTCTTGTGCTCGCTTTTGAAGCATTTCTAGCGTATTTGGTTCGTTGAGAGACGGTGGTGGGTCGTTGTTTGTAATAATTGAAGACGCTAACGATGAGGAAATGGAGCTGTAGGGTGGATGGCTCATCATCGGTGGAGACGAGGTCGGAAGTTTAGGAACGGAAATAGGTTCCGTCTTGGGTGTGAGATGCGAATGGGTTGACGGCAAGCTTTGACTAGTAGGAGGAGTGGGTGCGACAGGAGTAGGCTCCCGTGGCGGACGAGGCGGCGACGGTGATCGAACGGGAGGCGCCGGCAGACTGACATCTGGTTCACTCGGCGGCGGGCTCTGGATTGGATCGTCTTTCCGTCGCGTTAACGATAATTGGTTTTGTAATTGGCGTATTAATTGTAGCTGAAACACTTGTTGGTGTTGTAGCGTAAATAACGTGCTCTGCAATACGGCTAGTTCATGTAACGCCGCTTCGTTATCTGCGTTGTTCGCCATGGTGGTTGCGGCAAATTGTGCCACAGCAACTTTAGTATTTTGTAAAGCTTCAAGTGTGACGTGGCCGGCCACCGGGAAGGGGAGTCCGACCGGCGGCACGTCAGCTTCAGGCACTTCAGCCTCGCCATCTTCGAGGCTGTTATTATTTTCCGCATCTTGTCGATGCCGTCGGACTTGTTCTAAACGTTTGTTAGGTCCATCCATTTCTTCGTCGCCTGATACGACCATTTCCTCAGGATCGGAGTGCATTCTTTCCTCGCCCATTTGCAACGCTTTCTCATCGCACAGTCGTTTGTGATATAGGAACTCATGAAGGTTCTCGAACTGCTCCTGACAGCGCGGGCACATGTGCGCTTCAGGCCGCTCTCTCGTTTCGTCAACATTGCTTATATCTTCTTCCGAACACGATCCCGAACTTTCACCTAGAACAAAACAGTTGGTCGTTAATAACATATATGTACGTATCAAATATATTTAAAGAAGATTTATGAGTAAGATGAAATGGATATAAACTTAAGACTATAGTGACCGTGTAAACGAAGATACTACTAAATATTAAGAGGAGTTCAAGTCAGCGTTAAAACTTGGTGAACAGTTTAAAATAAACGCGGTCGGCTACCACACCACGACAGTTTCGATCAATACTGACTTAACGTTGTTGTGCTCTTGTCTTGGACATTTGAATCGATAGGCCTAAGTGATTGATGAATTTAACCGAATACAAATGTATCGTCTACCTACTTTGTTGGCTGTTCCTTCATAATTCCAATCTTGTGCAATATGAGAAACAATTACTCATTTGGATAAAATTAACACTATTCTATATTACGCAACGTAACATTTTATAGGACTATCTATTTTTCTAAGAAACTACAATCTAGAATAAGATTCAGATGAAGAATATTTTACAAAACCTGGTTATGTGCTGACTAACACGTTTTAGGCGTTTACACTTTTTCTTTCAGCTTTGATAAATATTTGCCCAAGCTAACTGGAAAGGTCTGAATGCTGACCCGAGTGTAATCTAATAAGATATACGAGTAGCAAATTTATACGTACGAGTGTCATCTTGTAGTCAAAAGGAATGTCCTTATTGGTTTGATCTTGGAAATGATCTGAATAATTGTGTGTGTGATGATACTGAATGTTCATTGTAAATATTGTTAAAGTTTATGACAGCTATGCACGATGACTGTATATGGTAAATGGTCACCAATCCAATGCTTGACCGCGGCAATTTAGCTTAACCTAGCTAATAAATGTATATGGTTGCCACACTGTCAAGTATATCGTAAAGCATATTGTCTAAACCATTGTTCAGCGGTGACTAATTGTACACTTATATCATTGAGGGAATACCACATACCCTAATCCTTGGAATATTGGCACAAAATTAATGACGATTTAACTTTGTTCGAAGGAATCCTGTGGTTAGTTTAATTTAAATTTAAATTGTCTGTTGACTGTAAATGAATATTACAATGTAGCAATGAATAGACAGCTTAAAATAATTTCATCATCCGAATTTCCGATACACTCGCAGTGTTGACTACTCGATAATAGATGTCGCTAGTAGTACCGCGTTACTCCTTCCGTGCTACGAAACTCGATGTTAACTTTGACAATAGAATGAGAAGGGTACTAAACTAAAAATAAAGTGACACTTGCATATCCAAACATCTGGTTTTATTTTCGTGTGTGTAAGAAAACATGTCAGATGTTAATTGCTTTGTTCGTATTGACATTGTTTTTCTATACAATATTTAAAACTGTGTCAATTAGAATGGTAGTATAGTGTAGTCACTATACTATCATTCTAATCGACTTGACTAGCATAGAATTGCGATAGCAACAATGACTATGTTGAAAATGTTGGGCTGTAGGAATTTATTCATATATAAATATGTAGCTGACGCTTGCGACTACGTTTGTGTAGTTTATCAATAAGACCTCTATCCTTACCGGGCGATATGTATTCTCTTAAAAGTTATTAATGTTATTTAACATATACATATTTTTCGGTAATAGTAATATCCATTTAAAATCTCACCTAAATATAATGCCTACGTTACTCTTTATTCATCGTCCATCTCCGTCAGGAATATAAATGACGTCGTTACACTTCCATTTTCAAATGAAAATGCACAAAGGTAAATTATTATATTTGCATTTATCCCATATATTTTACAGTTAGTAGGTAAATGTTATATAATTAAATGATTAGGAATGTTTTGTAATGGAGTTGCAAAGTACATTTGTATATTATATTCGTAGTTCTAAATAGCGAATTTGAAGTGGATATCTGAAGTATCTTTTATTAAGAGATTGTCCTTTATCATATTAAACTACCTAGTATCTAAGTACAACTAAAATCCAGAAGGGAATTAATCATAATATGTATATATCTTCAAATATTTTACCTTAAAGTTAAAATACAGTTTTGTTCATGATATTGCGTTTAGATGGATAGGTACATAATCTGTTAGGTATCAAGTATAAGGGCTGATTTTTTTATTGAGTATGCGTTAATTAAAATAAATTTATTTTATTCATTCTTATTGTACTTTAATCCGGGAATAGAAAGTAACAGCATTTACAAAATATCTTTGTTGTATTAATATATTCGCTCTTTATATTTAAATACAATAGAATACACACACGCAGTAGATACATTGTTAGTTTTTTTGATGACAGCTACCACAGGGTCGTACCTCTAAATTATGTTTTATAATAATTTACTTTATAATTTGTTAGTCGACTTTATTTAAATGTAACGCAATTAATGAACGGCTTGTTTCTCAAACTAAGACCGGTATCTATACCTATATATTTTCTCATATTATAAAGTAAGATTAATAATCTTAAAAGTTGTGTTATCCAAAAGCGATAAATTATGTATTTATAATAATATAGCGTAGCGGTCAAACGAAAATCTGTCCAATAAATGTGAAATACATATATGTTTTGATTATATAACTAGATAAATTTAGGTATAGATCTTATATACATAAACTTAATTTATATTATATACGTATACGAGATAGCACTATTCAATTCGTTACCCAGACTTAAACCGTGGAAGCTAAATAGATATGAACTTTGTCCCATTTCTTTTTGTACCTAATGTAGAGCATATTTTCCATATTACATATTTGTAGTAGGTACCTACCTATATCATGCGGACATAGACTATTAAACTGTAATTATATAGTTGTTCAGCAAACACGTACATATATGGAACTACTAAGGTGATTAGATGAATAAATAAAACCATATATTATATCGTATTGCTTGAAATATATTATTATACTCAACAATATCGATGAGTGGGCGATACAACGTTGTACGTAGAGTCCTAGAGACGAAGTTATGATAACAATTAGGTGGATAGTTATCGGAATACGCCTGTATTCTTATCGTAATGGCGATTACAACGCAAGGTGATTATGACAACTTCTAGGACCGGTCACAACGCGCTCTACGAGGGAGGTCCCTGTTAGCCTAGAAATCGAAGTTGGTGTAGCTAGGAGTTGATACAACCGCGTTGTTTATAACCATGAAAATAAACTTATAATTGTAATTTACCATCCCCATATGTAAAGTTTTGGGATATGTACTAATTAGATATATATATATATATATATATATATATATATATATATATATATATATATATATATATATAATAGACTAATAGCGTATTCAATTTCAAAGTCATCCTATTAATCTTGTGCCGCGGGTCCAATTCCAGGACGGGACAAACATTTGTGTGATTCAAAGATGTTGTTCCAAGCCGAGTTCTTACTGGTCGTTGTTTCAATGCCTCCCTATGTGAAATAAATTACGTTCTAAGTGTTGTAGGTGTGTGTTTCGTAAAAAAACATTCTGATTTAAAATTATAATTTCTAACAGTAGCCATACGATTGTATTTACTGCAAATCAAATGGCATATTCTAAATACAAATAATTGTTATTATCATTGAAATTGTGCAATTGCCGTCATTTGCAGGTTAAAGATACTAGAAGGAATAAAATGATATTTTAATTCCTTATCGTGCTGTCCGTATGTGTGAAAACACGTCTCATAATAATTAGCCGCTTAATAACATCATGCATACTCTTAAGCGTATTATAACTCAGCGATATCTTCATGCGGAAGTAAGATCCAGTTCAAAATGTTATTAATTAGGCAGACAGGTGCTGCACATTTACAAAATATACCAATAAAAATATAAGGTATGAAGCTACATAAGTACCACTGTGCATATTAATTCAACGAGATTCCAAAAAGCCGATCCGACCTACCACTTACCGGCCCTACTAGGTATATTATTAATTTAAACATGTCGAATATATTCCGGTGCATACATTTGCTTATCAGACACATTATACTTTCACCGATTTAATATTTAAAATATATCTTTTTTATGGATTTACCTGCCTTGTCATTTTGGTGTCGACTGTTGAGAGCCGAGTTTTGGTTATGCCAACCTGATAACGCACATTTTTTTGTGGAAGTTTGGTGATGTTTTGGAAAGACGGTGAAGTGAACACCGACACAAAACATTGATATAATCCGGGATAATATTGCGGCGGAGGATTAAATAACTTATTTGTAGCGAGATGCCGGTGCTTTTAAGACTTATTTGTATGGAGTAGGATTAGTGGTGTCTGTTTGTTGCTATTGATAGTGGAACGGCTCGGTAGCAGTCCGCGGTCGACTCAAAGAGGCTGCGTTGCGGTGACGCACGCCGCACGCCGCCGTGTTACGCAGAAATTATAAAAAAAAGGTTCCAGTGAACCGTTGCCGAAACTCGTCGCCCATTCTATACCTACTTATAAACTGTACTCAAATTGTTAAAGATGTACTAAATACTATACAGCTCTTTCTACTAACGAATGTATAAGAAGGCGAGAACATTCTTATTTAGGTATCTATTTGTTTGTTATTAATTTATTAGGTATATAGCAAATGTTGTCTTGTACTTTAATAGTTTACGTCACTAGGGGAATTAGTGTGCTTCTTCTTTATGGCCTTTCTGATGTGTTTGTAAGAAAGGGATAAAGTGGGATTAAAAAAGATTTAGCGAGATGAACAACATGTACAACTTGTGCATAAGGTATAAATATTGAAAAAGTTTTGGTTGTTCTTGTTTGTTTTAAGATAATAGGTATTTAGGTGTTCATGTATCTTTGGATGAACGGACGAAGTGATCCTATTCTATATCTATAAATTAGCTAATTAATGTGTTTATGAGTAGATGTTGTTAATATTATAACAATCGCCATTAAAATATTTCGGTTTATAGTTGAGCACTGATGCTAATTAATCTACTGACAGAAAGTCTATAATTTATACATCAACAGTAATTATTATTCATCATTCAAGGTAAATGAACGGCGATATGCATATCGATCTTTCATTTTAGTCCGAAATAGAACCGGCTTAGATATTTAACGAGTTTAGTTTTTAATTTATTAGTCGAGCAAACAAATAGAGAATGTAAGTATTTCATAAGAATATGAATAGGTTATTTCAATCTTTAACAGATAAAATGTGTGTAATAAATATTTTATAGAGCAATCGTAAAACTAGCAATGAGATAAAACGACATAAGCGGGGTACCGGCCGCCATACCAAATAACATTTGACAACTTGTCATTTCGTACAATGAAGACATTTCTTTTTAATCAGTAATGGTCGATTAAAATTATATCAAAGCAGGTACAACGATTTTTTTAAGCGAAACTGTGAAAGTGGGTAGACACGCATAAAATCGGAGCGTGTCATATCTTATATTTATTAGTATCTATTACACTTTGTTTTATTATGATTCATAAATAGATTTCAGTTTGACGCTTACATTGTTTCTCGCTATGTAGGTATGTATGTGTTGGTGTCTGACACACATAAGAACTTATATGCTTATTGGTGATTAAATATACTTATCTTTAAAATCTAGAATGTTTAATGTAAATATTATTTTTGTATCTTAGCTATCTATAATATCATAGCAATTTTTAATAGCATGCGATGAAAACAAATGAATTAATTAGCATAGATCAAGTAGTCTGAGAGCAACATGTATTGTAGAGAAGTATTAGTAGCAATTAATACCAGCTGGTAAGCTATTAAAATTATTTAAATAAATTTAATATCACCTAATTGCTGTAGGTGATACCTATTACATTAGATTGTAATGTCAATAGATTGTTGGTATGCAATTATATATGGATATATAATAATTAATATTCTACGTTAACACTACCATTTATCTAGAGTAGAAAAAAATATTCTAAGTTCAGTATGCAAAGAACCGGAGTTCTTGCATACTGAACTTAGAATATTTTTTTCTACTCTTAAAATATAAATAAAATCAATAGTAGTAGTAGAGTAATATTTTCAAAATTTTGTAATACAGTGATAAATAAACAACGCGATAAAATCCGTATATAGTAGTTTAATTTCAATATATATTTTATTTTATTTAATTTCATTAAATCACCCGGAGGTGATTAACCCGAAAAAATCAACGTTAATAGAAAATTAAACGTATTCTTCTAAATCTCCAAGAAGAATAGTCGCAAAATACTTTCAAGTATTCACGTGGTCGAAGTACGTGACTGTGTAGCGTGTACCAACGTTACTAGAATATATTAGGTGAAAATATAAGTAATAATAACGTTTGTATCGTTGTTGTGCTGCAAATGACAATGCGATATATAGCAACTGTTTACTAAGTTAATATTAAGGTAGACAACGACACGCTTTGGATAATGATGAACTGTGAAATCAGAACTAACGAAAGCGCCGCAGGGAGCTGCGATAATGTGCTATAAAATTATACTTAATTAGACAGAGACAAGAATTAAACAAACATTGATGATGTATCGTTAAATTGATAACACGTTATTCTATTTTATTAATCCAGCTTTTTTATTTATTATGTTTATGTCTCTATAGTCTATTTTAAATTAGACTTGTAAACATTAAACTTATACATTAAGCGAGCTGATTTTTTACAATCATTAATTATATAATAATTATAAAAAAATACCTACCTACATAAGATTATCTAAATGAGGCTATCAAATATTTTATGTAAATGTATGGATATTTTTGGATTTAATGTATTTATTTATCAAAATGAAATATAATATATTAAATAAATAATATTGTAACAAATATATTATTTAAAAGTATATATGATGCAAGTTTGCATGTCAGTCAAGTGGGCACTCGTTGCCGTCGCCAAAAGTGTACACACAAACTTATTTTATTTATTTAACATTCAACGATACTCAACATTTTAATAAAAATACGAATTTATGACGCATCAATCTGTCATGATAAAAAACTTATAATAATTTATTGATAGTCACTAAATAATATAAAAAACACTAGGTGCAATAAATCTGTCGTCATGTAAATATTGCTATCAAATATTATATGTGTACAGAAATATGACTTCATAAATTATATTATAAATAGACTTTGAATGATATTTGTCCAAATTTATGAGTGGTTTGTAGCCATAAAATTAGTCACGGCAGCGGTGGCTAACAGCTTAACTCGAGAGAATAGCCTACAAATAAATGTAAAGCTACAGTTTGCTTTCTATTTATATCAGAGCTAATAAACATTTTGAAATTCGACCTATTGGTGGCTCGTAACCGTTTTTTAATTGGACCATTTAAGATATGTAGCGCACGGTGTGCCACAGCCAAGTTTGCAACTATGTTGCCGGCTTACACAGACAAACGGACACTTTATTATGTGTAATTTTTACGTCTTGCTTTCCTATAATGACAGATAAATTATATTTCAGCTGTTCTGGTTTCTTCCTTTTTACACAAAACAACTGTCTAATGACTCTGAACAAGTATAAACTCACAAGTTAACTTCTAAAATAATTCTGGATATTTCAATACCTATTAGTAAAATATTAATTTCGATCAGATTTTAACACTTAAATAAAAGCTTTCAAAGTAGTCGTAGCAGATAGCGTTAATTGAACTAAATATTGACAGAAGTTTACATACCTCCCTAAAACATGTTTCCTCTCAGAATCTAAATTACGGTCAAGTGTGAATATTCACTGCACTGTTTACTCACCCCGTTGGTGACGAATTTTAGTGCTCACTTTCTGATGTATGCCAAATTTTATCGTCGCTAACTGAATCATTTTTCGGTATGATTTGGAACCGTGGATTCAACATAAACGTATCGACAATAACACAGAATTCCTCGTGGAGATATCGTCACTGTTCCGTGGGGTGGTAGCGTCGTGTGTCGTGTGCTGTGGTGGACAGTGATGGATGTCGGAGTGGACAGTTAAGTACCGATGGAGACGCGGCGGACGCAGGCAGGCTTGACGCGCGGCATGGTGTCGCGCTGGCTGGCGCTCAGAGCGGGCGCATGGCAGGGGCGGCGTCACGGCACTCGGCGGGCTCGGCACACCACGCGTACTGTCGGGGCACTCGCGCGCGGCGCCGCTACTCGGCTCGGACGAAGTACACAGTGCGGAGCGGACACGGCGTGTGACCGAGCGCACCACTCGCCATCTGAAGCGGGACTGAGCGCTCGGCGGCGGCGGGCGGCGGGCGGCAGCGCGCGCGCGCACCAGGTATACGGTTATGACAGGGGGCGGGGCCGCGCCCGGCTCATAAATCAAACTTCGCCCATTCGCACGCGCTTCGCGGGCCCCCCTCCTCCATATTCCATATTCGGGGCGGGGCATATTTTCATAATCATAACGCCTCATATTCATAAGCGACATGTGGTCGCGAGCGAGCCGGCGGCGCGAGGCGCGAGGCGGCCGCCGGCCGGTGGGCGGCGCTGACGCCCGCTAGATGGCGGCGACGTGCGCCCCGCGAAGCCTCCCACACCACCGACACTAATTGAACTTGCACGTCATAACTTTTTGTTTGTATTCAATAATTATTAAATGGCTTTTTTAATTGCTCATAGCAAAAGTTCTCGCTAAGTTACGAGCGACAAACTTGTTATGAAACTTTTAATATCTCGCTAATAGATTAGCAGTCCAGATTCTATTTGTTTATTTTTATTCTGACGGATGTTTGCATAGTAGGTACGTTTGTTTACCGATTCAAATAATTTACATAAGTAGTAGGTGACTATATTATTTGTATCAAGAATTTATTAGGTCCGACCGGATATTTAATTTAAGTTTGAACTGCATAATAAATAACCTATAAAATAGAAATTGCTACATTTCAAACATTGATTGATAAACCATGAGTACCTATATGAAAAAGCTATTTTGGATTAATAAATACCAACTTCTAGACGATATATTTTGACCTTTGTGAGATCTCACCGCTTGAAATATTTATTAACAAGGATACGTTTGTATAAGTACCTACCTACTTAATTGCTATTTGATATGATTTGTGAAATATACTTAGATACACTGAATTTAGGAATATATTTCCTAAATCTTTCGTATCTAGTAATGTATTAGGTACGTTAAAATAATTATTATTTACAAACCTACAACTGGCGCATAGTGTGTCAGCACCTTATTATCGAATGACGCATCTTTATCATTTTGATAAATAAAGTTTAGTTTTGTTTTTAAAAGATTTGAAAAGGTCACAGCATGAGCTCAAATATTTAGTAGGAATCATTGTTGAACGCATGCATAGGTAAGCGTATAAAATCCTTGGTTAGGCACCCGTAACAAGATGCATTGACGGCGAACGATTTTAATTTCTGAAACAAATTGACGAGGAGTCGTTATGAAAAAGCGGATGCCGGGAGCCATGTCAATCGCTTTGTGTGCTTTAAATTAAATATAAGGTATACGTGTGACCGCCGTAACCCGCCTCGGGATCCAATAATAATGTGATAGAAGCAATTTAGTCGATTCCGCCAGTCATCGGACCGACTATTCGACTAAGCACAACAGATACTATTTCTTTCATGTCATTTGCCTTGGATGTTGGAGGGTGGATGTTTTTTTTAATTAACGAAACTAGTAGGGCGTGCTAGTGATTATTGTTGGTATGCTACTGTTCGCTTCCTCTGATTTTATTTATACATATAGAGTCATGCTTGTTGCCTGGAAGGGTAGGCAGGAACGATACATTGTATTTGCTACGAGATATCTCATTAGATATACCTATTTACGGTAAAGTTACGTTGGTGTTTGGAAGGGTTGCTATTTCAGGTATTATAACCATGACAAGATATCTTATTGTACCTAATTATTAAAATAAGATAAATAATAATTTAAAATGTAAATATTCCCTAGTCACTTAATTCTAACTAATAATATAAATGCGTATTCAAGTTAGTTTGTTTGTCACGGTTTCAAATCTTAATTACTCCACCGCTAATAAAATCAGAGGTACAGAATAGGACATACGGTACCTTTGATCCACGAAAAACGTACTGCTCCCGAGATACAAATGTATAGTTAAAAATATATTAACACGGGCAAGAAGTGGGATAAATATAGTGTTAAATAACCTATGGGTAGGTATTTCTCATTTGCAATAACTATTCCTTTTGTTTTGGAAATGTATGACAGTTTAAGTAGTTGGCTACTTAAGTTAAAAACTGTTAGAACTTATTTCTTAAATGTAAGTAGATGAAGGATAATAGAGGGGATAAGCAGAGACGCATTACAGCCACAATTCGTTTAACGTCCCACGTAGTGGAGGGCCAGTCTATTACTATAGACTTGGCATATTTCCAGACTTTATATGGCTTCTGAGAAAATCTCACCTGATTCGGGGATCGAACTGGGTGCTTCGTGATTATAAACATAATCACAATCTTACATCAGCTACCAGACCAACATACATAGGTACATACAAAGATTCACGCCTGATGCTTACCAGACCACCACGATAATCTAATCTACATTAATAAATTGTGATGTGAAAATCGAGTTATTCTGTGACCTAAAATATGTACCTATATTAGTTGCCGAAATGTGAGTGTAATACACCTTTTCTCCCTCCCTCCCCCTTCTGAGGATTATAACTAAGAGACTGTATACTTATCTATCTATGAAATTAAAGTCATAGGTACTATTTAAATACACAACAAATACAGTAAACAAACTCTATCTAATATCTTTTCAAATTCGTTGCTCTATCCTTTTTTACTTGGAAATAGTTAAAATATTAATTAACCAATAGTTATTTTTGACATAGTTTGGTGAAATTACTGAATATATTGTCATAGGTATATTTGGCTTGGGCATAGTTATTTAAATTATCGAAACTAAAACGATCATGTCGCACTAGGTGGCGCTGCGTGTCTTTTACGTATCATTTTCAACGATCACAGGGGCTAAGCCGCGGTTTAAAGCTAACAAGTAAAAAATATATACCTCTATACTTTTTTATATTTATGTAGAATACATAAAAAACTCTGTATATCTTCGAAGAGATGGAAAGAAGTGCACTACACTCACATTACACTTGCTAAGTTTTAGTAAGTAGGTTCTGCCTGACTCCGTGCTGCTTTTGAGAATTTCCTTACAGAAAAACCTAATAACATTGCCTCACCCAGGAATCAAACATGGGATATCATACTCGCACCTATATACATATATATGCCATGCCACGGGCTCAACGAGGCAGTTTCTAACTACCTGTCTCGCTTTATAGTTCGGTTCGATGCTCGGTTCAAAGGGTAATTGGGTATTTCTGTTTAGAAATCAGTTCAGTAGTAGCAGTCTGGCAATATGCCCGGTAGTCGGCAAAAGGTTTCCTCTCTATTATTTGGGACCTACGATGTGGCTAGCGAAGTGTGAGAGTAGGTACTACTTCTTTGCCTGCCCCTTCGGAGTTTTAAAGGCATGAGTGTGTTGAGGAACTAACCTATAATAATAATGAAAATTCTTTATTGCCACAAATAGGACATACATTAGGAAAAAAGTCCAAATGAATGTAGGTACAAGATAAAGATTAATACTATAATATTCTGCTGGTACTTAAACTAGGATAACCTGTGCTATAAGTACCAGCAACCTTCTAGTATCACAGAAAAATAATCTTATACGGGTAACAACACAATTGAAAAATTACTAAATTTAACAACAGTTTTGTTTAGGTATATGGCAATAATAGAAAGTAAAAGATGCAATGGTTAAATATCGTTATTAAATAGTAAACCATGTTTATGTGAGCGTTTGTGTGTGTATAATAATAATAATAATAAATAACATTAATTGTCTCAATATTATAAAACAAATACAAAATATTTGGCACATACATATATGAGTCTGTATATAGAACCCCCTTTTAAGCATGACATGCCTGTAGTAGGAGGCTCTGCTCTTCGGTACCTTTACATTATATTATTAATTGAAACAAAAGTTTTGTACCTTTCATTTTGATTAAATTGAATTTATAAATATACCTATATATGAAGTTAAGTACCTAACAAAACTAAAACAGTGTTTCCTTAAAACTAAAATAATAGTCATACATAATTTGTGTGAAAGAGTGTGAGTATGTTTGTGTGTGTGTGTGTGTGTGTGTGTGTGTGTGTGTGTGTGTGTGTGTGTGTGTGTGCGTGTGTGCGTGTGTGTGTGTGTGTGGATGTGTGCGTATGTGCTTGTGCATGGGTGTATGCGCAGTCATGGTTGTATTAGTGTTGCAGCAGTGCCTCCGTGTCCTCATACGTGAGTAATTTTATCCAATTACAAATAAATTTATTGCATACGTAATATTGCTTAGAATAAATATTTAGCTCTTTATTAATTTTATTATACAGTTGAGCAGATCGTTCGTCAAATTGTATACTAGCAAAAGAGGTTCTTGTTTTCGGTGATTGAGCTACTGTGTATTTTCTCCTTTTTGCGACTAAGGAAGTGTCATAAAATAGGGATTTATGTAGTTTTAATACAATTTGGGTTACGTACAGCTTCTTAACCAACAGTACATCACTTATGGAGTATAGATTTACAGTAGGGTACCTGATATTCTTGAAATGCATTATTTTTAAAAGTGATCGTTGCGCTCGCTCTACCTCAATAAATTTCGTCTTCGATGCACCTGTATGCACGCGATGCAGGAATGCAGTAGGTACATTAAAATGGACTGTACTAAGGTTGTATATATTTTTATATAAGTAGTAAAACATTGATGATTCGGTGGTAGAACATGCCTAAGGGTTTGGAAAATCCAACTTATTTTCCTGACTCTGTTCGATACCTGCTCAAGGTGTGAGTACCATGATAGCCTCTGGTCTACAATTACTCCTAAATATTTGGTATGTGAGACTTTACATATGGATGGACAATTACAGTTTACACGATTGGCGTCATTACACGAGTGTATTTTAATTGTAAATTCATCAATTGGTTGTGTGTGGCTATTAATACTGCAAAATATAAAATTTGTGAGTTGCAGTCATTGTGCCACCTGAGACATACCAACCTCTGTATTGTATTTTACCTCCTCCCATGTATTACCATAGAAGACTATAGCTGTATCATCAGCATAGAAAAACACCTTTGAGTTATTTATTATAATTCATGTTACATAGTTGGTTAATATAGATTTGTAACAGCGTTGGGCCAAGCACGCTTCCCTGAGGAACGCCGTAAGAGACGTTTGTGTCCTCATTAGTGTGTCGTACCTTAACTCTTTGTTTTCTGTTTGTGAGATAGTCTAGTAGTAGTAAGGAGATAAAGTGAGTTTGCTCTGATTCCAGTCTTTTCTAACTTGTTCGAAATCGAAAGCCTCTTGAGGTCTCGAAATACTGTAAGACAATGTATGTGTGGTAGTGTGTGTGTGTGTAATCCTATAAACAATACTTACGTATAGATGTACAGGATACACTATCACATTGGTCTAGTAAAATAAGTGTGATATATGTAGATATGCTGATCATGACATCCTAGGTTTGGCATTGTCATGGTGTTTTTGAAGAGTACTGGCAATTTTCGTTACAGTTACTAGTATTCTTGCTGACTCCTTTTTCGTTACAAATTGCAAGGTAGTACTCTTGTTAAACTCTACGGCAAAGAATGCTTTTGTTAGTTGTGGGTTTAGGTTGGTAGTGCAATGAGCATGATTCCAAACCACGACCTCTCGATCGCAAGTCTAATGCCTTATTATGCCACTGAACTGACGAGGTATATATGTGTGTATGATGTATGTATATCTCTATGTATTCTTCTAAACAAATACGGGAACTGACGTAGTACCTACCAGTATAAAGTATAAAAAGGCATAGGTACGTTTAATACAAAGTGTCACGATAATACTATTCTACTGGTGAACTACTTATCAATTAACATGTCGATATATGGGCGAAGCTGTAAGCTATCTATTGTAAGTAAATAAAACACATAACTTAAATAACCAGATGAATAGGTACACAGATGGCATAGTGGTTAAACTGGCCGCTTTGCCACTGCCATGCGTCAAGTGTTGTGGGTTCGAGTTTAAGACGAGACAAAAATTGTGTGATCCACAGATAGTTCTTTTGAGACTGGATGTTCTTTGGGTCAATTGTTTGATTGTATGTTAAGACTGCGCCGAGCGAAATGTGTCAGAAACAAAAACAGGCGGTCACAGTTAAGTTGATAAAATCAACACTTTTTGCTTAATACAAATATAAAATATACATTTACCATAACAATGAATGTGTTTACAATTACTCCGTGTAAAAAACTTAAAATAATTAGGTAATATTTTCGTCTACAAAATTATGTAAATTAGCACGAAAAATGCAAAAAAGTAAGCTCGTGATACCTGATATAATTTTTTTTTAATAAATCTATATTTTTTTATAGCTTAAACGAAACATAAATAGTTAAATAACAATTTGTCCGTTCCAAATATTTAAGTTATTGGTTGACAATAAAGATACATATTTATCAAAAAAGCACTTCAAGTCCTCCATACAATTTTACTATGGCGGATTTGGATATCGAGCTCTGTCATTCAGTCCAACCGCGTCTTACGCTCGGCGCAGTCTTAAGTCTCCCGCGATACAAGATTCCTAGAGCGAGAGTTGTCTTTTTAGAATAGAATACCTAGAATAGAATTTTAGAATCAGGTAGAATCATAATATATGACATACGAACAGAAAGCTTTACGTAAGTGATGAGCATTTTTTTAAACTAATATTTGAATAGTAAAATGGTTCCCTTACTACCCATGCGCCGAGTGTTACGGATTCAATTGACATACATTTCCATTGTCAAGGTTATTTCCTTGTCTCAGTGTTATTTGTGATTCGAAAAGTGTACGCCGAAAATAATTATTCATGTAAGCTTATCATCAAACTTTTTCAAAAAGCTTTTTCTATATAACATACATACATACATATATACCTCATGTGACGCCTTATCCCAGAATCAGTAGGCAGAGATGTAATACGACCACAATTCACCAGCTATGATTGCTGCTAGCATTTTCCTCGATCCGAAAATCGAACCCGGGGCCTCCTCATGCATAGGAGTCACATACATTACTGCTGCTCCACAGTGACACTATATAGAATGGTATTATTATCTTTTAGAATTATTTTTTGTGCTGTGGGGTGCTTTTTAAACATCCAAACAACACAGAACGCCTAGACCCACACACAATTTTTTATCCCGTGTGGGATGCGAATCCAAACCCTTCGGCGCAGTGGTAGGACCGAGGTGACCAACATATTTACATAGTTTAGTCACGTTTCTTTAACAGCATAATATATCATGGCCTCTTAATACTAGGTAGGTATAGAACAGCAATGTAAAAACAGTTTATTACTAACCCAATCTTAATATAGTCGATAGGAAAATGACTACAAAATATACGTCATTGGAAAACAAGTAAACTATATCTATCGTATTAAATTTTTAATAAACAATCTCGAGGTAATAACTGCAGGTATTCCTTTTAAGAAAACCGATAGTAAAGTTTCATGTTATATTATTCGCCTGTAGAGCGCAGATTACTTCGCTGTATAGAACTTACAAGCACCTCTTTTATGACGGGCGAATTATTCAAACGATATCCAAGCTTCTGGGAATAGCAGCCGTAATGTTAGGATTCCTATCCATTGAAACTAACCTGGTGATACTTAGAGCACAGAAATAAGAAGCTATGAGATGTCTTGACCTTTGTGCCGAAATTGTAATATGCATTTCGTAACACCCCAGCTCTCTAGCTCATGCGTTCGTCGTCCTAACTAATAGGTATAATTATAAACTAGGTTATTCCTGCTTCTTCATTCGCTTAAATGTAGAGTGATGTTAGATCAGTAACAGTACTTTTACCTGGATGAAAAGTATCATATGTCCTTTTCTGTTCGATTAATAACGTGTATGTACTTAATAGCATTTATTTCCATTAAATTAAAATGTGGTACATTGTTTACAAACTCGCCAAACTGTAAACACAGTTTGTTGGCGAAAGGGGCGCTCTTTCTTAATTCTAGTTAGGTACCTACTTATACTAAATTATAATTTATAGACATAATATTATTACGTTGAAGGAGTTTTGCATATATTACATAAACTCTACTTACTTTAATTATTATATATGCTTAAAACAAAATATATATTTATATTAATTATGGTCTTGTGTATTCATATTACAATGGTTTGTATTGTGCCTAACTATTAATGATGTTTAACATCTCATTTTCAGTCTATTCTTTAAATTTACTTTGCTTTGCCTTCCGTGTGAGTTCTTATAAAAGTTCGTTCGCCGTAGTAATTTGTTACAGAGGGGGTCACATATTTCCCTTGCTGAGCTTATTTGGTGCAATACTTATGTGTCTTAGGTTTTTTATGTTCGTTTCTGTAGTATTGTTCTAATGGTATTAGATATTCTATTTCAAATGCACGAATACTGAACACACTAACATATGCATCATAACTAATAATATAAATGCGAAAGTGAATTTATTTGTTACGCTTTCACGCCTTATCTACTAGACCGATCATCACGTAATTTCGCGTACACGTTAAAGGAGAACCGAAAGGGACATAAGTTACCCTTTGTTTAGAAAAAGTACTGTTCCAGAAAAAGCAAAGTCACAGGCAACAGCTAGTTTGCTTTTAAGTAAGCATTATAATACCATCAAGCATAGATCTTAATTTTAATAACACATACTGATCTATTACTGTCGTATTAGCCTAAGTATTGATAATCATGCATCGCTTTGTTTAGCGTCGTTAAACTACATATGGATAATGTTGCTCCATAATAAGGTGACTTTGCGAAGGGTAACGTAATCTTTAGTTTAAGGAATAAAGCAGGCATGAGTTGCAAAATAGGGAGCAGGCTTATGTCCTGTAGGGGTTAACTTGATATTATGTTCGACTAGATTTTGCCCGCGGCGTCGTTCGTTCAGGAGCAGTACTGGATAAAAGGCACGCTATGTCCTTTACTGTATCTACACCTGTTTTCTTCTCCCTAGCCTTTATTATTCCCAAGTCACTTGGAGTCGGCTTATCTGGTCTAACCGGATTTGACTGGATATCAGTTTTTACAAGGAGCGGCTGCCACTTGACCTCCGCAACCCGAAGGCTAACGATATCTTAAGGCTAGACCAGTGTCAGGATATTATAGAGCACTGACTTCCCAATAACGACTGCCATAGATGTTCATGACAGCCGGGACCGACGGCTTAAAGTGCTCTCCGAGGCATGGGATGTATCTACACCTATTAACGTAGGTATATGCGAAATTGTATGACGATCGGTCGAGTACTTAAGGCGTGAAAGCGTAACAAACAAACTCACATTTTATTTTATAATGTTAAATTAATATTACGTAGGACTAGATTTAAGTTCACTCGCTTGAGGACAGTAATGGATGAAAGGTACTCTATGTCCTTTCCTGTACCCCTGACATCGTGTATGCGAGTTTTCATGATGATCGGTCGAATAATTTAGGCGTATAATAGCAATTGAACTCACATTTACATTTATAATATTATAAATTAGGATTGATGATGGCAATACTATTTAACAGTTTTAAACAATAGTTCTATAATTTAATAGTTCAACTTATAGTCAAGAACTATGCAAATACAACTCGTTTTAGGCTAACACATCGTTAACTGGTTGGTAATCAAACTCAAAAGTCTATTGCAATATGTTATTATCTGTATTGTAATGAGGCACAGGTAAATTAGTCGTACAGTCATTAAAATCGACATAAATTAGAACTTATGATAATCCTTAAAGGTATTAAAGAGGTTTGAGGTTTATCTATTTGTCTATTTATACTAGGTAATTCGTATAGGAAATTATACCTTGCATCACACCAAGAGAAATAACGTCATCTATTATATAGCTATTTATGTATTACGGACTTTGACAAGTGCACAATATCATATATCTTTATGTAATCCCCTTTTGTTTCAAACTCATAAAATCAGCGACATTGGTATTTCCCCTTTTGACTTACGAAAAGCCACATTATAATAAACCGAACGTATAAGATATTTCAGTTTCAGTCAGGAGAACATTAACCGCACTATAATTGCCATCAAAAATAATTAGCCGGCAGCTATGTTGTTGTTTTTAACCTCAGTCGACTAAATAATTCCTGTTTATGATGACACCTAATCCCTTATGAATTTAATGTGAGTTCCCTGAACGGCACTATGGCGAGGTGTTATTTCAGATCCATCAGTGCGGCAGTTAAACAGAAATAGCACCAGTAACACAAGTCACATACGATTTAAATACACAAATTTTTGAAAATGTCTGTTTATTTAAGCTAAAGCACGCGTCAGCCCTCGCTCTCCGCCGACCGCCGCTCGCGCCATCGACATCGCCGCGCTCTTACGTTTATTTACTTTGTTACTGTTACAACATGTTACATATTACTATAAATTAATAAAAATAGCACTTAAGTTATACCTGTTAATTATCACGCGAGCTCATTTTATCGCCAACAGGTGCGCAAACAGCGTAGAGCTTAGTTAAAAAGGTATAACGTATATGTTTGTATTTTGTCAAGGGAGGGTGAAATTTTTAAATTGACCGTCAAAATGACGGCGGCGGCGTCGGACCAGCATAAATGAGCGGTGGGTGGCGTGGACTCAGAGTGGTGAGTGCCAGTGTGGAGTGGCAGTGGCAGTGGCGAGTGGCGGCCGAGCGCGGTGCGGCATGGCGGCGAGCGATGCGGCGCGGACGCGTTCATAAATTTGAATATGGAAGTGAGTTCTAATGGCGTCGCTGTTTATTTTTACTGCACCCCCAGAGCCGTACGCCCGAATGCGACGCCGAATTTATTTCCATGCATTTTAATATCTCCCTCTGAATAGCTATTGCCATTTTCACGCGGTTTTATTGCGAACTCTATAGTCGTGTTATGCTCTTTGTTTTGTTAGGCCCGCTTTACGATCGAGTGCGATGGACAATATCGGTCGATGAAGCCTCGTAAGGTTTCGAGGGAGCACCGAGTGTAATTAACGCTCCGCCGGAACGCTCATTGAGGCGATAATAAGAGTGTACCGTAATCATGTAAATTTCCTCGTTTATGAAGCGAATTCTGAAGGAATACCGAGCCGGTGTATGTCAGTATTAAGTCATTAAAAGTGAACATTGATTGATTGGAGCTTGTGCAAAGGGCATGCATCGCGGAAGCGCACGCAACTCTCGTACAAAACAAACCACTACATTTTGTTGAGTCGCTTGTTTACAAATCAGTGAAGCGCAACTCATATTACAGTTCTCCTTTGATACCCAAGATAATAAAAGAATACGGAGAAGACGAGGCACTCGTCTATGATACCGTCCTCGTACGTAAAACTTTAGCGGGCGTTTTAGAGGTGGCTCTTTAACGCTATGTTATTGCTGGCTTATTTGAATGTACTAAGTTTAGAGTGCCTTAGTTATTGATAATGATCGTAACGTAGTTTCAAGCATTGATTTATACGGTTGAACGATTTTACTGGTAAGGTATGCGTCTATAAAGAGTTTACCATCGTTGTGTTCAGTATTGGTTGACATGTTAAATGTATATTGATACAAGATGGTGTACGTGAGAACTCAGCTAAGTTGATGTGCGTGTCAAGTGATTATTACGTCCGTACCCAGACGTTGAGATGAAAATTTTTATACCGTAAATTATACAGAAAAATATTGTCGAAGCAGCTCGTTTACAACCGACATTTAAGCTGTCAAAATGATGGCTGTATGAGAAGAACACGCTTGCTAAATGTTCTTTAGCATATTTAACTTAACACTGTAATTGTGGTTTGTTAAAACGTCGACGGTACTCATCTTTATCAGTTATTTTATTTACTCGTTGGCCTTCAGCCATTAAATTGGAATTAAATAACTTGTGTACTAGATATTTTATTTTATTAAGTAGCTAGGTAACTATAAATAGTTAGTATATATAATATGTGAGTGTATGAGTAAACGTTTGTTCGTATAACCTGTTTGTAATGATTACACGGTCGTTTATTATGTTAGAGTTATGGTGTCAATGCTAGTTACTTTGTTAACTTTACACCTTTGTATTAAGTTGTAACATGCGGTCATGTCACATTTAAGAGTACTTTACCGGGAAGTATATACTTTATATAGAATAAAAACTTTTAAACTAATCAGTTCTTTTCTAATAACGAATATACTAATAGCATATATTTAGGTATATGGCTACAATATTGATAACATATTAGTCATCAAATTATGCATAAATGTTCGGCTACTTTGAAATAATTTCACATTTCAAGACTTTTAGACGGATCCCTCCTTTGGCCCCCGTGACCATGGCTGCTGAAAAGCAATGTAAACGTCGGGGAAAGTGTAAATACAAATAGTGATTTAAAGTTGTAAACAAAACAAACCGCAGTAAATCTCTATAAAATTCAATTCATGTCTTTAAAGTGTTTATTTAATTGAATAAAAATATCTCTGTAAGTATGTGTGGATCAAATCACCAGACGTAAATTAGTGGATTTGGAAAAGATTTTATAGTTCTCAAATTAGTATACTTGTACCTATGCCGGTTAGGTAAGATGCCATATTGGTTGTAGGTAACATTCTAATCTTACGACATCAATATTGGAATGGACTAAATTGTCAGTTCTTATCTTGTTTCTATAGCTCTTGTAACCATAAATGTACTGAGATTAAGATAAGGTACATTTAGCGAGGTGCATCGCCGGGCTTATGAATAAATGTATCGACTATTTTGACATTAAAGTCCTTAATATCTATACTATATTTATCACATATACAGTAAATATGTTTATGTTCAAATGTCAGAATTGGTACCGATAAGTCTGTTACGTAGATATTTATGGTTTGTTTAGTAATTATGTTGTATGTGTAGTGTTCAAGGGATAAGTACGTACGAGTGAGCCAGTCAAAATATAAATCTTGCGTAGGAGGAGGAGGCACGGGGTGGCTGGCGGGTCCTCTTGAAATATAAAAGTGTCCGGGGGCACTCAGCGGCCGGACGCTCATATTTTGTTATTTTATTTATATTAAAAGTAATGGTTCTCCGCGAGGCATAATGTTCTCGATGGTTTTTGCGCATTTTTCTCTTTTCTGTCTCGTATATTTTCACTTAAATGACAAAGGTACGTGACCCCTCTCATCTTTGTTAGTTTATATTACTGTGCTTTATACGCTTAACGACTTTAATGTAGTGTGTAGTAAACCATCTGAGAGTGGGATTTGGAATGCTATGCTGACTTTCAACACTATTATTTACGTAGTAAGTACTATTGAGGTGAGTCGAAGACAACTTTTAAACTACTTTACAGTTTTAGGAGAGATGAATCTTTGTGTTTTGTTTTTTCGTGTGGCTAGAAGTTGTATGGTTGTCACAAATTGTGGCAATGCTGCATTTAATCAGACAGTTATGTAGTCATATTTTTATATTCGTAGAGTTAGACATAATTTCGCTTTAGAGGGTTGTAAGACACTGCTTTGGCTCGAAGGCCTGATGTGACATCAAAATATTTTTGAGTCTAGGTTCTCGATATCGGTTTTTATATGTAAGTATTCTTGGTGACTGGGTGTTAGGTATACTGTCCTTCTATTAATACTTTATTTGGCTACGAATAAATTATTTTCATCAATCGTAATAATACTTTTTATTCGACCCGGCAGCTGGTGTTGTTGGTTGTGATGTTGATGAGTTAAACCGTGCAATAATGCATAAGGCTATTTTCTGCTGGACGACTGACATCACGTGGCTTACAAATCCAGTAGTGATCAGGAATAGAAAGCCTATTACATATTCTACATCACAAAGCTGTAATTATTATATTATTTCAGGCTCTTTATTAGGTATTTTTGTTTGGTTGAGAGCTCCGTTACAAGTCTGTGGATAGTTGCCAATGGAAAAATCTTATTTGTTGACTTAAGTAGACGCAGGGTAGACTATAAGGGGCCTATAATATATACTTAAATATATAAAGGGTACCTCAAGACTTCCTTAAGACTACTGGTACCCTAGTCATTATTCATTGATCTTTTGCAGAATTAAGGTAGTTCCCTAATCAGAAGGTTCCGAGGTCCCGAATACAAAAAATTATTTAAAGAGTTTAAACAATTTTTTGTATTTTCTTCCTTCAATCCTGGGTCCTTTAAGCGGGGCGTGGAAAAGCACCTTCTCAGGCCGTCAAAGTAGAGACCTCAACATCGCCTCGGCTGCTATGAGGACGATGTGGAGGCCACTGCTCTTAGACCACGCGACTGCTTACCATCAGGCGGAGTGTGGTCACTTTGAGGTGAAAAGTAAAAAAATAAATAAAAAAAAACAAGGAACTGAAAGTCACTTCCTAGAAGTATCATAACAACAAATTTAAGTTAAGCAATAATTAAATATGTACAACGATTACACTCTTCAGAGTAACCCATGTTACTACACAAATTCTTTTGAATACATTCCCTCAAGTAGTATTTATTCTTAGATAAGGTTCGGTTTCAAAAATACAATGTAAGTGCATAAAGCACACGTTGATTTATTAGTGGATAAGTATACATTAATGTTAACAAAGTGTATCGAGCGCGCGGCCGCGTAGCTGTTGTAGACGGTGCTACACCGACGTGCCAGCATAAATTTACCTACCATAGTTTTATGCTATCATAAACAAGAAATACAGACATCTTCACTATAATGTAATGTAGGAAAACGGTCGGCGTTGTGAGAACCGAAAGCGGGCAACCGTCCTCGAGAGCATTCGCTCTATTGCGCTCGCGATAGAGGTGATATCCGCGCACCGGCGAGCGCGGCGTCGCGTCGTAGCAAGTGCGGGTTGGCAGCAATCTGCACAAGCAGAAGCGAGGTGTAAGCGAGGTGCTGCGGTGGCGTGAGGCGGGTCGCGCCGGCTCATTGTGGACCCTCGGCTGACGGCGGCAAGAGCTCGTTCGGCGCGGCGGCGGCGCGTGCTGCCGCGGCGGCGGCGTCGCTCTTCCGGGGAAGGCACTATCTCGGGTGCAGCGGAGGGCGGCGCAGCCACCACCCCCTCGTAAATAACGCGCGCTGGCGAGCCGGCGAAGCACCCGTGCCAGATTCTACAGCTAGAAACAGTTAAACGCTCATAATTTCGTGCTGGTTAAGCTTATCTTTGTCTCGTGTACGAAATTTCGCTCTGCCGTCCCCCTCGCGCGTTTTCGTGGACATATTTTATTTGTTGCAACGGAACGTTCTGTCGCGTCCGGGGCCAAAGTTATAATTGTAGTTCGACATACCAGTGCAGCTTCTGCATAAAGTTGCCCAGCGACGTTTACATTGTTCAAATAACTTTATCTGGTTAATGTTTTAAGTTTACTCACTTTGATTTATTCACAACTTTAAGTTAAATTAACGGTGTTTCTATGAAGCATGTATACCTGGTTACGTTTTTATATGTTAGCAACGTTGTTTATTACGCGTGACCTCGTCTAAGGTCACCCTTTTGCTGGGTTATAAAGGCAAGGCAGGGAGTTAGTTTTATTGAACAACATAAATACTGAAGCATAACTAGAGTATCGTTCGTAAGTTTTCGCATAGATGTACGGTGAAAAGGCATTCGAGCATGGTGCGATAGTGCGACGAGGGTGCCGGCTGTGGGAGGCATTCGGGGGGCGAGGGGAGGGGGGTCGGTGGTGTTAAGCTGGTATCATCCCGCCTTATCGCGGCGCGCCGCGGTTTCATAATAATTTTAATACTCGGGGTGGCGCACTCCGCGGATTTCCGGCGCATACTTTTATAAGCGCTTTTCGTTCCCGAAGGATCGTCGCCGCGCTGTCACCCTCGCGTGCATGTCTTCAATCTCCACCTCGGTAAGTCGCCGCTGAATACACCCGCGGGATTTTTTTGCTTTTGTTTTGACATTTATTGCCACGTTTTTGGCTTGTTTACGCCGCTTGTACAAACAGATTTAATTTGTTAAATAGGTGCTTTTTATTAGATTTCTCTTGTGACAATACACTTCATTTTTATTTATTTTGGAGGGTAGTTGTAGATGTTATTTAAAATTATAACGTTAAATTGAGTCACTCAACAACAGGTTTAAGGAAAAGTAACAGTGTATTAAAATTTGATCGCTCTAGTTGAACTTGTAAAAGATGCTGACTATTTATGTGATGGCAAGTTTGTGGGTAGTTATAATATATTGTCACGTACTTACCCGGCTATCATTTCTTCGTCTATTAGCTACATTGGGGTACAAAGAGCCCCTTAATTACAGGCAGTAGATACCGTTATGCGAGATCAGCCAATTTGCCAAAATGGATATAATAAATGACAGCAGTAATAGAGGCGGTTGAGTGTAACATTAATAGAGAGGCAGGTAGAGCGGGCGGGGCGGGCGGCACTAACGAGCGTTTTTATCCAGGGCGGGCGGATGATGGATGGACCTACTTCCGGCCGCGACGTCCGCACTTCCGCCGTTCCTTTTGTATATTTATCAACATTAATTTCAATGCGCTACAGGATATATTTGCCTGTTTTACTTACTGATTTTTCAGGGGACGTGCAATTCTAGTAGTTTCTTTCGTGTACGTCCAGTCTACAGTATGAAACAGCATTAATAAGGAGTTCTTGTTTTTATTTCAGTACCAATCTTTATTATTAAGGTAGTAAACAATCGAACAAACGCTTATTCATTACGCTGTCTCGTTCTATTTTTGAACACAACATATCCGATGCGTGCAAAAATAGCCTTTGCCAGGATAACATTGTTAATGATGATAGACACGCCTAACCGTTGCCTTATTACGGGGACTCACCCTATTTAACATGACAGCATTATATTGCGAATGAACTGTTGATAAAAGTCAGACAATACAGTCATAGGAAGAGGGAAGTATATTATGCTACTCAAGCGTTAATTAGTTAATTTAGGTCGAGTGTACCTCTCTTGACGTTTCTTTATTGCTCCGGATAAATAGAAGTGATGCATGTTAAAACAATACCTTTGTTTTACCTTGACTAGGAAATACTAATCACAAGAGGAATTTGGAAATGATAGCGCCACTAAATGTGGGTTTTCTTCATTATCAAAATATAGAAATTTAATAAATTTATTTTATAACTTCTTATATAAGTTCTAGTCTAGGTGCTACCAGTTTCTTATTGTTCTTTATCCATTAAAAAAAGAAACATGCTTGTGGGTCGCAAGCATGTTTCTTTTTTATGTGCATCTAGGAAAATATTTAACCGTTTGTATGGCTTGTACGGGGACATGGATCAAATGTGCAAAACATTTTTGAAGATTTGAGAATAAAGGGAGCTTTTGCTGTTACCGAGGTGTTTTTACAACAGCTTTATTTAATTAACTACAACCATGTACTGCCTAAGGCCTCTTGTATAATATATACTCTTAGTAAAAAGTTCCTGGGCTTGTGGTTTAATAAATATTATGGAAGTAAAGCAGCGGTTGATCTAAAAGTAGCATCAAGTCGGATAGAACAACGACTAAGTAGCCTATCGACTGAGCAGATGGCCCATCTACTTCTATACAGGAAGCCGAAGACATACAAAATTTGCCTTAACCTTTGCCTGCACATTTGCCTTCGTAGGTCTGGAGTTCCGAAATGGATTGTTTTGCGGTTGCTTATTTGAAATTGTCCTTTTAACCTTAAGCATATAGCACTGGCGACCTCTCCTCATACTGCCCAACGACAGTTTTTGAGGTTTAAGCGGACATATTTGGAGTTTCACACTAGACACCAAATAAGGAAGGGAGACTAGATTCTAACTGATTCTCAAAGCACATCGCCCACTCAGAATCAGCTTGTCTTAAGTTGCCTTGCGGTTTTTTACCGTTGTTATAAATATATTTTCTTGTTTATTTGATTTCGACGGCAATGTTTGAAAAGCTAATGTGTCTTACCACGAAGATTGCGTTAGCCTTATGATAAAATAACAACTTTTCCAGAGAGAATTATTATGATTGTACTATGTACATATTGTAGAGTCTTTCCACCGTTATTGTTAGTGACGGAGAAAAGCCTCATGACAAAACCTACGTGCCCGATATAACGTAGTGTACGTTGCTACACATGCAGGTTTCTTGGCAAAGCTGTTGTAATGTTCACGAAGGTGTGTGAAGTCTGCCAACTTATCTATTACGTTTATTTACTTATGTTCATATTTTATAAAAGATCAATAGCTATTTTAGAGTGTATAAGTCTTACATCTGTAGGTACCTTAATAAAAACTGATTTTCATATTAACTTAATAGTGTAGTATATATTTTTACTTTGTTTAACCCTGGAGGTCGGATTAGGTGGGTTTTGATGGATGCAAGGATATTGATTGCTTAAATAGTCGCAAGTGTAAACAAAAATTGTTCATGTGGCCCTAAGTCTGATGATTTCACGGATGGCGTAATGGTTTAACAGGTCACTTAGTAGATTTTCCAGATTATTCCTTGCAATAAGGTATGATTCTATATCATAATCGTTTACCGGACACATTTTTAGCAGCTACTACGAATTTTCTGACTGGAATCCTTGATAAAATTATCTTTTGGAAATCTTAATAACATTTTCAACCGACCTGAGCTTAAGCCGGAATCTCATATCGCCGTTGAGCAAACACACTTTTGGTAATAAACCAACGAGGTGATCAATCGTTTTCATGAATCCAGACATATTACATAGGTACTAGTTTCTACCCGCTGCTTCGCCCACGTGATACCCACGGGAACGTATTGTCTACCTAAGTTTTCATTAAAATCTGATCAAAGGTTTACGCGTGATTGATTAATATCTTTATATATATAAATTTTCAGTGCGTGTGTTTGTAATTAAAGTTCTCCTAAACGGCTGGACCGATTTTGATGTTTTTTTGTGTGTGTTCAAGTGGATTCAAGAATGGTTTAGACCTTGTTTTTTTAATTTTTTTGTCGTGTGTACAGGACAATGTCTTTCGGGACAGCTAGTAAAAATATATAATAGATAGACCAAGTCTTAGAATAACACGCCTTTTATCCCACTATGTGTTCCAAACATCATTATCAGACATTTTTATTCCGAAGACATAAAGCCGATAACCTCTTATGCAAAGCTGATTTTGTAATGCTGATAATTTTGTAGTCGTATTAGATCTAATACTTACATTGCTTTTAAAGATACATTTTAACTGTATTAAACCTTTTCAAATACAAAACATCCTTAGTATTATAATATAATCTTTATTAAATAGCTGCTAATAGTAATATCACTTGCACACAGTCCGCGAAGTAGCGCCGCGTATTCTGAATACAATTACTTGCTTACATTACGACGTGCGACTTTCATACCTCATGTACGGAACAAACAAACTATAAAACAGTTTAAATAGCAATTTATGCAAATAACGAAATGAATTTATATTCGTGTTCATAACACGGTTTACATCGTGCCCGTACCTACCTACCTATATACATCCTCAGCTTAATTGAATTTATACCCACGTCCTCAAATGAATATGACTGGTACCTTCTAGTACTGTGTTTCTGTACTTAATGATGTCTTATTAAGTATTCGATGTGCCTCCAGCGAACGGTGAGAACCTCGTAACATAAATTTTGCGTATTATTTACGTTGACAAACGTGCATTATGAAATTATAATGTAGTGATTGATATGCGGGGTGCGGTTGCTCGAGAGGTGGGACGTGTGAGTGGCCCGAGGCACGTACCTTGTACTAACTATGGACATTAGCGCCGGGGCTAGATGATGAACACGTCATAATGCTTATGATCTCAATTCCTTTGTTTCAACTTGTAGAACAACATACTTACAAATCAATTAATCAATTCTGTATTTATTGAACACAGTTTACGTTTGCGCTTTCGGTGTATCGTGCATCTTAATCAATAATTGAAATTTAAAACTTTTACATGTTCGAGTCATTGATGGTTATGCTGATGATGTGATGATTGTGCTAAGCATGGGCGATATCATAAACACTTTTGTATCTTATAAAAAGGGAAAACGAGAAAAATATCATAGGTCTTTGATTGCATCTCACTTTGGAGTGATAAATCTTATCGGGTATGGTATTTTCTTTTCTAGCCCTTAGTTCTCATTGAAGTACTCCACTACTGATAGCGTATAGCCTTATCACCCTGGTTGTAGCCATCCGCCATAACGTGCGAGCAAAATAAAGTAAGTTACATACAGATGTCATCATTATGTTATAAAATTTCCGGTATTACGACGATACGGTATGGCAAGACAAAGTAAATGTATTATTTATATATATACTTATACATATTTTTTAATAATAATAACCTTTATTTCCAAATATTTAACACTGAAGTCGTAGCTTGGCTACTAAGTAGCCTGTTTTAAGGACGTTCAGCCCTTAGATCCCACAGTATAAGGATTTGGTGACTGTTAGCGTTATACAAAGCTATATCTATATATTAAATACTAATTTATAGCTATTGTTATTGCAACATGATTGTGTGTGTGTGTGTGTGTGTGTATGTGTGTGTGTGTGTGTGCGTGTAAGTGTTCGGTATCTTCATAGCCTTTTTTTGAGATGTATTGTGTAATATTTGTTAGTGTGATGGGAAGATTGGTGTATCAGAAGAGATTTATTTATTTTATTATATAGACAGGACCTAAATAGAAACAGAAACGCTTAGTGAATGAGAAGTATGGATGAGGTACAGTGCACAGTGTGTTTCTTCGCCTAGATTTGGGTTGTTGTGCTAGCGGTACTTTGTTGTGTTCGTGAATAGTTGTCGAACCGTAAGAACTCTCCTTTCTTGATATAGCTTAAAAGTTGGATAGCGTATGGGATATATGGTATAATATATATGGTCCAGTTTCACTCCCTAGGGGCTCTCATTCCTGAAATAGTTGTTACAGTATTTATTAGATACTTTTTAATGGTTGCAGTGGTGAGCATTTGTATCAGAAGGCAGTTCCATAGAGACTTTGCATTGGTTGGCGTTCTGAATCTAATTCGTAGTGCATGTGTTCCCTTCTTATTTTGATATTGGATTCTTAAAACGGTACATCAAAATATGCGGTCCACCTATTTGGCAAATAGGTGGACCCTTACTAATGATTTTCAGCTCTGCACACCATCAAGTGCAGTAGTATCATTTCGATGAGAAAATAAACCAAAACAATTTAAGGATGAAAAGCTGTAAGCTTAGCGAATAAATAATACACACTCATTTGCATGAATCCAGTGCTATAATATTCTACTACGCCAACATATTAAATTAAATATTCTCGAGAGAATTTCTCGACGTCCTGCCATAAATCAGCCGTACTAAATTTATTATAATGAGCACAAATAAATAATAGCTACGTCAAGACACAATAGTATTAGGTCAATGTATTCAACTAATATAATAAGTCTATGTGTTGTGAAATATAATAAGGTATATTAAATAATCTAATGTTTGCGTCGTCGAATTCACAACACGTAAAGCACAGCTAATGGCGAGATGATAAGTTGAACCACTGCGCCATCCTTGCATTTGTAAAGCAAAATATAGGTATGTTGGTACAATTGTAAATCCTAATTAATATAATTATAAATGCGAATGTAAGTTGGTTTGTTTGTTTGTGACGTTTTCACACCTGAACTTCTCGACCGATCATCATGAAATTTTGCATACATTTCATGTCAGGGGTACAGAAAAGAGATAGAGAACCTTTCATTCAGGAAAAAGGTACTATTCCCGAGGGATATAAATTTATTAACAAAATCTACATTAACGCAAGCAAAGCCGCGGGCATAATCTAGTAAAGATATAAATAGCATTCGAACGAATATTATAATGATAACTCACATTCTTGGTTTGCACATCACTAGTATTCTAATTATTGCTGAATAGAGATGCCTCTACAGACAGAGACTAAATTGTCTCTCTCAGTACAGGTCATTGATAAACTCTCCAACTAAGCTAAACGCTTGCGCTAGGTGTATATTCACGTCAATAGACTAACACGTGGGATTTCAATTGAAACGAATCCGGAGATAATCCTCTTAATTTAAAATTATTATGAAGAATTCACGGTCATTTACGGTTTAGGGTATTTCTAAAGCGAATTTTATATTATCAGATAGGATTTTATTATTGAAACGCAGTTGACGAAATTCAGTTATAGAGGAAGGGATATACAGAAATAATATCTGTCTATCTCTGTATGTTAATCTCATGGCGAGAAGCATGTCATGTCTGTGAGTGGAGCTTAGAGTCACCAAAGCAAAGCCATATCTAGATGACTATACATCTTTATATTTATGTAGCAGCATATAAAGTGTCGTATGTTTTGCAACTTAAATTAAAAACGTAATGATTTTCAATATACACCACGGGGTTCAAGCTCCATCAGCATGCTGCATATGCTTACGGTAAAGGGATAATCGGCAAGAAATGTATCGATTATTTTATTTTGAATTTCTGCCAAGTAATGCCTTATTCTATTTATTATTGCAAATATCATCAGCTTTATTACAAGGCGCGTGAAGAATGACTTTCAACCTTCGTGTAATAGAATAATGCTTAACAGGAAAACCAATAACGCTAACCACCAATTTCGAGAACACTGCGTCTCTCGATCAACAGTCGCGCATAAGTTACGCTCACACCAGTAGATTAACCAGTATGTTGCTATATAATTATATTGGAATACGTATAAATGAAGACATAATAATACAAATGCATTGGTATAGAGACAGATTACAAAACACCCGCATATTTATGCTAGCGTTTACACTGATCGATAGAAATACTTGTAATCTAATATATTAACCTACATAGAACGATTGAAAATAATGAGCAGCCGAAATACTCACAAATTTTATTACTCAGTCGAATAACGAGGTCGAAGAGTCACAACAAACTAAAAACTTGTGGTTATGAGGTATATTTGGAATGTTATGAACAAAGTGTATGATCTACTTACAAATAGCTGAACGTAGTTTCGTGGATAGATTCGCGCGAGTCGAAATAAAGCGAGCCAATCAATATTAACACGCCGCAAACAGCGTAAATTGTTGCCTAATGCCATACACGCACACATGCGCGCAGTGCCGTCCGTGAACTAGCGCCTACATTGACTAGGGTGTTCAATTTTATGACGATACTTGAAAATATTTTCCAGTCTTTTTTTAGTCTTTCAGAAGTAATTTCCAGAATTCCTCAATATAAATTGTGAAATTACGTTTTCAGTTCACGGATATTTGAAGTGTAGTTTTATGAGTAGTAACTGTTGAGGAAATGACTCGTTTGACGTACACTTAACATATATCACGGCAGAAGATATAGGAGGAAAACAGTAATACAATGGATGAGTAGAAGTACAGGTGTATTGTATCATCCTGTAGGCATTGCGTATTACATTTACACAAGAAGCACACGCACACAGCGGCGAGTCCCCGTGTCGATACACACGCATGCACGCACACCACACACCACGGCCGGCCTGTAATAACTCGGAACCACAATAAATCAATGTGATTAATGTCATTAAGCACTGTGTGCCGGCCTCTCTATATTCCGTCAATATGCACTGTTTTACGACATGCCGCGCCACGATAATTAGTCAGCTTTGTTAGGACCGTTGACGAATGTTATGTCCGATACGAACGCTACGTAGAGAAATTAGAGCAATAAAAATATGTATACGACCGCCGTCTGCGGTTCCAATGTACGAGGAAAACTACGCGGAGACACGAATGTGACATGTTAGATGAGATCAAAGAGAATTTATAACGGAGCGTTCATAAACACGTCACTCGCGCAAAAAATGATCTCTGCTATTTCTCAAACTGTGAACACGCTCGGCACGCGGAGATTGATAACTATTACCATTTCTTGGTCAGATTCTCGAGACGCATGTTTATCATACGTCCGCTTGATGGATAGGCCGTAATTATTACGATTAGAACGGCATCGCAAATCATGGGAACGGCGAGGACAGGCTGCACTAGTTGACATCGTTATCGCAGCTTCAGATCTCGATTGTTGGCTCTGGGACCATACAGTTGTGTTCGTTGCATTCGGAACGCGCGACCAGTTTCATACTTTATTTCATCTCTTGTTCACGGCGAATGATCAGTGCTCGATGCGTGGTTACACTGTTACGAATGTATCGAGTATCGACTCTGGCCCATTTAGATCTGCGATACCGCAATTTGCTGACGGACAGGACTCGCGCGTCGCCTGCCTCCGAGTTGAAGGCAGGAATGTCTTGAGCACTAACCGTGATCGTTCAACTGATTGCCCTAAATTGATTCTATACGGACATAACTCGCAGCGCACACCGAAAATCACGAGGCTAGCAATCCTATTTTCTGCTATAACATCTTTCATATCTTCCAGATTCTATATTTAAACAAAAGTAAAAGTTAAAACAAATGAAGCATTTATTTTGTATGGCCAAAGAAATAATCCAATTCCAATGTACAAATTGCACCATTATTCAATTGTTCATTGCTTTTAAATGCATACATTAGCACGAAGTTATAAATAATTACGAGCGCTGTTTCGACTCTGTTGGTTGTTACATCTTAACACTCCTGGATTGGAAATGTCGGTTTCTAATCATGGTGTGGCTATTAGAGTGTAGGTAGCAAAAATAGATTTTAGTTAGTTACATAGTGTTTGGTTGAGGTGAGATGGCGGTGCTATTGTGGCGGCGGTCAGGATGCCGATGACCATTTCGGTTGCACGCTTGTGCTGCAAAGTTCGCAATCAAATAAATATTTCGGCACAATTAAGAAAACGCCGACGAGGGTAGCACTCGTGACAATCGGCTAACAGATCACTGTGGAGACTCCTTGCGCTCTCTATTTATTTCATTAGAACCACTTTCTGTATGATACAAGGCATTCCAGTAGTTAATTTTATTGTAAGTATTTTGTTATGAAACAGATAACTTCTATTAATTAACCTTTGAAACTGAATGTGCATTTTTCATGTATAAATTATTTCTTTATAGAAAATATAAAATCATATCATTAATAATTGCTTGTAAACATATGTATAAATATAAGTCTATGTTGAGGTCTAGGCGCAGAATATGAGCGTTCGCACTATCGACTCTACGGACGTCGAAGTGCGTGCTCTTCGCTCTGCCCACATCCGCTGAAGTATTTTGTTTATTGCTAATGCGATTTTATTTTTTATTGCTTTTTATTTATCTTTATTCAGCGATTGCGGTTTATTGTATTAAAATAAATAAGAATTCTTGACTTTTTAATTTTATTCGAGCCGAAGTACACGACAGTGCCGCGAGGAGAGAAAGAAATAAATTTTAATAAGCGTTTCTTTTTTAAGGCGTGATTCTTCAGTTAAAAGCGATTTATTTTTTATATAAACTTGAAGATAAACCGTATTCATTAGAGATCGACTGGAAAGGGCCTAAAATAAAAATAAACGTGGTCAAGTTGGTGTTGTCCCTGAGTTATTGTCGTTAATCAGCCCCTCTTCTGAAGGCACGTTGATTGGACACCAAGTTCGGCGCGTATGGATGACCGGCATTGTTCTCTTTATTAACATTTGCCTTAATTATAGTGATCATATACGAACATTCTTTGTATTTACTTGCCGCTTTGCACCTTTTATTTCTTGAACAGAAGTGTGACAGGATACAAGTTTGCTGTGTTCCTGCAACATTAAGTTCTATCACACTTAACATAAGGTTTAAATCGTTTTAAATGTAGCTGTGTTGTCTAGACATACTCGTAGTCACCCTTAAGCAAAAACCTGAAGCTTGTAGTGTGATTTCATTCCTTAATTACTACTAAATTGTTTTGTTAACTATTAAAGTACACTTTTTGTATAATAGCGTAACTTATGACATAAATTTTTATGTGTCTGTTTATAAATTTTACATTAAAATTTGATGTGTAAGAAAATTAAACCGTTTTGATCTAGAATGATTATTAATTATGTATCAAGCTAAATTTCAAGGTGGAACTCGTCACTACAAATATCGTAAATATTAGTGTTGACATATTCGAGGTGTATTTCTACGAATTTGTTCACGTCCACGACTCCAATCGTGTGTTACCCAACGGAAGTACATAAATAATGTTTATCGATCGATCATCGGCGAGGTATCGTGACGCACTCGTTAGATTTATGCCTTCATTGTCAGCGCCGTAAACTAGATCTCCATAAAAAGGGACATTTCCTATTTAAAATTTATATTAAAAGACAATGGTTAACAAAAAGCGGGCGCCTCCTCGCGAAGCGGCCCGGCTGCTCGCGCGCACCACGGCGCCAACTGCCAAATCTCTATCGGACGCGCGTAAATTACGCCTTTTTACCTGGATTCCTGTTTTGACATATTTAAGGCATTAGTAATAATTATGAGTGCTCCGTCCGGCCCGTAATGCCTGTGTGCGTGCCAGTTAGTTTTGACACTATCTTAATGACGGACGTCGGGTGACAATAAATATTGAATCGTTATCGCTTACCTATCCGACGTTGCGTCACTTACCTTTAAATCCTAAAGTAGACCTCCCAGACGGTGGACGCCGGCGTTTTCTCTAGGTTTCAGTATTGTCTAAATTGTATCAATAGAAGGAAACTGAGTGATAGCAATAGTTTCCTAATTGCAAGTATTGGGGTGAGTGGCGAGGTTAGCGAGGGTCGCGCACATCTGCTGTGTTTGTCCTCCCACGCGCTGCTCTGTCGTTAACGAGCGTCGTCCAATAGTTTTAATTGCAACCCGATATCTGCACTTTTATGTCATTGCAAACAGTGGAAATTTACTACTTGAACAAATTTTTGTTCGATTAATGAGAATATACCATATCAGGTTGAATCTTTCACTGAAATAAGATTGACAGGTCAGAATTAGGTCAAATTGATTGACACGTCTGACAAGTTGTCAAGACTGTCGATCAATTTCAAACGAAAATCTTTCATCGTGAAACAGACCTGTACGGCCTAACAAAAAGCCCGGCACTAAAAAAAACTGGATATCCGAAAAACCGATCATGTGTTTCGGGTGGTATGAATAAATCAGATATAGCGCGGCGACTGGAGCACGGCGTAGGCGCCTGCTCGGAGCGGGTAGATCTCCCCGCCGAGTTATAAAACCTCTCAAAAGGTAAACTGAAAGAATCATGCGTAAATATTAAGGGTTTACGATGGCTCATTCAGTCATTAGAGTTCGTCTTTTGTTTATAACCGCGTCGTAGACTTGTCGCTATACCGAGATAAGATCAGTCTCGTCGGGTCGTCATTATTTATGTGAATTTTGACAGAACACTACTCTACGGGCTCACACTAAAATGCTATTATTTATGGCAAGTGTGGCCTGCGCACAGCCATAAATTACTCGTCATCGAATTAAGACAAAAGCGAGCGTCGATAAGGCGCGCGATTAGAGCACGCCTCATTGTTCTGACGAATGCACTACTGATACAGCCAATATTTTTCCACTTTTACGACTTCAATACGAGATTGCTTTGTGCTCGTATACCTATTTGTGCTTATGAAATGTGTAATGGAAATACTTATTCACTTCTCTATCATTGTGTTTAAATAAAATTACGATAAATAAACATCGGAAAGCTTCGGACATGGCAGTCGGATATATAATTTATAACCCTTAATAGGCTATGGCGAGAAGGGTGGATGAAATACGGTTAATGATAAATCCACAAATGAGATTTGCCGGACGTCTGGCCACTCAAAACTGGCGCTCTATTGTCACTGGACACTCTCACCTTGTATTACACACATCAACTAAATACGGCGTGTTCATTCAAACATACATGGTGATACAGGAACTCGTTACAATAGATTTAAGATAAATATAGGTATATAGGTTAGTTGTATTTATATATTTTTTTCGAATCTTGAAAATAATTCTAACTAAATAGGTATGTTATATTTAATATTTCCTTTTTTAAGACTAAACCGTTAAACTGATTTCAATGTTATTTGGTATGTACATAGCTTCATCTCTTGGCTTTCTCTATATATATGTCTTTACACAAAGACTACTTAAATTAAGACACGAACGCGCTTGCATCAATTAGTTTAATAAAAAGCTATTGTTTTTTTATAGTAGTTATATTGTTTAATGTGATTATGTTGCTTACTACAAAGCATTTTGTATGACGCTTCATAGCAGGCAACGTAACAACGTTGTACCAATAAAGCATATTTTGTCAACAGTTTTTAAGGTAAAATGTGAGTTGTATATATGGCGAATGCGGGTGTGCATTTATAATGCCGACCCGCATTTTGACAAAAGCAGCCCTGCTGACCTTTGGGGATAAACGCGTGGTGCTTTATTATGTCAAATATATAAAACCTCGTAATTTCAACCGGTTTTATAATTTTGTCTTGGATTTTGCACATTTTATGTCAATTTAGTAAAAATTACATTAAATAAAACCAGATTGTATATTTATTTAAATATATAGTTAAATTATTGATCTTATGTATAATTTTTATAGGCTGTTATTAACATATTACAAAATTAAGCATTTCAATTTTAGCATGTTCTTGCGGTCGTGTCTGCAAAAAGTATTCATATTAATTTTTATGTTTTTTTTTGATATACGTGATTAATAAGTAGCTAAATAGTTGAATGTCTGATTCATAAATGAAAAATATTCGCTATCACACTGTTTTATTTTAATGCTACGAATTTATTAATAAATATCGCAAGTTGAGTAACAATTATGTATGTATACTTAAACGGCGGTGAACTAACGATTACGAGATGGCACTACCGATCTAATAATGGCGGGTTCAAATGCCTTCAATAGCATTTGATGTGCAACATTTATTCAGTTTATATGAAAGGCTTCAATATGAAGGGTTACTGCTAATGTGAGCCTTATAACCTTTATCGTAACCTTGTTATAGTTCTTACCTAAAATGTAGCTTATGTTAAATCAACACTTGTCTATTTATTATATTATATTTGCACGTCATAATTAATGACAGAATAAAAGCCTACTATTTTTGTTTAGAAATTCTGTACCTTATTCAAATAAGTAGTAATACATGAATAAGGTTTTTCCATCTATACCTCATAATTTTTTAATATACAAAAATAACTTGATTTTCCCCTTTTCACTTAGCCACATACGAATGATCTGAAAAGATACTATCCCAAAACATATTTCTAAGTTCAAAGAAGAATGTTAAGTTTAGAACGACAATGTTACTATCACCCTGTACCGGTGATAGCGGTGTAGGTGGTGATGATCCAGATGGACTCGGGTCAGCAGCTGCGCAGTAATTAAGAGGTGGCATGGAAGTGGCATGCGCCGGCGCACAATGCGGTTCAATTGAATGAGAATAATCTTTGCACCCACGCGTCTTTTGTGTGCGTGGGTGGACCGATGACCAGTGCGTGAGAGATCGGAAAGTTGCTCTACGAACATCATGGTCGATTTGATATATTTTTATGTACATATTTTAAATGGTTACTCTATTATCAACACGATAGTTGAGTTGTGATATTTCTATGCATATCTTTGAAATTGTTAGTACTTTTTTAAAGGGACTGTCATCATTCCTACGTCTTCGCGTCTTCGCCTTCGCGTCTATTTGTATGCCAAATGTAATTAGTAAGCTATTAAACATGATGGCATATCTTGGCTTGTATATCAGAGACACGTGGTTCATATTTGTTTAACAAACACAATTAAATTGTTTCATATGTACTAGGATATTAACATTTAAAAAAGTTGAGTCATCTCTTCGATACATAATGAATTTTTAACTATTTTCTTTTTCGTTAAGACAATTATGCACATGAAAACCATATAAAGATTGTATGATGAATGTTGTTATTATGTTTTATAATACTTATAGTCGAAAACTACACTATATTAGACTAGAGGGTACTGAAATAACAAAGTGCAATGTTTGTTATAATAAATTAACGGCTTCCATACCTAAAATCTTTTTATTGAAGGTCGCCGCCAAATGCATTCCTCGAATTGTATCAGTAAACAATCTTTGTTTACATGTAGTGTCGCGTAATACGGTGATATAGTACTATTTCGTCACCTCAAACACGTTTTCTAAATGTCTGTATTATTATTTAAATCGGCGCTTAACTTTAATAGAAGATCGATAATAGAAACAGCATACCGTTGTCATTTCAAATGCTATCTTAAACGACTGGCATTTACAACATTAGTGTAGTCGGTTATGGTAAGTTTAACACAGTTCACATTCACATTTGAATTCAAATGTGAATAAATGTTAGCAGTCAGGATCTCATAACATTGAATAAAGCTAGAAGAACACTTATATAAAATCATGTACTTATATGTAGACCCTTAAAAGGCCAAGGGAAAGAGGTACCTACCTGTAAATTTCTGTCTATAACTCAAACGAATAGCAAGCCAAACTATTGCATTCTACCATACACTATTTTTTAAATATATATTCTTACGTACATGTTGTTCTATTAATGCCGGCCCTTGTGGTGTAATCACCATAAGTGACAAAAAACTGATTTATTGTCAGTCTAGGTGGACCGAAATAACCTTTGTCAATCTGATACAAGCTTTTTTTGAGAACATTTTGATATCCAAATCAAATGTAGAGCTAAACAGTCAAAAGAAAAATAATGATGTACTTTAATGTCAAGTAGAGCATATTCCATGCCATGTTTTTCGCACAAAGCAAACAATTATTGCAAAAATTGCTCTAATGATAAATTGGTGACCATTTCTAATGGCCACGGGGCAATGAGTGATTCGACCCGGAATCGAACCCGAGCAGTCATAACGTCCTCGACATACAATGCCGCTCTCTCGATGATTTATATCTTAATTGTGTTCAATACCGACATTCCGTTGAAGGCGGTTTTATATTATAGTCATAATTCTTTTGAAGTTGGTACGATAATTCAATTTTGTTTTTCTGAATAAAAAAGTACCCATTATCTATATACCCATACCCTAATTCCTTTTCTATTCCTCTGACAACGTGTATGTGACATTTCATGACAATCGGTAAATTAGTTAAGGCGAGAAAGCATAACAAACATACAAACGAACTCACAGTCGCAGTTATAATATTAGTTAGGATTAACGCGCAGTTATTTTTAACCAATTTTTTAATAACTTATACTGCTACTGCGATCTAGATCAATGTTCATTCTTGCATTACTCACTATCGTGATATAAACCCACTCTTAACATAAGCATTTAGATAATATTGTCTTCTGTTTACGCGAATGTTATTCATTGAAATTAAACTACTATATACGGATTTTTCAGCAGCCATGGTCACGGCCAAAGCAACCGCAACGTCGGGGAAAGTGTAAACCTAAATATAAATAGATTTAATATATAGTTTAAATAATTTTATTAGCTTATAAATTAGTAAAATTCAATAGTAGTAGTAGTGTAATAGTTTCAAAATTATATAATACAGTGATTAATAAGCAACGCGATAAAATCCGTATATGGTAGTATAATTTCAATAAGCATTTAGCTTTGCTAGAGGGTTAACAAGAATAAAAGTATTTTGCAATCCAAATTGCTGTACTCTGTTTGGTTAGGTACTTAACTAAAGGTAAACAATCTTAATGTGACTTTTTACACTAACACATATTAAACAAATAAACTACTGCTTAAACTAACGGTTCAATTGATTAAGTAATCGTTATAGCATTTACATTGATCTTTAGCAGCATTTTATTTTTAAACTGAGTTTTTAAGATAAAAAGACACATCAAGATTGTTTACCTTTAGTTAAGTACCTAACCAAATTAAGTATAGTCTAAGCGTATTTTGTAAAATTATTTAAATGGCGTAAATAAACTACTGTTTATTACAGTACGGTTCATTTTAAAACACTTATTTTAGATATTTTGAAACTAGCGTACAATTTAAACATACAAATTTCGCTTTTTAAATTTAAATATTTTAACACTTTAAATAGTTTAATAGATTTATAATAGCTAAAAGAAGTGTTTTTATCTGTTTAATATATTAGTTTAATTTGAATGTATAACATTCGCGTAGGCGTATAACAATATTAAATGATACAGTATCTGAATAGTCGAAAAAAGTAGGTACTTCTATTTAGAACTAATTTTATTAGATTTCTTGACATTTACGGGAATATGATTAACTAACTTACAATTTACTCGAAATATTATTATATATTATTATGTAGGTTTACATGTTAAGGCGTCGTATTGTAAGTACTACAGAGTATCTAAATAAGAAAAACGTATCATGTCATGTATGAAAAACTGCAAATAGATATTAGACGGTATTGTCAATAAAAGTTGTAAAGAAAACTAATAGTGGCGCTCTTTTGCTCAGTTACGAGTATTTTACTGTTTTTACGTCAAATCAGGGCTCACAAACTGTTGGACTCCGCCGAGTTTTTATTACCTGTAGCTTTACTTCCGTGATTACACTCTCAATGATTTTTTGTTTGCCGTTTGAGATCTTGAATTGCTCAATTACACTTACTTTTTGTGTATTTTATTTTTATATTATTGCTGATAAATTTATATTTTACTGGCAGGTATAAACTTTATGAGATAAAATATAAACCACACATTTTTATTTTTATCTGTATCATTCGCCCATATGTGTAAATATGAGGGCCGATGTAGTGTTTGATTCTTGGGCAGATAAATAGTAATTAGGATTTTAGAGCGAAAAAGTGGTAGAACTTTGGGAACAAAGCATAGCTTATAAATGAGGATCTGATGACTTGTGCCTAAACCTAATGGGCATAGCTGTATTTCCTCAGTATAGTAGAAGTAAATATCTAGGAAACTTAGGTATGCCGTAAAAAAGGGGAATAGGGATAGCTATTCTGGCCTTTACTTGGAACGAAAATCTTGGAATATACATCACCGGTAGTGGTATCAACTAGGTCGTAAGTGGCATTCCATTTAATACAAGCATTTACTACAAGTGATATGATAGACGGCGGTGGGGTTAAGACATCTGTATTGCGGATGGGACATCGCGGCATCGATGGCTCTCAGAAAGGAAGAAGGTATATACTGAAGACAGTTGTATTGCAATCGGATAGGTTTAATAAAAAATTTGATAGTATACTTTTATACCCAGTATTCTCATATAAATGTTCTGATTCGCGAAAAACAAAGTACATAGTATGTTGTATATATTCTTTACTATAAAATTAATTTTGAGAAAGCAATTCTAAAAATCTTTTCGTCTCAGCTAGTTATTATGGATTTTTCAGTCTGCAAAGCTAAAATGTTTGCAACAGCTGAATTCGCCGGCGGCGCGTGGGGTTCCTTCATACTATCGATATCAATATGGGGGAGTAACTCTAATATTAAAGTTATTTATTGTAAATCGCTTCCTTTGCCTTTCTGCGATAGTACAATTTCTACGCTTCCGTTTCCCTTGCAAACTGTGTTATTATGTGTGGTGCGCTTTATGCAGGTTTCGCATCGGTGTATTTCAATCTATACTTTTGTAAGTATAAATATGCGGATATATAGCGATGTACAGCGGTTTCTAGTTCTAATACCACCTTGACGGTTGCCGTAACCTGTGGCGGCTTGCAACTAAAAATGAATAGTTATCACGTTGCCGACCATTCAACACAGAAATCGAAGATTTTAGGTCTTCTTCTGTCAGTATAGTGCTTCCTAAAGAAACATGGATACTTTAGTCTCTGAATGAACATAATATTATGTTGTTTAGTTGTGATCTTCTACACGATGGAGATTCCCCAGTAGGACAGCTCCAGTATAAACGAAATCTAAAATTTAGGTGAGGATCTTGTTGTGGAAGTTTACATACTGATATTGATTCTAAAGGTTATTCTACTATATCGCTACATATATTCTACAGGTCATGTAGTGGAGTATGGGGCTGAAGTAAAACACTCAAATTTAATTATTTATAATACAGGTAAAACATTTAGAAATTCAGTGCATGGGTTTGTAAAAACGTTGATATAGTAAATACTCGATGGTGCTGATGTCATGCTCATATCTGTTTACAAATGACCGACCAACAAAATGAAGATGCTATGTTACTGATATTAACATAAAAACATAATAAACTGTGTCTAGAATTGTTTATACGAAAAGCCAATTTTGATAAAAATCTTTAGACGACGATCCAAAAATATTTTTTTAGTCCTCCATGCTATCTATCACCAATACTTTATGACCCTCATATAGTACCTAGTTTTATGTTATACGCTATGTAAGGCTACGCTGGTTAGCTTCACATAATATACCACAAACAGAATTTCGGCACATTCTCTGTGGTCAGGTCTCTGTAATAATAGGCCAACCTATTACTGTTTGCCATAATTGCTTGTGATACTTCTATAAATATTCTAGCAGAGCCTAAGAAGTAACAATTTACCTAGCCTGAACGAAAAAGTGCATGACTTAACAAATTTACAACCTATTTTAAATAAATTATATTATCTCAAATATGCAAACTAAATAATTTACTTAAAGAATAATACATGATGTATGAACGATAACTTGTATAAAAAATGCATATCTAAACATTAGTATGTCACACAGTGATATAGTTTATTGCAGTACAGTTGTACTGACGGCGACACAGCGACAGCGAGCAGACGTTCGTAGCGGTGACAATGCAAACGCGAGGGGAGCGTGTTTGCACGCCGCGCTATGAATAAAGATATTCCCGTTATTTGTACTACAGATGTCATGTAATTTCATTGTGTCGTACAATATTTAGTGTAAACACGGGGAGACTGCGACTAGATAACATCTCATAGATCCGGTGCCCGTAACCTACAATACGACAATTTTATGTCACAAGAAAAAATACTGTTTTGCTAATAAGGGATTTATACGCGATTATTTGTGATAATATAAAAGAGATTAGCGCTGTTACCATAAATACGTTAAAAATTGGGTCACACAATACTTATGCGGAATAATTTTGACAACGTTTCTTTAACAATTTTGTGGAATGATTGAATAGGATAAACTTTTATTACTTACAACTTTGGTACTTTTATTCAAGGGGAATGCATGATTGAAATTCTGATAGAATAGTGAGCTGTAGGGCGGCTAATATTATTAAGTTACAGTCGTTCGATCGTGGTGATTAGACTATCGGATCAATATTGGTTCCTGTGAAATTTGGTTATCAAAACATCGACTATATTATAGCTCATCAATATCTATTTAATTATAGTGATGATAACTATAATTATATAGATATTGATGAGCTATGGCAGTTAATATAAAATATAGTGTTTTCACATCTGATTCATACGTAATATACGTGACATTGGCTTTATTCTGATTACATTGTACTGAAATAGACCTATGTAGTGCGGGTATTCAGTGTCACATCTACTTTTGTGTAACTTGTATCTTTTTTATGAACTAAATAAACTTATTACCTATTATTATATTGAAAATTTATTTAAAGAATATCAAAGTTTTCATAATTAAACAAATATAGCATATATACCATAACAAATATACTGGCCTGTGACGTAATAACCATATAACCCCGATGTTATCTACTTGTATGCTAGTTTATATAATATACCATACCGATAATTTTGTGTACCTTTAATTCACTATTGATCAGTCCTACTTTACATTACTATTTTTTATTAATTCAAATAGTCATTAACATGGACTATCCATATTTTATCTATTTCTCTATCAAATGTCAAAGTAACAAAGGGTTTGTACATTAGCAAGTCGAAAACAAATCGCAAACAATTATAAATGTTTGATTGGCACTTAGATTGTACTCATGCGTCATGCGATAGAAAGCCTCCATATTCTGAATAATTTAATCATCTGTCTATCTAACTCCTAAATTGAAGTAATAACTGAATTCGTCCAGGCCAAACTTAAATTGCCATTACTTTCGAAATGAAACCATCTGAATTATTCACGCTGTGTTCCTGTCAGTGTGAAATTTTCCAACCCACATCGAAACATCGATATGGTGTTAATAAAATCATGTCAGTCATAGGCAATCGCGACAAGCAAACATGAGCCCTCCATTAAATGATAATCCTGCCAATTTATCGGCAGAGCAAAAAATATACGCCATTGTGTAGCGACTTGTCGAACATGAAAATTATTTTATATAAACACATTTAGTATGCTGCGCTCCCCGGCGCCGCTCGCCGCTCGCAGATTACGGATCCCCGTCTTCCCCACTCGTCAACTGCTGACATATTTTTTAAAATGGGGTGATGGGTAATGGAATAATAATAAACTGGAATTTACTTTTTGGTCATCGCAGTGAATCAAAAACTGAAAGGGGTGTGAACATATTGCTCGTTGTAGATTGTTTTCATTGTCGTCCAACGGACCAATACTGTGTAATCAACGGTTGGATAAAATGAAATGGAATTCACAGTCTGAGCTATTTGTCGCATGTTTGACAGCAATAACAGGGTTCGCCGCGCATTAAAGCCGCCATATGTCGGTCATATCAAATTTATTTCTATTATTTTATTGGTTCGGTCGCCGATGATTGCCTTCATTACCTTTATTGGAAGTCACTGAGTGAATTTGAATTTATGGTCAGTGATATGGGTGATAGTTGGGTGACTATAACAAAGTGAACAAAGTAATAAAGGTAATAAATTGGCTTCACAAGGATATCGTTCACTATTATTTAGTCACATGCTATTAACAGCTTTAAGGTACAAATCTAAACCTAATCTAAGCGTAAATCATTTGGTTAATAACTTAGATACATATTGATATGATGCAATAGGTACGTCGTCAAAAGACATTCGGCGTGCAGCATCAAAGTGTAACGATATTAAGATGAGTACAATAGGGCTATCAACTGTATGAGCTTAAAATCATCCATTTAAATAACGTTTTTAAATAAATACTGCGTAGATAATAGGAACAATGCAATATTTTGTCAACTGCCGAGTTCGGGCCGCGGAGAGTGCACCACTGCGTGAAGCGGAAAATCCTCGGGACATTTGAGGACATTTTTTGTGGGATAATATCCGCACGACATTGTCAACCGGCTATTTAATACATCAAGTAACACAATACTTTAAATACGACTAGATTTGTGCAAAATTTGAAATTGTTACGCACACTGATTTTGTATTAGACGATTGGATTAATATGTCTCTGAGTGAGCCGAATGTCGGGAATTACCGTAAGCTGTGCTATGACTTGTCCCTGAGTATAAGTATATTGACTATATAAAATATAAACATGCATAATAACATGTTGTAACTTAAAAGCAAAAACTACGGTTATCTTGAAATATGGTGATAGTTTATTGAGTAAATACATATTTTAATCTATCATTAGCATTAATGTGGCGGACATAAAACTTTATGTTGCTATTAAATTGATAATAAAGGTGATAAAATTATGGATTTTCATTTTTTGTTCGACGTTCTTTATAAGAGGTTACTACTCCACCCTCGTACAATTAGTAAATTGAATGGCTCCAGTGAATTCTGATGGCAGTAATTCTCTATTGAGACGCAATAAAACAAGATATGACAAAAATATCAGATTTCATATAGCCTTAGTTTCGTCACACGTAATATTATATTATTTAAGGGACATTATTCCGCCTTTTGTTTGTGGTTCCTTTCCATGTTTTATGTCACCAACCGTATCGAGCCACACTACGTGAAATTTTATTCTTGTTATGAAATCGCAATTTTCATCTGTTTGTTAAAATCAGACTGATTGTGAGCATTTTACATTTTATAAATGATGTTTAGGTGAGTACCGCATAACGTATCAACTGTGCAATAATAAATTTTTTGTAGCTCTACTACTATTCTATTATATCTCTATTTTTCGTATTTCGTAATTCTTAACAACAGTTAAGAATTATCTAGAATGATGGATGAAAGGTATGAATTCATGATCAGCCGTCGTTTTTCGTTTATGCTTGCGATATGCGCCATGGAAATTAGGAGCCAGTCTGAAAGTGCCTATTTGGTGATACAATATATCTTTAAAGATTACAGTGATTCAATGATTGTCAGCCTCGATGGCGTAGTGGTTAGTGTAACTGACTGTCACGCCTGAGGTCGCGGGTTCGATTCCCGCACAAGTCAAACATTTGTGTGCATGAACATGGATGTTTGTCTTGGTCTGGGTGTTTCTATGTATAATATGTATGTATCTAGAAAAAAAAGAAAAAAAAGTGTATGTTTATCCATTGTCTAGTACCCATAGTACAAGCTCTGCTTAGTTTGGGCTAGATGGTGTTGTGTGTATGTGGTAGAATATTAGAATTAGAATTAGAATGAAGATGAAGACAATGAAGATGAAGAATAATTTTGCGGCAGAATTAATGAACTATCAGATATTAATTGAATATTTTATCAAAACCAGTTTAACGTTTTAGACATGAAAACTCAGTGTCAGAATTTTGTATTTATAATATAAGTATTAATAAAATCATATATAATCAAATGGATCGTCATCATTTATGCAACTTAATTTGATAATAGAGCAACTTAGTTTCTATGTTTTACGGTTATAATAACTCAGTTAACATTTATTACTATCGCTAGCCATCTATTAGCATTCAAGATAAAATAAAGCACACATAAATACCTACTAATTTATACAAATAAGTTATATAAATATGGCATTACAGCTGGCTATCGACAAGCTACAGCTAAGATCGCCTTATCTCAAACTAATTGTCAACAGTAACCATTCGTCTAGCGTATCTACTGTTTTGAAAGTAGCTTCGAGCTTTGTTTAAAGTTATGGCCCTCAATCACAACGCGTCAATCCAAAATGTAGAAAGTACATAATTTATTATAAAAAGTTTATACTTTTACAATAAGTACAATAGTCGTGCTGTGTGTACCGCGTTTGTCTGTAAGCAGGTACTTGTACGTAATATGACAAGAGAAATTATTGGTAAGGAGGGCTGGGCTCAATGAAAAGGAAATATCACGACAATTATGAAGCATTAGTGTGGTTGACAATGGTGACATAGTTTTTGTGAAGCTTTCATAAGAGGCTTTCAAACAAAACGCACAATACAACGCGTTGTTCGTTCTACGTCGGGATGTTTAATTAATTATAAAATGTACAACAGAAGCGTTTAATCTTTTGAAGTTTGATTAATCAATAGTTATGTAAGCCCATACGTTTACTACTTGGTACTCGTTAGAAGATCAATAAGGGATTATTTTGCACGCTTATACAGAGTGTCCCAGATTATGTGAATCATATTGTAACGGGAGATTCCTTAAGACCTTTTAAAAGTGGTAAATAAAAAAAATATGACCTTTGTGTAAAAATAAAAAACAAACAAGCAAGATTTTCTTTGGTGCAAAAAATACACCAAAATAATGCCGCGATTTCATCTTCTGTAGTTTGACGAATGAATCCTTCACAAATAAAAATAGTGGAATAACATGAAAACTAGCCATAAACGAAGCACCTGTAGTTAAAAGGCTGAAAGTGACGTAATTTTTTAAAAACTTAGATTTTTATTTTTACGTTATGGTCATATATATTTTTTTTAATTTAGCTCTTTTGAAATGTCCGTACCTAAGGAATCTCCCGTTACAATTTGATTCACATATTCTGGGACACCCTGCATAATCCATAATATTATAAACTAGATTTTGCCCACGGCTTCTAGGTTAGGTTAGTAACGGTACTTTTTTCTAAATGTAAGTTACGTGTATGCGAAATTTCATAATGATCGGTCGAGTAGTTGAAAGTTTAAAGGATTGTCAGGCGTGTAGAAAAGGACATACGGTAACTTTAATTCAGAAAAAAAGTATTTTCTCCGGGCGAGCGAAGGCGCAAGCACAAGCTAGTTGTATATTTTTTGAAGAGGTTCACCGATATAGACGCCGAAAGTAATTATTAATAATTATCAGTTGCGTGCGACGGGCTCCATAACAAGGCGAGACCGAAATGATTTTAAAACCACTGTTTCACTTAAATCACTAGTTAAGTGAATTCTATCTTGTTCTCTCTTTATTCTTCTATTTCACTCACATATGATGGAACAAAGCACAATATTAGTGCTGTATTAAATATAATAAATTATTATATTAACATTTTAGTAACGCAGATGGGCTTTTTATCTTTAATGTATTTATAAAATAATAGTCGATGATTTGATGAACATCGCATATTATTTCGAACATAAATACTTCTAATAACGTAGAGGTTGTGAATGCGAACGTTCTCGATGAGAGCTCGGAATCGATTGCTTGATCGAACAAAATGTTATTAGATTTTTCTGTTTAGAAATTCAGTAGCATTATGAGGTATGGTGCTATGCGGTAGAAGACAATAGGCTAGTCTCCATTGACATGAGTTCTAAAACTGTATTTGATGAGCTGTGGATATACACCTCTGGCTTTCTCTTTGGGCATATTGGCAAGACACTATGTATGTATATATGTATTATATAGCTAGAGTAATTAATATTTATATTACACCATTGAAGCTTCGGTTTCTATGAATACTAGTTTTTGCCCGCGGCTGCGCTCGCGTAAAAGTAGGCTAGAGCAGGGGTTCCTAAACTTTTAAGATAATGGACCTCTCACCAAATACCTTTTAGTTAATGGAACTCCATATCAAATGATTACAAATCAAAGACTCTAAATTAAATAAGAACAAAAGCTTTTATTATAAATACTTACTTCCTTATTTAATATTATGAATTCGAAAGTAACTCTGTCTGTTAGCTTTTAACGGCTAAACCACTCAATCGATTTGGATGAAATTTGGTACAAAGATAGTTTAAAACCTGGGGAAGGAAATAGACTGCTTTTTATTGATGTAGGTACCATGCAGGTGGAGACGCGCGCATAAGCTAGTATTTTATAAGTGAAACACTTTCATTCTTTACTTTAACTTTTATTGTGAAGAATGAAATTATTTCACTGTTTTATCAATAATTGCTTTATAGTTTGGTATTATGTCTTCTATTGTATGCGCATATCCGGGGAAGCATCCTATCTCGATCTGAATTTGTTATTTGTATAAGTATAAGCTGAAAAACCTTTCCCACAACGATACATTGAGACAAATGGGAGCAAAGTTGACTGAAAAATGGTGGTATTATTTAACAGCCAAATATAAATAATTTCGCGGAACCCTGGTGACTTTTCTACGGAACCGCTAGGTTCCGCGGAACCCACTTTAGGAATCGCTGGGCTAGAGTATGTTAGCAACAGTGCAATAAAAATAAAATGTAGCCTATGGTTACTCAGTGATATAGCTATCCAATGGTGAATAATGTTTTAAATCGTTTGTGTAGTTTTTGATTTAAATCTTTACAAACAACCAAATAAAACATCTAATCTTTCCTCTTTACAATATTAGTAGGTATAGATAAAAAGTAGTAGAAGAGGCGCATATTCCCACCAACAAACTGTTACTCTTTTGTAATAAAAAATTGAATTTAGTACAAATATGTACAATGGTGACTGTCTGCTTGATTCCGTGGTATGAGCTTGCGTTTTAGTTTGTGGCGATCACGAGGTCTCGTCTTTGATAGTCGGATCGATTAACAGGTTTTTTGTTAAAAAATTATCAGTGGCAGCATGAAGTCTGATAATATGCCGGTAGATGGCAATAGATTCGCCCCATATTACGTGGGACCGCAAAGGTATTATGTGCATACCTTTACGTACCCTTTCGGGAATATAAAGACATCACTCTATGTAAGTACCTCTATGTATAAAATGGTATGTAAAAAATTATGTAAAATACATTTATGTACATGTTATAATTATATTTATTCTCCTGTACGTACATACATATGTACACTAAACTCCTCCTAATCAGCTGGATCGATAATACTTTTTTGGGTGTGTTGGAGTGGGTCTTTGGTTAGTCAAGATTCATAATTCGGTTTGAAGAATAATTATTCTCAATAAAAACAAAAAAGTCACTTACTTTAGAACAATAATAACTTAAAGTATAGTTACAAGTTCGTAATTTCACTCAATTATATTATTTAAGGTAGGAACTTAATTAATGTAGAAGACAACTTATGTGAATGATGTTGTACGTACATATGGAGCTAATCGGATAATAATTCGACCTGGTACGACGTCGCCGCGACCTAACTACAGGATTTTTTAAATTTTGGTCTTTCTTTCGAACAAGGTTCTTTCTGTCGGGTCCGCTAGTATAAAATAAATAACACTGAGCAGCAAAAAATATATATTTTCTGCGGCATTAATTTTGTTACTGGTTTTAATAAACACCTTCAGTCATACCCGAAATGTATTTACTTTGTATGGATTGACTCTGGTTCTTGAGATATTCAACATAAAGAACGGTTCCATCAGGACATTAGAATAATGAAAGAAAGACACCAAGGCCGATGGGACAGCCATATTATGATGGCAGACTATTGTATATTGAGTTTAATAAGGGATTGTCCTGAACATAAACACAATAGACAAGCTTACAGATAAAAGTATTTTCTAATTATACTTACTGTGATTTTTTTTAGTAGCTTAATTTACTTGTCGTAATTATATAGCCGCTTTTAAAATATATATTTAATATGTAATTGTATTTTTATTTCGACCTTAGTTTGACCTTTCAGTCATATAGTTATAAAGTCTTATCTCATAAACTATAGTCAATTTAACAAATCTGATATTTTCATCGTATTCAGCATACTGAACTTACAGTCTTACAAAAAATTGACTTCAACTTATCATGTGCAAAATGATTGTTCCCCAGTGTAATATAGCATGTTTTTTTTTCAAGCATTGCATATACGGAAACATTGTCTTATTCACAGTAACATTCTGTACGTCCTTCTTAGTATTTAGATAAAATCTGAGACAGTATTAAAAACGATAAAGAAATGACCAGAGGCAGTTTTGGACGCTAAAGATTCGTGAGACAACAAACAGAAGTAGACCGTACGACCTGTGAAATCAACCTTATGTTTCCATTTACTTGTCATTATATAATAAGTAGATACGATGCGAGCTGGTAAGTACATGAAAATTCTCGCATGCCTCGATCGCTAATGGTATAGGTGGAGATATAGCGCTTTCTTGTTAGTTTGGCTCTTACAACTTGTTATAAAGGCGGTGTAAACACGCGTGACGGGGCGATATCACGTCATCGCGCACGCGAACGCGCGATGGATTCACTCTCCTCATCCCTATAATACAATTATAAATGCGAACCTTTGCGTTTCTTTATTTGTCAGTAAATCACGCGAAACGAGACGATTTTGCAAGTAGCTTGTACTTTGCAACGACAATTTGGACGGTCGTGACCGGTCGCATGAGGTAAAGGGTCCAGGATAAGGTTCCATTTTAGGTAAGTATGAGGTATTCATATTTTTATTCCTTGCCGCAAATGGCTGTATGTTATACAATAAAATGCAATTAAGTTAATGATTTGTCCTTTTCAATGTTCCTAATCTTTTTAGAGTCTACAATTTAGCTAATTTCAATGTTACTAGGTCCGTGGGTATGATATATGAATAGAGAGAAGAGAAATGAATAGAGACTTGAACTTAAGGAATAGCCAAATATGACTATCATCTATAAGTTAAATAAGTATATATTATAATTACTTTAATTAAAGAAGCTAACAACCTCATTGTTTCTTAAATGTCAATGTAAAATCATTCAGCGATTTTGCTTCGAGCGATTTCTTAAGAATAAGTGAAATCATCAGTAGATAACCGGCAGCTTTTATGGTAAATAGTTAATTTCTATAGGTTGTATATTCAAGGTGTTTAGTAAAAAAATGGCATACCCTTTGACGTAAAATATAATGTAATGAGACGTCACTACAGTGACGCTGTAGTAAAGTGGTTGTCTTTAAACGAACAAGACAGCCTTCCTCATAGGTAGAGAATATAATATTTTCAGTCAACTTATATACATTTAACCATTTGATTTGAGTAGCCCAACAATTGTATAAATTGACTCTATTAAATAATTGAGTATCTGCAAGCCGCTAGAAAAAGCTTCAATTAATAAATAACGTGTAATTGAATACCTATTTACGTAGCGCTATAATAATGAATAAGATGTTTATACAGAAGTACAAAGTCACTTGATTAATCGAAATAATTAGTTAATTATGGTAACAGCTGAATAAACTCGTGCTAACAAGGTGGAACGATCGCGCAATAAAATGGCTCCCTGCGTCTGTTCTGCAGAATGCTAAAAATGACGAAAAAATCGATATTTATGTAGGTGAGGTACTTAGTTGCGTGCAGAGGCTGCGTGCGGCGGCCACATTCGACTTCGTGCATCACATCGCCACCCTAATTAATATAAGATCTCAATTAAATTGCGACACATAACGAGGAGGGAATTTTTACACACACGCTTAATATATGGCCAGCGTTTTGTCTCAGCATAAGGCAATATCCACTCACAATCTGAGAACTTGTTTGTCCATGTCACACATGCAACTAAATACAAATAGAATAAAATGTATTTTAAAATTTTATGATCCCACGATAAAGCTGTGAAAGTGCTATCGCGTTTTAATCAAGATTAATTAATGCGATCTTTTAGTTTTTATTTTAAAAATAATGGAAATATAAAGATCTTTACACGAGTTAGGAGGATTATCAGTTATATGGATATATTTAGAAAGGTGTTGTGCATATCTGATTAAAGGTGAGTATCGGCCGGGCTGCAACTATCTATAGATATTCGATAATTACTGCGGCTCCTCTAAGCGTGCACCTAATGTGTTTTCTTCTGAACATACGTCTCATCGGCTATAACTTATTAATTATACTAAAAGAGCCCGCACATTAATTTCCGACAGGGCTTAATTGACATCGTTTTTATTATGACTGAACAAATAAAATATTCTGGGTCTGAGTTATAAATGTTGACTTTTCCCTTTAATGGTACCCACTGTTAGTTTATTCGGGACGGGTGGTGCTCGACGTTCGAGGCAAGGTCCTGACCAAGTTTTGAATCGTAATAATTTGGGCTCAGATTACCAGCGCTGATAGCGCGTCATCTCACCTCTTACCAGGGACGGACTCTGCTGGATCGTTTTCACGGTTATTAAGTTTCTTTAATTAAAACGTCATTTATTTATGTCCGTACTCTATTATGAAACCCTGATTAAATTCTAAATACGTAGATGTATAGAAGCGTTGCTTTATATAGAAAGTAGATTGTGGTCAGTCAAATCAAGCATTAAAATTATAATTGATTGTAATGCAGTCTAAAATATAAACTTCAAACAGCAAAGATATAAATGTGTATTGTAAAATGTGTTACATAAATTTAGGCCGATCATTTAGACTGACCGAATGAAATTGGCTGTGTTGAATTTAGGCTGGGTTGTTTTATTTTGGGTGAGAATAAATTTAGATATTTTTACACATTTGGTGACCTCCGAATCCACACCTGTAGTGGCAATGGTAGAAGGCCACACGCGGTCGGTACGCGGGGCGAGCGGGGCGGCGCGGGGGTGCGGCCGGTCGGTGCGGGGGGTGCGGTTTCATTCATGTTGTTAGATCGGACCGCTCATAACTTAACTCCTAATTTATTCGTCTCCACTTACAATCCAGTTTTGGTGCAGTCTTCCTCGTACCACATTCATTTCATCTACCTATCATTTTTAGGAAATATATGCTTTTCCGTAAATATAAAATATTTAAATAAACTTTTGCCTACGCATTTAGTTGAAACAAAGAGCCTTGGTTCGTGTGTTTTTACGTTCTCGCATCAATAGTTTTGCTAATTGAGGTTGAAATGAACTGAACCTTGCCAATATTCGGCGTATTTTGCACAATAGTATGTATGGTTCGAGTAAGATCTAAGATGTCGAATCGATACTGCGGTCTATAATGCTCTAACAAGAAGAGCGTATAATTTTATGCGTGTACACTTACATACATAAAATAGTGTGAAGGCCCTTAGCGTAAATAACAACGCTTGTCCAACTATCCATTCATAAAATAGTCTTATAAAAGATAAATATTCAGTTTGTAACGTAACAATGAAACAGTTCGGGCCGATGGAAAATATCAGATTTCTTTCCAATCGTCAAAATCGTTCGTGGAGTCGTAGCACCGCCGCGGCCGCTACAAGTTTGATTCAAAGGTTTTTTCTTTGATATTTATGTTTGTCTTTAATTTTTACTCCTTCGCCGCTGTCCATTTAATATCGGACGGGGACAGTGTTAACGATCACTATATAAAATTTTATTTGAACGCATCTCGCCTTACTTTTTGTGTATTCAACACATCGTTGATTTCACTTTTTATTAATCACCCGTGAGTAACGTCTGTATACTTATATGTTTTTCGGGAAATTATGTGTCCGTTTGTTTGTGATTACGTTACCGATATGATATTTTTACTTTAATTAGACATAATTTTTATTAGCATTTTATCGGAGCGGAAAACTGTTAACTTTAACGCTTACCAACAAATTTCTGAATTCGCTGTTTTATTGGTATCGGTGACTGTCGATATCGAGATCTAAATATTTATTAAAAGTCCCAATCAAATGAAAGTCAACTAGTTTATATAGGCTAGTATATCAGAGAGTCGAGTTCGATTACAAGATACGCACGCACCTCTGAATTTTCGTAATCGTATGCGCATTAGATATTCATTATTGGTGATAATTTTATCAGATAAAGAAAAGTGTAGACGAGACCGACTGACTGGGATGATAGTCAAATGGTCTTAAAGAGGTGTGATGTTTACCAACTTCTTTACAACGCTCATTACCGATCTTGACATCTCGGATGCAATTCGTGCAACTGACAAAGTATATTCAGTTTTACGGAGTTAGGTATATATGTATGCTGTGCCAAGTAGGTGGTATTAAGCTCTTTCTGTACAATAGAAACTAATCATTACATTTAATAACATTCTTGTCTTAACCTATAAGAAGTCTACTAGGTCGTACTAACTGTTAACGGTTGTTCATAAAAACGTCATAGAGTTAATTTACAATTATAATATTGAATAGGTGTACTATTAATTAATCAAAAAGCAATCAGTCATGCGATATTATGTTAGGTTTTGAAATAATTTACACTATATTTATATAAAAAGACGCGCCCAACATGTATACAGGATTGTAACAAAATAAATTAATTTGATTTAAAAGCTAGGCACGTTTCTGAAACAGATAAACAATTATTGTACAATCGATCGTATTTAATACTGCGTTCGTTTAAACTGGATCCGCCGCCTACGCCAATAAACAATTTCCATTTTAATTAATGAAATAGTTGCTCGCTTCCATATTCATATAAATTGTCTTAACGTCTTAAATTAATATTGTGAACTGAGTAAACATAGTGACGCGTGGGACGACCAATAGCTATGAGAATAACGCTTGTTTAAGAAAATGACTTAAGATTTTTTATTAATGAGGAAGGTAGGTATTTAGAATATAGAGTTAGCAGTAGTTTATATCCACGTTCCCACACTGAAAAGCAACATTTTGAAATTTGAAGTTAGTAAGACCAATAAATCATTACAATATCGTGTTAAGTAGTGCGACACATAAAAGCAGCGGCAACAAAGGTCGCGAAGATTTGTGCGAGCTATCTCCGGGGAGCGCGCATTTGTGTAGGCCGATACGCGGCGCGGCTCCGCGGAGCGAACGCGGCCGCCCTGCCGCACCGCGCCGGCCGGCGACGTCCACACACATTAAATATATCCATTTAATGATTACAATTTCTCGTTATAATTTATTTAGGACGAAGCATAACAAGTTTTCGAATCAAATATGTCGCCCATAAAGATGCTGACTCGAGGGTTGGACCCTGAAACCTGTTAATTCTACAATGATCTTTTGTCCGATCCGCCTCGACGATGAAATGGTCTCTCGTATCATGGATGTAAGAATTAAAACCGGTCGTTACGTCTCAGACTAGAATGATCGTTTTGAAACAACTCGGCCGCAGCTCGCCGGGAGGTAAAGGGTTTCATGAGCGTGTGCCGACGATAAATGAAATATTTCTTCTTAGGAATAAATTAAAGTCTATAATCCAATTCCGGGCGGGTCGCCGTAAGAGCCGTTCTTATGGAGTCCTTAGAGGGGAACGGATAGATCGAGATCGGCCGGAGAGTGTGAATGAGAGCATTACGATCAAAAAGGGAGGCGAAGGGCGAGGGGGGTGAAGAGGCTGTTGGATAATTCTTTATTCTTTATGAATATGTGAGCTCGTTATCTGTGGGCTGACGTGGCCCGAGACATTCGCGGCTGGTGTGTGCGTGGCGCTGGGCGCTCGGCGGCGCTGTGCGTGTGCTGCGGGCCTAGTGCTGCCACTAAATAATACATAGGTATCGACAGCGCCGTCTGCGAAGAGCGGCGGGTACACGACCGGATCAACATACGGCATCGACGCCAGATTGAACGATAGTTCCCGAGGAACTGGTTATCGTTATGGGGCGACTGGCGGATGAAATTTATTGGCAGCGCGTTGGAGAAATGTAGCGAGCGGAAGGGGCTTGCGATTTTAATTAGGTAATGAATGTCGATGCAGATCTGCATATCGATTTAACGGCTAGATTTATCCCTTCGTTCTATGTCCGTGTTTCAAACGCTAACTAAATCCCCAATTTAACGATTTGTACGCATACATAGATTAATTTATCGTTCGTTGTGTCGAAACACACGAACACCATCCTATTTACTTACCATTGATGATACAAAATAAGAACCCACAGAATAATACACTAGCAGTTCAGTTAGTAGCAGTTAGCAGCGATAGACTAGTGGGAAACCAGAGGTCTCGAGTTCGAACCCAAGGCGCGCATCTCTGACTTTTCGAAGAAACCTGCATGTCTGAGAGTTTTCCATACTGTTCTCGAAGATATGTGAAGTCTGTTAACCCGCACTAGGCCAGCGTGGTGGACTATGGCCTAACCCTTCTCACAGGGAGAAGAGGCCCGTGCCCAACAGTGGGACAGTTTAATACAGGGCTGATATTATTATTATAGTTCAGTTAGTACCTACTTCATAATTTAAACAAACCACACAATTGACGACAAAGTTTAAAAATAGCTATTCTAACTTTTATGATGCTACATATATTCTTTGCAATTTGTTTCTTTTGAGGACTGAAATGATAAAAATAAATGGAACAAAAGTATGAAAGGGGATCTTTTGGACGGCACATTTCTCTTCGAAATTGACGTTTTTCAGAAGCGGTCGGTTTTTAACGTTTTAATTAGGGGCGCACATTACGGCACGCCATCACGTTCGCCCCTCGCTCTTTGCCTCACATTTTTGTATATTTCCGTCTATTTGGGGAAAATTTTATTTTTCGACCACTGTGGGCTATTTTTGTGTCGCGTGCAGCCGGCGCGCGGTCTCTGCGTTAAATCTCTGTGGGAAACTTGTTTAACATCGCTCCTAATCTTCGACTAAAAGACTTTTATTTTTTATCAAAATATGGATTTAGCTGTTAATTGTTGACCGACTGTGGGTCATTTAACTAATTATATATGAGCCTAACTGCAATTTACTTGATATTGGTAATATTTCGACATTCCTAATATATATACTCTGTGACATATAATCTGAATCAACAGTGTTTTTAAAAACGATTTAAGCGGTAGTAGTTAACAGGAAACAAATCCATGATGGATTGTGGTGACGAATGACACTTTCCTTCTATTCAGTAAAAAACAGACGATTTTGTTCAAACCGTGCACTTGAAATCTGTCATCAGACTCATCAGTCATCACCTAAACCATAAAATAAGATGTCTTGGCTTCAAATAATCGTTACATTCGTTTTTCAACCGTCCCCGTTGTATGGCAGTTTATGGATAAACTATGCGTAGTCTACCCTTTCGTATATTATGTCCTCGGGGAATTTTGAAATAGAAAAACCCGAATGAATTTCTATTATTTAGGTGAAAGTAAAGCAAAAGGGAATGGCAGTTGGCGATCCTAAGAGAAAATTTATAGACATGATTTTAGATTGATACATTTGCATCGTTCACTTTCAAACTGATTAACAAAGGGTTCTTGTATTGATATAAAAGCTGTAGTACCGGTTCTCAAGGCTGTTCTGTATTTTTAACACTACTAAACAAGTTTCTGTTACTACAGAAATAAATTCAAGCAATAACGTAAATTGTGCATATACTACAGACCTCAATCAATGATAGCTTAACGGCGCTTATTCTGTTGTTCCTATCTAAATTAACTTAAATGTCATTACATCTCTTTCCAATAAAAGCCATAAGAAAGGGATGTGATTACGATTCGAAATTGTGATTACGGTTCTGTCAAATTTGAGTATCGGCATCTCGCAATCACACTAAACTCATACAATGAGATCAGCAAATCAATAAATACTCTTTATATATAGGCAAAAATAATGATAAAATACAAAAAGTAGATTTACTTTAGTAAACTGTGGACCAGAATCGACTTAAATATCGATCAGTGCGAGTAGGTATAATATAATCCTAATACGCGACGTAGGTATGTGTAAAGCTACGTCGATATTGTGAGTCGTGTCACGTCACTCACGTCACGTCATTTGTCGTCGTTAGCGATGACGCATGGCGGCGCTGACCCCGGCGCTGACCCGCTCCATCACTCTTCCATCAACACTCCGATGACGTCATCCCTGACTTGTAACATCCACCACGAATGCGACACTTTCCAATTATTTGAAATTAGAACTTATTTTCAAATTGTTATTCGAATATAAAACATTGTTTTCGAAACAAAGGTTATTGCGTAGTTGGAAGCCACAGGTAGCAATAATCCACTCGTGTCGAGGTCACAATTGGACATAAGTTCCTAACCGAACGCCTACGAGCTCCGCGATAACACAAGTCCCCTAGTTGAATCCTACAACTCCCCAGGGCAGACGAGCAGCTGTATATTTTGTTTTTATTTTATTCATGTTTGAACTCTTGATACAAACATCAACCAATTAGTCATTAAAAATAGATATGTCAATTTATTCTCACACAAGTCAAAGCAGGTGGTAAAATAAACAAATATGCCCGTTTTACGCGCAGCTTTCTTTTCGTAGAATCATTTAGTCAGTTAACATTTTTGCAAAGCTTCTATACCTCCCACGGTGGTGCGTGCACAAATGCCAAAAATCTATATTTGTATAATGATCGTGTATTGAGTAACGACGACTGCCATTCACTGAATATTTTCTTTAACTGATTTATGACGATATGCAACCGAACAATCGTACCGTTTCGACTTAGTATGACACGGAGTGAGGTTTTACAGCTACCCTTTCAGTACGACTTGAGACAAACCCTTTGAAAAACGGGGTAATAAACTTTTATTATTATATTTGCAATACCCGACGAGGCAATTGTCTTCAGCACCCCGTCGTTATGTGCTGTAGCGCTGGCCAATTAGTCAAGACAGCAAAAAGCTTAAATTTATTCAAAATAAGGAGCAAAAAATGACACTTTTCCAAAATTTATGGCTCGACCGATGGTCATAAGCATTTTTTGGCAATTGTTTAAAATGTTAATAAAATTTTAACACTTTGGAAGGTTGTTTTTACTATATAAAATTCTGCGGAAAGATAGGCGCAATTTAGAAAAACTTGCGGTGAACCCAGGTAGGGTGTTTTTTTATTTTAGTAGTTGTTCAACGTTGACAATTTAATATTAAAAAGTGTAACTATACTGCAGTCAGCAGACAGGCGTTCAAGTCTGTAACAGGCGGTGTAAGTAAGTGACACGGTAGTCATGGCACGGGCTCTTAGACATTTGATATGACATTATACTATTCCTGTAGCAGCGCTCGTGAGCTCGCGTCCCCCGCGCGGGATGCAGCGCGATGCGCTCGGGTGCATGCAAATGGTGCGTGGAGATGTGTAACGTAACGCTCAGTCCTGCCACCCTAGTTACCACTGGTGGTTACTACCTCCTATTACGACACGTGTAGAGTCGCACTTGACTACGCATCGATATTGTAACAACAACAAAAACAGAAAATCTTAGTTTTCATTGAATTAAAAAAGAAAATTAATTATGTTTTATGGTTTTATACTTTTGTATTTACAGAGCCTGTTTGTTATGCAAGCATTCGGCTGACGAGATATTTTAACTCCACAACTAAATTTAACGTAAAACGAAACAAACGTAGCAACTCCATCCACTTGTTTTTCCACCGTTTAGCAGAACCAAAAATTTATTTAATTTGCCGCATTATGCAAACCGAGACATGCCTTTCATTATTCTTGGCATTTCGATTCCATATCCGAGAGAAATAAGTTTTTGTGTCGTCCCGACACGCTTCAGCGGTTGTGTGTCGCTACATTGTTCGCGGGAGCCTGCGGTTACTAACAAAATTCTATATGGACTTACGGGTAAACTAAATACTTTTTAATAATAATAGCGAACATTTTTTTTACAATAAATCTCGCAATAAGTGAAAGTGATGTCGTGTGCGGAGCCGGACGCTCTGTCATTCTAAATCACCGTCTTTGTTATGTTAATACGCGTCGATTTTACAGCTTTTCGGCAAAAGGGCTGCAAGTCAACTCATTGTTACTATTTCGGTCAGTTTCATATGCTAAACGTTCTCAGAATTTTAAATACTTTTGTTTTCGTTTGAAAAAAGAGAAGTTTTGTATTTATGCAAATGAGTGTATCATTATTCAATTTATGATGATAGTTAGTGGGGTATGTATCGGAGGTAGGTGGCTGGTGGAGGCGCGCGGTCGCCGGTAGCGCCGCATCCCCGCAGCCCGTCTAATGAGCAAGCATGTTCGCCTCAATTGCACACAGCACTCTTATTCACCGGCAATTTATTTCATTTTTGCCTCTGATCGCGCCTTATTGAGAGTCTTTTTATCTTATTGCCTTCGTGGGTCTATAATACGTATCCTGTTACTTGCAAATGAGACACACACCGAACATGCTAGTGTTGGCTCGCTCATGATGTAGCTACGAATAATTAAAATTTCTCAATGCATTTTTTATTTAATTTAAATTAACTTCATGGGAAACTATTGATATATACATAGCTACTTGCGAATGCATTTTATTGTGGAGATTTGCAGCGCTGGAGTTATTCTCAAGGCATACTAAATCTCAGAATTCATTTGATATTCATATACGTGTGTGACTTTAATGTTTTGACGAGTTATGGGTTATGGAGAATACGAAGACATTTGCCGAGGCAATAGTGTTATGAGTAGAAGAGTCATTATGATAATAACAATCTCTGAATCGTTGCCAAATGCTTGTCAGATACGACAACACCGGGAGTGGGTTGCGCCAAAGAATATTTGTACCAAAAATATAAACAATAAATTTTTGTTACGATTGTTTTAAGCGTAAATCATACATTTTTAAAGTGGCATGGAGCTCACTGAATATATATACCTACAGGAATTTACAGTTTTTCATTGGTGAGTTCTTTCTGTCTGTTTGTATTTATAACATTAATTTATGTATATTTCACATTAAACATTTATTTCGTAATATTATAAATGATTTTTTTCGTCATAATTGAACGTTTGGCTAGTACGTAGCAGTGGAGACATATGCACATGTACCGACATACGTTATATGTACATACTATATGTTCCCGCGGTTTCACCCACGTTTATCGTTACTACGCCGCCCCCGTGGGTCGTGGCGTGATGTTATATAGCCTAAAGACTTCCTCAATAAATAGGCTATCCAACACTAAAATAATTTTTCAATTCGAACCAGTAGTTCCTGAGATTAGCGCGTTCAAGCAAACAAACAAACTCTTCAGCTTTATAATATTAGTATAGATTTATATAGAAAAGCTAAAACGTCCAATAGGACCTTTGTAATTTTTGCTTGTTTTTGTAACATTTTATTACTTTTGGAACACTGGGGTAGAACCGTAAATTAAATGAAAGATCCGTCAGTTCGGGAAGAAGTAAATCAAGACAGACGGATTGCCCCTAATAAAAATTATAAGAGGCACAATGGCTTGAATGTGAGCCGAGACCGTCAGGAGCTGTAAAATCTTGCTATGTTTGTTTATGGTGCACTAAAATATGTTATAAACTAGATAAGTATAATCTAAATAAACTAACGTATAATTAGTATCTTGATATTTGTGTTAAGTCCTGTAGCCGAGCCGTTGGCTCTCCGGGGTGTTTTATTATGAAAACTTTATTCGTTCCCTTTTCTCATGCATGTTTGACTTCATCTTCATCTAGTTATAAACGCTGAGTAATATACGTAGATTTATTAGTAGTAGTTATCGTAACAAAATATTAACAAATAAAACTATTTAATAACAAATATGGCGTGGAGCAGAACAAATAAACGCGTGGTAATATTTCTTTGTTCGCCCGGCCAATGGTGCGCGGCTGACGTTGACATGTCTTGCTGAGCTTTTTGTTATGCTCTTATTATACTTTTTGGAGGAACTTTTTGGAAGATCTTATTTGTTGGTCCAATACCTGGTCGTAAATCTGTGGGCAAGTATGAGAATGAATATGCAGGTGTGCTAACCCTTTTGCTATACACACGTACTTCATATAAATTATTACAATGGCGCGCTCGACTGCGATCCACAATAGTTATGTACATAGCCAGTAAAGTCAAATAAAGATATAGCGATAATATTGCAGCGATATATCACAAAGCTTTGCTTTATTCCGTAGACATGACTATAATTACATTATATAAATATGTGAGGAACGCGGATTTGCCATATATTTCCTTGTAGACAGTTTCTAATCATAGATAGACAGATTCTATTTCAAAAATAGAATATTTTCGTCAGTTTACTTTTGTATTAAGAAGAAGATGCCCCATTTATTACATTCACAAATGTAAATGAACGCTTTCGAGGTACTCGTTTACGTGAGAATATTTGTATTTATTTTATTTATGGCGAGCTGAGCGCGAGGGCGATGTGTTTAAATATCTTTAGATTTTAAATACGAGTTCATTTGGAGTAACTCAGGAATCCATTAGGTTAATATCGGTTATCTTTTGTATAGATTAGTCTTTGAATTCGTTAGTGAATGAAATTAATATGTCGAATTTATAACGTTGTTAAGAAGCCCAGTTGTATCATCTCATTTGGGAGATTATACCAAAGGGTGTGTTTATATTGTTATCTAGGTAGTTTATAAAGATATTTAAATAATTATGATTGTATAAAATAGACATGTTCTAAAATGTCACTATATTTATTACATTGATCCTAAGGTACTAAACTGCAAACTCTTAGTCATAAGCAGTCAAACCGCAGCTGATGTTTCCTAACACTAGATGCAACCAATGGCCTTAATTGTTTTAACCGATTCGTTGGGCTTATTGATAAAGTTGCACTTCGAAAGTATGCAAAACAAAAATAAATAACTTACAAGCATGACATTTACCTATATAAATTTTATGCGTTGCACAATAATATTTGTTTTAAATATAAGAAGAACCTCAGTTCTTTGTGGTTTTACGAGGAGTTTTTGAAAATTGTCCAAAGATACGAAATAACTAATTATGCATTATCATCATATATTTTTTGTTGCGCTGGACAACATGCACTAGCCGCATTGTTAGAGACGAGTGATAACTTTAAAACTGCGTTAACTCTGCAGTCAAACAAGTATACAATAAATGACAAATATAATAAAAATATAATTGACTACGTCATATCTTGCCCGATGTAGGTCGATCTTTAAACGAAATACTTTTGTATACAATCGAATAGGCGAATGTGCGTGGTCGTGAATACGTTTGACGAACGCATTTATTAGTTCATCTTGTGTGGCAGATCAGTGGCCATTAGTTCGGCGACGACATCTTATTGTACGCCTCGACTATACTAATATATCTTTATGTTTTACCAGGTATTTAGGAGATTCCCGTTGTAAACAAAACTTGTTGACGTAAATTATCTCGCATTAACTGTTTCAATGAAAACCGCCACAATCAACAGAAGAGATATTTTTTACGTTATTAACACATTTTACCGTTTTTAGTTTTGAAAAAGTATCATCGTATAAAATTGTGTATTAGTTGTTTTTATTAATCGAATGTTAGTATATATACGTTTTTTGTTAGGAGATATTGGAAGCGTTAGTAACTCTTAGAAGTATATTTAGTTAAAAGAAGCGGTTGCACGTCATTCTGCTATACCAAATGTGAAATTGAATACAACAGAACTATTATACCTACTGGTAAACTTGATTTGGTGCTATTAAATCTGAAAAATATTTTAAGCTTTTACAATAATACTCTTTATGTTGATTATTTGTTTAACGTAGTTACATTTTGTATTTCATTCCATTATTAAAACGTTTATCACCAGTGCTAAGGGTAGGCTCATTTCAATAAAGCAAAGCAATAACTGATGTGATTCTTACTTGATAGTCAGTGTTAAGTATTAGGTCAGTCTTACACAAGCAGCGATTAGAGTTTAGTTTAGCTACGTTCGTAGATATATCTAATAAGTTACCGCGGTATTGTATGTCGATACCTTTACTTTAGAAACTAAAAAATGTCTTATGAGTCATAGAAACATATGTATAGATTTACAAAACGTGGCTTGTTACCGGTAGTATCGTAATTATAGTGCTTATAATTTCCAGTTCTACGGCATGGCGTAGGCCTCTAAACTCTCTTCACTTTGTGCTATATATTTTCTCGGTCGTGTCGTGCTACCAGCACTAACATTTATAATACACAAATATTCTGGGATTAGGTATAATAATTTTCTAAAATAACAAAATGTTGTGAGCGGTGCAAGTATATGCGGGGTGCTGTGTACGCCGGAATAAGACGGTGAGTCATTAGAATGTGCTTGAATTATTACTTTATAAGATGTTCTTTCTGATGTCAACTTTAAAATTTACTGATGTAAATTATTGTCCGTTGTATATTCCTGACGATTACACACGTGCTAACGAATTTATGCCCCACTTGTCTTTGCGTACTTCAAGAACATTATTATTGTTGGAAATCAGTATTTTCATATGTTTATTGAATCTCAAAAGATCTGTGAAGGAGGATTTGGTGACGGTTATAAAGTAGTTACGACGAAACAAACATCCCAAATGCCATTTACATTATAGCCTTACGAATTCATTTCTGGTGTTTAAATATGATATTAAAGGCAGTGCATACGATTTAAATATGTCATTATGGACGCGCATATTGTCTTCTGTGTGATTTAGAATGAAATTTAATGCTCAAAAAGCCATTTAACATGTTATGTATCTTCATTTAAACAAAATACACCACTTAATTAAAAGTACTTATATACGTGTTTAATAGTTAATTTTACTCAGTTGAGTAGTATCATGACCTTAGCATGCTTAAATGCAAGGTTTAATGAGGTCATTCACGATGTGAAATGCAATTTAAATTGAAGAATAAAGAGGCATGAAGATGGATATCGCTTCGATAATTGTTAAAAAATATCGAGCTTGCTTTATTCTGACATACTAATCTCACCACGGTACTGCCACCAAGATATACGTTTTATGTTTCTCCTATGACTAAACATCTGCATATTTGTATGTAAATCGCAGTAAATCAGTTTACAGTACGTTAATACACTAGAAATGAAAAGAACCGATCAGTTTATTTATTGAGTAGTGGTGAGTGGGAGCGTGTATGAATCCAGCATTAATACCTGTTAATACCGCCGGTACATACTGTTTCTGACGCGCGTACATCAACACTGTACGAGCAGTCTTCCACTTCGTAAAACATAAATATTATCGTGGAGAAGGCCATTCCCGATCGAACTTATTTTTCCGTCTGCCGACAGTTATTTCATATAAATTAATGGCGCGAGTCGTCACGGCGCAGACGCCGAGCTCTATTTATAAACTGACGAATGAGACGCGCCGAGCGCACGCGCACGCGTCTCGTCATATTCCAATTACAAATAGCTGTCATCGTCTTTACATGCCCAACATGTTCTGTTTCTCGTATTCCCAGTAACTATATCTTTCAATTTCACATTTCAGATTAAAATAAGGCCGGTAAACACGTTGCGCTTTCCATGTGTGGGCGACTCGCGCGCCGAATGAGAGTGAAACGGAAAAGTTAACAACGTGTAGATATATAAAAGTAAGCAATCGGCGTCGGTCGTAAAAAATAAAATTATGAATTATGATATTTTGAGCATCGAGCATCTCTGTTCATCTCGTGGAGCTCGGTAAGGCGCGAACGAGACGCAGGGCGGCGCACCGCGGCGCGCCGTCGTCGGAAGGGTTATTATGTATGAATTATGATGACGCCGCGGCTCCGTCGGCGGTAATATCGTTATGAATATGCTGAGCTCTGTTCGCCCATTGGTTTACAGCACATCCGCCTCGACTGCGCGGGAACGCCTCCGGTGGCCTTTTTTATTCCTATATTGACATTCAGTTATGCACATTGCGAGTGGCGATGCACAAACTGTAATATTTTGCCTGGTACACAGATAAGTCGGGCGAACGAGCGGTCGCACCGAACATTTGGGATGCAAATACGTCTGACTGTCGTATGTAAACGAACTTATGCTACTCATGCGGCTATAGGCTCCCGCTATGAGGCCCACTCAGACGTTTCCTGCATTATATCAATTTGCATTTCAGCTGCAATACCTACACGAGTTGAATATGTACACATGGCGTTTGTGTTATCTTGTTTCTACCAACGTTTTCATTCACTCCAACGCCAATAATGATGCAATGCCCATTCCAATTAGAAAGTAACAAATCTAATCAAATCAATCCTATTCACTTACCCACCAATACCAGTAAACAAAAATATTTGGCAAGGCACTAAATAAACAAATACACTTTTTCGTACAGGACAAATATTCAATTATAATGTTCTAATACACTAATAATTTTGAACTCGATAAAGCCAAACGCTGACAAGTTACTCGCACAATTGGACGACTTTTATTAAGTGGCCTTTAAATAACGTTTTCTCAAAAAATATTTAGTCGTAGAAACGTTACGCAGTAGTCCAATGAACTCGACAATTCAGTAGCGATGGGTGACGCCCGCCGTTGATCCGGTTACACAGGAATTGCACTGTACCGGCAAACTTCCAAATTAAGCACACTACGCACATTCATTGTGAAGTATTGTGCCAAATTGTAATCTTGACTTGTCATCTTACTAGCTATCCGTGAATATCTAATGTTGTTACCTCGCGATATACCGGTGGAAAGTAGATGGTCCAGAGTGCTAACATTTTATTCGTAAAATCTTATTTTAACCAAAAAAGATGTCTGTATTCAATAAATCAATATGGCGGATATTTATAATAATTTCATGATAGATTTTCGTGGTTTGATTGTATCACACACCATATTATTTGAAGACAATATCTATTGTTGATCGTCTCCTAAAATAACCTTCTCTAGATAAGATTGCGCAATGTAGACAATTTCAGAGTATCGGAAGACGTCGTGGTAATAGTTTATGACAATAAAGAAGCAATAAAACTAAAAGTGTGCGTGCTAAACCGTGATTGTGGCGATTGCAAGTTTGTACAAACAAACCGAACCGAAATAACATCCACAGCTATTTTATTCCCTCAATGTCATTGCCAAATACACGAATGTAGCGCGTAGCATTTTGTACGCAGAATGAGTACATTTCTTTAAAAACAGTTGCAAATAATCCGTCATTTATTGATTTCTGCCGTACTGTATAATATAACTATTAGGCGTAACTATGTATAGAGCTCTTAACAAGAACAGTTGCCATGATACATAATGCAAACACGAGTGCTCATTATGACAACGGTAGCTTTATTATGTGCTCTTAATGATAATTGGAATATTTAAAAATAAATACTTTGAAAATGTCGAAGTTAAGAATTTAAATATTGCTAATATTTTTCTGCTGATACTAAACACCAGAATAATAAAGAGGCATTAAATAGTGCCGAAAAACGTATCAGTACTTTACAGAGAGCAAGTTGTCGTATATAAAAGCCAACAAAGCATAATATAATTTCCACGCTGTTTAGGTGTCTCGTCCAGTTATTCTAGTTGTAACCGCACCATGTTACCACATATTTCGTTCGTATCGATATCGTAACGTTATCGTGCCGCGAAAATACTCGCAACAGCGCTAAAACGTCTCGGACAAGTGTTTGTTGCGGACAACAGCGCTAAGATGCCACGAGTGGCATAGTATGACTAGATAAGCGGACATTATGGTATCGAGGGCAGGATATATTTCCGTGTGTTGGGTAAAGTGGGTTGGTCGACCCGATGCGTGGATCGTGGCATTCACCTTGTTGGCGTGCGGCCAAGCAGCCCCGCGCGGCTGATCGCCACCCGTGTCGCGCTGTCGCTGCTACTGGTGCTTCTCGCCGCGCTCGCCCAGCTACATGCTGGAATTAAGAAGCGTGTTTATTGGATTGCTGTATACTTGTCTGCTTCTAATACATTAGTCACAGTACCAGTGGCCCAATTTTGTTTCTAATAAATCACAGTTTGTTTGGAACGGTATCGTGAACTTTTAAATGTTGTTTTCATGATTTACATGTTACACGATCGAAATTCTTATTGGCGTTTGTTATTATGTTAATGTTTTGCATATTTATATGTTTTTGAGATATAAATAATGTTTAGACATTGCGGCGGTGTTTGATGATGGCATGACAAGCTTTTTCGTGTGTTTGCTAGCCTAAGTTATGCCTAGGGTGTCGGTGACATATATGCTTCACAATGTAGTTCACAAATATATTTTCATTTAAATGCAATAGTAGTTGTGTTTCATTTCACTGCTTATAAATTATATCACTATATTTATTGGAATTATTCCAGATGTTTGCTCTACCTATTATTAATCATGTGTGCATGTGTGTGGCTCGTATATTGCAGTGTTTGTCGTTGCAAATAGTTTTTATCATAAGGTTTGTTTAATTCCAGTTGGATTTCTAAAACCATTCGGCAATTATACAGTACGTAGTAATAGGTAGTTACTAAACTAGAATAGTTTTCGAGATACGTATATATTATTGTTCTGTTAGTAGACTTTATATATTACGACTATGTAAGTAGTAAGGCGTGTACACAAGTGAATAATTTAACGAATCTCTGCGGTTACGGGCACTCACCCACCGTGACCGACAAATTACATGCCACGTAACTAATTTTTGATTCGATAAACACTATCTTTGTTAACCACACGCAGTTAACTTTCTTATTTACTACAAAAACTCGAGTAATTCATTAGGGCATCATAAATATGTAAGAGGTAGACAAAACGAACAAGTAGGTAACATTTTCTTATTATCTTATTAGAATAGCAAGCGGAATTCCCAGTGGTCAATTTCTTGTGAAACTTGTGAATTTGTCAAAATTAAAATACAAAGAGATCATTGAGGAGCTGTGTAATTAATAAAAAGCATTGCGGTAAATAATTAGCCATTGTTGGTGAGGCACCCGCGGTGAGATCCGGACGGCGAGAGATCATGCTGCTCGGTTTGGCAACCTATTAATTAACCGAGTACTTGTAATCTTTCGCAGAAGTATTTATATTATCTTATTGGTATATAAAAATATTTCAGTTTGAATGGGGAATTGTTGCATTTTATATCCATTTATAGGCGGAACTGTTGCGTCGTCCTAAATGGGTTCGTGATTACGTGTATGAACAATAAAGTGCGTCTGTTCTCCATTGTTACATTTAAAGTTCGAAATCGCTTAAGTATTGCGATTTTATTTACGCAGCTTTCAGTCCCTTTTCCAGGCGAAAAATGTACTAGTACATTTCACCAGACTTAGAGGTTGAAATAACCGTTGATATATCTAGATAGCTGCTGCTATGTAGCTTGAAAGGTCATTTAAATTTAGAAAATAGAGCGAGCTACTGTCTGTGTTATTATATTGTGCATGACGGCATGACCAGTAAAGGCTATCAATACTTTTAGTCCTCAAATTCAGTTTCAGTCAATTCATTCGAAATGTCATTTCCGTATAAAATTGTCCTTTTTATGAGGCTGTTTTGCCAGTTATCTATATTATATAATTTATAAGCGCTTGTTATGGTTTGTTATGAAAAGGTAAGCCCAAAAACACATTATAGTATATAACTTATTAGTTTGATGAGTTAAGTATATCTTATTATCTAAGGAAGAATAAGACAATTGCCTGCCTCGGTAGCAGGAATTATTCGATTTTTCTAGCGACAAATCTTCAGTAACAGCACCAAGTAAGAAACTCCGTTTTCCGGTAGATGGCAATAGGCTCTATAATAGGATATTATAGGAACCTAAAAGAATTTAGCTGACGAAATGTGAGTGTAATACACTTCTGCCTAACCTTTCTGGGATAGAGTGCTCAGCATTAAACCAGACTCTCTGGTTCTCTGAGAGTTTCTTGTAAGAAATAAAAAAATACTTTAATATTGTTCGAACTTGAAATCAAACAAAGGATTCTAGTATTAGCAGATTGAACTGAACCAAAGACCATTAAGACCAAATAATCTAAATTACCAATGGTCTTTAGTTCATATCTAAATATAAAATCGTATATTTTTCTAGTTGGAAAGATTTTTATTGATTAATATTAACGGTATTTTTGTAACTATACAATATCAATAACCATTTACTGATATTTTATAAGATACCCATACACTCTAACTAGTATCTCCCGATGTTAGTATTAACAGCGCAAATGTTCTAACTGCTATTGTAACCGCTCCCTTACAGCCAAATGATTTGGCATGCAACGTAATGTGATTATACAAAATAGGATCAAATAAATGGCAATAGATGCGATTAGATAACATGTGTGGTGTTGTTGTGTGTTTGTTGATCCATTGCCGGCTGTAATTAGTGTTTTCATGTGATACACTGCTCATTTAATACATTGTAATGAATTTCAGCGAAAACATCGTTAGCGTTTCTTTTAGAATACGTTATGCGCAGTTACAACGTACCTACATTTGTGTTTTATGTTGATATGACTCAGATATGTCTTATTTTTATATACATTTCACCAGTTTTTTATACATTTTATGTACATATAATTTATATATTAATCTATTTTACTCCATAAACACCAGTACTAACATTTTCAATTAGTTAAATCTGAGATGCAATGACGTCATCTACCTCACTAGTTTTTGCCCGCGACTTCGTTCGCATAGAATTTTTATCCTACGGCTGACAATCTTGAAAAGTTATTAGCGGCTATAATTATTTATCTAAATACCAAATTGCCTTGAAAGTAATATATTATAACATATAGGTATCTATAACAGCAAAGCAATTTTATATCCTACTAGCTGACTGCAAACCAAAACCGCAAATGTTGCAAAAACGTTTTTGCAACATTTTTCATTGCTGCTTCCCTCCAGTTGGTCATAGCGTGATGTTATATACCCTTTGGCCTTCCTCGATAAATGTGCTATCCAACACTAAAATATTTTTTAATTCGAACCAGTATTTCCTGAGATTAGCGCGTTCAAGCAAACAAACAAACTCGTCAGCTTTATAATATTAGTATAGATAATATCCCTATCCTGTGGGTATTTGGAAAATCTTCAAAAAATCCTATAATGTTTTATATGTTATGTTTATATTATATAGAAAACCTGTGTGAAGATTTCAGCTTTCTATGTCTAAGAGTTTTGGCTGGGCGTAGATGATTCAGTCGGTAAGTGAGTTAGGATTGTCTCTTTAAATATATTGCTTTGAGAAAGCTTTTAGATTCCTCTATGAATTATCTATTACTAGATTTTGCCCGTGGCTTCGCTCGTGTAAAAGTAGGTTACATTATGTTAGTTGTTTACTTTGTTACTCAGTGATAATAGGTATACAATGAATTTTTAAATTTATTTAACAAATTTGATGTGAATGAATTTGAATTTCAATTCATTTTTTTAGTTCAATAAATCGAAGAAGTGGCCCTTGCGTATAATCTCTCATGCGTCTGATCTTGCAGTTGTGCAAGCCTTTCGAGACTACGACATAGACAACGATTTGCTTGAAATACCGAAGGCGAAAAGGCTCTCTCTTCTGCATTTTCACCGAAGACTGGCCGATGCTCTAATTTTATGCAACAAAATGAATGTCGCGAAGCAAGGTCAACCAAGCAGTACCAGAGCTCTATCCCAACAGTTACTCCAAGAAGACCAGGAGAAGTGCGCCCATCTACTGAAGTTGCTTGTGATGGTGTAGGTCATTTTCCTGCCCATGATAATAGGTATACCATGAATTCTTAAATTTGAAATTTTTCGAGAAGCTTTTAGTCAAATCCTTACAAACAAACAAAAAATAGATATTAGTATATTCTATAAGTTTTAAATTTATTATTGGGTAACTCCAACTCTATGATTGTAAATACTTAGAAGTACGTGTGTCTCGAAAGATTTTTGACTCAGTAGTTCAGCAGTTATGATGCGATTAAAAACGGTATAAACTGTGGTAACTGATAGAATTACATCACAAGCACAAGCCACCAGTCACATTTTTGAGCATGAGTCTCTGCTCAGAATAATTAAGATCTTTGTATATTATGATGACTGGAAGATTACACACGCATTTTGAGGTTTTAAAATAGAAATAAGAACTTTTATAAACTGATCAAAAGTCAAAACATATATAGATTCCGAAATAGAATCCCAAACCTGTGACTTGGCAGCCCAAGCCTCATTAGTCAATGGGTGCTATGTTAAATGTTGTAGATTATTATTTCGATATAGGTACTTATTATAACTTGCCAGGCCTTTAGAGTGCGCCATGCTGCGCAGATGAACAGCTGATATAACATATTTTTACTTCATTGTCACATCAGCATGGAATTCAATTGAACGAAGCAAAAATGTCGTTAATTTAATTAATGTAATGTAACAGCTGCAAATTGTTTTGTTACACGCGTCGTTTATACGACGTGAGCATGTGGACCAACACCTTATTGTACTAATTTTAAATAAATAAATAGATACAACAACGAGGTGTTCACAATTAATACCCAGTTCTCCTAATTACGTTACTTGGTTTCGAATTTGTAATGTTATGCGGCAAGTGCTCGGAACGATTCAACTAGGGCGATGTTCTGTCGGAAGTTAGCAAATTATCACTCGCTCGTAAAATTAACGCTTCTTATCGATCGAGAAATGATTTCAGAATGAAACGCCACGCACGAAAATGTACATTTGGGTGTAGGTGCAGAGACCAAAGTCGCGCGACGCGACCCTCTCGACAGCACGAAACTTATTTAAAAGGTAACAAAATGTTTTCAATTTTATTGCTGATTTTATGTTGAATTCTTTAAACATGTACGGTAGGGTGCGTGCGTGCGGCGTGTACGTGTCCATACACACACCAGTTCCGCGCGCGTTACGTTAAGCGGTTACTTGCTTTCGGCTAAACGCAGTAGAGTGCAAAACCGGCGACGACTCGCACAGAATCTGAAATTTGCCTGCTGGAAGTGGCAGTTCCGAGATAAGATCTCACGATGCCGCAATAAAAAGCGTTCGTACCTCGTCCGTTGTGTAATGTGCATTCAAATTGCATTGTGCGAGAACTAATTCGCCTTAGGCCGATTCGCAAGTTACGATAAACACATGTTTCGATTAAGTGTTACGCTAATGTCCCGTGCTTATTACCTACCCGAGTCATGAGCTCGCGCAACAATTGCATTTCTACACTTCTGCGGTTATTTCCTCAACCACCTCGCTACTCACCCCTTCCGCTCAGGACAAAACGAAACACGGAACACGTTTATTGTTATCTTCAATTAAGCAACAAAGTATTGGACCTTTCATGAAAATATTAGTCCAAGAAGTGGACAGTAGGAAGTAGACAATTTAGATAAGGTTGATGCGAACGTTATTGTGCTTACGAGGGTATTTTGAAGAGAGACAAACGTGGCGCACGAGATAAGGGTATGACAAAAGCTATTGTTCTGCACACCAATTACTCGCGGCCCGCGAATTACCTAAGCCTCATATATAAATTAAGCGGCGGCAAACAGCGGAAAGATTTCTCTAGTTATACGCCAACACAACAATTATTCGTAAATCACTTTACTATATGTTGAAATTTACGAGAGCTCGTTCGGTGAACCGGCGACCCCGGCTTTACCGCTCCGCTCCATGCAGGCGAATACTAACTGATGGTGGAGGATGTAAGGTCTAGTTTGTTATCGGGCGCGCGCCGCTCTACGGACGCATGAAATTCTGTAGCAAAAGAGAATATGCATGGCGATTTCGTGATGAATATTCATTTCCTACGGGGCATGAAATTTATTGTGTTTTACATTTATATTCAACTCAGCTGTCTTATGTAACGGTAGCGACGCGGGATTAGCGAATTGTGAACGTTCACATTACGTTGTGTCGCACGATTCTCATTCGTGAGCGGTTAATTTTAACCGTCCCTAATAAATTAATGAAAACTGCGCGTGACTTTCTAATGACGGATATTTGCAATTGTTTACCGTTACCGTATACCGTACAGCGGCGCGATGCTCGCACACTGACCGCCCGCGCCGGGACCTCGCTGCGCTATGTACTTAGCACGCCATTAATATATAGTAGCCAACATATTTGTGCGACACTGTTATGATGTGCAAGCAATGTTGGCGCTTATGTGAGGTTTTGGCGCACTAATAGTCAGTGAGAGCACAGCGCGAGCGGTGGCGGAGCGGCGCGCTCGGCCGGTCTGGGCGCAGGGCAGGTGCTCAAATTATTTGACATTTGAAATAAAATTTAGGGCGTAGTTAGTCATCGGCGATCGAACTCTACGATCGACACACTTGGCACCTGTCGAATATTTCGCGCATAAATCCATAGCAACGGTTCGATCTCGCCGTTCGCTTGATGGATTCTGAGCTATATTTAATCAACGCGGGCGCGACACGCCGCCGCATTGTTCTCTCGATTGGATTGCCGAAGCGTCTATCAATACTTATTTTATGAGGTGTCGACGGAGATTCATTATTGCTAATGCAGTAAAATAATTATTGAAACACTCGATCAATGTTAACTGCGGCATGTGTGGAATATGGACGCGAGCGATATCCATGTTTAACATTATAACTGTTTTATTGGTAGTAGCGTATTTGCAAGCGTGGGGCGGGCAGGCGGTGCGGCAGGGCGGGCGGCGCGTGATTGCAGTGGCCGCGTCAAACAATTGATTAGTCGCATAAACTCGGTTTGGCGCGCGCTAACGATGCATCATCCCGACTGATAATTAAATTGTAAATTAGCTAAGCCGATGCTAGCTCACCGCCGCTGGCGGCGCGGTGCGGAGCGGCGTGGTGCGGTCGCGTGCTGCTGCCGACCCGACATCCGCGGTTTTCTGTTTATTGATACTTTTGACTATTGCACTCGGATAATATGTATATGGTTGCCACCACATTGACATGACAAAAGTTACAATAACAGTATTCCACAAACTACAAACTTAATAAAAACTATAAGTATGTATAATCGGAACATCCATAAAGATACAGTCAAATTCGTTTGGAGCAAGCTTCGCGCGCGTTGATTGCGAAAAATTCAATCTTGTTTCATGGAAATTTAATTTAACATACAAAATGAAAAGCGCTCTCGTTGGATATGAATCGATGTCGGCTGACTGACTGCTCGCCTGTGTTTGTGGACGCGATAGTGCTTTGTGTGCATATTGTAATCAATTGTCGAATTGTATCAATTTGAATTCACAATTTGCAGTTTTGACGCGAATTTAATTAATTTGTTAACGGAATATAATTATAAATTGTTCAGGTAAACGGTCAATGTATGTTGTAATTGTCATATTGAAATTGTATTTTGTGTGACATTTATTCATAGAATACTCTCGAGGACGACATTGTGCTGTGACAACAGCAACCGAATTATACGGCACGGTAAGCAATATTACCAAGGCCATTTCTCCGACGAGTGACCATTTATAACAAGTGGCACCCTGTATGATGCAGTGAGTTTGTACTGATTTGTTAGTACACTGCAACATTCAGCCTTATTGAAGGTATCATCATTAGGGTTGCGAAGGTCAGATAGTAAGTAGATCGTCTTTTCGAGGAAAGACTGATGATCTGTTTAGACTAGAACTTGAAGAAAAACCTTAATATGTTGCGGTATGATAAAGTTTCGAATGTTGATATGTAGACTCTACTTTGCTGATTGCGATGTACTTGCTTCAATAAATGGGGCCTTAAAAATTTTAAGGTAGTTAGGTGTGTGTGGACATTATAAGTTCCTTTGTCCTCACAAGGAGAGAGGAAGATGAGATTATTACTCATCAAATGGATTGGAATTCTTCTGCAGGGAATAAAAATATGAAATATGGCCAACTTTTGTTCTGCAATAGGACAACTAGTTACTGATATTAACATTTAATATGAATTAGTTCCTATTGTTGGAAATGACAAATATCCTGAGGAGGTCTGTCTTTAAAGACGACGACTTGTCCACATGTTACAAATGTTACAATATATGGTACGTGTCATACGTGTGGATGGAAAATTGCCACGAGCTATCATTACGGTGTGACTTTTAATACTTCCAATTCATTCAAAAGCACACGCTTGCAGACTTGCTGGACAAGATGCAGAGCTCCTCGCGCTAGGTCAAGCTAAATGGTGATTATCTTAGAGACTTAAGATGTTCATTTGATGTGTGTAGCGTTGATAGGCGTGGTATCTGTTATCTAGATATAAATCTTTAGATAACAGTTGTCACATATTATGTCATCAAAATGCGTTATTAAAGACTTACAATAACGCATTATAATGACATGTATGATGACAGAACAGTTTCACTGTCCACATTTGTGTAACAAAGGCGTGTCACAATACATCTTTGGCAATGGTAATAATTAATTGTTCGTGAAATCGCCAATCAATTCATGAAATCAAAGGTATTGAATTGTTCATGAGCTGTAATGCTATTGATATATTTTGCATTCCCGAACATTGGCTAAAAAGCAACCAGTTCATGTTCAACTTTAATAATTATGAGGTAGGCAGCTCATTCGGCAGGGGACAGGGAATGCAAGGTAGCTAATTGATATTAATAAATGAAGTGCTTAAATTTAAAGAGCACCATGATATTGTCAGTTTGTCTGCCGAACCAACTATTGAAATAGAATGTGTGGAACTGCAACTGTTTGTTGTTGTATTGAGTGTATGCGCGTTATATGTTTGTTTGTTGCTTACTCGTCTTAACTTTCTGATAGCTATTATTACTTAGCCTGTTACCTGATGCCGGCTTGACGTCGACTTCTGGAACACCCTGTATATTAGCTAGCCTCTGCTAATATATTTACTGTTTTGTATATATTTTTGAATGTATCTTTAGTCTTTGTTTTGTAAATTGCTCGAATAGCCCTCTTCTGCAGTAGTTGGATAGTTTAAATATCAGCAATATTCCCCCACGTACGACATTACACGTTGAAAGTAGCTATGCATTAATCTAATTAATGTTTATAAGAACATTGACTTATACTACAAGAAATGCGACTTACATAATATCAATAAAAGGAATAAGAAGAAATTAAAAAAGCAGGGTGTCCGGTGTGTTTCTAAAAACGCACAGTCGCATCGCTAGCAGAGAACGTGAAAGGTTAATGTATAGGTACGCTTATGTAACAAACTCCCAAGTATCATTTAAAATCTAATATTGAATGAATTTAAAACAGTAGTTAAATGTAAATTATGTTCAAGGGAATATTACTCGTTCATTGTCTTTATTTTTGTATAAATAAAGACAATACAAATAAGTAAATTAAAGTGTCTGTTTGTAATATCAAAATAACAGCTTTTTACTAAATGCATGTGAAAGTATATACTACTAAGGTACTTACATCGAGCAGCGATAGCTCAGTGGGGAGACCAACAGACTGCAATGCAGAGGGTCTCGAATTCGAAACCACGTCGCGCACCTCTGACTTTCGGAAGTTATATGACTTTTCAAAATTATGTGCGTATTGATTGACAATTACCGCCTGCTCCGTGCCTCTGAGAGCAAAGCGTCAAGCCATCGGTCCCGGCTGCCATGAACATCTATGGCAGTCGTTATTGGGGAAGTCGACACAAAAGATCCCACTGGGTTGAAGTGTCGCCGGTCTTTACTGACTGGCCCCCACACAAGATAAGATAAGATAAGGTACTTACATCAAAAATCTATTTAAAATTATTTTTGTCTATTTGTTTCTGCCGGCTTATATCTGAAATGGTTGGACCGATTTTGACACGATTTTCACTGGCAGATAGCTGATGTTATAAGGAGCAACTTATGCTATATTTTAGAAAAAAAACATCGCATTTAACAGCTAGTAGAAAATAAAATTGCTTGGCATTGAGTTGCTTTTACATTTCTATTCATTCACAGGTTACTTCGTAATCATATAATTAAGTGTTTACTAACAATAATACAGTTTCACATTTAATATTTTAAATTTTCTAAGCATTTTAGAATCTCTTTAGAATCTACTAACGTAATAACCACACACTGCTATGTATAACAGCAGTGCACAGCTATAAGAAATATAATTAAATAAATTTATTTGCATTGTTAAGAATTATATTGTAAACAATCGGCAATTGAAAATAGTGACTATGAGTTTCATGCTTACTTCACTACTCATGACAACTTTACTCCTTGAATAGGCTTATATCAATGCAAAAAAATAATTTCCTTTATTTTATTAAAATAATTTATTATTAACATAATAGTTTATGAATATGTCCAAGAAATGTTTATAAATACATTTTTATGTTAGATTTTGAAATTAACTTTGATTATAATTTCATGTTTGTTGTGTTTCCAAAGAATTTTGTTTGGCGCTTAGAATTCAGCTATTTGTCACATATATATCTGTAATGTGAACTGTCCCTCAGAGATGTAGATTCACGCTCAAAGCTGAAGCAATATGCTAATAAATATTAATTATTTTGTTTTTAATATGATCTTATATGTAGAACATACCGATTAATTCTCCAACAAATATTCCTCATATTATGTTACATCATATTAAAATAATAAGAGTAAATATAACAAAATATCGGTTGGAGCTGTAGGTGAAGTCGAAACTACTCGATACTCGTTTTATCAATGTTTGTCGTATTTAATAAATATAATACGATGTCCCATACGCATTTTAAATACGAATTGATATTATTATGCACTCGTTCTAATTGATGTTAGAAATCTGTTCAGTATATTCTGACTTTAGAAGAAGATCCAATTTTAAGACAGGTACAAAAAGTGCCTGTGCGTCGTCTTCACTTAGACAAGGAATTATATAAACGTATATTTTGGATTAGAGATTTAACTGAAGACAAGGAAATTGATAAAGACTGACTTGGTTGTAAGATGCATGCATGCATTTTCGACATAGCGTACCGTTGAAAGCTATTATAGTATAAGTAATATTAGTGTAAAAGAAGCTGTCGGTTTTGTTGCGGTGAGGTGCGCACAACTATCCGTCACATACCTGCAACGCCCGTCGCGCTGCATTGCACATAAAATATATTTATAGCAGTTCGTCGCACCTACCGCGGGGAGAATTCGCGTGCCGATGCCTTGTCAATAATCGTTAATAGATATTTCAGAAGACAATGCAATCGGCTAAGTATAGAGCGTCGTGACTAACGTCCCGTCAGCCGCGGCGGCTACACGCATGCTCAACTCTGTTAATCTTATTATGGCAACACTATTTATTTGCTGTGCCACGGTATCCGTTTGACATCTGACGTCTTATTTTAATGTATTCATACCGTTAAATTTTACAACACGTTAATAACAAATGAATCGGGTATCTATTTTTATTTAAAGATAAGTTGCACTAGAAAAAATTGCGCACAGGCCCCATATGCAGGCAGGCGTCGGAAGTCGTAACTCACGGTTATGATGCGAACGACACTAGTTTCATAAACATTGTTTTTCTTCGTTTCGCCCCTAATATTTATATTTATCAATCCATCTACACATTTATTTATAGTCCAAAATAGCAAGCATCCGAGGGTGCCCTGGGGGCGCGCCGTCATTACGATTTATTGTTTTCTTTGGTCATAGTTTGGGGTCTTTCTTCCAAAAGTCCTTAGACGGATTTTAAGATTACTTATTGTTGACCAGAAACTGGCTAAAGTCCCCCATGAGTGTATTATAGAAGCTTCAAATTTATTGTGTTCCAAGCGCGTTACTGCGTTTTTCATAAAAAGTATTCGTTGGGAGTAAAATAAACAGTGAATTTGATTGAAGTTTTATTTACTGTTTTTGCAAACAGCAACGGTATTTGCGTAGGCATGTGTAATCACTAAATCGATGTAAACGACAAGGAATTCATTTCAATTCATGAATCTCTACTTTTGAATTCTATAATTTACCTGTGCGTTATTTTTATAAGCTCAGTTCGTAAGTGCGATCTATTTTTGAAGTTCGCACGTGTGATGCGGCAGTCAAAATATTCTTTGGTAGAATAAGAAGTAGTCAGTGTACACATGTACAAATAATATTAGAATAATTTTGAATGTTTATGCTATAGGATCGTGGCCTTAGCTGCGACAGCTGGTGTTAGTTAAACGTGCGCTGATAAATCTCTGCCGACCTTTGTTCTGCTGAACTTTGTGTTTGGAGGATTCGATATGACAATTCGAACAGAGCTGTGTAATGGAATTAAATGACAATGACAATCTATTGTTTAATATATTATCTTTTTTAGTTACCAGAGTACTCTCTTGATATAGATGGCATACTAATGTGACTTCAATAAATTACAATTTTCAAAATACATTTTATTAATATTGTATGTTGTTAAAAATATGTAGAACACACACAAAATAGTAACAAATTAGAATATTATTAATATTATTTAGTATATTCTATTTTTATATTTTCAAAAACATATTCCGGAAACGCAAAATATTGGTGTCAAAAATTCTATTTGACTCGTGCCGTTATGTCTGCACCTCAAATACCCCAATACACACATATATACAGCGACCTACAAGCTTGATACTTGTCTTGTTGTTTAACTTTCGAGATTTTCAGAACCGTTAACTAATAATTTGTGGTTTCTAGAACTAACAAATAATACTTAAAATATAAGAATAAATAAAGTATTCATGAGTTGCATAAGGTCAAACCAGAAGTTAACTTCACATATTATTCATGTTGAATTATTAATTAATGCGACATTAAAAAATATTCAAAATTAATTAACATTTAACGTAGTAGTTTTATAAAATAGCTGCAACAGACAATAATGTGAGAATTTAAATCTAAAGAAATCATATTTGTATACAAACTGATCCATTGTGGACACAGGCTACAAACGGAGATTGGCCAATTAGTAGTTGCTCAAGTTTGCTCTCTACTCAATATAGATTTATTCACGATTTTAATTGCCACTAATGATAACTAAGTTCAACTAATTCCTAAATTTGTATATAACACTATAAGATTATTGCCGCTTAATAAGAAACATCTAATGTCAGTTCAGTAATCTATTAGCGCTTAGTAATATTTTTATTTATGCCCGCTTACTGTACCCGTCACTTAAATTCTGTGAGTCTGTCGGCGAAGCTTTAACTCAACAAACAGACAAGAAATAAAAAAGGCATTTTATCATAAACGGCAAACATAGTACATATAAGCGGAGCAATAATTTATTTTAAAATATCAAATGTATGTTTTTGAATTTGTTATGATTTTCCCGTTATCTTTTATACAAATATATCAAATTGAAGTGTCTGTTTGTAATGTCAAAATAACAACTTTTATCTAAATGTATATGACGAACGGCTGGCCCGATTTTTACGGGACTTTCGGTGGCAGATAGCTGATGTTATAAGGAGTAACTTAGGCAACTGTGAACTGAACAAACATTTTTTTGTTATATTACACTCGGTCGAAGGCGCGGGTAACAGCTAGTGTTAAATATAATAATGATTTGTTCTTAGAGCACTTGATGAAATATCAAGATTGCTTTTCGTCGTAGTTATAATACAGGAGCAGTCTTCTCAATACTTGACATATTTATGTACACAGTAGGTGCAACGCACGGGACATATGGCTCACCAATTTATGAACCCGAGGGCCCATTACCATTTTAAATATTATTTTTAGGGAATTTCGTGTCAGATCTCACTCGTCGCCGACCCGTATATTAAGAGATGTGATCCTCTGATTAAGTCGCTCTGATGTTTGTGAACGTCAGTGCGTTAGGATTTTCTGTTAATTAAGGAAACACTCTCGTAACATGACTTCATTAGCTCATAGATATAAGTATCTCGAGTACGTATAACTGTGATGTATGAAGAGACATTCAATATGATATTCATAAAGCCAAATAAACACACCTTATACATTTCATAAATTCCTTTTAAAAGCAAAATTATGCGCAATTCATTGGTATATAAATTATTATTTTGTTTTTGGTTATGAATTGCGCAGTTATATGGCAAAAACAATGAATAGGAACATCGCTTGGATGTGTTGACGCTTCAGGACAAGCAGTTAATAGCTAACCAGAGTGAGTATGAATGGTGCAGTTGTGGAGTAGGGTAAAACAAACAAAGCTGGGTCAACCACGCCATTAAAGTTTATGAAACGGAAGCCGTCACCGAACGGTATGGCGGCTGGCGCGGGCGGCAGCCGCGTGTGCGCTCGCTCTTCTATCTGTCAATACCAATGAGCGGCGCGTGCGCACACTTCGCGTACTACTTATACATATATCCTTCACTAAAATGTAATTTATTTCCCAACGCGGTTCTTAATTTCCCAACATTGTTCATATTACTTTACTTTTGTAAGTTTTATTTAGGCATCACCTAAGTATGTTTAATCATTCATATTTTTCTATAGTAGGGACGATCCTAGGTAGAGGTTACAGATTTCCACTAGCTCCTGGCGCAAGTCATAATCTGTAGCTACTTTTATATGTGCTACAGAAGTTACTTTATAGAGATTTGTAATCGTGACGGCTATGGCGCCTATCGCGTAACTTCCAATCGGATTGGCGCACATCCAGTAGTCGGGCGTGATGGCGTGCTGATGATGTCAATATTCGTCAAATAAAGTTCATAAACTATTACCTTATATAACGGAGAAATCTAATATACAGGTGATGTATTCAATGATACTTACATAAAGCTATGTACCTACCTACTCTAGATCGCATCAGTAACATGATGATGGAATGTCTGAGATTTATAATTGTCAATATAAAATTCTTAATATTTAATATAAAATAGTTATTTAGAAAACGCATTCTACAAAATTTTCAATCTTCTATACAAAGAGAAAGTCACCATGATATTATCATCTGGATAACGTTACTTGTCAATTGTGAAATGGACGGTAAGATGGTACAACTACAAATCACAAGTGTTCATTGTGTCACAACACCGGAACTATAGTGACGGTAGCTCGTCACGCTCTTTTTTACAAGGTTTTGTTAGCAAAATTGTTTGCAAATGATGTTCTATATTCTATTCAAAACGATAATTTGATGATTTTATCATTAAATTTGATTTTACTGTTTAAATTGAAATGTGGATCCAGTAAGAGTAATACAACTTAGTGGTGTGTTGTTCTGAGAACGTAGTGGAGTTGGTTTCTTTATAATAAATATGATATAGCACCTGAATCCAATCGTGGTATTGTGCCTAGGTGCGCAGTGGGTCGTAACGTCGCGCGACGCGCGTCGCGCATCGCCACCGGACATTGTGGTAGGTGTGACACCTTGTACATTCATTGTACGCTCGCACACAAAAACTCTGACAATGTAATATTATGATAAATTATTTGTAGACACTTTTTTGCGTGACTACTGACATCTTATTGGAACTTTGCCGTTTATGTTATGAATTACGTTTTTGCTGAATTATTGTAACTATATTTATAATATTTGAGTCGTCTGATCGATTTTATGCTTTAAAGAAATATAATAGCAGTATTTTTTATTGTGTTGTTTATTTCAATAAGACCATAAAGTACTTTCTATGACATTATCAAATACGTTAGATATATATTATATACTATAACAATTAATTGATTACATAAAAGAGTACTAGAATTGTCAATAAATATAATATTTGATAACGCAGCTAAAGGATGAGTGTCAAGTTTAAACTCATGAGTATTGTGTAATCGACTGTATCGAGAGAATAATAAACAAGTACAATATCAAACGGAAATATCGGGTTCGTCGATGCCATTATATTCATAAAAAGGTCACATCGCATCGTTTGATCGTTTATTTTAACGAATATTTATCATTATATTCACTTCAATATTCTCTAAATTATACACATTTTTAAAATGAATGCATCGGGAGCAAAATTTAAAATATTCTCTCGTTATTTATTATTATTTCGAATCTTCTACCATTTAAACAATTTATAGATATATAGGTAATTAATTTTTATTGTACTATAAATTCTGAAAAATTTAAATAATTGAATACACGAGTTAGGAAAAATACAATTCAATCAAATACAAAGTGATCTTAATCCTTGAAAGTCGATTATATTTGCAGTACCAAGCACTAAAATTATACTAACGGCTAAATAAACCAACTTTATCACAATATTATTATTATTTTAGCATTTAAGAGAATGACGACAAGTAATTAATTTTTATAGTACGATAAATATTTAAATATTTAAATAAGGATTCCACAATGATTGAATACCCACGACTGGCATGTGTAAGGCGACCGTAATCCTTGAGAGTGGATAATATGTGCAGTGGCGAGCAGCGCATTAACACATTGTCCCATGTTGATCAAAATAAAACTATTTGGAGACCTCTATAAATTGCTGCGAAGGATCTTTTTATAAATAAATTATAACCCACACGAGTAGAAAGATAAATCTCGAATACAAAATTCCCTTTTGACGAAATGCTGAGTATAACCGTAGCCAAAGGAAATATAAATGCTGTCCAAAGGCGAATATGCGGCAATCCCTCACACAAGTGGGTAAGACGACTTGAATTTTTAATGTTACACTCAGACCGTTGCAAACCGTAACAGTTTTCTTGTCATTGGTGGAGTGGAGATGTGAAATAAATTTTGCAGAGTGGCCCCATCTTTTCGTCTGACATCAATCTTTAATGTGAACACGGGGTACACTCCATACGTGGCGTGTCTAATACTATTTGTGTACAAAGTATGAAGCTTTTACTTTGAAACCCAGCATAGTACGGATGACTGGATGGGCCGTTCGCGTCATAATAATATTGGTATTTAATAAGCGTACCCGTGGGGTAGCCGCCACTCAGTAGACCCGTGAAGTTACGTGCGCTGTAGATAATAAGTAAATTGGAATCGTCATGATGTAGGTAGAAACCGTTCACCTTGACGGCGTCAATTACCTTCCTCATAGCGGCCGATAAAATAATGACAACACTAAAACAATAGTTGTATTAGTTTTTATTTTTCGCCGCTGTCGAAGGCCATGTTCAACAATACACAAAACAAAGTTGAAGCAATTCGTCTCGCCATATAATTTCAGTAATCAAACGCCACGTCACAACGAGGCGCGGTCCGGAATCGATTAAGCGTTCCATTTCCGGTGTTTTTATAGGGAATAATTATTGGAAAACTGATCAAATAATCAAGGACTGCTAGTTTCCGTCGTTCTACCGAGATATTATGAAGAAAGAAATCAACTCATAGAGCTGTGGATAATCTGTGGATACAGTCAACTGTGACCGCTTCCTCGATAGATTTTATTTCTTATTTGATAATTTGTTTTTATGTTCAACGTGACGGTATAGTTTTTCCTTATCGATGAGCGTGGTCGTGCTCGTCTTGTTGGGCACGGGCCCACTGCCCGCTGCCGCACCGCACCTGCCAGATGAAAGCACCGGTGCTTTAATTATTATCTTGTTTTTGTGCGATTTAATATTGCGACTAGGGAAGTAGATCACCTCGTTGATTACGACAATCTCTTTGTTATAGTTTTTAAACTCTATGCACTGAAGCGTTGCACTATTTTTGTATTGATCACTTATTTATGTTGATTCGTCGTCAATATGAAAGTATTTTATAAATATAATTATGAAACGTGATTTGAATGTTGCACAAGTACAATAGGTTATATAATCAGGTGTCTCGTTGTTATATTGTGATAAAGTAGTTTTAGTAGATTGCCTAATATGTAATTTATCATTATGTTATAATAAAAGCCGGTATTTGAATAGAAGCGCTACGGGCCGGCGCGAGTACAACGGGATGTAAGGTTTCCCACCCATTTACACCGACCGAGTTTATTTTAAATTGTAAATCTATTATAAAAATTACAATTATACCCTATTAAAATTGTGTTCATTGTTTGTTTATACGTATATTACACCAGGTTGTTGTGTATTGTGTGTTTCTGTTATGAAAACTATATACATAGGTAAACTAAAAAAGGGTTTTATAGTTTGTAAAAAGCCTCCTTCACATTTATTTTGCGACTGGCGTCGTGACTAATTATCACAATATATTGACTACTTTCAGTTGACTCAGAATATATAAAGATTACATGAGGCGAAGGTTATGTTTAAAATAAAAGTGAAGATAACACCTGTTAATCACTCGCAAGCTTTAAGTGATAAAACTATAAACCGTGTATATTGTTGTACTTAATCACTTATTTATGGTAGATGTATAATAGACATTAAGTAGAGGATGAGGATACTCATAATTTACACATCATTTGACGGATCAACTAATTTGACATCAAGTCATAAGTGCATTTATGATGACACGTAGATGGCGCGAGGCGCGCGAGTATCATAAAAGTACCTGTATCAGCCGGCGTTGATGTGGTTAGTGAGTGACAACCACGAACGAACACGTTGCTAATGGACTATTAACCTCCTGCCGCTAATTATTAATATTTTATTTTTATAGCTGCCTCTGTCCAAATTTAACGACCACTTTCCGGTTCTCGTATACAGTTGATATTTTGAAATGCTAATATTTGCTTAGCGTTGATTGAAAGGTCAACGGTTTTGTCAACGGTATTGCTTTAACAGGCCCTATTAACTCGTCGCAATATAGAATTACAAAATCGTATCGTATTATGTTTCGATGGAGATATGACGATATGCCTCGTGTTTTGTTATTAATATTAATTTTAATATATAATGTGTGTGAAATATGATATGTTCTGACATATTCAAATGTTAAATGTTAATGTTGTCATAACTCGATTAATAAAACGATATCTCTCATCTAGAAATGGAAGCGACGAGCGGTGAACATATTTGTGTTATTTGTTATACGCTGTTTAACACACGTCCTAAATCATTTTCGTGCATGATCCGTCAAACTTATCCCAAATGTCAAGGGTTGACAGCAGTTCGTGGCATCCGTTCCGGCCGCCGGATAAACCATCACAATATGGGCCAACTCGACCGTTATTCTCAAAATATGTTCTGTGGCGTCCGCATAGAGCTCGTTTTGTGGATAGTTTACACCTTACACATATTGCTTTTCTAGTACCGGATAATTTTACTGACACTTTTCGAAAAGCTCAATATGGCCATTTGTTGTTCTAAATAATAACTTAGACTGCTAGGATTAGAGTTGGTTTTCGTCTGGATACTAATATCATAAGTTCGACAACGGAAGGAATAGCTCAGTGTGTGGCTGTGCATTTGTGTTATTAAATGATTTATGAAGCAGGATTACTGGGATCGTGGTACGTCGAACAATTTTGTGAGTTATTTGAAGGGTTATTGAGTATAATTTCGGTTGTGAAATGAGCTTGTTAATCATGCACGGTAGCCGTGTGTTGATCTCGGTGTAATTGAGTTAACTGACGCACTGATGACTTATTTGACAGAGTGAGTCGTATGTTTTACCGTTGTGTATTATCATAATCTTTGAAGGATTAGTTCATGTGTTTATTATTCGTGTGTTATGGTTTATGAAGTCAGTTTTAATTAGGTTTTTATTATTGTTAGCCGTGAAATTGAGTCACTGGAGACGTGATATGCACGATTGAATTAGTTAATTACAGTCGTGATTTGACTAAATAATTGTAATTGTTAAATTTTCGTTTAGATTTGAATTAATAAAACCAAATACTTTATTCGCTTTCTATAAGTTGAACCTACCAAAAATTAAATATATCGGCTACCTGCATTTCATTATTTCTTAGTCTTAACTTATTCCGAAAGCAGCTGTTTTTATAAAAGCAAGAGGTTTAAAAGTATAAGAGTAAAGGCAGAGATTGTCACGCAATAACTACTGTATATTATAAATATTCGATTCGATATATCCCGGTATCGATTCATCTGTGGCGCATTATGTTTCCACATCGAGATATCAAATTGATAAGTGAGGCACATTGGCGGCGGGCGGCGGCGGGCGGGCGAGGCATTATGAAATTGGCCGTACGTTAGATGCCGTTACTTCCGATAAAATATAACCGGCTCGGACGCTCATATCTGTCGAACGTACCGCTGAACCTTTACTAGTGTACTCACGTCCCAACACAACCATCATTTTAGCTTATTAGATAATCAATAACGCGCCTATAGCTTACCTGTTAATAGTTATGACACAACAGGTTGAACAACACGTGATTTATGTGTACAAGATAAGATACGAAAAATTGTTTTCCCTGAAACCTGATGTAACATGGAGGTGAAAGTTAAAGGTATTAAAATTAGACAATTATGTCCACGTGTGTTGCATATAAACACATTAAGCATGTCATCTTCATGGGAACCGAACTTTGTTACAACATTTTAGGTTGATGGCAAAGTAGGTTAGGGGACTGCTTCGTAAGTGCCAAAGCGCGTAGCACAGGTTCAATTTGTTTAAGATATCTTGTACATATTATAGGTGCTCCTTCTATTACTGTTATGAAAGTTCGCCACAAAAACTATGATTATCTGTGACTTTAAAAAATTATATCCATTATTGGTTATCACGGGCGTTCATATTTTAATATAATAGAGATAAAAGATATTTGCTTGCAAGGGTTGGCGTAAAGGGGTTTCCCGATATCCGTATCCGAAAACTTATGGTGTCCGGATTGTTATGGAAAGCATTAAAATTACGCATGAGATGTCGCAGGGGAACTTTGAGTAAACTTTTTAGGCTCCCGTGTTTTCTGTTGCGTTAGGGGAATATTTATTTTTACTGAGTAGAATGTAACATGAGCTGAAGGAAATATATCGTTCTATCTAAGCAACTATTTATATATATATATATGTATATATATACTCCTATAATATTCTAAGTGAAAAGTAAGTAATTACGGTTCAGGTAGTTAATTATGCATTACTACAACACACAATCTAGTTATTTCTGTATTCGTAACTTGGTAAGGTTTGTAAATCCTGAAATGGTAATGTATTTAGTATTTAAGTGAACGGGCTGTCAGAGTGGGTAGGACTCTGGCAACCGCCGGAATTAATGTCTTTAAGCAGGAGCCTTACTTAAAAATATATGTAATTGTGCTAAATGAGTAATAAGTACTAATGATTTCGACGATCCCAACTATGTTAGTTGTATATTATTTGTTTACTTTGCACTAATGCGATTCGTGTCAAAGTTCAGTTAATAGAATTGGTATGCGTAATATTTTGTGAATGCGAAATTAGCCGGGACTAAGCCGATTAACACATGTGATTCCTCTTTCGTGTGTTGTTTATATGAAAATTGTCTGTCTCAAACTCAATTATTTCATTATCGATTAAATTATTATTTGAAAACAAAATATGACAGTCACGCTGGCGTGTTGTGTGTTAATTTTACTAGGTTATGGATCTATTATGATCGTGCGTCTTAAACTCAGTTTGTGTATTGACTAGTTTTTATAAGCGGCTAAAGTATCACCATCGACTAAACCGATTGCCTATGTCACACATCTAATATGTGCGACTTAAGCAATCGGTTTAGCCGATGCACTATCGGTCGATTTAAATATTTTATAATTTCTTAAATTAATTCAGATATCTTTGCATTTAATATTCTCGAATGGTAGTGGATGTTCTCAGTGGAAGATGACGACATCTACTTCCTATTATTAGTCTCGGACATAAGTAGGATGCGTCAGCCACACCGCAAAAACTATGTTATTATTTAATTAGCTCGTTGTAGGTGATTCTTTATACATCTAAGTGATTTATTTTGGAGATCTGTTATAAAATATGTGAACATACACTTTGCATAACAAGTTACGTGGCACTAATTATATAAAATTGGCTATTAGATAGTTAAGCTAATGCTTGAGGAGTGCGGGCAGTACGAGTATATCGTAATGAATAAAAGTGGTATCAGTGGCCGGCGTCGTATCTCTCACAACATGTGATGCGGTGCAGTACATCGTGGCTCGTAGGGGTTGCGAGTGGGGCAGGGGGGCAGATAGTCGGCGTAAGGTCAGAGATTTATGTTCTCATAACGCGCCGTTCCTCGCCCGCCAAACGTTCAAACGTATTGATTTCATTTCCAACATTCATTTTTAAATAGCACTGCTCTTTTAACCGCTACGAAGCTCTACGAGTTATGTTTGCTTAGCCACTAAACTACAAACTTAAAGGCAGATGGTATGATCTTGCGGAATCTAATCAGCCCATGTTGGATCCAAGGGTCGATAAAAATTGTGAAACATTACACATATAAAGCTTTTTATTATTTTAAATGTTGGTTATCGCACTAGAGAATAATCACAGTATTTTAAAAGAGATAAAAGTAAACTTAAGGTTTTAATTTTATCCAGACTTAACAAATTAATATTTTTTGTTATAAAATGTTAATTTATAGCTAGAATATTTCTTTTATAAATGTGCAGGCTCAAGCTTATAACAAACTGGCTTAGCTAAGATTGCGCATACGACTCAGCGTGAAGACCCGTGTTCAATTCTTAGGTCAAGCAAAGCGATATTTGTTATTTCACAAATTAAATTCTCAGAAGTACGAAGCTTATTATGTGGGAAATAATACGTAGTGGGTGATTTATAAGAGTGAGTCGAAGTAGGTACCTATGTGAGTTTATTTAAAACTAGCATTTCACCGCGGCTTTGGCTGCATTAAGAACTTCTTGACAGAAATTCTTGATAAATTGCTACTAAGAAATTCTTGACGGAAAATCTTAGTAACGTTTTCCAAGCGCGACCCGGGCATCGAACCCGAGACTTCATGATCCGCAGTCATATTATACACTACCACTGGACCAACGAGGCAGTTAACAGTTTAAAACTAGTACATATAGACAAAGATGCAATTAGACACAATTATATCCAATTAACAAATACCCGGAACAACTTATCCGCGGAACATATACATACATATATTATAGTGTGGGACGAAAGCCGTTCAAACCTCGGCATCTTCAGTGCATTATAAGCATAATAGTTTTAACAAGTTGGCTTCCAAATGCATTCTTAATTGTAATGGTTTATTAGAATATTATAGTAATGTGACGAGTGATTGGAAAAGAAAGTTTAAAAGAGGTATTTATGTGACCCACTTTGGTAAATATAAAATTAATATACAGCCGTGGGTAATAAAACAAAAATTTATTCATCTCACAGATTGTTGTTGGAATGCGGCTAAGAGATAACAAATGTAGATTAGATGCCAAGACAGATTAAAATATGAATTATTTGGACAAATATAAAAGATGGATATTAATTTTAATTAATAGAAGACTTAATTTGACATTTAGCTGTCAGAGCGAAAGGGCAGGCTGACTTTGTCTATAATTTATGAGTAATTTGATTATTTTAAAGTAATAAAATTGGAACATCAACGGTGTAATCGTTTGCATAATGAGGCAGACATATACGTGCAACTATTCATAGATATAGTTATAAACGTGGCTATAATATTTTATCTAATTAATTATTCAAAGAATAAGAGTTTGTTGAACATATACGTTATAGTTCTGAGTGTTACAACGTCGCACCTAATTATATACTAATTGGTGTTTCTGTACATATATAAAGACTACGACGCTGAACATTTTTGTATAAAATTTCGTATAGAAAGGTGATTGACTTCTAGAAAAATAACGTAAAATTGTCGATAAAATAAGGGAAGGAAATGTGAGGTAACAAATAATTCTACGTTAATTTAAAGATGTGCACAATTACATTCAAATCATATTCGAATGCGTTACAGTAAACTAGTACGTGCGTTACGTTCTTGACCGTGTAGAATAACTATCGCGTTGTACACAGCTACACACTATTCGCTATTAGTATTCGAATATAACCAATTTTGATTTTGTTTCGAATGCAATTTTGTGCATCACTACTTCGTTCGTTGATATAGACAGGACTTAATTACTGGATATAGTGTAATAACTTTTAATTTAATTTATAATGTCTTTATTTATGCGTTTATAATTAATTTGTATGCTTATAAATCTGCGTCATTGTTATTATTATAATTCCATACATTTTTTGCCGTGTCATTGATATAATGATACAGCAAATAATCATAATTTGACGTTTGTCGGTGACTAGATTTTGCCCGCGGCTTCGCTCGTGTTAATACATATTTTATCAATACTTTTTATCCCTCGGGTACAGTTCTTTTATTTGAATGACCTTATGTTCTTTTCTGTAGGTACCCCTGAAATCGTGTATGCGAAGTTTCATGATGATTGGTCGAGTAGTTAAGGCTTGAAAGAAACAAACAAACAGATAAACTGATTTCACATTTATAATATTAGTTATGATTAGGTAGGATTTCAAGTTGTATTCAAAAATTAATATATTGCATGCTGATTATGTGTTACGTTTTTATTACATTTTTTAAATAATTTTATTAAGAAAGAAGTTATTTGTATCTAAAGACAAGTCAGGCATTGTGAATTTCAGCATGTAGGTTCCTCCTTTATACTGTATTATCTTATCATAAACTTGTAATAATTGTAAGGAGTTTTATTATTTGATTTGTAATAAAGTAATTATTACTATTATATTAGATGGTTTCGTTGCAGCCATGTCATAAGAAAGCGCCTATGCTAGGTTCACGTGGATCCAAGTTTGATTGACAACTGGGGTATAATTTTTGTGTGAGGTAAATTTCAGTAACAGCACACATCGGGCAATATGCCTCAACATCGCCTCAGCTGCTATGAGGATGGTGTGGAGGCCACTGCTCTTCGACCACATAACTGCTTACCATCAGGCAGATAGTGGCCATTTTGATGAGCAAAATTTAAAAAAAGATGATATCCTTTGTACCTTGGACTTCAAACGTGGCAGCGAAAGGTAATTACTATATTACATCGTCTATTAAAGCATGCGCTTATACATATACATAGGTATATCTGCACGTACAATTTGTTCATGTAGTATAAAACCTGTCATAAGTGAAATTAATATTATTCGACTAGAAACTAGTCAGGCCAATGTCAATCAAACATTTAAATCAAAATCTACATACTTCTCTCATATATTGCTCTATTAGTTTCTGCTCGGAGTTCGCTTGCTTGGTATCAATCAAATCAAATCTGGATTTTAGCACTGTTTAAAAGTTTGAATAGAAATACTTTTAGAGCAAATTTTCAACCATAGATCTGAAACATGTGTGTCTTGTACACATCTACTACTTTTTGTATTCATATCAACGAGAGCAAAGCCTCACAGCCAGCAGGTAATGAGTTTCTTATTTCACATTGTGCATCAAATATATAATTTCATAACTACGCACCACATATTTAACATATTTTACTTTTAAAAACTAAGCAACTCTTATTCCTTTGAAGTATAACTTAGAAGCAATACTTACTTACGTAATGTATAGGTACCTAATAATGCGCGGCAATTAAACATTATGAGTTGCCTATTCTTTTCAACGCGATGAATAAACAAACAAAACACACGCGCATATATGTATAATATTATAGCTAAGGTGACCGCAATTCAACATATTTTTATTAATATTTAAATATGGTTGTGAATTAATATCGTGTATATTTTAGACATTAAAACAAGATCGAACTGATAACGCTATAAATATCAATTTATATGTCGTTGAAAGTTGTAATCGATGGCTTAAAAAATCAGTCAGTCATGTTATTCATTACAACATTACTCTAGATACGACGCGAGTGGTCCGCACACGGCACAAGTGAGCGCGGATGCCGTTGACACCGAAACGTTTTGTTTGTCTGTAAGTTGTCGGTGTGCGCGTGCGCCTATCGCAAGTAACTAAAAAGGTGTCGTTAGTAATGGTTTTTGAAACATCATAAAGATGTCATGGTGGCTGTTACCTGATTGTGGCTATCGGTGCGGCGTAATAGGGCGCGCGTAAAGTTAGTCGCGAGATACCGCCGTGCGTTGAGGAATCTTTACGGACTCACTTTTGAACACGGCTCAATAATTAAACTTCAAGTATAAATGAACGGTTTTAGAAGTACTTTCAGTCACATCATTTTATTCAGGATATATGTAGTAGTATTAATTTATACATATCAGCTAATACGTACCAGTTTTAGCTTGCATATTAAATATTTTCAAATATTTTTATTTCAAGCATCCGACACTAAATTGAACCAATCGCTGACTCCAGTTTATCTCCGAATTATATCATACCTATTCGTTAAGACGGTTGTAAATTATTTTTTGATACATTGTAATGTCCATATATGGGACCAATGCTACTATCATTGATCTGCGTTTTATAATAACCATGTTGGAATATAGTTTAATACTTAAGTTGACAGTAAATATACTGTTTTTGTATTTTGATTATAAACTCGTATCTGTTTTAGTTATACTTACAACATACAGACAGACAGACAGACAGATGTTACGGAGACTAACAACTGTTTTCCAGAGAGTTAACGACTACGCAATGACACTTGCTACTATTCTTAATTATATATTTTATTAGATTATATAATTTCTTATTCAATCTTTGGTTATCCATTCTTCCTGTAAGACTTCAAGTATTTTAAGGTTGCTTCATCTGTCCACTAGCAAGGAGTCTAGTCTAAACGAAATCCATTCTTTGTATTCACAAAAAAAGATCATGGATGTAATAAAATAACATTTCGTTGACAGACATTTTTGATCGTTACGATTGCATTAACCTCAGATATTATACTAAAGCATTAACATAAATATGCGAAGGATCTTGTCTATGCATTTCTGTCAAATAAATAATGTATTTCTGTCAAGAAACACGTAGTACTAAAACGTAGTCCGCAACTGTGTCTAGTGGATGGTTAAAGGCTCGGCCATTGTTACACAGGACCTTAACATGACTGGTGAGATGTTGGTGGACCTACACACCTAAGCAAATCTTGCTGAAGGAAACAGACGCGATGATATGTTATTACAATATACTTGGTGTGATACAAACCTTGTACATACTATTGACTATGGACTGCACAGATTGCGTAGAGGTTTGAGTGGACGTCGCGGCACTGCCGCTATGCTGAATGATGTGAGTTTAGATCAGATATTTAACGAAAAATGTATGTGACCTACAAATGGTTGTGCCGAGTTTGGGTGTACTTTGAGTTCGATGCTTCAATATTTGTGAAGTGCCCTGTGATGGGAGAATACACGAATTATTCCTAAGGATAACAGCACGGGTGTTGACTTTTGAAAAATAAATTTATATTACGTAATTAGCTTGCTTGTAAATATTTATTTTAGAAACTATATCTAGGTTTGCAATCTATATCATGCGATGGGCTGTATATTTGGGTATTCAAACGACAATCTATATGTTTTATAAAATATAGCATATTGTTAACAAGGTTACGTAATTATTTATTCCGTGAGTCCGGTTTGTCAGCTCTTCGTTCAAACAGTTTTAATCATAACGTGCAGAGGTTGAAGTTATTGTAGCGTATAATGAGAGAGGAATATTGTAATTCGATAATACAGTTAATGTGTACCGGTTTTATGAGTTATGTTCATGTTCTATGCATATTATTAGTTTATTGCCCAAGCCTTCTATATATTATGCGAGTAAGGAAGACAACATTAAATGGTTATGATAGACCAAGTGGGTATATGTATTAAACATGTAGTATAAGTCATTCTATCCAGCTTTATAAATATCATGTTTAAAATACCGTTCAACTAATTATACACCAAAATTCATCGTGATATGTAGGTGTAAATGTGTTATCGAATACTGTATTGTATGTATCTTTATTATAATTTGTATCTATTTTATAGCCGTCAAAATAATTGTACCGCTCGCACATCAAACGTACACTCATTTTTAGCAGTTGTATTTGGAAATAAGACAATAAATATTCAGTATGATTAAAAATCTAATAAAACAATACGCAACAAAATTAGTATCAGCTGAACATGGCGCTGACTGTACCCAACTTTTAATCACTTCATAAGTCACCGGCTAAGCATTGTGGTCTGTTATCTGGTAATTTTTGATAGCCACCACACACTTAACACTTGGAATTGTTTTCGATAGTTGTTTATTTATTTTAATGGCACCTCGGCCCTTAAAGAGCATTCCACTAATCAAGGGAAGTGCACTCTCAAATGAATATGATGTGCAGTAAAAGTAATTGGTAGTTATCTACCGGATGGTCTCGTACCTTCAGTACTGTGGACTTGTATGAAAATTCAGGAATTATCGCAAACAATACTAACACACTTTGTCAACGTAAAGACATAATCATAATAATATAATAAAAATGTCACTCTTGCAATATACTGTCTGCAATAACAAAGAATCGATCGCTGCATCCCTTGGCAATGTTTATGCTTGATTTGCCACTGCGATCTGCAAGCGGACATTTTAATTTATGCGCTAGAGAGATTGTTTGTTTTTATAGCAGTAGCCAGTTTTTGTATAACAAAAAACATGACTTCAATCGATCACGGAAGTTACGAAAAATTTGCTTTTGATAGAATAATAGATGTCTGCGATCGACGAGCGGTGATTGGAAGAGCAGAGAATTATTTTATTCAATATTGTTATACAGATAGTTTGGTAGACGTTACTCCATAATCTATGTAAGCGATCCAATGATTACAAAAACGTCATTCAACTGATACCCGAAACTAATAAATTTCATCCTGCAATAATTGGCTACGCCCGGAATTCTAATCTGCGCAGAGTGACTGAGCAAAAACCAAACACACAGTATTGCAGACTTTTTTCTTTCAATTAAAGCCTTTTATCTTCCGGATGATTTACGATGCTTTCGATAACATTCGGTTTAGGGAAATGAAACATGCTTAATTTGTTATCGATGTCGTTATTAAAACGTGAATACGTAGATACCTGAATATTTTTTTGTAGTTCCAACGTTCGTATAATTATTTTTATTTGGTTTATAATGAAAAGTCGACGATAACAATATCGATTGTTCATGGATCGAGCGGAAGTGGAAATTTGAACCTTGTCATGGCGAAGCGCCGACAACCGTGACTGATCCCACAAGCGTTTCACCTCACATTTGCTTTTTGTATTGTTCTGTCTTTCAATAGCTGACCTAGAGATTTACTTAGAGTCACCATATTTATAAAAAAAATACTAATAGACTTATATAATTGTTTAGAGCCGAATGCTGTTTATCTTTTATATTCTTTCTGTAATGAATACATGGCACCAGAATGTATTTATGTTAATCTTCAGGATAGTTTGTTCACATGGCTAGTTTAAGCTTGTCAATGCAGAGATCATTGTAGTAATGTGTGCGCGGCGCAGGCGTGTCGGCACAAGGCTTATCTCGATGTTAGTATTCCGAGAACAGAGAGTCAGCTACCAAATATCATGACTGTCGTCTTACAAATGAGAAAATTTCGCTCTAATTATTTATGAATGTGTTATCGTCATATCGCTGGAGCTCACGATCCGGCCTCCGTGCGCACGACACGAGCAAAACCGCAATTAGCAAATGTGGCTTTCTTTGTTCTCGCTCGCACGTTTCGCCATCGTCCCTATCTACGACTATAAGTATGTATTGGAGAAGAGTAGTCAGCGATCGTTAATAAACCTCCATTACTTTCATTAAGGGATATCTGTGGACAGTCGCCGTATCGAGATGTCGGCCTGCCGTCATGCCATCGACACATAACGAAATTAAACGCGATGACGCTATCGAAGCGCGCGCATCGAGCGTTCGCTGCTCGTTCTTCGCCGCTATCCGCGCGCGCACTTAATTGCAAAATGCCAATGAATGTCGATAATATATTTTAATCGCGACACCGAGCACCGAACGCGACGTCATCTACGTAATCCTAAATCTCGTTATGGACACGACTCGAATACCTAGGCATCTGTTATAAATTACGTTTCAGATTATCGTATGATCCAATCGTAAATTAAGACAAGATACATAATTAAGGCGAATAAATAAAATGGTTGGCATTTCGACGGGAGCACGTTCGATTCTGCCTCCCGATATACTCTCCATTTTGAGCTATCAGACCCTTTTAATAAAGTGTAGTTTGATTCGTTACATTTAATTGCGATTCAATCGCCAACAATATTGAAGGAGCTCGAGGAGTGCGGAGGCGGGACGGGGTTCTGAATGTCACGACAAGATTTTTAATTACGTAGGAGATATCATCTAAGAACTGCGTCCCATACTATACGAGACACATCTTGAAATTACAATTCAATAATTATATTTGCGGCAGAAGTTAAAGAAGTACGTTTAATTAGTGACAGGTTTACTACAGGTTAGCACGAAGCGTTGGACAGTGAGTGAGGCGGGCGGCGCGGGCACGTGCGAGCGCGTTCGGCGCGGGCGCGGGCGCTGCCGGCGCGCCGCTCGGCGCAGCCCGCGCGGCCGCTCCGATATGATGCCCGGTTTATTTTCGTTCTTCTAATGCGTCTTCGCTGTCGTCCGGAGGACAATTAAAAATACAAAAAGTGAAACGTTTGTTTCAGACGTTCATTGTCTCCGTTATTAATAAATTCATTTTACTGAGTTGAAGTCGACGTGTATTTTATTCGCTTTAAGTGGTTTCACATTGTTTTATATTTATGTGCGGTTATTTTTGGTACAGACATTATAATGCAGTTTGTGGGGGAACATGTAAAACGGCTCACTCTTGCTCCATTAGGGATATTTGAAACTTTGAGAGTGCACTCATAAATTCGCTTTTGTTGGTAATAACATGTGCTAAGAATAGCACTCTATTGTTATGATATTTACTTTAAACTAGCTGAACATGTCTCTTCTCGTGTCGTTCTGTTCTCGTTATAAATATTCACCGGATAGCATCTGACAGTGAATATATTTAAAAAATGTTCATATACAAAGTTGGAACAACTCGCTCAGGGTTGGTATGCTTAACGACTCGCATTCGGAACTAATCACATATAGAGCTAAATTTATGCATTTTAGTTTTGAAAAAAGTTCAGCCATGTTATAATAAAAAGTGTATTTACTTTTATTTAAGTGTATTTATTGGCAAAAATTAATTGTGTACCGTTTATCTTTTGCTGGTAATTAAGACTTGTCAATGGTATTTACAATATTGTCTTATATTTAAAGCAAGTGTAAGTAAGTTTCGAGGCAACATGTAATTTGGTATATGTGTGATTGTGTCGATAAATAAAACTTACATTATCTTTGCCAGATCATAGATACTTCCATATATAATAGTTTTGTGGAAGACCGACCGTCTTGACTGGTGGTCTAAAGGCGTAAGAGGTTCTTGCGATTGGATAGTACCAGGTTAATTTGCCGGTTCAGACAAAGTGTCATTGAGTATTCTTTTGTTAGGTGGTCAGTTTTGTTAGCCAGTAGAGGGCCTATTGCTCCCGTATACTTAATACGGGAGCAATAGGCCCTCTACTGGCTACGTGAAAGCGAATGAACTGATGGCATGAGGAGCCGATCTGCAGACGTTTGCCAAAATCTTGAAAGATTTTAAATAATCTAAATATATAATCATCATGACAGTTAGGTATATCAGAAAAATAATGTTAATGTATATTTGCTTATTATTTTTAAATATTCACACTATGATGATACCTCCAGACCGATTTCGGTCACGGCGACTGCTTCATCTCCGTGGAGAGAGTTGACATTGATGTGCTCTCAAGTGACAGTTGTAGTCAACCTTTAAACCAAAAAATAAAAACAGAACACAAAATATGGTGTACCTATATTTTCTGTACGGCATATCTAGTACCCGATATTTTAATTAAATAACATAGAAAATAAAAACAAAATATATTTAATTATTTAATATTCAGACTCGATAAAGACACACTTTTGTATAATATTTTTTTTTAATATTTTAAGAAATCGAACAATTATTGCTATGCTTAACATCAGATAATCTTAGGAATAGATAGTTGTGCAACTATCCTTTTTAATACAGTATTAGTAAGTAACGATATTTATTACCTACTAAATTTATAGCAAAATAAATCAGATATTCAAGTACATATCGGAGAAGCACAGCAAACAGTTTCACAGCGTTTTAAGGAGGCTTTGTGCTCTTAGCAATGGGATTGTTAGGTTTCTAGCAGATGTGCATTCTGGATTCTGAAAAATCCGGTAGCTTCTGGCGATTAAGCGATTCATTCTTTGAAGACTGTCGAATACGGTAGTGAGAGCTATGAGTAGCGATAATGATGATGTTGCTAGCATTCAAAAGATGCGGTAAGCGCTTGCCATCAAGCGCACTGTATATTTAGTTGCCAGTTTAATCCTAACTTGATTACTATAATTGCGTATGCGAGTTTGTTTAACGCTTTCACGGCTTAACTACTCGACCGATCTTTTTGAAATGCCGCCTACACGTTGTCAGGTGTACAGAAAGGACTCAAGACATATTTCATCCAAAAAATAACTGTTCCTAAAGTATAGAAATTAATTACCAAAATATAGATTAACGCGAGCAAAATCGCGCGCAAAATCTAGTAAACGTGAAGGTTAGCAATTGGCTTCACCTACTCAATACATAGATAGAAGATTCTAAATAAATTCTTATATTTACATAATGCTATATCTCTAACAGTTGTCGAAGATTTTGTGTTTATAAACGTATCAGCTTGGAACACCAATAGTTTAAGCTGTGTGTTATTGTGTAGGAGTAAAATATTTAAATCGACTCACACATCGAGCGCTCTCCAATTACATTGACTTTACTTGTAAGCTATTCAAATTAAAGATCACCGATTGTTAGCGTAGTAAAGTAACAATTCTTGATAAGCTCTTACGTTGGTATTTGATAGCCACGTCTGTTCAGTGGCAGGAGCTTTGAGTTTGATTGCCAGTTTAGGAAAATGATTATTTGGTTTTACAGCAATACAAAGAGTGAAACATTAGAAGAAGTGCTGTCGGTCCCTACTAGAATAAACGGCAATTACAGTCTAGCTGATTATGACAAGCGGGCAATATTTGGCAAATTTTGGATAGGAACACACAAGACAGTAAAAAATTATACCACCTTTTAAATTCTGCTCGAACAGCAAGAAAAGTACATCAGACTTTTCTTGCTGTTCTCTAAATTCCTTAAAGAAATTAGAAGTTAGAGACAGCTTGCCTGTAAATTCATAAGAGAGTTTCCTTTAACACGGCAGTTTTTAAACATAAACTAGAAAGGAAAATGTAAAAGTATGTCACAATGAAATATGAGGCTATTCTGTTGTCCTAAACAGTAAGAGCGAGGCACGTCCTCTGTCTCACTACCACTGCATTTACTTTACTGCTCTGATATTTTACAGGTAGTGCTCTTAACTTCCATACGTCCCGCTTTTATAGTGCGCTCTACGCCTTATGGGCTAATGTCACGTGATCCACTGATTTCTACCTCCACTCCACAAAGCATTCCATTTGTGTTGTGCAAGATAATGTACCAAACATTTGTCTTGTTTATTAAAAGCTTTTGATTTAATTAGATGAAATAGATGTCACGAACTTTTACAAGTTTATTTCCATATGCTAACAAAGCTTAGAAAATGATTCATTCATTGACCTGGCTCAGTTTGACTTTAGCTTTGTGTAGCGATATCCATATTAATGTTATCCAGTTTGTGGCTTTATTTTGTAATGAAAACAGCGTTATATTCACACAAAAGGGCATGGACATTCCTCATAAATTTTCCATTAAAAAAGATAGAGAGGCTACGCAACAAAGTGAAACAAGATCCACTCTACTAATCCTACAAAAGCGAGCCTTGTTACCCTTCAAATTTATTTATAAGAAAACTCTCGGACAAGTCGTTAATACCTATAAAGTAGGGGCGAGAGAGGCGCGAGCGAGTTTATAACTCACGTACCGAACTTTACTCGCCGACACATAAAATAATAGGTGTAAAAACTTACACGGGAATGTACTCAGTGAGCGAACGAGCCGCGAGATGGACGGCGCCCTCGCAGGATACTCCGAGCGAGGACCTCGCTACACATTCATGTACCACCACCTAATACCCGCACAAATATTATCCTAGCCGGTCGCCACAACAATGCACTTATCTATTTTATAAAAACATGATCAATATTGGGGCTTCGGTTCGCTTCGAAACGTTAATCAGTACAATAGGGTCTGCATAAGAAACATATTATCTTGCATAAATCATGTTAATGAGCACCTTTCGAGCATTTCGTATCGCCATTAATTCAGATATCACTGCGGAAACAAACGTCGGTTTATCCCGCCATCTGTGGCGCATGCGCGCACCGGTAATCGTTAACCCCGAGGTGATATTATTTTGAATATCCATTTCCTTTTACATTATTATTCAAATCATCCTTAAGCGGGGGTTCTAGAGTCCAGTTTACATAATTTTACTTTGTTACCTAAGCATAAAGATGTATGACACGAATTTGAATTCGGAACAGATATTGTAGTGGAGCCGCGGGCGACGGGCACGTGCGTACGCGCACCTTGCACAACATTCGGCCTCAACATAAAATTAAGTAGTATTTTATTTATAGTGCATTGTATTACGCTATTTATAGTGGTGTCAGGCGCTCGAGAACTTGTAGGAATCCTCTCAATACCCTATTTACTTAAGTAAGGAAGATCTTTTTCTCAGTTTCGCGTTCAAATATGTTCAACGTTCTTAACAATATATAATCATGGGATACTACGAATACGTACTTAGTTAATCATGCATACTTTAAATTAGAAATAACTTTTAAAAATAAATTAATATGCAACAAAATCAAAGCTTAACAATAACACTATTAATTAACATTGTTGTGCGGCTGAGTACGACGTATGCGAACGAAGCAACGTCACATTTGTTTATGTGCATGTGTAAATATTATGTAGAAAAGCTCATTTTTAACATTCATGCGAACCAGTTATCCTTCCAGTGACCGAGGTCAATCAGCAACTATATCCAAACTATAAATTTCATTTAATAAGACACAAATCCAACTTTGTGCTCCTTTTTGAATCGCCAACCAAAGAAATTTAAATAAAACACTTTTATCAGATTCGACAGGTGGAGCTGTGTCCCTTGTTCTTTTTAACTTCGCTGTAGGTTAAGGATTAGCTAGTAACTAATCGATTCCCGATACGGAAGGGGAAGTGTTGTTTTATTAGTTTCATGATCTATTACTAGACGATGCAGTCCGTTTGACTTTTTAATGTACGACGCCGCGACGTAGACAAATGTTTTAATTCTTCCTTTGATATTCTTAACAGCTTGTACGTTAATTAACTGCTAATCAATTTTAAAATATTATCTTGAGATGTTCAAAATGATTCTGAAAATGGCTACTAGTGTCAGCTTGCGGTTTCACACGCATAAGTGACAGTCGGTCGGTTTCATACACGTCACTGTTGAAACTTGCATTTATGTATATTTAAATGCACAGACAAAATAGTATCCTACCACTTTTCACCAGCTATGTATGTGTTCTACGTAATTGAGGATGAAGGTACTGTTCTAGACTGCGTGCAGCTATTATGACTTAATAATAATAGTAATATCAATCCTGTATTAAACTCTCCCACTGCTGGACACGAACAACTTCTCAGTATGAGAAGGGTTACCATAGTCCACCATGCTGGCCCAGTGCGGGTTGGCATACTTCACATATCTTCGAGAACATTATGAAGAACTCTCAGACATCCAAGTTTCCTCACGATGACTTCCTTCACAGTCGACGACGTACGACTTATCTGATAGCAAATCCTAAAAAAGCTTTGCCCGATCTCATAATCTAACATCAGGGTTTGTATCGATTCCAATTCAGAAAAAAATTGCTTTACCGGTACGTTCCGACGCTATAAAGTATCAAACAAATAAACAGACTGCTTATATTAGGGACTGGCTGTTGCTTGAGATTATATTTGCATATACCAGTCCAATATAAGTAGATCTATAGTTTATCTATTCTAGTCTTTGTGACAATTTTATTATGCTTACTATAAGCATCAGCTTACATATTCGTCTTTATCGCATAAAGAAATTTACCGTACAAATGTTAAGTTTGTAGATGTTGATGTATTGGAGATAAAGAGAAAGACTCTGTGAATTAGTTATTATTGCGTCATTACCTATGTGCCGTGTGTGTAGTGGTGTAGATTCTTCGTGTACCGTGTATCGGTTAGGTCGCAAGTAAAAAAAACAATGATTCATCAGCCAATTGCTGGAATGCCAAATATAATTGAAAATCAATAGTGTCTAGCCGTCGGTAGGCAGCTGCATCCCAACTCCTCAAGGCGTTGAAGAATATAATAGAAAGCATATTCGTGAAGCAAGTTGTTTGTTATGCAAAATATGCGTGATTTCATTTTAATCAGTATTTGACAAATCCGAATTATTTAACGTAATTCATCAAATTTGGAATTGCTTTGTTTTGTTGCATGTCTTTGAGCTAAGTATGTTGGGTAAAACTAAGTTATCAAAAACAACAACAACACGTAATTAAAGGCGAAGTCATGCAACTAATCGTTCATAAGTGTTACTTTGTGACCTAAGTGAATAAATGATTTTTGACTTTGACTTTGACAATTCAAGAAGATATTAAAGAACTTAGCCTTCAACCCAAACTATATGAAAATTATTTAATGTGGATTACTAATAATTCCTCTAATTAGTAAATAACAAATAACATAATATTTTATCAAAATAAAAACTTAAATATAATTAAATTAGATATAAAAGAAAGGACAGTTGCATGGGCAGACGTAATAGGCGATCCCACTCTAAAAATATCTACAACAACGTTACAATTTTATTATAGTATAGATGAGATGGGCATAAATAACACAACACGAGAACGTTAATTAAATTGGTATAATTTCAAGATGTATTAAACCATTCCGAGTCAGAAATGTAGTTATAATATGGCTCTGTTTTTTACTTGGCGATGTTTTCAAATAGTCGAAAGTTAATTACCAGATGAAAAATGAAATAGTATACATAAATAACATCACATAAATACTATCGTACACTTGTTATCCTTTATTGGTCAAAGTATGTATATATTTAAATCTATAAATTAGGTATAATAAGCAGATATTAACAATATTATAATTTCGGTATGTCTATAGATAGGTACCTGGCACTTAATGTGAGACTTAAAAGCCTTTTTAAATCATTTACTAATTAAACTTTGTTATAAAGAATCATTTGAATTTTCACAGCTTAGAATACATTAAAATCGTGTAATTAAATACAAATGTCTTAATTATATATATTTGGTTTGCTTCAGAAGCATAAGTAAGAACAGGCGCAGATTTTTGACAACGCGTTCAGTAACGCCTAAGTATTTCGTAATGGCCTATGTAGCGCTGTTGGATGAATAATACTACAAATTCTGGAGCGCTCAGTCAAAGTATTATTAGTTATTCTAGAATAATAACAGGTGTATATATGTATTTTACAAAAAAGGTATTTGTTTTACAAACATGGTTTTACGAGGTATTTAACTCAATCAACAGTTCATTTGTGGGCTCCAAGGCAATTTGCATGTATTAAGGAGGTATACCTACTTAAATCATAAGATCTTATAATTTTATAAGTCATTAAAAGTAGTAGCAAGGTCGTTGGTATCAAAACAGTCATGCCGTAAACATATTTTTTTATTCAGCTAAGATGGTAAACAAGCGTAGTGGTGGTAAGTGGTCACCGTAGCCTATGGACGCCTGCAACACCAGAGGCATCACTTGCGCGTTGCCTACCCTTTAGAAAAGGAAGAAGAGCAAAAGCAAGTGGGAAGGAGAAGGAGCGGGCAGGGGGAAAGAGGGTGATACATTATATTGTATGCCAAGTATCAAACGGTATTTAGTGATGCCTACCAAAATCTTAAAATTACTTTTTGTTTTATACACAGTGGTCTCGGCAGCGCAGCCTTAGTGAATAGCGAAACCCGAGTCAAACAAAATGTTATTAGGTTTTTCAGTCTATACATTTTCAGGAGTAGCACGGCGTCTGGAAATCTGCTCGGTAGAGGGCAATAAGCGACCCTCCTATTACGTGGGACCTAAAATAAGCTTCTGTATGTCTGTTTTATACATATTTACCAAGTTATTTAATGATTTACCTTATATTTATACATATTTAAATATTCATCACAGTTCATCTTCTCTGTACATGAAAACGCACATAACTATTAATTGCAACTCCGTAGTCAACATAAGAATTTTCTTTTAAATTAATAATTCGTGAAAACGCTGACTTAATCATATTACATTATAAGTAGCCGCATAGATATTAGGCTGGAAAATCAATCGAGCGTTGCTGAGCATGCAAAAAAGTTGTTGTGTTGCCAGCGCAAGCGACAAACACTACTGATTCCGTTGTTTACAGAAAACCGCTACTTTAAGCAGTTTCACTAATCCTATCTTTTACTGTCATTATTTACAACAACAGCTCAAATATTGTAAACACTTACTACTTAATTTTTCTCTAATGGCTTTGGCGGTTTGGCAAAGATAAGTCAGGTCTTTGTCGTTTTGAATTTCGAATATGTTAGGTCCTATGACGAATAGTAGTCATTATTTCAGATAACTCTGTCCAAAAGACAGGTTCTTCATAATTCAAATAGTATTGCATTTTCTCTTTATGAAGTTCATGATTACGTTTCTATAGCATTGGCACTGCATATGACAGGCTACGGTATCTCCATATTACCAGGCATAGATACCTTTTTATTATTATAAGTTTACTTGTTATACTGCTACATGCATATGTTATATCTGCTCCCCTTTCTTCTTCCCTTCTTGTCATTTTCTATCTTTAACGATCTAGATCTAATTACTCCTGGATGCCCATAAGTAGAGGTAGCAAAACAAAAGTCAAGCAGCCTGATAAGCCGTCTTGATATTTTTTTAGGTTATTAATCGATATATTATTCACAAATTTTCATTCCTTCTAGAGACAGCCTTGCAAATATCCTAACAGAAAACTGTAACAGTACTATCGCGCGATTGGCAGTTGTACAAGCGCTTACAACCATGCCACTGGATCGACAATGCAGTTTATAGATGTAAATAATATTATTTAGACATTGGCTAATGCAAACGTCATACGTGGCTTTAAGCTTATATAAAATTAACAACATTTATTCTTATCAATATTATAAATAAATATGTGTTTTCTGTAATAAAGTTCATTCTTTTTAACACAGTTATATGATAATTATATTAATTTATTTATTTTACGTGAAATAGAACGACTTGCGTCAATTACACTTTCTAATCACGATAGTATAACATAAAATTAAAATTCAGCATTCACGCGTTCTGCTCACAATTCCTCATACATCCTAATATCTCTATTGGCCTTTTTATCTATTTAAGATGTTTTAAGCAATGTGTGATCGTTTTAAACACTTCTTGAAGTGACTATTTAGTCCAATTCTAGAGCGGCAAGATCAACCGCAAACAGAGCATACGTATATCGCGACTGATGGACTTGATGAAAGGTTGTCGCTTTCGTGCCTTTTGGTCCTCTTTTCGCCAAGCTTATCGAACCACGCTCTATCGTGGAGCTTCATGCTTTCCGTAATCAAGTTTCTCCACCAGTCCCTATCTTCTGCAAGCTTCTCTAATGCGCCATGCTCAATATTGAAAGAAGCTAAGTCAAATACAATACCATAATAATTAATGAATCGGTCCAATATTTATAATTCATATAGTATAATATTGTCTTATGTTTACGCGAATGTTATACATTGAAATTAAACACTTTATACGGTGTTTTAAAGTAAAATAAACAACGCGACAAAATCCGTATAAAGTGTTTAATTTCAATATTCATATAGTACGTAATAAGGACACTTTTTTTAATGTTGCTTTGGTATATTCATGCTCCAATGGCTGTTTTCAATATTCAATGTAGATATCTATTGTATTATATATATATTAGCTAATGTCAAACATGCTGATAAACATAATATTGACAGTCTGCACGTTACAAGAAAGCTGATAAGATTAGTGTTTAGTCCTTTAGTAACTATATCATTGTAACTGATAGTTTAGTGAGTTGTATAAATTTTTGCGTTCATAAATTATGCTAAGTTTCATGAATTGCTAGTAATCTTTGAAAATAAATATATAAAAAGTTTCGTGGCTATTTAAAAAGTACTTTAAGGGAAATTTTTGTTTCATTTTCATATTTTCAGGCATTTTACAGAACTTGCATTTATACAAATATACGAGCATTAAAATATATTTTAAAAATCCCAACTATATGCCATACTTTTCACTATCTGCACATACGTATATGTAGCTGTTAGGTTAGGTTATTTATGGCAACTTGATACTCATTATACACATGTCATCAAGAAACGTATATCCAATAAATAATTAAACCCAACCAGTTATAAGAAACATTTAAAATCATGGCGCGAAAATATACCCTACGCCAGAAAATTTCAGACAATGTCACATTGATAAAATTCGTCGTTATTTTATGCATAATTAACTGAAATAGGCTACGTCTGTCGAGGAGATAAATTGATAATTGGACTGATAAACAGTATTCAAATAATGGTTTTCCTTATAATCAGCATAGACGAAGGCGAGTCTTGGGAGCCAATCATATAACTTGTGGATAATAGCGGTGGAGGGCGACAGATTATTATTCATCATGTCTTAATCAAGCGCTGGCAGCCCACCCACGTTCCACGACGCTTACCATTTTCTCCACCATCGGCGCGACCATCGTCATACTAATTTATCAAACCTCCGGCTGCCAATACACTATGTGCAATAAATATTTAAGATTAATCTGATTGGACTTCTACCACTTGCTGGAATACTAATGCCTAACAGCACTCTCTGTTTGTGAAACAATGCCTAATAGGAAAACAGAACATTTGTTTCACGAGTTACATAGAAGGCAAATTATGTCAAACGGTGAAAGCTAGAATTCATAAAATAAGGGTTGAAACTGCTTAATAGTTATAATAATAATAAATACAGCATTAGATACTAAGGATGTGACGCAACTACTTTATAACGCTGAGGCGTCTAGTCTTCAAACGTTTCATACAGAATACCGTTTTTCAAAAAGAACTTTGTTTCCTCATTCCTTTCCGAAATAGTTTGTAAGATTATAACGTTATATTATTTAACCTCTTTGTTGTAAAGTTATTTTATTGAATTTCATTTTTTAAACATACCTACTTACATAGACAATTTACATTCATAGCAGTATCTACCCTATTGTATAGGAATTTCTCTTTTAATTATATGTGAACGTATACTGATTTTTAGATTCAGTTTAATTAGTACCACGTTCGTGGGCATAAATTTGCAAGAAATCATTATCTATTGTAATTTAATGAATAGCAATGAGATTCGCTCGGTGTAGTAATAGATTCGACCATTATTAGTCATAGATATTTACTTTAAAAGAAACTTACGTTTAAATATACATACATCAGCTTATATCTTGTTTATTGAGGCACAGTTGTATATGCATTATTGTCTAATATGCAAGCTAACAAAAAAGACCTTGTATCTAGTGCAAGGCTTGGATATTTATTATGTTCCTTCATTTTATCTGTCATGTTCAGATTCTACGTCACAGTAGGCGACCCTAAAGCCTTGCCATTTTCAGAGTTCTAGATAATTTGCAGCTAGACACATGGCAGAAATCCCATATCGGATCTCACAATCGGCAGTTACACTTATGTGATCGAACCAATAGAATGATTTAAATCACCTGTAATACGTGCCAGTCTGTTATATAGGTTTATTCGTCATGGAATTAATGATCTTCGCTGTCGACTCGTTGCTAGAAAACTGACAACATTATCATATGACATTTGTGTCACGATAGTTAGATTCAAGTATCACCCATAAGCGTATAGGTAATTCCTAAATTGTGCTTTAATACGTTGAATCATAAACAAAATCATCAGTCACAATCATAATTACAAACAGACAAGTACGTGTGTATGCCTTTGGAAGGTGGTATTCCCTATGCGAGATATGAATATAAAACAACGCTGCACTACTAATCGGTCAATGTCAAATCCGTACAACGGTTTACGCGTGATTGAATATCAAACATCAAAACGACTCTACAAACTTTCACTTTAAAATATGATAGTTTCTACTTTGAGTTCAGTATAGGTAACGAATCCTGTGTTATGAAGCTAGCCAATGCTGAAAACCAGCTGGACGAATACAGATTCGGAGCTAGGGTAGGTGGAATACCGTCTTAATCAAAGCCATTGTCGTGGTTTAATTGAGCTAAATAGAATCCCAGAAGCACCACGGAAATCAGTTATGAGCTTCCATCAACACAGTCGATCTAAGTTAAAAACGAAAATCCCAATAAGCATCCGAAAACCATCGAAAAGTAAGAAGGTATAGTAGTTTTATTTTCTCTCAACATTTATACGAGCTTGTCTCTAGTTAACTTAAAAAGTAATAGAAATAAATATAAAAGGCAGTTGTCAATTTTCCCAAACAGCCATTGAACGAATTCAGCGGTACACAAACGCTAGCTAATTCGCTTTAACAACGGGTATTAACAAGAGATTCGTTAGACTTATGCACCTATCGAGTTACAAATTGTATATCTAAGATCGATACCGACGTAATGAAGAGGGCTTAGCATTTAAATACATTTGCATATTAGACTGCGCTCGCTCTATCCGCTCTATCACAGTACTATGGTGGATTGTAGTGCACGGCGTACTGACCAATGCATTGATGAGTCCAGTTGCTAGTTGCTGATAACTTTGTGGGAACAATGTTCAAGTTCTTGTTTGAATCATTTATTGACTTTGCAGTAGGTTTAATTATGTTTTAACTTATTCATAAAATACGTCTCGTGGTGCGTGGTAGTTATGTTTTTTTTTTGTGTGAAGCTATTTTAGTATTCGTTTTTAACTTGATCACATTTTTTTATTCTATTTTAATACAAACAAAGGAATGTATCTTAATATGAATATGAATTAGTGCGCCTACGCCTGACGTGCGTAGCATGTGAAAATATAACGTAAATTATTACGTTATTAATAGCCATAAGTTTATTCTAGATCAAACTTATTGTATACAACATAAAGACATAGGATAAATTTATTAAAGTCTGTAATCTAAATCAGAACAAAGCCGACTCTCATATACATTGTTTCGATAAACACTCGTCCATACACAACATATGGCAAAACGTTAGCATGTAGAGATAACTCTAGTGGAAGCTAGGTCGCAGCGATGCGCGGCTCGATAGCGACACCAATTAATATGCAATGTCGTGGCACTCGTAAACTAGTCACGAACATATGCCAATATGTTGGTGCAGTTAGGCAAACGCTATTTGTATAATTCGGACGATTTACTTGCCGACCGCCATCTTGTCGATAGATATCGTGTACCATACTCATGTCATTTACATCCTTCTAATAGAAAAGAAAGCTACGCACTTTGAAGTAATGCTCAGTTAATAAGCGCGTATATTAATAGGTTTTTTGCTACGAAGTTGTTTCTTTTTAAAAGATTAATAGATAAAAGATGTTACAGATATCAATATATCAGCGCGAACATAAATTTTCAGCTTACGCAGAATTCTCAGAACATTAGTTCATCCATCTGTTATAACTATTTTAAAATTAATAGGTTCGTATTTATTCTGATATGAAATAATAGGGATTTATGTTCTACGAGAATGTGGTAGGTAACTAAATGTAAATTTTGTTAAAAACATCTTAATTTTGTTTATGTTATATACATGATTAGGAAAACTTATTCGTGTCAAAATAATTGAGTTAAACTGTATTTTTTCTGTTGGCATTTGTATGGGAGCGTATAAACGGCGCTGTAAAGAGCAAGCTATTTGCAAGTACCATCCCAATAATGCGTGTAATCACAGATAGTCCAGCGGCGCAGTGGAGTGCGAGCGTTATGGTAATGCAGTATCACACACATCGCAGTGTCGCGCCGGCGACGCGCGACGCCCTCTATCGGCGTCATCACCGCGGCGCCGGCGCCGGAGGCCGCGACCGTCCGTCATAAGCACCTCTACTCATTATCAATTACAAATTATTCATGCCCATATCGGTAATCGGAACTTACCCATTCGACGAAGGAGCCTGTTATGCAAACTCAACGCATCCGAAGGAATAATAATTTTCAATTAAAATTACATTACTTATAGCCGATCTACGATAAGAGTTTATCGATCGTAGATTATCCATTACGATAAGCTATGAATAATTGCAAAGAACGTAATTTACGTATCTACCACTACTCAGACGTCTTTGATGAGAACGAATCGCGACCGTGGAAAAGCTTTGAGTGAAGGTAGGCTATGTGTAAAAAGGTTGATGGTGGCACTGGCACGAAGCGTAGCCAAGTATAAGCAGGTAGGCCTCACTCGCTGACGTTAAAGCTCGGAACGCACAGCATAATAATTAGTCATTAGAAAGTAGGCAGCGAGGGAGAGCGTGGTGGGAGGCGGGAGGCAGGGGGCGGGGCTCGTCTGTTTCAGCTTATCTGAAATTACATCTTTTATGGGTATCCGCGATTATTCCGCGCTGCAGCGACTTGCGGCGCGTTAGTACCGCCTGGAAAACAACTCGCCATTACCATTGGTGTTCTACATAATCCCTACTATTGCTTTTTATTAGATTGTCTCTACTTTCGCTCCTCATTTATCTTTTTTGCCACACATTAGATTTAATGATAATGTACGCATTAAGCCGCCCTTTTTGTCAACTGTTCTTCGCATTTACAATGTCTTGTACCCTCTAGCATTTCTCTCGTTCCTTAATACTTACATATAAACCGAAATTTATTCACGGGTCTATAAGACAAGAATCTGGTAAATTCTAATATCCTTGTTTGTTACACAAAAGCGCTGCTTACAACAACAGACAAACAATTCAGTGGAGCTAACTTGAATTCATAATCAAGTAATTTATGTGCACGGCGAATAAATTAGCCGCTCGAGCCCGCGCGCCGCCCATAACTTACCCCAATAAATTGCCCAAAGCGGGCCAACTTCATTTTATCTCCAAATACTAATAAGTACTCGTACTACCTACGTACGCGGTTACGCGGCTCAATCGGCCTTTATTACGATTTTATTTTTACCATTCTGTAAATTTCTACCCGATATGAACGTTTTATGACGGCGCTACGCGATCGACACCCGATAAGCGTTGTATCGGCTGTAAACCGCCTCAAGTGCACGGAAAACTTAACGAAAATGTGACTTACAAGCGCTACAAATAGTATTACCTTTATTGTAATACTTTTTAGTGCTTTTAATACATGAAGCGGAAGGCCCGAGCAAGACGTTACGAAAACAAAACTGTTCCTTGTATACAGACAGCATTAAACAAATTTTCGTGGACCCCTCTGGCGAGGCTTACACCGTTTCTAACCGGCACGTGAACTCACGTATCGGGTAGCACCTGCTTTGCATAAGGCGTCATGTCGAGAACCCCACGTTTAAAGTGTAAATTTTGCGATTAAAGTATAAAATTGTGCATAAACACTTTGAACAAAACGCGTCCCGATAAGAATAATATATATGCGATGGAAATTCATGTTTACGAAGGTCGATTCAAGGTAACCTTATTTTAATGGCGAACCTATTACAGTTTCAGTCACCTACATATTTTTAAGTACTTGGCTCATGCTTATCTATAGCAGAGAAGCTACCTACACGATGACAAATTGCTGTTGTGAATATATTTGTAGCGAACATCGAGATCGAATGTCTAATGCATAGTTAATGCACTTCTGTTGGGTTAGCAAATAGCACCGAAGATTCTAAATTCTGAAGTGCACAAACTGTGAGAGCACTGTCTACTATTTTAGAAATCGTACGGCGTTTATTTATGCACATGACACCCGACAAATATACGTTGAAATTAATTCTTATTCGTTTGAAAGCTATAAATAAAAAGGGCAATTTATATTTACATTATTCAAGCACTTTTCACCCCAACAAAAGTAGTGTCGGTGTCCAAATCGTCCAATAGAGTCGACAATAAAATTAACATACGCCGAAGCGAGGTGTCACGCCGCAGGAAGTATACTGTAATTTGTAAGCTTTGTGATTAATAAAGTGTACTAAGTGCGGCCCCAATAGGACAGATTAGCGGCCACTTTATCACATCTATTCCGAGTTAACGTCGCGTGACGGATCTCGTTTGAAACTCATAAAGAGTCCAAAGCAAAATATACTCGTAGATAACGCTTACTTTACGTCTCGGGCCCTTCTCCACTTGCTAACTTTACATCAAGTCGGCCCGAGGGTTAACTCACAAGTTTACTTAAGTTTACTACTATTTTATAATTAAATTTCCACTTTATAATCGAGTCAGTAAACGAGCTACGATACCTTTCAATGTTAGTCGAGGAAATCCTTTAACTTAATGTTTTGCATAACGTCATCAATAATTTAAAAGCGCTTATTTTCAATTAGTAAGTTTTATGCTCATTATTCGTCATACTGCTCGATGGACTGAATGTTGGCGGACTGGGGCTTTGAGCGAGGCGTGTGACGACCTCTTGCTCCGAGTCGGTAGCAGTGGAAAACGCTCTTGTCTAGCTCACATTTGGACAGATTGATGGAATTGCGCCAGTCGTATACGTAGAACAAATGCTTATAAAATAGCTTTTATCAGATTTTACTGTGACCTTTCGTAACAAGTAACAACGAGTATAAACATACGAAGTCGTCTGCAAACTTAATTAGTATTTTAATTGTATATCAGCTGTCACTGTTATATTCAGATAGATGGATTGAATAACCTTTGTTACACCGGCCTTCACGATAATGTGTAATAAGTTATATAGGCATGAGATACTGACTGATTGTATATGATATAGGATTATATCAAGTACATGTACGCTGCTATTATGTTAGATTTTAAATGGCGATTGAAAGAGCGGTATGGTTTGTTAAACTTTAAAATACATTTTAGGATAAGAAGAATAAGTCTTCTAAAGCTCATAAATTTAAAGTTAAAATACTCATAAAATAATTAAGAGCCAGCTCTTAATTATTTCATAAGCATCGGCTAACTTTAACTATGTATATTATTATTATATTCGGTTAAAATAATAGGTATACCTATGTAAAGCAATTGTAACGAGAAATGTTCACATGTTCGGTTCAGTTAAGTTGTAGAAAATAAATAACTATGCACTATATAATTTAATCAAACTAAATCCATTGATGAGTCCAATAATCATCATCTGTCACTATGGGTCCAATAATAAGCGACGTCGACCATACGGTTGTTTACCAAAGTGAATGCATAAAGCAACGCCAAATAAAGCCGTTTTATATAGTTTCAGGCTATAGCTTTATTTTAAGCTGTGTCACTGTGGTAATAAGAACCATTTACAATATATATATACTTGTTCGCGCGGTTTTGCTACTAATAAACTAAGGCAAAATAAATTACTCAAAGGACTATGCATTCTCAGGATAAAAGTATGTTATATCGCTCTTTGACCCATAGAATGCCTTTATGCAAAAGTCATATCGGACTTTTGCACTTAGTTTCATCGTTAAAGAACCATAATCCTACAAACACATTTTTGCATTTTCTTTATAAACATTAGGTATACTTACCAGAAGGTACAACTGCTTTCAAACTCTGTGGACTACTATTTTGTCAAGACAACGCGGCTGCGCACTTGGAGCTCCATACGATCGAATTTATGGCAACTCCAGTCAAATATGCAGGTCACCTTACTGCCCCAACTCGGCACCATATAATTTTACTTATCTAATAAAATAAATCATCATAATGGAAGAAGTTTTCAATATCAGAAAATGCACTACCTGTCTTCGACTAGGCTTTAGATGTGGTATCTGATTAGAAGTAGAAGTAATGGGTAGAATATTATGAAAATAGCAGTCAATAAAACTCGAAGTCACCTTTATTTAACTAATATAAAAATAATATAAAGGGCAGTCTTATTTCAATTTCTTGAAAATAAAGTATATCATTTTTGCCTATTGTGGGTTAGCTCACTTCAAATGCTACCAGACTCCCTTAGATATAGATATCTAAAGGTTGCGTTAAGTACCTTAGTGAGTACTTTCAATAGTAGCAGCACTATACGTAGAACTCTAGCACACACGATTTGATATGTAGTGACTAAATTTAAAAAGAATACCATAAATATTTAATACGCGCATGATTTTCTCTAGAATCAAACTTTTCAAACTTTTTTGCGCAAATAAAGCGACAATGCTGCATATAACGTGGAATACAGCGCTATAATGCCACCATTATCATTCATAAAAACAATAATACTTTGTCTAGACAAAGTATTATTTTATCTAAAGGTATAAGTCACGCTCCGCCGGTATCTCCCGCAAGCTCACATTATGAAGGTGTTTACTAAGGACTATGGACATTTTGAATTTACATAACATTTTCTGTCATTTGCTTATCGCTCACATGACAATTCTCGTGCATTATACATGAATATATTTGACAAGTTTTAAGAGAGGAGACGGTGTGAAATAACAATTCAAGAATGTGCACGCAAAAGCCGGCTACGAGAAGCGGCGCGGTGGCGGCGGCGGCGCGCGGCGCGGGCTAGTGTATTGCGATGAGCATTTGAATAATCGCACTGTGCTCAAAGCCCGCGGTATTATATGATAATAATTTCACGCGCGAGCGCCTCACGGCGGGTGCCAGCTCCCACCCCCGCGACACGCCGCATCGCCTCCCTGGAATGTGGGAAAAAATTACCAGTACCATAGTACAAAGATAATAACTGAATACAATTTATTGACCGTCAGATGGGACGCAACTCATTTTACGGTGATATCGAGTGCATTTATTACTAACATTCACACCCGTCCCTGTTATTATTTAATTAATTGACTCTACAAACGTGAAAAATTCATGAAGTGTTAAAATTTGTCAGACAGGGTGTCGCTTCCCTGCATTTTAATAAAAGCATTTGTGAGGTCGCCGATATCATTGGTCGCTACAATTTGTTAACATCGATACACTTAAATTTCGATATGATAAATTTTGTACATTCCTCATTGAGTGCTCATGAAATTTCAATTGATGCATTTCACGAAAACCTTTAACAATGAAAGTGGGTAAATTACACTTGCACGTAAGTACATACATATGTAAAATCGTAAGAAACACGCATAAATTGTGTTACGACTACTGTACCGTATAAAAGGCGTTAAGTGAAATGTGTTAAGTTGTTAAATGAACGTATCATAAAATTATAACGCATAATTACATTACATAATGAGCGTCGTAAAATTAGTAATTCATAACTTGTTGTTTTTAGATCGTCTATCGTGACGTGTAGCGTTGGATATGGAGTTATTAATATGTTTATTAAACGAACCGACCATGGTGAGTGAGCACTCGGCGTGGTGCGAGCGCGACCCTCGCTGTGAGAAAGCTTTCATGCGTGCTTATGTTTACTCTCACATGTTTAAGATCAGTAATCAAACGTGATATGGGTTTATGTTGCGCATTAAAACATGTCTATTATAATTAAAATATTAGTTTTCCAGTAGGTGAGTTTTATGACAGCATAATATTTGTACCCTATTAACACCATGTCTCTCTCACAGGGAGTCTTGCAAATATATTCAATAGTAGGTATACATAAAAGTTTACTAAAGAAATCTAATTTAGTACTATTTCATAATAAGCGAAGTTCACCTGTAAACTGCAATTTCACGGTCCAAAGCCAAAACCACTATATATTTTGATAAATATTTGTCTGTGTACTGATAAGCCACTAAGTATGGATAATTTATACACTTCCTTTTAGAACGATAATGGTTAGCTTTTGTGGTTGTTATACGCATTTAAAAAGCGAATAACTATAAACCTATAATTAACTACAAACTTCATGCACCAGTAAATGTAGACATTAATTTCCACACTAGTTTATCTATTTGGGCGCACAACCCGCCTTTATCTGTCATCATTTTCGAGTTTTGCAGGATAAGACAAGCGTATCTGTTTCTTCAGCCTTAATAGACAATGCATTTTATGTTAATGGAATAAAGTTTCTATTGCCGTGACACAAAATTATGGTGTAACGCATTTCAGAAACGGCTGAATGCGGGTGGAAGGCGACTTACGTATTGCGTTTACTCGAAATTATTTTAATATGCAAATAAGAAAATGTGAAGGAGAATTGTGTTTCGACGTTGTTGGTAAAGTCGGTTACGCAGACGTATTCTTTAAATTAATGGCAGTGCGAGATTAGAGTACTGCTAACTGCTTTACATGGAGCGGGCTTACACGCCGAGCCTCGCTCGTTTGTTCCGAGAAACAGACAAATGAAAGCACATAATTACTAGGCCGCCCCGTTCTAAATGCAACAAGGATTAGAATTTACATGAGCGCGTTAACAAGCACGCGTATGGCATTTATGACTTTGATATTTAAATACTATGTACATATCTATGTCGACGTAACAGGATATCGGCTCAGTATAAACCGTGCCCGGCCAGGGAGCTGTCTCCACCACGCGTCCCAGAGCTATTGTTGCTTGTACTCATTATTGTTCCAGATTATCGTTTGATCTCCTTCGAAGAATTAGATCTAACGATATTGATTTACAACTTTTACTGTAGATAAACTAGTTAAACAAGCCCACGATACGACGACATTCCAGAAAATATCTTGTATAAAATTGGCTACCAAAATATTAATTGGTTATAGTATAATTTATAAGATAATAAGTAAGTAGTAATTAATATAGCCGGTATTATTGAGATTGTAGCGTAACTAATATCCGTCAATTATTTCGATGTGCATATCTTACTTTCTAATAGCATTTAGATTAGCTGTAATCGATATACCTAATATGTGATGACAATTTCTTCCCAAGAAGAAAAAGTAAGCGAACGCGATGACTCCAAAGATGATAAAGAATTCTACTACCTAATTTGGATTCGTACGATAATTAAACTAAGGTATTCTTTCAATGTTGATCCCAATTAGTGAGTGTATGGGCAGTAGGCCGGCACCGCGGCAGCGCGGCACACGGCAACACGGCAGCAAGCTCGGAGCAATCCCCGCGCTGTCAGCAAGCCGCGAATATGAAGTGATGGATGAACTCCAACGCTGCTTTACATACAATGGAAAAATGTTAAAATAAACCCCGCTAGCCGACACGTTACTATGAACGCTAATTAAAACAGCTATATCAGTTTAAAATGCCGTTTTGTTACTTCCCATTTCACGATGTTGAAACTTTTTGTTATATTTATGACCTTGTGAACCGACCGTGTCAATTTTAATACTACGCCTTTAATGGTGAATTAAACTCCGGTTGCTATTTTCGTTTTTTGAAAAGATATCGTGTATTTGATAAGTATGCTAATACGTTGTACAATAATTTCTGTAAACTACGTGTAATGAAATTTTGAATCTGAGAGTTTTTAGTTTCCTGCCGTCGAGTTAGCCGCCAACGATAGATGAAATCTTTACATACCAAGTTGATTGACAGTAATGACGTTACATTGTGGTATACGTATGTATAGGTAAGTAAATCTGTGTAGTCTTCTGATAGAGGTGCGCTTTAGCGTTTTTCTCGTCAGGAATCGAAGCGTAATTATAGTCGGCGCACCGATTAACATCTGTCGACTATTAAATAAACTCAGATTATAAGGGTTCAATCAATGTAAGTAATTATTCTTATCCGTCGGATGTTCTCAAAGAGGGCTCGCTCGCGTCTGCAGCATAATTTTCTCATGATTCGCGAGGAAATCAAACTGCCCCACGGCCTACCCGTTTATTAGGCAGTCACACTGACGTGACTGCCTAATGTACATCACTATACGTCTACCATGTAATTTATAACTCTTATGTAAGCGATCGTAGGTTTTCTTTAAGACTTTGATTTGTTTTCCTACACAGCGATAACAATTGCCTAAGGTAGGAGCAATCGGAGACCATTTGAACGGTCCGACGCGCGACGTAGTATTATATAAGAGAATTACGTTAAAGCGTGACGGCACATTACGACATTTCGAAGGTACGTTATCATCATCATAGTAACGTGTTGCTGTTCAAAATACCACTCTCAATTGATTGCTATAAGGATAAATGTTATGCTGTTCCCAAGCTCATTTACCCTATTTGCAATTCGAAAATCTTTAAAGTAACACATTATATTTACACATATTAAATTCGTTTTTATGCCCTGATCATGATGTAATGTTATGCATATATTGTAATCCAGTCAACTAGTCCCGTATGCACTTGCGTTACAACGAATGTAATAACAAACTTGTCGGACATGCCTCAATAGTAATATTTTTAAACGTCGACTGTGGCTGTTCGCAGATGATGGATCCGGTGAATCAATAGCAATGTACTAGGTACTAACAGGGTGTTACAGGGATGAGTGTGTGAACAGTAGCGGCGCGGCGGTTGTCGGCTCCCGGTCCTCTTGTAAAAACCAATGATGCTAACAGAACGATTATAATATATTAGTTGGTCTTTAATTGCGCCGATATAATTACGGCAGTGCGCGGCGCATACGTGACAATATCCTGACCGCTTAGCCACCGTCGGCGCGATATTAAGAGGAATAACTCGAGTGAGCCGATCGAATGTTTCGCGATAATGAGCGGCGGGCTCGATCGAAGTGTCATTAGGAAGTCGTAACCGACGATGTGCGCCCTCAAGTTATGTTAACCCTCGTGCACCGTGGAGATTAATCTTCATAATTACACGCATTCAGCGACTAAGTATGGAGAGTGTTAGTTATAACTCATTTGTTTTTGCAAGGCGTATTTGGATGGTAATGGCCGAATTGAGCTTTTCGTTATGAGCTTGCTCCTTTAATTGACAAATGAAGAAATATAATGCTTGGTTAACTGTATATAACGGCGACATAGCTTTCTGTATTGGCTTCTCTACGTACTTCAGATACCTAATATTTTTATTAACATTTATAATTTCTCGTTAAGGTTACATACAGTCTGGTCGATGGTGTATATTTGTTGCCATTTATTTTAATTTATATTCAGACTATTGCGTTGTAAATGACTGCAATTCTAGTAAAAAGATTAAACAATGAAGCAACGCAATCTTGTTCTCATGGTTAATAATAGGTACTTGTGAAACAATTTTGTGTCCGAGGTCCAAAGGAGCGACATTAGACGCGATCAGTCGGTGTCGGCACGAGGAAACGGGGTAATTTCCTAATGATTCAATGAGGTGATACTTACCCATCGTGGGAATCAAATCAATAGCCGACCGTGTGGTTAACGCAGTGGGATCGCGACTACTGCCTATCATAATAGACCTTCGAAACATTACGTACGTCGATAATCGCTTTTGTATGTTAATTAAGATTGACGTTTTTAATTCTGTACACACCAAGCTCAAAAACATTGAATACATCAACATACACGGATAAAATTATGAATTAATCCTGATAGGGCGGCACCTCTCAGTCGCGCGACATACTTCGTCCAGATAAGGGAAAAGCGTCGCTGGCTTATAAATGACTCTTTATTAAACGTGAAAGGAGCGACGTCGGCTAATGGGCCGATCATGCGCTCCCATTAAAGATTATTTAATATTCAAAAGCGGCCGACGATAAATCACGATCGCCCGCCATGCTTCTTTGACTACACTCTGCACTTTTGTTCAGACGTATCATTTTGTATTTCGTTTTATCTCCGTACATATGTAGCTATTTATTTTTTTCAATTAATTCTTAAATACATAAAAGGGATTTTATGTACTGGGATATTTATTGCGGTGGCAATGGAGGTGGATTGTAGTAAAACACGGCTCCAAATGGTTCTGGTGTAACATAAATGGCATCAGAAGCTGTTATGAGCGTAAAAGTGTCGCAAATTGGCGTGTGGTGTCAGCTAGTTATGCTGGCTGGTCGCTGGCTGCCGTGTGTGGCCGGCCGATAACCATCGGAATATCTCTGCGGGAATGCCTTCAATCGTATAAGGCAGCGTACGATGCCATAACACTTGTTCCATCTGATGTTAACAGCGATAGCAGCCGCTCGATCGCTCCGAGCTTTAGCGGGACGGTTATTAACTCAACCAATGATCCATTCACGTCTCGTCCTGCACTATAAGTGCAACAGTTTTCCAGCCGTGCCTCAATTGTTTTCTTATGTAATGAAAGTTTCATTTGCTTACACTTTCCAAAGGATGCCAACGGGTACTATACTCGCCTATCTGTCCGTTTGTCCTAACTGTAAAAGTACTTGTCATCCTGTTTAATCGAAATAAACCATATATCTAATAGTCAAATAAAATTGTTAAACATGACGTAAAAATTGGACAGTAAGTAGTTACTACAAGAAATATGATTTTCGTACAAAGCTGATTTTCATATTGTTCTATCGTATAAACGGTCGTACGTGCAATTTTTTAGCGGAGAAGCGGAAGGGCTGGATTGGTTATATTAATCCGATCTACAAAAGTAGCAAAACAAGCTTGTATTGTATTTTTGCGATAAGCAGGGTTCGAGGTTCACTGAGGAGACGGTGTACTGTCAGTAGTAGAAATAGTCTGACATATGCCACTTGCGACGGCCGCATGTTGTCTACCATTTTGAAGGTTTGACAAGACCCAAGTGATACGTCTGGTATTGCATGCACCCTTAAATTATTTATAATTACATATCAATTGATGGGTTGTAAGCCCTGTATGTTTGCTACCTGGCAATCGTAAAAAATGTGTATACATATATAACGATATTAACAACATTGAAATAACCTACAGAGTATCCACACGGTATGCGCAAACCTATATCAAATGTAAGAAATAGGTTGTATCGAATAAATTGATTGTCATATAAAGTTATACCTTCACCCGAGGATAACCTTTTCTATTTTTGGGGACAAATGGCAAAACAATAATTCGTACCCTTGCGCGACTGAGCTAATAACAATAAAATAGAAAGTCGATCACGAACGGCCCGGCGACTGGTTCAATCAACGCGAGTCAGATTTATTTTTATGAAAATTGGCATAAAATCGGGCGGGTCAGCGAGGGCGCAGTGGCCCCGCGAGACCGCACGCCCGACCGTTTACTGCATATCGTTTCCTACGAGAGCTCGGCCGCCTCTCGGAAATATTGCCAACGGTCATAACTTTTTATATGCACCGATGACATTGCAGAAAGTGGCGGGTGTCTCGGCTATTCTACGCCGCTGTTGTAACCCCCGTCGGCCAGTCTTTTTTAGTACAGAGAAAAGTGTTTTTGTCATGTTTCGATATAGTCTATGATTAGACCTTAAATAATACCTTATTTTTCTAACTAAGATTCCTTTAAAAATACCTATTTTAAATTATATATTACGTAGATTTTCGTATTAAAAAAGTAAGTATTTTTTTGGATGAGTCGCAGTAGCGTTATCTTAGTCACACGTGATCTCAGCTCTAGTAGCGGTCGGTCGCACAATGTCGATTTAGTATTGATGTGTCAAGCGGGTGTCGAACTCGTAAAGACGTTTCTCTATTATCGTCCACTCAACTCGTGGAGCTCTTACCTTGGGGTCCGCGATCAGATCACCATTATACTTTCGGCCACCCGACACGCGGTTATATCACATCGAATATTGCGTCTATTGTACCTCAACATGAACTATGCTTGAAAACATTCGCTTTGTAAATATGTAGTAACATAAGTTTGATTTTTGGTTTATATGTTTTATGTAGAAAGGTGCAATTGGAGTAACTGGAGCTACAGAGAGTTTCGTAAATAATGGATTTAATAAATGGTAATAAACATCTAAATCTTATGTGTATAAAAACATATTTACTGGTTTATAGCGGCGCTATTTTTTCAACCTCTTAACAACACCGAACAAACAATAAATGGAGAAAATAGACTCTGTGTTTATGTGTTTTTTTAACAACTGCCACATTTAAAATAATTAATGTCAACTCAAAATAATTTTGTTTCTAAACGGATTCTTTCATATTTTCGAACGTTATGAATTAAAAAGAATTGAAGATGCTCCACCTCGTTTAAATTACCCTAAACACATAGAATTTATTAGTCGCAAGAAATAAAATATAACAATAGGCCTAGTAGTGATATGTTTATTTAAATGGCGCATTCTTGACTTTTGGCCTATAAATACAATCGGCGGACTTAAATTAAATTATGTATTTTACACGATATCATGTTTATACATTTTGTTACATAAATATCTATATAGTTCTACAGAAGTTTAACGCATTCGTTTTGTAGTGAGCACCGTACCACTAACGCGCCGAGAGTTGTAGATAAGATTCACCACAATGAAAATAAATGATCTAAAAGTTGGAAGTTTTTTTATATATCTTCAATTATCTACAGCAAAATGTATATTACATTTTAAAGAATGCCATAATAAATATTATTATTTAAATGTTAACGATAAAGAGTGATGTGTTAATTTTAACGAATATTGAACTAAAACTTGCATTCGTCAATTATTGAAATTATAATGATCTTTTACGCGTTAACACATACTAGCGGTCGCCTAGTGGTCAAAATTCAACCATAATTGATTTAAATTTTAAGTTTGATTGTTATGAAGGTTTTATTGTCTATAACTTTACCCTTATAATCACATTTCATTTAGATTTCGCCAAGACTATACAGGTTAATTTACCTATCTTTTTCAAACAAATTATTATTTACTTAACTATATATTATTAACTTTTATTGACGATCTTCCTAAGCTTGCTACTTTGTTTCCTTTTTTATTTATTACATATAAATAAGGTATATGTAACCATAGTTACGAAGAATTTTACGACGTCGGATGAACAATGACTAAATACTACGAATGCGGTTTGACTTTGTCAAATACATTGTGTTGTTGTTGTGTGCGTGTAGTGTTTTCCATTAATTTAATGTATTTCTAATGTATATTTTATAAAAATATTAGGATTTGCCACTCCTTCTCCATATAAATTTTAACTGTGCCAAATTTCATTCTCCTCCGTCCGCGCAATTTTCGTAAAAAGGGAAACAAAGTTTTTGCTTCACGTATTAATATATACAGGGTGTCCAGTAATTAATGGATAACCTGGAAATGTCTTACAGTGAAACTGAAGGCCGTTCAGAAAAAAATATTTAAAAAATCTATCCTAACTACTACCTGACATATGTGTTTTTTTTTAATTACCATGTACCTATAACTTTCTTGTATACTACGACCATAAATGAATGAAATCCATCGGTTTCTTGTTGTTTTATTATTAAACACTAATTATGCTAATAGATAGATAGTCAAAAGTATGCTATGCTAATATAGCTTGCACTTTTTAATACATTTTTTTTTAATTCTTTTATAATTGATAATATTAATAAATTTAAATTTTCTTTTTCAATTTTTCTGAACAGCCTTCAGATCTACTATAAGACAAGGTTATCCATTAATTACCAGACACCCTGTAGATATTATAGTCTCATACAAGAAAAGTCAGAGTATTCATGAAAATCTTTTATATAAAATATAAATAAACTTCATTCAATGAATGTTGCAGTCCACTACTTAAACTTATCCACTAAGGTAGTATGTTTTGTAGTTTTGTAGTAACGTAGTGAAGCTCTTTTGTCTAAATGTTGTACTACATTCTACAGAAGACATCTCAACTACATTGTTTGTAACGCGCCTTAGAGTGCATACTCTCTAACTCACTAAGTTTAAGCCAATAAGACGTTCGAGGGTGAAATTAATTCAGTAGAACTACGATACACATCAAGGATAATTTAAGTATTAATATTGTGTACCTACTTAAACGTGTCGTTATAGTAAGCGCCTAAATGAGTAAGAGAGCTTGCACTCAAACTCGTGTTACATACAATATTCTTAAGTTGTCTCCTATATATAGTAGTGCATTTTGGATAGGACTGATAATAAGTTAAGTCTGATGTCAAAAATATTATGTAATAATTCCAAATATTTTGTCTGGTCAAGATATGATCCCTATTAATAATTTGAACTTGCTGTTAAATTCGGGCAATGGTAGAACTTAGGTACCTACTTTTGTGGTTTTCAAAATCCAAAAGTTCCCATCGCAACTTATGCCATTTAAAGACACACGCGAAATCTTGTTTATGGTCACTTTGATCGAAAAAATGTGTTTATGGTTCTAGCTTAGGTAATTTCCTACATAAGCATTGTCTTCTTTTAGTCGTTATATTAATGGTGTTCGAAAAATCCATTCAAAAATGCATCGTAACAATAATTTTACCTTCTAGCCTTTGCTTTGGAAGTAGGATTGGTAGGAAGAATCTTTATTAATTTTATAAATGTCAAATGTTTTGAAGATATTTGGAAGTTTGTTATTAGGCCACACGTCAGTGATGGAACAGATTTAAATAAAACTTGGCACATAGGTAGACTATATCCTATTCTAGCATATGGCATTATTTTTTATCCTGTCATACGTTCCCGTGAGATTCACACGGACGAAGCTAAAATTAAACATTCATGTTTTGCCATTTTTGGATAACTTGTTTAATTTATACTGTTTTGATGGCGTAGTTAATTTAACTGCTCTGCCTGAGATCTTGAGTTTGATTTCTTGGTCTGGCAATGTGATAATAGGATTTTGTCAAAAATTCTAACCAATATAGGTAGATTTCCAGGCGACATAAAACTGTAACTGGTGAATGTGGCAGAGCACACATCTGTCTGACCACATTACGGATATCTCCACATATATATACATGTAGGTATATATGTTAAGCAGCAATAGCTCAGTGGGAAGACCAACAGACTGCAATGCAGAGGGTCTCGGGTTCGAACCCACGTCGCGCACCTCTGACTTTCGGAAGTTATTTGACTTTTCGAAATGATGTGCGTATTGATTGACAATTATCGCCTGCTCCGTGCCTCGGAGAGCATGTTAAGCCGTCGGTGCCGGCTGCCATGAACATCTATGGCAGTCTTTACTGGAAAGTCAGTGCCCTATAATATCCTGACGCTGGTCTAGCCTTAGGGTATCGTTAGTCTTCGGGTTGCGGAGGTCAGGTGGCAGCCAGTCCGTGTAAAAACTGATATCCAGTTAAATCCGGTCAGACAAGAAAAGCCGACCCCAAGTGATTTGAGAATAATAAAGACTAGGGAGAAGAAGGTATATAAGTTAAAACAAAAAACACGTCATTTCACAAGAAAATAGCTAATAAATACAAGGGACATTGGAAATTTTGTCTAGAACCGTAAAAGAAAGATTAATCCAAAGATTCAACTTCCTATTTGTTGTATTGTGCAATATCTTTATCCCCCGTACTACATAAACTAAGATAAAATTAATAAATGCTAATAATATACATTGCACCACATTAAAATGAATATTTACAAGCAGTATAGATTAAAATATGTCATAATTCATTGCCTCATTGAGTTAACCGTGAGAGCGCGTGCTGATAAGTAATTATCAATCGTGAGATCTTGTTCAAGTTTCTATTTTTGGGTCGACCAAATCGCAATTAGGCTTTTTTGTCAGGAAATTCCCTGTAGCAGTATGGCATCTGGAAGTGCAAGCGGTGGATATGATAACGCACTTTCCCACAGCAGCAGAACTGATACTTTGTGGATCTATTGTACCTCTGCAGAAACAATTTGTTTATTATAAATTGACAAGCAGTCATAATACCTATATAATAGTTGTTAAGAGGACTCAATGGCATCAGAATATTCTGATAACTCGTTAGTCAGCCTACAAGAGGCTTTGAATTTATACCGCTTGCTTGGGCGGGTGGTATCTAAAGTAAAGTTTTTCAAAGTATGATTAATGTGTTTGTGGCGCAGCGGTAGTGAATGCGACTGCTGTGCATGAGGTCTCGGGTTCGAATCCCGGGTCGGGCCAACAAAAAGGTATTTGGTTTTTCTGTTAAGAAATCTCAACACGAGCCCGGAGTTAGGAAGTTGGCGGTGTTAGACACCCCCGTGCCTCGGAAAGCACGTAAAGCCGTTGGTCCTGCGCCTGATCTCTCTCCGGTCGTGTCGGATTATCCGGCCCATAGGATCATGAGGGTAGAACAGAGAGTGCACTTGTGTTTGCGCACATACTTGTGCACTATAATATCTCCTGCGCAGATGGCCAGTCTCCGTTAAGATTGGCCGCCGTGACCGAAAATCGGTCTGGAGGACATTATTATTATATAATGTTATAGTATTATTTAAATATATAATTATAAAACTATAATAAGCGGTGTCTGTTCCTTAAACTCAGATAAATTTATTAATAATTAGAAACTGTTTCTTTTCTGTTTGTATGTTCGATTTTCATGCAAAAGTCACTAAATTTACTTGAGGCAGTTTTTAATTTGGTAGCTTACGTTTAACTTATATCTTAGCCATGAACCTAATATCTGATTCAATTCAGTACAAGCGTTGACGTTATGAGTAACTTCGCCCGCAATAAAGTCAAAGTAAAAGTCAAAATCATTTATTCATTTAGGTCACAAAGTAACACTTATGAACGTCAAAATATATGCATACATAGGTTAGTGAGTTTACTAAGTTACTGAAGCTACATTTAGTTTAGTTGCTAGGTTCAGGCAAAGGGTTGAGCCTACGAGAAGAAACCTGCAAGAAACTCATGGCCACTCTTTTAAATCGCCAATTAAATATAATTTCAGTATTTTACAACTCATATCATGAAGGTGTTGCAGCCATTATGCCATATATTACTGACTATATAAATCGAAAGCTTATAACAATAATTTTAAATAAATAATTACTGAATAATGTAAAGGAAATGAAATAATAAGGATTTAGTAGGATTAATTAATATTAATCTGTAATAGACAGTAGTAGGATAGCATGAGGGCGCATACACTTACACTTTATGACAATGCAAAGGCAGTCCGTGACTAAATACGATTATGCATTCATATGTTTAATTTTATTTTCAATAATAATTAAAATGGGAAGCACGATACTTGAAAACATCACAAACAACCACGAAGTACCTCTACATTACTAAATTGACTTACAAGTAATACAAAACTTTAATCCTGTATAGAACAAGCAACTAGTTCCATGAGTTTTTGTCATTCAAGTAGTCGTTGACTGAATAATAACCCTTCCGACTTAGCTGTGTTTTTACGGTGCTTTTAAATTGAAGTAATGGTAAATTCATTATATTAATGGGTAATTTATTAAATAAACGTATACCAAGTCCCGCAAATGTATTGTAAACTTTATGTAATCGATGATACGGACCTACTAACTTATGCCTATTTCTAGTGTTTAAATTATGTACATATATGACTATTCTTATTATATAAATGAATATTATGTTTAATAAACATTATGTTTGCAAATATATATTGCGACGCAACAGTAACTATGCCGAATTCTTTAAATCGCTCTTTCAGGGAAACTCGCGGACCTAAATTATAAATGTTACGTACTGCACGTTTTTGGAGAATATAAACGTCTCAATGTCAGCTGCCTTGCCCTATAATAATATACCGTAAGACATGACACTGTGAAAACAACTAAAATATACTAGTCTCGCAGTATCTACATCAGTAAGCTGTCTCACTTTCCGAATTGCGTATGCGGCTGAGCTAAGTTTCCCTGCAAGATACGATATTTGAGGCACCCACTGAACTTTATGATCTAAAGTTAATCCTAAAAAACTGTAGATTGAACTAAAGTAATAATTTCATTATTTAAATGTATATTATACGTTAAGACTCTTTACATTTGGCAATGTAAACTTGATACATTTAGTTTTTTTAGAGTTTAGTAGTAAATTATTCGTCGTAAACCAGTCCAGGACTTGCGAGTGAATCGTTAACAGCACGTAAATTTGTTGCTTTTCGGTCTACTTACAATAAGGGATGTGTCATCCGCGAATAAAACAATGTCACACAAATCCTGTACAAAGAAATTGACAAATCATTTAGGTACACTAAAAACAGAAAAGGTCTTAAAATTGAGCTATCTTAATCTAGCAATATTTTATATTTAAATAGTATTATTTTATTGCAATTTTTGGTTCAGACAGATACCACCTGGGTGCCAGAAGGCAATCGACGGCGACGTGGAAGTTGCAAACGAAGATGGTTGAGTAACTTATACATTCTTAGTAACGACTGGCTATAAATGCAGATACAGATATTTAGAAAGCCAAAGGAAAACCAAGCCAAATAAATAGGCTAAGAAAAAGTACATGGGTCCGATCTTGATCTTGACTATCATGTTTAAGTGTTAGGACACAGAAAGATCCTTACATTCACCTTGGATTCACCTTCAACTGAAGCAGTCTTACTGAGATGTGCATCTACCACATAAAAGATCGCGATCGAACAACCTTAAGTAATATTTCTGTGGGGAGTGTCGCAACTTCTTGAAGGTAAGTGCTATTTGGGATTAATCATTTAGTTTCTTGCTCATAGCCAGCATGTTACAAACGTGGCCTGCCTAGTTTTATTTTTGTATGAGTACCACCACTTTTAACCATTTATAATTTGTACAGCTTTACATGAAGATTTGTTGTAACTATTTGCTTTTTTGAAATTAGGTAGACTCCCAAGAACAAAGGATTTTAAAACCGAAATCGGCTGTAGCCTACTTATTTTTGCTGCAACGACATCAGGTTAATTCAGGGTAAAGAATACTAATATAAAATCTCCCTTCAGTCACAAGTTATAGTTACACAAAATAGTTGATAACAATAAAATAGCATGCAACGAAACAAAGCACGACATAAAGTTTTACGTGGCACATAAATCTGGAAGTTATTCTCACGGGATGATAAGGTGGGGGTCGGAGGGACCGCGACGAGCCGCGCGGCCGACCCTGCGACGGCTTGACGGGACCCGACTGCAACTTGTAACCTTCCAATGATACCTAACTAGCAATATTTTATGAATGACTCAAGTTTATACTTCTCTCGTTTGTTACTTTGGGAGTTCTGGCTTTGATTTCTAACTTTATTGCGGCTAATGAATAACTATAATTACTATTTTATGTCACAATGGTTTAAGTTGCTACTAAAACATAGGGTGACCAATGCGGGATGAACTTCCCGAAGAATTTGTTATCTAATCAATTATCCGAAACCAGGCACAATCAAAAAGCTTTGTATCTGGGTCAAGAGATTGAAGGTGTAGGATGTCTACTCGGACGGTCTATCTTCTATTGTTATATATATCAAGTGTCTATGTATGTTCTCTTGGTATACATTAAATTACAAATGCGTACACGCCAGTATGTTTATTAAGAAGAATACAATATAACGTTTTCAGTAAAATAAGAAAACATTTCATTAATATTTTTTATAAGTTAATCTTCCTATCTTCAAAGCAGTGTCTAATTGAGGAGCATTATTCAAATGGTAGTATTATTTGAGTCGCAGCGGCATACTAGCGGCCAGACACAATAGGTTTTAAATTGTTTTGGTTTTCTAAGGTTGACAGGTTAAGTTAATATGAACCGTTATTACATTGCACACCTTCAGAACTATTACAAACAGTTATATTCCAGCATTCTGGCATCGTATACAGAGACGGAAATATACTTGCCAAGTCCCACGTTCGTCAATGTTGACTATTGAAGACACGATGTCTGCCTCCTAATAAACTGAAGCTGTTGATCATACATTTCAATTTTGTGGACAAATGTTATTGTATACCTATAAGTAACGTGTAGAAGATTTTCCTGTAGGAAAAAGCTAATATGTTTAAGAAAAGCTTATTTTCAACTTTGTTTAAGAATAAATCACGATAGGGAAAGTGCATGCTATTGTTATAAATGCCATGATACGTTAATTGTCAACTGTGCCATGGCCACTGACTTAACTTCTAGTTCTTCAAGAATGGCCATTACCAACTATGGAGCAGTTTATGAGGGTAAATACACATTGTCATTACAGTGTATTAGGAGCTAAATACACAAGTTATACTACCATTGTACTGGAAGGTGGTAATGCATTGGTAACAATGAGTAAAGTAGGGCTAAAGTATAAAAAATATTTAGACTCACAACTGCATATCAGCGATGGGTTTGGTAAAGGTACCCATATTTTGCTAACGATGTTTTAATTCCCACGTTACAGAAGTCGGACTTGCCTGCTGCCGTCAACTGGGCACATTACTAGACTCTAAATGAATGCTATTAGGGTAAACATTTTTTCTGTATTTATGTAAATATAAGGAAATGAAAATTTTCAACAGAAACATCCAATAACACTTTGCTCAGTTCATGAACCCAATATTGAACGCAAATGCAAGCTGAAACTTAGGCCACGGTAACCAACCAACAACCAAGGCTGCCACAGGATCAACAAGGACGCTACGGGAACAACAGGGCTGGCTGATTGTGAGCATAATGAAAATAATTAAAATGGCAATTTTACGCACATGTAGAAAATATAAATATACGACTTTTGGATAGTTTCTATCATTATCATATTGCAGTAGGCAGTGATTTCTATAATCATGTATATTCAATTATAATATGAATTCAATTTTCAAAACATAATATAAAAGCATTAGTTTGCTTCACTTTGACATAAAAGCCACTCGTCTAGCTCCGTACGTCCCGTCCCGTCCGCACTCTACACTCAACACTCAATAATCTCCCCTGCCTGGCGGCTAAACCCAAATTTTCAATCTTGACGGTTATCATTTTACCAAAGCAAACTCCCATAATATTTGCTCGCGTCTGAGGCGAGAGTCTTCGAATTTCATATTTATTCGCGGAAGCAAACAACGCGGCCCGCACCCACGCCGCCGGAACTGATATTATTGTGCATTCCGTATAATATTGTTTGCTATTTGGCACATTCTCTGTTTGTTTTCGTCTTTCATATGAAAGGGGAGCTATAGACGTGCAAACAGATGGGTGACAACCGGGCTCTTCAAGCTTTTGTATCGGAAAATGCTATTACGATGAAATGTAAATTTTATTTTAACGTTACCGGGGACGTACGTGCGTCCTCAGTTCTAATTCCCAGTAGTGAGATGGCACAAACATGAGAACGCGTGTAGAGGAGATATAAAGCGTTAAATCACTATACGTGATCATAGAAGCGCAAACATTGTGTACGTTTCGGAATATGAAAGCGAGCAATCCATTAAGTCGGAGCGGGACATGAATGGCGGCCGGAGTCTCCGAGACGCGACTCTGCCTCTGATAACCCATAATACGCTGATATTTTTACTTTGCTCATATGTTGGAAGTAATGGCTCATGCCTGTTGGCTATATATGGATACGCGACAGAGCCTACGTCCAGATCTATTGTTGCACTCGGCTCGAAACAAGTTCATCGCCACTTTATAGCATGAGGTATAAAAAATTTAATGTAAAAACATTGACCTATGATTAATTTTCAAAATATTAGTAATTAACAATAATTACAAAATAAAAACTTATCATGACAATCAGTCAAGCAGATGCATTATACTTCGGGTTTTAAAGTTAACTCAGATATTACACAATATAATAAAATATTGTAATATTTTCTTATCCACGTTATGATTTAGAAAGAATTGTAAACCATAATATATTATATTTGGCATATAAAAGGCTCGCTTATCTAAGGGGTTTGACTGGAAACGAACATAAAGGGTGATCCTCTGTGACAAATACCGTGATATACCGAGCGACAGTCGTAAGGGAAATATTTTTATAAGATGAAACATTATTATTTTTGGGGGTGCGGAGGGATCAGAAGTCGCTTCGATGGATTTGGCAATGTTCCGACGCTGTGTCAGCCGAACAGATCACTGTTTTGTGGTTTTGAACACAATATGTCACGGGTGAACCTCTATTTTAAATCGGATCATGATGTTCAAATATTACAATTAGTTTGCTTTTGTTTTACAATATATCTGCTCCTATTTTACGTCGGATTACTAATGAACAACACACACAATGGAATGATACGAACCAGAGCAGTGACGACAGGAAACGGTTAAACGTTTAAAGCCGTTAATAAAACAAATTAATGTGCGTTAACCCTAAAATTGGACAAGTTCAATGCAGAGGTCGTTACCACTATAGGAAATTTATCCCGGGCAAGTATTAACACTGAAATCCGTTCGTTGTATTCGGTGTCATTAAAGTTATGTGCCGGTGGTGTCGAAAACTGTGTTTTATGCGTTGGTGTGTTAGGGTGGGATTGTGTTGCTCGGCGGAGCGACAGCCAATCAAAACATACAAGGAGCATATTGATTCCGAGAAGTGTCGCTGTTAACGTGGAGGCTGAAGCTGAATACATTAGCCGGCGGCGTAATGAAGTCTCGTTGCTTGTAAACAAACATCGGCAGGGAGCGGCGCGGCGGCGTGGCCCGGGGCGCGCGCGCACCACCACTCGCTTACAGGAATTCTATTTCCACGACAAGCGTCATGTGTTAATTAACTCGCACCTACGATATTGAGATATTGTCGCCGATGCCGCTGTTGTTATTAGCTACAGGGAGGCTTATTGCTTACTCACTGTTCGCTGTTACACAACATGCCTCTATATTGAGTGTCTTCCTTCAGTTTAATATTGATCCAGTTCACTTGTCTGTGACATTGCCTATATCTGATGATTAGCTGGTTTAATGCTTTCATACAAAGAGTTATCGATTGATCTGTTTATCTTAAAAAAATGGTACGTTTCATATAGGTATATTAAGTATCACCCTGAAACAACTAAATACATGTTCACTTATGTATTGTTATATCATATTGGAACCATACTGAGATAAGTATTGATCTATCAAATCTATATTGTTTATACACTTTATACTTGACAACAAACATACGGTAACTTCTATATTGAAATATCTTCAATCTATCTAAACATCTAAATCTTCTATGATGTATTATCGAGGCTCTTTATACATACATATATTTTATAGAGAGCCTTTATAATTCATTGGTATATATTTGCGGGTGATTGTGAACTCCTAGGTTCGATGCCCAGACCAGGTAATAAGTTATTAGTTTGTACTGTTAGAATATTCCCTATAGCAGCATGGAATATAACAACGTGCCTTGCAGTAGATTCCAATCCTATTATATGGGACCCTAAACATAGTTGGTGAAATATGTATATACTACTTACATCACTTTGAAGACATACGGACTTGAGTTTATTTTCGTATTTAAATATAAACATACATATACATACCAATCAAGATTATATACATAGACCAAATCTTTATAAATCAAAAACCATTGTTCAAATATAATACACGTAAATGATGATTGCTCAAGTCAATGACACATCATGCTCATAGGCACTCAAGTTACGGGTGTTCCACATACAAAAATAAACAAGATTATTAAAGAGAAGCTGTTCACTAACCACATAAAGTGGAAGCGCCAGCTGCCGCTTACCGCGCCTTTATGATGAAAGAGGTAATCCTTAAAAACCCGCCGGCCACTGTATCACGTTTCCTGTTATGACTTCAGTTTTTAATGGGCCTTTGTTAAAACCTTTTTATTATAAAGAAGCGCTAACAGCTCTAAATGCGCCCGTCGAGAATTTTTGTAAATACGCCGCATGTTACGTTCTCGTTTTATTGTCTATTCTTATTTTATACTTTATGAATGTTCACACATTGTTTATGGACGGCGAGGGGGCGGAACGGGACGAGATCGGGTGAACGGAAAAGCGAGCTCAAATTATATAGGTACTGTCCACTGCTCTCAGTTACTCAACATCAGACAGATAATATTATTTTGTCAAGGTAAAAAAAAAGATTCTGTTTTTATGATATGAGTGTAACTAATATTTAAGCGAGTGGATGTGCATGCGACAGCTATGTATGAGGCTGATACCTGCGTCAGGCAATGTTATTAAGTTTTCTGTTATAAAATTATCAGTAGCAGCACTGAGTTGAAACAAAGACAAAATCATAGCTGGACAATCGAAATATGGACATATATCTCTGCCTATTTATTCAATAACTAGATTTTGCCCGCGGTGTCACCCGCGTAAGTCCCGTTGCCGTGGGAATATCGGGATAAAAAGTCTATGTGTGAATCTAGGTATCCAGCTATCTACATACCAAATTTCATCGCAATCGGGTCAGTAGATTTTACGTGAAAGAGTAACAAACATTCATACATTCTCACAAACTTTCACATTTATAATATTAGTATAGATGTACATTATAACCCAGTGTATAAAATAGTTAATTATTCGTATATATTAAGATGTTCACGTATATTTTAGAATAGGTAGACCAGGTACCAGACTCCGTCTAAGAACCAATAAAGATTAATCTCGCAGTATTTAACGCAATCGTTGAATGAGCATTTACTTTGCTATCGCCAGATATCGATCTGATGTTGGAAGATTCCTCGTTCTGTTTAATTGCAGTTCTTGTAATTTACTGAATACTTGAACTGTTGAGATGATATGAATTGGTATTTGTGATTTCCCTCGGTTTTCTTCGTGTTCTTGCATATTATTGTACTCTTCTATGATTTGTATGGGGCGCGTGATAAACACGACATATATTGCTCGATCTGAAAAATCACCATTATATTGTTACCATAGTGTTGTTAGTTACCATAGTGATAATTAGCAATATAGGCACATCCCACGGTGTCTTAAAGAATATGTCTCAAGGACCGACCTCCATGCCGTTGACTAGGCACATTTGAACACACCATGCTACAGAGAATTTGCTGTCAGAAAAATCTAATAACTCTGGCCCACCCGGGTAATCGACCCAAAACTTCACGCACATTAGACACATTTATCGAGGCAGTTATTCCATGGGAATTTTGATATATCCGGATCTGGACTATAAGACGAACTGAAAACATTACTGGTATTTCTTGCATATAAAGCTGGGATGATGATGAAACTCTCAGATTTTACCTGCTCTGTTTGTTCTACTTATCAAGAGCGATTTTTGTCTATTGGACAGATTCAGACTTTAAGCAATTACTAGGAATTTCTTTAATCTCTTAGAGGTAATCCGACAGCGTTAATGATTATATTACTTACAGGCAATGCTGAGATCCTTAGTTTCTTCTATAGGCGTTCAAACCAAAACCTCCTGGTTGGCAGTTGGGCTTTGTTCAACGAATAAAGTAATTACAAACGAGCCAAGAACATAATCATGATTCATTTGAGTAAATCATTATTTACATTTGAATTGCTATAGTGTACGTGCCAAAGTAAAGACCGTATTTAACAGCCAAAAGTGATGTAAGGAAATATTGGCATCGACTTCTATCAAGTTTAGAACCTTATTCACCAAACAACAACTGACTGGGTAGACACAATCGTAAATAAAGAGGCCCGAGTTATTTCTGCAATTTTTGTACAATGGAATTGAAAATTTGACGATGTCTGTCAACCGTCCATAACTTTTACATAAACAAATTTATACGAGAGAAATAATTTAGTGCGATGACCTGGGACGTCGCCATAACCCGTAGCCGCGTACGATACGTATTTCCTATGACATACTCGTATCATGCAAATGGAAAAGCGCGACGAATGGCTCATAAACTTTGCTATTTGTTCTGTTTACGATAACAGCGGTTTTATAAAATTTTATTACGTGTTGGAGGAATTTAGCGTATGCTGCATGTCGGCGTCACTGTCGCGCTGTCGTCACGTAGTCGCATAGTGTCGCGCGACGCCATGCACGAAATCCGTCTGCGGTCGCGATAACAGGTGGGTCGCTCACCATATCACTGATCATACTCTACCATTTTATTCACTCGGTGCGTATTTTAACAACTCTTTAATGTTATGTTAAATTACTCCTAAGCTGTTCTAAGCCGTGTAAAGCTTCTTGTCGCTAGTATGTAAAAATGCAGAAGATTAATGCTGTATCACTCACTAATAAAATAGTGAGTCAGATCTTATAAGTAGTGGATCATTAAAAAGATCGTCAAAGCCGCTTAATATGTGTTTACTAGCTTCGCTCAAATTAAAGAGCTAAATATGTTTAATTAATTTAAATGATGTTTATTGGTCTATCAATACTTTTATTTCTAGAATATATTTAGATTTTATTCATTTCGTACACATTAAAATTAATCACAGTAAAATCTATTGTTGTAAGGTCACAAGCGATTGTAAAAAAAACGGACGACTTTTTTTGTATAATGTGACGCACTGACATTAATGCGAGCGTACACTTACTATCTCCTGAAATATTGTGTACTTTAGCCACGTTTTAGCGATATATTATTTAATAGTTACTCAACCTCTATTCGAATTTTAACAATTGAGCAAAAAATATTGCAATAATACGAGAGTCACGACATGTTAGCGCGAATTAGTCATTTTGGCAGCGAGTCAAAGCGAGTCAAATTAAATTACAGCTTTATCTTAAGATTTCGACTATTGTTTGAAGATGATCGTCAAAATCCCCTATGTTCTGTTAATTGTGAATTGTCACATTATCTATTTTGAAGGAACGCGATTAAAAATTTTCATTTTCAACAATTTGTTGAGATTAAGATCACGTTGAAAAATATTATGTTGTTAACATTCCGTCCGAGATGATGTTGATTTTTGGCACGGAAAAAAATGTTATGTGTGGCAATTTTATAGTCGTCAAGACAAGAGTCATATTATGAGGACGCATAATTGATTAGTAGGACAGCTGTTGTGGGTTTTCTTCGCGTGCGACCACTTAACATTGTTCTAGAATAATAATATATACCTGCGCTATCATCATCTCTTTGTGAACGAAATAAATACTTCGAAATGATTGGAAGGGGTGGCACACGCATCGACAATGCTATGAATACGTTTTCGGCGGAAAACTTTTGCCATACACTTCTTCCGTTACATAAATTCGAACCCAGATTACTACTTACATGATAATATACAATTTCCATCGAATTGTTTTATGGATGAACAAAATATTTGGAATTACGATGAATAAAAAACATGCTTATTGAATATGTCTGCTTACGAAAGCTCCGCTGCAATAATTTGCCTTTCTTATTGATAAACTTACGAGATTAACATACTAACCCGAAATATTTTCATATAAGTATCGCTTTCTTTTGTCTAGGCAGTTAATGTATTGTGAAATCATTTTATTCTGTACGGCGTAGACGTGACGCTTATCCCATGATGATGAGTAGAAATAAAGCATACTTACCATACATAAAGAGCTCTTATGAAATGATGAACCGTATGTAGTCAATATGCTAAGCTTGCGATATAGATCTATGTTGCAAGTTTAATAGGTTTATGTTGTGACTTGATGTGAATACAGATTTATGAGATGACAAGTAAAGTAACTCATGAAGGAAGGACTTGTTTGTATTACGAGCGGCTCGGCTAATAAACACTTCTTAATTTCTCGTTGAATAGTGGGCTATTAAAATAAAGTTTTAAAATATGGAACGCCAGATTTTATTTACGTCTAACAATTTATGGCGTATGGATGCGTGACGTGGTCGCGCTGCAGGCGGAGCGCGGCAGTGCTGCGCGCGCGCATCTCAGACACGCGTATGACAGAGCGCTGACGGTTATATTTTCCAGACGATTTATTACATTATAAGAGTGGCGGTGCGTGCCGTTAATACGCTTTCAAATACATAAATAGTAGTGATTTTATTTTGATGTCTTACAAGACAAGCGACGACGTGTATAATTGTTAAGACGTGTCTCTTAATACCCCTGACCTATTCTTAGTAAAAATTGTGCTTGAGCGATACTTTATGACGTATTGCTTAAACATCGTGGCGACAGTAATTAATGTTTTCGTTTAATAACGGAGTGCGCCTCGGTTCGGGTGTTATTCTTTGAAGCTGGTTTATGTGGGTACGCTCACAAATCAGACGGTTCATTGCGCATTATTTTCTCGACACAATCGTCGACACCTCATTGTTTTGAGTTTTTCCGGCGAAGCTAAATCAGGCGCTTAATTGAAATAATATCACGTTAGTGGCCGCATAAAGACATTACACCGCGTCGAGAACAAAAGCTGAATTTCGTGTTGAAACCGCAAAATATTGTAATGTGAGATATAAACGTATAATTATTTAGTTGACTCATTCAGTTGAAAGGGGGACGATGGTTTCACCGGGAATAACATATATCTAAGTACCGAAATAATGTCTCACCTGAAATTAAACTTTCACTTAGGTCTTATGTTAGCAACAAAATGATTTTTAAACGACATTTATGATTCAGTGATGGATGAATGCAATACACTTGTCACGATGGCCAAGAAAGTCAGAGGACGTTAAGCTGTCGCTCCTTAAAGCACAATTGTTATGCCAATACTTTTAAAACTCATTATCTGATCAGGGACTATGCTGGTTTAAACCTAATGTGGTTGATAAGTAAATTATTATCAATAACATTTATCTTTTTCTTAACCAGTAATAATAATAATCTCTGGACCCCCAACCACCGACAGCTTGGACCTTGTCTCGATGTCGGTGGGCATCCATAATTATTATATTTTTAAATGTGTTTTTTTATAATCATATAATTTAAAAATGTAATTTTTATTGGTTAATAGTAAATAAATGTGAAATAATAATAATATTGTAGCACATACACACAACACCATCTAGTCCAAACTAAGCAGAGCTTGTACTAAACAATGGATAAACATACATCTATACTTTTTTTTTGTAAGTACATTGGTACATATTATACATAGAAACACCCAGACCAAGATAAACATCCATGTTCATGCACACAAATGTTTGACTTGTGCGGGAATCGAACCCGCGACCTCAGGTGTGGCAGTCGGTTACACAAACAACTACGCCATCGAGACCGACACTCAACTGTTAGAATGCCAGACATAATAAAAACCTATTGTATCTGGTCACCGGTGTTCTGCTGCGGCTCAATAGGTTAAAGGGCAGCAGTATCGTGAGGACATTACAACCATTCAAACAACGGGCACAAAGAACACCCAGACTCAGCACAACTGTTTATGAATCACATAATTCTTTGTCCAGGCATCGAACCGGCAACACTCGGCGTAGTGGCAATGGCGAGGTGGCTACTAAAACCACTACACTATCCGTGCAGTCATTACATAATAATAACATTAAGCAAATATTGACGCATTATCATAACCGACTGCAAAAAGCAGGAGGTTATTGCTTTAACTTCCTTGTAATATTCTCCCTTGAGAATAGAATATTCTCTCTAGCCTTTATTATTCCTAAGTCACTTGGGATCGGCTTTTCTGGTCTAACCGAATTTGACTGGATATCAGTTTTTACACGGAGCGGCTGCCACCTGACCTCCGCAACCCGAAGGCTAACGATACCCTAAGACCAGTGTCAGGATATTATAGGGCACTGACTTCCCAGTAACGACTGCCATAGATCTTCATGGCAGCCGGGACCGACGGTTTAACATGCTCTCCGAGGCACGTAGCTATATAATAAGATAATTATCAATCAATACGCACATAATTTCGAAATGTCATATTACTTCCGAAAGTCAGAGATGCGCGACGTGGGTTCGAACCCGAGACCCTCTGCATTGCAGTCTGTTGGTCTCCCCACTGAGCTATCGCTGCTAACTTCCTTGTAATGTCTTACATAATCCGTTAAAAGGTAACTAAGTGAACGCAATAAACAAGTATGCAAATATATAAATAAATGTATTTTAATTGTAAAGCCAGAAAATTATGTAATTTTAATATTTAAATTACTTTTAAAAGGTTACTGCAATCATTGTAATTAAAAAGGTTATAAGATTTTAAAAAGGCAAAATTGTAATCCTGACTTATAATATTACAAAGGGATTAAATATAATGACCATCAAAAATACTAATTGCACAGCAAAATATATTTACTTAAATGTATCATAACGAGCACCTATACGCCTTAAATTACTGCATTCCGTCTCGGAAGGGTTAGGTTATGTTAGATTGCTTCTTGGGCACGCCACGATCGTGGCGGTAAGTCCTGTTTTTGAGGAGTGGCTGGAGAGGCGGCATGGCGCTCTCACCTTCCGGCTGACACAGGTTCTAACTGGCCACGGTTGTTTTGGCCAGTTCCTGTGTCGTATACGCCGGCAAGAGACGCCCGGTTGTCACCACTGCGGCGACTGCCGCGCCGTTGTTGAGAACACGGCGCTGCACACTTTGGCGGTTTGCCCCGCCTGGGCATCGCAGCGCCGTGATTTGATCGCGGCAGTCGGATCGGTTGCCCTCTCGCTCCCGGCCGTAGTTCAGTCTATGGTCCGGAGTGAGAGGTCGTGGAACGCCGTCGCCTCCTTCTGTGAGGAAGTAATTTCCATCAAGGAGGCGGCGGAGCGGGAGAGGGAGCGTTTAAACCCTCTCCCCAACCGCAGAGCCGGGCGCCGGAGGGCGCGAGACGACCTCCAGCCACCCTGAGGTTTGACCTGGGGGTGGCGGGCTTTGTGGGCCTGCCCGCCATCCGTTCAGCACCAGGTCCGAGAGGCGGCGTGCGTGTTCCCACGCGCGCCTCTGTGTCGAGTCCGTCTCCCCTTTAGGGGGGAGACAGTAGGGCTTTTATTGAGCAGTGCCTATATTGGGTAGGTCTTATTGACTAGTGGCCTGCCGTTTCATACGGCGGGCCGTAACCTCGGCGGGGTCGCGACCGCATGCGAAAGCGATTCGCGCGGCCCCGTCGATAGTGGTTTTGTCGAGGAACACCGTGGTAGGTTTAGTCGGTATTCCGGGAGGTACTTTACTATTATATCCATCTTTCTTTTACCCCGGCGAGTCCGACATAATCCCTCCGCCCGCCCCCGCGGAGGGATATGCGTCATAGCATTCCCCCACGTAAAAAAAAAATAAAAAAAATGTTAGATTCCTTCTTAAACATACCCAAAAATAGGGCTCCTTCGACTTAATTTGATCTCTTTAAATATATTTTGCTGTGCAATTAGTATTTTTGGTGGAACAAAGGCAAAAAATTGAGGAACAGTTAAATATTACCCTATTATAACTGCGAATGTGAGTTTGTTTGTTATGTTTTCAAGCCTTAACTACTCGACCGATCATCATGAAATTTCGCATACACGTTGACAGGGGACCAGAAAAAGACATAGAGTACCTTTCATCCAGAGAAAAGTACTCTTACTAAACTGTAACCTAACCTACATTTACACGAGCAAAGCCGCGGAAAAATCTAGTCAAGTTATAATGTTAACTAAACCAAATAGATGTCACTGTCGAATAAGTATTTAATAAAATATCTGATGCAGAGGAGTATTTTATATAATTTTGGAGTCCAGTTTTAGATCCAGTTTATGTTAAATGTGAATGTGTAAAGTGACAAACAAAACATGTTTTGTTCACTGTTAGTTTTATATTTTAATATAATTTGTCTGCGAATTTGAGAAAATGTTGCACAAACTGACCGACATAATAACCGTAAATCAATAAAATTTGAACCAGGTTAATAGAAACGAGGGAAGCTACACGTGTAGTCTACAAATATAATATTTCTACTGGCAAATAAAAATAAAATATAACGCATTGGGGTGTTTTCACGTCGATTGTCAATACTTTGGATTTCTATTTTACGAAAATTATCAAATCCTTACTAATGTGTGTGTGGTAGAATATTATTATTATTATTATATTATTAATGTTCCAAACGCGATCATAAATTAGATGGTTTGTTTATTTATTTTTTACGCCTTCACGCCTTAACTACTCGGCCGATCATGAAATGTTGCATACACGTTGTCATGGATACAGAAAAAGACATACGGTACCTTTTATCCAGGAACAAAGTACTGTTATAGAAATTTATTGACAAAATCTACATTAATGCAAGCGAAACCGTGGGCAAAAGCTAGTATGTTATATAACGAATTTTAATTTAATTTATGAACATGCTCAGTTTTTTCACTATTTAGTCTCACATTTTCGACATTTTTTATTGCGATAAGTGTTTAAAAGTGTTAACAAACAAGTTTTGTTAATTAGACTTGAAAATATATAATGGGTGAGATCAAAAGCCAAAATATGTATCATTTTAAATAACAGGAACATTAAAAATATTTTGTGAATAAAAAATACCGTATTCAAAGTTAACTGACCAAGATTTTGAGTTTCAAATGTCAGTTTTAATTCATGCGAAATTAATATTTATTTTCCTTATAATGTATAGTGAATGCGTTTTGGATATATTATAATGTTGTTAATTATTTGTTTACTTTAAATATTTTTGCATAAAAGAAACTAAATGTGGTTAACATTTGGTATCTATTATATATTCTTTGAATTTCATCATACTTTTATTACCTGTTCTAAATTATTTTGAAATGAACGTCGATATTCATTTGGTTGTTTTTCACTACCTTACATAAAATTATACTGAAATTCTTTTCTGTCACTGACAATTTCAAAATTATGTAAAAGAAGTTTATTAAAATAAACAGCACGACAAAAGTCGTATAAAGTAGTTTAATTTCAATGTATAAGTTATGCATGAGGTCTCGGGTTTGAATCCCGGGTCGGCCCCCCAACGAAATTTGGGTTCTTCTGTTAAGAAATCTCAATACGAGCCCGGAGTTAGGAAGTTGGCGGTATTAGACACCCCCGTGTTTCGGAAAGCACGTAAAGCCGTCGGTCCTGCGCCTGATCTCTCTCTGGTCGTGTCGGATTATCCGTCCCATCGGATCATGAGAGTTAGAGAATAGAGCTTGTGCACTATAATATCTCCTGCGCAGATAGCCAGTCTCCGTTAAGATTGGCCGCCATGACCGAAATTCGGTCTGGAGGACATTATTATTATTAATTTGTCAAATTAAACTAACTTTAACTTCGTCATGTATATGTACTCGTCATGGGTTGAGAGGTTCAGCTCAAGTTCTATGGGTAATGTAATCCTGAGATGACTGCAATATAAGTCACTATGTCTATGTCTGCCAAATCGCTGGCCTACGGGTCACGAAGTGACCACTCAAATGTCTGTTGATATAAGTTGAAAAAGTCGGGTGTCATCTCGGATGAGGAGGAAATACTCAAGCTACATATACCCTATTTGCTACACTAACTGTACCACTGTGTAACTTTAGTGGAGCAAATAAGATATATGGAGCTTTCTCCAAAAATATGACGTAATATATTATTTTAAACAAAATTACCTGAAAACTACTTAAGATTACCTGGTGGAAAGTGCACCGATCTATGGCCGCTACGTGATACGGAATCGATATCTTCAGAATGGGTTAGACATCCTTGCTTTAATGAATGTAATAAAAACGACTAAATATTAAAATATTATGTCTTATTACAACTTCTTCCCAAAAACATTATAATTTCACAAGGCACTAGTGATATATGACGTAACGACTTAGTAGCACTGTAGTAAGCGAAAACAGTTCCTAGTCGCCTGGAATAGAAACAGAAAATATAAAAGCTATAACAAAAGTGATTTATGAATCAATATCCAACACCTTTTACTACTTCTTTAATAAAACAGTCGCTGATATATCAAAGTCTAAGTTTGATTAGCACGAAAGCAAGTTGTCTTACACGCCCTAAGCAAAGAATGGCTGATGGATAAGAAATCATAGCGGTGCTCGTAAACGGTGTGAGGGCGGGTAAGCATATTTCATATCGCGTAATGGAGAATTTACAGGCTGTCGGAGCGGAATGACTCCCAGCGGCGTCCGCCACCGCATCACGATATGCCACACCAGAATCACGCGGTAAATGAAAATTGTCAATGTGTGAACACAAAACTTGTATGAGGTTTTTACGCCATTTTGAAATTGATATCGCCGTGGATTTTTCTATTGGTTATTTATGTTGATTATCAATTCATTCATTTTGCAAATGTTTAAATATTTTTTGATTCGCGAGGATATGCTTTTAGATGGGTGACTGTTTAAAATAAATACTGGCCCGTCTCTATGTCATGATATATCAAGTAGACAAAACTGTCGAATCCAACTGTCAAGAAATCAGTACATAAGTAGTAAAATATTTTTAGATTGACGCAAACATTTGTCACACAGGTTTCGAACCTACTACAAACTCCAGCTCTCACTAAGGTGTAACTCATCCTGTACTCATTATAGTGACAATCCAATGTACCTATGTACCTTTTTGGCGTAGCGTAAAGACCTGACAATTAATTTTACATTGTCGAATAAAATCTTTATGGTAAAGTAGAACGCAATAATTGTCACGTTAGCACATTAAATTATAAGTAAGCTGACAATGTTGAGGCTGTACCGTATATCAGGGGATGAGATATTTCAGTAGTGCTCGTATAGCGCACGAGCCATGAGCCATGAGCGAGTAGACAGTGTTGCGAGTGGCGTCCGGCGCGGCGTCGCCCGCGCGCCCGCCATTATTATTTATACCCTCCAGAAAAGTACATTTATAACAATATTACGCCGGACCGCGCCCGCCCTCGGAAAATGATTTTCCCATTTTCCGAAGATTGCAGGTGTATTATATTTCATGATCGTTATTTATGGTGAGACTTTTATTACGAATGCGTGCAATGTCTCTATCCGTTTTTTATTGCCGCCGAATTATTTGATGGAATTCTTATTTTGTGACAAATACAGATAGGACTATTTATTGGCTATCTTTTGTGATATGTGTATCGGATAAGAACTCGGTTATTGCTTTTCGCCTTTGCGTTTTATTATTGACAACGTTTTTTATTCTTGTAGCTCTCGCCGTAATAAAATCTGTTTGATGTGAGACGTGAATGTTAGCGCTGTTTGTTCAGATTCGGTTCTCTGCGAAGGTGTCGAGATGACACCCTTTTGTGATTCATAATTTTGTGCAAAGGCGGAGTATTCCTTGGAGACGGATATATCCGTCAGACGCGGCACCCTCAGTGATCGCAGCCGAAGTCCGAGGCGTTACGAGGCTCACGGGACTCGCCGGCCGCCGATCAACTCTGTCCATAACCAATAATCGTAAATAAACGCAGCTCGATCCGCGCCTTTCTATCCTACCATGCAACTCGCACAAATTATAAACGAAAATCGCACAACATTACACTTGCAAAACTTCCTATACACTTGGGAACTTCGTCCAACAATAGATACTCTTTCTAGTATTTTTTTTTGTTGTAAGCACTCAAGATACCCTCAGAGGACAGTTTATAGGATTGTTCGTGCTTGCAACTAAGCAAGTAATATTTATATTACAGGAGAATGGGACGAGTATAGCCTCGTAATAAAATATCTCGTGGCGATTGGTCGAGTTGGACTATCGTTTATTTTTACCTGAAGCTCGCGATCCCGCGCATCTCTCCCTATTAAATTTTGTTTGCATTTATTTTAAAGGTGCGACGCTCGAGAAGACGTGGTATGTGAAAAATTACACCTCAGCCCAATATTTATGGGTGATATTCGGCAGCGGTTCCTTTGTGAGATGAGGGTGTATAAATAACACCTCTTATCGCGTGGGAGCCTACCCTTAAATGGGATTTATTTTAATTATATTTATCGGTAATGCTCATTGAAACATTTGTGTGCTCAGAAATTGTAATCTGTTAATCATGAACATTCTAAAAATAAATATATTTAGATCACTTACGTTAGTAAGTGCCGTGTGTATGCATAAGCCTATAAGCTTACAATATGAGACCCTCAGATTTCATCACAATCTTTTTAAATATTGATAGGAATCCTAATTTATAGCGTCCGATTTTAGTTATAGTAGCGAGGAACTGTACAAGTTATGGAAAGCAGGAGTAGCGGCGGTTATTTTTAACTGCACATAATCGCCGAGTATGACCATAAATTAGTTCTATATTTGGTGGAGCGTTGTTTTGCATACAGACAGGCCGTCTGCACATGCGTGCGACATCAATCTCAATTCCGAAATATTTTTCCGTCTGCGGTGCAATGAGCCGCGCCTGCAAGTATTTGTTGCAGTGTCCACTAAAATGCACATAAGTATTTGGTACCTACGGTAACTTGGGATGAGACCGAATTTTATAAATTATATATAATTATTTTATCTAATCCTATTGCGCGTGAATGGATTTTAAGAATAATATTTTAATTCGTTATTACTCCTAAAAGTTTCGTAAAATATATTTATTAAAAAATACATGCGACACTTTATGGTAAACCGTGATCGCAGCTTGTTAAGATACTATGGGCGCTGTACGTCTGTCACATAAGACCATTTGTTCCTTTTTTCAAAACACTTCTGTAAGGTCTTCTAAAACACACTTATAGAAGGGTCAAATAAAAACATGATTTTTTGGTTGCAGTATTCTGGATTTTCTAAGTTAAGCAACCCTGATCAAAGTACCTAGAATATTAATATATATACCTAGAATATAATATAAGTGTCTAGAATATTTGAAATTATTAAAATATTTATATTTTTCCTGTTGTTATGCTAACAATTGTTATTTAATTAACTTTATATTTAAATACTTACCATTGTAATAACATTTATATCGTAGACTACTCGCGACATAATTACCCACTTACCAAGACATCGAAGGGGAGCAGACATCATAATATGAGTAGTTTCCACGTAACATCTTCGAGACGGATGGACGAGACTTACACACCGGAATAATGTCTCGATTACTCCCATACTTATGACTTAAGGCATAAGCAATAAGCGTTAATGAGCGCAAATTCTGCAGAGTTGCATCAACTGAGACAGAAGTGATATTGATGAATTGTCTATTTCTGACCAAAATATTATTTATAAATTTGTAGCAATGTTGTATTTTGTAACTTGAATATGTTTATTTTGATACACCGTGAACAGTTTACGTTCCCGTTCGCTTATTACTTAAACCAAATTTATGTCAGCTGACTAGAAGGGCGACCTCACCGAGGGGAAAATGATTGACAGTGTCGAGAAAATTCATTTTGCGGCTTGTTGAGGCTCTCCGAGCTGACAAGATTCGACTCTTCCACTGTCGAACTTGATTGCCTCTTCAAGTACCTTTGTGTTGTTGCTCTCGTGTCACACCTCATTTCACACATTTTGCGCTATTAACCACGAATGAGTGGTCATTTGAGTAGCTCCTGTGGTGTTATAATCTTTTTGCAGCTCCACTCTTATTCATTTGTGTGCTCGAGTGCATACTTGGTCTAATACGTCAGATAAGTACGTACACTACTTTGTATTTGTTAAATTATGCGAAGACAATCTTTCAAATACAAATATTCTTTGGGACCAACTTGTAAACAAATCCCAATACTACCTTTTTGTGCTCATTCAAATGTCATATAATTTTGCATACAATATTTTCTTAGGGCGAAATGAGAACAAGCCGGTGACAGCGGAATTTAATAATGACAAAATAATACAAGGTAAGTTTAAGGGCAGCCCTTTCTGCTGTCCGTCATACGGAGCGCTATTCATGCACATAATATTTCTGAGATATTTGCCGACCGCCTAACGACTGACTAATTTATTTACGCACAACTATTTTTAAATTTATCCATAAAGATAAGCGAGCACCGTCCGTCGTATCCTATACAATACAATGGCGGACACCTGCAAAATATACTGAACGCGCACACAACCAACTGAACTCGAACTACGTTTATTATTTTCGTGAATACTTCCTATTGCTTCATATGACCATTCAAATAATAATCGAATTGATTCAATACAATAGAAAGAGTTTCTCCGAGTTAATCGAGGACACGATGACAAATGCATATCGTTTCATCTCGAGGCTGGAGATTAATGTGCGAGAGAGGCGGATCGCGCTAGACAAAACCTGCCGCCTGCGCGTACGCATCCAACAATTCACTAATTCGACCCGCGACTCGCAACGTAAGCGCTCATACGACATCCACACCGGCTTGTAAGCAATGCCGCTTATTATTTATCTGTCAACAATGCCCACAATTACAAACATAAGTTAACTGTCCATGAAACGTAATAGTGGTCTTATTGTCGACCTATTTAGGTCTCAATTTGTTGCGTTCTATTGGCCATTACGACATTATTAAACTCTGCTCTCCGACCAGCAGAGACAATAATGACGTGATCTACATGTAAGAACTATAGTTTGATCTAAAATTAAGTGAGATGAAAGAGAATTTATGTTTGATACAAAAAATATGAATAAAGTATGGGCGTATTGTCTGAGCTCGGTGCTTTGTTGGGGACAAAACTATGTTAACACACAAGTATTCCGCTCGATTAACGTCATAAATGAGAGAAATGTCGGATCAAAAGAATAGCAGGTGTGCCCTATTATAATAATTTGTCATTGGTTCTCATTCCACTTTATTGTTCTTTTGTCATTTGTTCACTATAGCGAGCTTATTAACTACGAGACAATGTTTTTTCTTTCATTTTGATGACTAATTTAAGGTGTCAGGGTGTAATTATTATCAAACGGGTTCTCCACTGAGCTGTGCAGGGAAATTAACTCTAAATGTATCAATTACGAATAGTTTCTAGTGAAACACATTTATACATTGTTGCAGATAAATACGCCTATTTCCAGAAGGGCTAGGTAGAGACAACTATAATTAAATACATTGCGTTTAATTTTGTGTTCCGTTCATTGTCATATTAAATGCAAACGTTATCAATTACAGAATGCAAGACTTGTAATAATAGTTATTTATAAAATCTTACACGTACGCTTAGCGGTTTTAGACACTAAGTAATTTTCACGACATTTTCATTTCTGCCTGTAGAAAAATAACGGGATAAAATATTAAGGTTGGAACTGCAGTTTTATGGTGTTACAAAACTTACAAGTGATAGTAAGTACCTTCGTGACGCTGTTCTAACTCGATCACTTTATACTGTACCTTCTATGTGATTCGTTGTAATTTATTTCACCTTGTCACCATGTCTACTCGTAAGAAGCTTCTATTTATTTAGTAATAAAAAAATAGACTCGGTGTAATCAAATTCAGTGACAGTTTTCACGTAAATAACCGTTTTTATAAGAATTTCATGCATTTCTCACAATATCGGTATGATTATGATGTATAAATAATTTTAATTCCATAAGACTGTTATTCGTGTCCGATGTATTGTTATTAGGTCTGTTTCAATTGTTTTATTATTTTATCCCAAATCAAACAAAGTTTAAGGCCCGTTAACTGAATAACAATGACCAAATATAATCCAAATCTAAACGCCAGTGCATAGCTGACGGAATATAAATGTGAGTCTTGATCCTGGTGGCTTGTGAACCGAGGACGTGATGCGTCGTTATTAACACAGGCCTGCATTAATGAACACATAAATATTATACTTTCACATACCTACGTACTCGGCCGCTGCCGATGTCGCCGCGCCCGCGCCGCACTGCGCCGCCGTCTAACATCGCTACTCGCCTCCGATAAATGGCTCCTCGACGTGATCACGTATTCGCATATGTCTGAATTTTTGGAGACCATAACTTCTTACATTTTTATGTGTGTGGCGTAAAAATTCTCCACGGGCGCAGCTGTAGTTAAACCTTATTAGTGACGTTTTATCGTTTAAAATTATACAATTTCATTTGTATGGCATATGTTTTATTGAAATCGAGATAATTAATCGACAATTACGATGCTGGACGTTATGAAGCGAGGTATACCGCTGTGCGCTTGGCTCGCCGCCGCTGCTCCGCTCAACTAAATGTTGCTTATAAATCGCGCCGCTCGCTCCCACTGCGCTCACTCGCCACACAAATATTGACATTTATGCACATATTGCTCCATATACGTTTTTTATGATTGTAAAATATGAAGCTAGAGCGCTACGTTTGTTTGGCTCTTTAAGTCGATACGGTCCGTAAATAGTAATAAAAATTAGCATAATTGTATGTTTCTCGTTGTAAATACAAATTATTTAGTTGTTTAGTTTAAAAAGGTCTTTGTTTATGTAGCTTAATTTATAGTTAAGTGACAAGAGATTCTCTAATAAGTATTAAATTACATGAAATATATTCGGCCGGCGCGACAGAGGTGTGTGAACAATGGCGACAAAACCTATGTTATTTGTAATTGCGTTCACGCCTACAAATTAATTACTTTTCAATGCGAGCAATATCTAAGTAGAACGAAATACCGGCTTACAGGTTACACTTGTTTCCAGAGCACAAAAACTGTTGTATCGTATCTCGTTAGTTATCATTTCTCAGATCTGCTATTTCTGCCAACTAAGCTTATCTGCGCAGAGATAAAATCAACGATGTCAGTATATATCGTCATGTAGTCGTCATATATGATTTTCCTAGAAGTGGGTACAGTTTCCCACGTGGTGGGCGGCGTGTGCCGACTGCCGGCAGCCGCACATCGATCTGATAACATACCCTTTAGACAACATCCACTCGCGTTATCTGACGACGTAGAATCAATTCAGCTCGCAGAATTATCGCAGCATTGCCTTTGCCTAATTGGACATTTCCTTCTACATACCTCTCGATATTGCATTTTAATTTACTCGAGCGACATTTTATTGAACAGGAAAATATATACCTACCGCTAAATATAACCACAAAAATATGTTTATGGAAACTATTGTCGCGTTTTTAAAATGACGCGTCAGTATAACAACAGAAATATAAAAGTCTTTATATCACAATTAATCACCACTTAGTGGAAGCGGCGTACTTAATTCACGCATGTAGGATTATGGACTGTAATATAAGGACAACAAAGTATTGTTTTGATTGTTGGTGTATGTGTCATATGCAGTAGCAGGAAATACCGTAGTGGCGTCGTGTCAACAAAAAATCTAAAAGCTCGCATTATGCTGTTAACTGCGATTTAACTCATTTCATATTTGAGGCGACTTCTGTTGTCTGTTCCCACTTAAATCTGTCACATAATTTATAGATCAGATTAACGAGCAAACTTAGAACGTGTATTTGACTGGCGGAATTAATCGACACTATTAATTTTTGAATACATTGTCCTGAAAATATATTTTCGTCTCTGAACGGCCTATACATTGACTCCTTAATTTCGATGTCGAATAAAATACCGTCCGGGTAGTGGTCTTCCATGTCTAACGTTCTCGCTTGCTGACAGCCAATAGAGATAAGCCTTTGCTCTAAAGAGAGGTATAGTTATTAGAGACGAGCTGATTTGATGTATAAGTAATCATAATTTGAAATTTGATTTATAAATGGTCGTGGGAGAAATGAAAAACACCGTCCGTTTGTAAAGTACCAGTAGGCCTCACGAATCAGGTGGTAAGCTTCGTTTGCTTGTGCATATTTTCCAGTCTCGCTGTTTTTGAGAATTTTCTGACAGAAAACAAAAAGTTCTCAGTAGCCGCAATTCAATAACACTTTGCCTAAGTTGGGAATCGCAGCCGACACCCTAAGCTAATGAACATGCACCGAGATTCTCTCCCTTTGATCAATCCGTATATATGTCACTAGTCAACAATCGTTGAGCCATTACTGTAATATGAATGAGCATTAGCTATATTGTAGTATTAGTAATTTAGTATAAAAAAACAAAGCTAACTTTACGTACCGGTGAAAATATTCTGGTTTGAATTTAAATTTGATATAACACGATGACTGGCATAATTATATATTTAAATACTTGTATCGTAAACGGTATTTGTTGCTATCACAGCGCTAACGGTAAATAAAATTTAATAACTTGTCAAAAATGGCGACCTTGTTTTATTGTGCCTTATTATGTCTATTAAAGCCAACGGATTCATCTAGGTCTAAGAAAGTCTGTTATGTAAACATCGTATACCTATAAAAACCTAAGTTTAAATCTAGAACACTATTTGTTGTTTAAGGGCTATTGCTGGCTCAAATTATGTATTACGAGTGTACGAGATCAAAATGGATATAATCTGCAACGACTTCGTGTTGCAAAAATAAACGACTGTCAACTTTTCTGGCATGAATAAGTTTATGATAGACTATAATTTATAAACATCGTTATCTATAATACCAATAGCCACTCATATCGAAAAGAAGAAGTGTTGTTACTGCTAACTCCACTCCACCTAACCAGGGGTATGATTTTAATTCTTTCATATTGATAATAGTAGTAGTAGTATCTTTATATATATAAATCTTCTGTGCGTGTGTTTGTAATTAAACTCCTACTAAACGGCTGGACCGATTTCGATGAATTTTTTTGTGTGTGTTCAAGTGGACTCGAGAATGGTATAGATTTGTTTGTTTTTTTATTTTTTTTCTGTGTACGAGACATCGTCTGTTGGGACAGCTAGTATTATAATTATATTTCTATTATATAGTCATCTCATTTCCCTTTCATGACTGGTATGAATATTAATTTCAATAAGTTTGATATAGTTTTTCTTCAACCAGAGACGACATTTGCAAAGTACTTAACAGAGGCTCAAGAATACTTGTGGTATACTTGAATATATAACATTCAAGATAGTTGATGATCATTACGCCAATAATTGTAACTGTTAATGGACTGAGTGCATCCTGTGGTGACTGCTAATAACTTGGGATAATAGACGGAAAATATGACGTTGAATTGATTATTCAGAGTTATCATAAAATAAAGTGGCTTACATTATTTATATTCCAAAACATCTTTTGTATATTTCAATATATGTTAAAGTGATGAATAATTTCAAGTATAAAAATAATAAAATAACCATCTTTTATTATTTTTATATTGAGATCTGGCCTGTCGTACGTCATCGTATCGTATCTATACGACTAGCCGGTTTATGTGGAGCTAAATGGTATGTCTTTAGTTTACTGTAAAGGTTGAAATAAACGCAATCCTCAAAACGGTTTGTAGCCGTTTTCACGTCCATCGCACCTTTACCAACTTCGGATAACGTTTCAGACTAAAGCCTGTATAATGAGACGTAGAATTTTCATTCTAACCGTACCTATCAATAACTATGAATTTGAAATTGTGTAACAAACAAGTGACTTCATGACATTTACAAACAGAATAGATAATATTACAATGTTGACGTCGTCGGTTGCATTAAAAATGTATAGAGTCGACCTCCTTTAATATTTATAGTCGAACTTACTCGTCATTTGTATAAATATGAAATTCCACAAGTTCTTACTAATGCTAGGAGTGACGTGCATAGTCCCTTATTGGTAGTAGCCAAGTGTCAGTTATTCCCATATTTGTATAAAGAAGGAAAAAATTGCGACGAAGGTGTCAAGTGTTTACAATGTCACGCTGCGATATTAACTTAGCATGATTTGAATTAAAACGTCATTTACACGTTTAGTTGATCGTCTTTGTACAATAACGCATATACATATATTGGCATAATAAGTAGCATACACACTGCTCTGGTAATAAAACGTATTGACGTTTTATGAATACCTACTTACTTTGTTTTTTACTAGGAAACCGTTTCGATAATATGTATTTTAGTCACATTCTAACACTATCCAAAGGATGGAACCAATCTGTAAAGATTTCAGCTGAGATGTAATAGAGAGCGAGATTATACGCGTTGTAGTCCAAGATTTTGGATCGGCATTTTTGTTACAGAAAAACTAAATTATATTTTATATTTCCTCTATCCGGTAATCGAACCCCGAGCTCCATGGCCTCCAGTTGTCATACAACTACTATAAAAGTAAGACAGTTAATAAATATTTCAGTAATTAGCCGTAACACAATTTCATGAAATATATTATGAGATGTTCATTTAACAATGAGCATATTATTGAAAAAGAAGTTGTGATATTTAGTATATATGTATATACATTAACATATTTGTTAAGAGTGGTTAGTATATAGCGTGGCATAATTATTAACTTATTAAGGTAACTGTGAAATTTGTGAACAAACATGAATAAATATATAATTGTTATATTAATCTGTCAAGTCACAGGATACGAGACATAATTAAAATTACAATCTGTGTCTAGCCACCGGTGTGCCACTGTGACTCAATATGATACAACACAACATGTTGTTATAACACACATACACGCACACACATAATATTTCTTATAGTTATTATTGTAGAGCGGAATCCCCTTTTTTTTTTTTTTTTTTTTCGTGGGGGAATGCTTTGACGCATACCTCACCGCGGAAAAGGGGAGCGGAGAGGTTATGTCGGGCTCACCTGGGAAAAGATGGAATATCCCGGGTACTACCGACTAAACCCACCACGGTGTGCCAGCTTGCTGCCTTGAGTAGTGGGTGGGTCGCTGGAACTGAAACTACATCAGTGACCCACCCAGCAGTGCCCAACGCAGGTAAGGAATGCCTGCGGGCGACGACTCAGGTGACGCCCCGGCACGGCTGACGGACGGGAGATCCCCGTTCTCCCGCCCGTGGCCTTTACTATGGCGGCATCAGGCGCGCGTAGGCGCGCCTACGCCGCCCGGGCCGCCGCGCCGGCGGCGGCTCGGATCCGCAAGGATACTTTCCTCACGGATCCGCTCCGCCGCCTCCTTCCGCGAGATAATGTCCTCGCAGAAGGATGCGACCGCTATCCAGTTCCTCTCGCTGTCGACCATGGCTTTGATCACGGCCGGCAGCGAGAGGTCAACACCCACAACGTCGATGAGTTCACGGCGCTGCACCGTCCAGGCAGGACAAGCCTCGAGCGTGTGCTGCGCCGTGTCCTCAATACACCCGCAATGGTGGCAGATGGGACTCGGTTCCCTCCTTGCGACCGTGTGCAGGTACTTGCCAAAGCAACCGTGCCCTGACAACACCTGCACTAGTCGGAAGGAAAGGGTCCCATGTTGCCGCCCTGCCCACCGCTCCAACACCGGCTGGAGGGCCCCAACGGTTCTGAATCCGGCTAAGGGCACCTCCAGCCGCGCCTTCCATTTAAGAAATACGCCCTGGAGGGCTCGGTTCCTTGTGTCAGATAAGACCTCCGGGAGGGGACGAACACCCGTCTCCTCCCGTGCAGCCGAAATCACTTTATATGCTTCGGCGAGCATTTCCGCTTCCAAGTCCCATGGGGGAGTTCCGGCCAAAGCGCAGGCTGCGTCGGCCGACACCGTGTGGTATCCAGAGCGGAGTCCCCTAACACAAGCATTAACTGCTTAAAAGGAGACTCCAAGCACTAAACTAATGTATATATTTGAGCCATAGTAAATATTATTATTATATGTTAAGTAATTTTAGAATTAATTATGTTAGCAATTATTTAACAAGAATAATTGCTATTTAGTTAAAAAATATACGCCTATGGTGTATTATAGGCGACGCGGCGACACAAGACGGGCGAACAACCTGTCACTTAACTAACAATACTATAAACCTACAAAGTGTAACTTTGTCTGCATTAAATCCACGACAATGATGCCAGACGTACTCGTACTTCCATTAACTGAATATAACATATTACGCAGAAAATAAATAATATTTATAATGCTAAACATGTACAGTTAATTTATATTCATATGTTACTGTTTGATATACAGTTTCGACAATATTTAATTCTAATTATTTACTGTAGGTACACAATAAGTTCAATTCTATATATTTTCTACAACACATTAATGTCGACATGTGTTAAACAGTATACTTTGATGTATAGGTATTTCTGCGTTTGAAAAGATTCGGTTTCGCTTAGATTGTTTAAACACATGTTACAGGTGAAGTCTACAGGATCTACAAAGTACATACACACTGTTCTAGCGGGTCTAATTTTATCTTGCGAATAAATTTCCTAAACATATTATTATTTTACTTTATTTACTCGCAGTTTGTTATACGCCGGTACGTATAGATTGCATTCCAAGGTAGGACTGTATTTAAATATTCCCTTGTAGCATCGTTGGTGAATTGGAAATGTTTGGCAATGAAAACTATTCGAGGTCGTCTGACATTGTTATAAATAAAACTGCTAGCTCTCATGCTCTGCTCCCAACTAGGCATGATAGCTGAGAGTTAGCCAATGCTGATCCCGTAGACCTTGCAGACTTCATTCGTTACTTGTTCATAATTGTTCAAATGCCTCTCATGCTTTTAAACCCAAGAGATATTAGATTAGTTTCATACTAATCATGATTAGATTGATGTTTGAACTAGATTGACATTAGCGATGTAAATAAGCAATAATAGTGATATTTAAAGCTTATACCTAAGGTTCCACTATTAGGTATGATTAACCAGTAGCATCCAAAATACGGTTCAGGGGGCGACGCACTGGCATTGAAAACAACTGTTAAACATATGACTCTCTCTACTTAGATAATTTGTTCTTATGAAGCTTAAAAGGATGACCGCTGTTTGTTTACCGTTGTATGTAATTTTAATATCTCTGTTATGAATTCAAATATCTGATACTTATACATCGCAGTTAAAGGCCAGCTTTGATATACAAGGAACAAACATCTTTTAAGCGCACACACACATAGATATACACGTATGTATAGGATGTATTACAACCACACACACCTATTGATACCATTCACATACAAAGTTTTCATGAAAATGTATGCACAAAAGAAAGGCTCTACATTTTAACTGCGGGAATTAATGAAAGTCGCATGAAATAACTACATGACTCGTTTGTCTCTAATGATGATAAATTAATGTTTAAAACGTGGCTATTCAAGGTGTCCCTATAAATTAATCTTAGCGCTGTCACATTACGGTGAAACGGCAATTAAACTGTCGAGGGATATTACCACACAATGTGTCGAGTATATCATGAGATGACACTCGAGCGACATACCTACTGCGAAATGAGATCTAACCATTGATCATACACAAGAACTTCGCACGACACACAGGATGTTCAGATTTACTATTGTGATTTATAAGTATTGTTCTGTTGACTGCGTGAAGGAAGCATCGAAATCATTTCGTAATTAACGATATAATTTGCATTGTAGATGGGATTCCTATATGGGATGAAAATTGTGTAAGCTACCATATTAGTTTGGTTTTACCTGTGTCCGGTGTTTCATTGAATGTTAAATCGCCGGAGGACGTGGACCAGCCTATTGCAGGACATGTTTAATTAAATATAATACCATGTATTCTGCATATTTATTATTCTTTTTCTACGTTGTCACCTGTTACTACTGCATCATACACTACTATTTTGGTGTATATTACCTTTGGACACAATTTCTTAATTGAATTACCCCTGGATGAAAACTTGATACTCTATATGACTTAACATAGAGTATGAATGTGTATTACAAGTCTAGATACTATTTATAGAAGTTGGAATTCTGAGAATCTTCTTTCTTCTTCTTTTTACCTATGATGAATAGTCAAATCTGCGTCATTTATTTTTCAACCTAACTGTCTCAATGAAATTGCCGTGCCTTTTAAAACGTCGTTGCCATCTGGAAGAAGCAATATTTTTTGCCACAAGGCAAAGTAAATAGTCAATGAGTAAATTATATTACATCGACGGACTACTTAGCATCTGTATTCAATTATTATTATTGACAATTTGGACATGATTATGCTTACCCTTTGAAAATATACAGGCCTGGTTCTGTATTAATTTATGATAGACCACATCTAAAATACTTGCAGCCTCCATCCATTTTTACTACAGGGTCATCTTCTAAGCAAGTTGCAAGTCTACAACTTACGAAAGCACTAAGAAGACAAGTATGCAACAATTGTTTAAATCAAGTGAGTGTAATATATTATATCAAAAGGTCGATAAATGTTTTGAGAAGTTGTAAGTCATGAGAAAGAACTTTTGTGTTTTTCATATATATAGAATATAGAAATACACAACTCGATATACATATGTATGTACCTACTACATTCGAATAAATTCCTAGTTCATAATTACAGACTTCGTAAACGTTAAACGATATTTAAATGTAAACCAGCTATAATTACTATGTAAACTGTATAGTTTACATAATTATTATGTATTCTATGATGTAGTTTGTCTCTATACAATATGTTTATGTTATGTATTCAAAATTGCTCGTAATATTTTCCGGCTACTACAATGCTGTTTCGTAATTACAACAGCTGAAATTTATAACCGTGTTCCGCATTTCGCCATTTTCAAACATAGGAATTCGTTTAAAATTGTTTCAGCCACCTACAAGATTCCGGCGGTTAAAATATGTTATTTGGTTCTTGCTTGTTTCAGATAATTTCATTCGATGCATCAGTACAATAAAAACAAAAGCGTTACCAATATTAACCTGCGATTGCTATGCTGTATAATGCTTACTTGAAGCTTTGAAGGTAAGTGGTTACCGAAGCTTATGGTCGGGCTCATTTGCCACGATTAAAAAGAGCCGCTGACGTTGTCAGAACGAGCACAAATATAATTCAGGAGGTCTTTTCTCCAACCCAGGTCTAAGCCAAACGACCTTATGCTGTATTCATCACTATAAGATTGATTGGCTGTCATCTTTTGTAGAGGTAATTACAATCAAATGCTCAACTAAACTAAAGCACAACTAGAAGATGATATTACGTCATACTCTACCTATCTACTGTCTACCTGTGTACTATTTTAGTCAATGTATGTGACGTTCTCATTAGACATGAGACAGATATCGTCATTTTCATGAACTTTTTTCGAAATGTTAAAAATAATATTTATACGGCCATATTCCGTATTACTGCAATATATATGAAAACTCTAACGTACCTACTATTATTACGTTAGCACGTATTAGAAATCGATATCCTAAAAGGAGCGGGCAAAAGACCAACTACATAGACTGCCTAACGACTGATATCGACAGTATACTGGTACCACACTGTTCGCTGGAAACCCAATTTATAATAAACCTTGACACCAGCGATAGGAGAGATGAGGAAGAAGTAGAATACAGATACCGCAGACAAAAAAGTGTGTCCGGAATTGATAGTTCGAAAAGTCGGGTCGTATAATACAAGCGAGTTATTAATACTGCAACCAAACAGATTATAAAAGTATAACCCTATAAAACAAGACTAGTCAATGACCTGTATTATATAAGCCTTAATGTATTAATAAATAAAACATTAGGGATGCTATAGATGATGCACTAAGTACTTTCTACCAAACAATATCAAAGCAGTAAATTGTAACTGGTGTAGGCGTTGATAGTTACGCGTAATGAAACAGCTCATCGCTATACACCGACACAGTCGTTTATGTTTTGCTCGTCAGTTCGAAGATGTATCTGTCTATTGATAAAAGCTTGAACGATGTGTATCGCACCAGTTAGCACACAATGCGTGATAGATCAGCCTGTATGTGGCGCGGGCGTCGCGCGGCGAGCGTCGGGCGCCTCGCCTCGCAATGCTGCGCGTATGACAGTGGTTATGAAGCCGCACCGGAATGCGTTTAATGAGCCCCGCGATAACTTATACACTTTGTACACAACACATTCATTTACGCTTTTTGGAATTTCATTCAGTCCCCCTCGTTCGCTATGAAAAAGAAAGCGTTAAATTAATTAGCGCCAGAATGCCTCCACAATGATCTACCGCCGCTCGAAGATTTATATGAACCGCTAACCGTATAGCTTTGTAATTAATTATTATTGTATTCCTGTTTTGTACCTACGTTGTAAATGCACTTTATTGGCATTTATTACTCATTTATGCCGAAAATAATATGTTGATTTATACCTTTACCACAAACAATACTTACATATGTATGTGTTGCCAGAACTGTAAAAGATATTACGCAAAAACATAACATCTGAAAATATAAATAATAAACAATCAGCTGCCACTACCATTTTTAAAAGAATATGTTTTAATAATAAAGCCATTCATATCTTTGGACAGTAGATACATTTCAAGTAACTTAGGTACGTTCAATGTCTTGGTGAAAGTTGTAATCTCATATTTTATCACCTTAACTAATTAATTGCATTCGTAATAAAGATATTTGTAAAATCCTTTTTATTAAATATGCTATCTTACCAAAATCTGATAAAGATCAATTAATGGCAAGAACGTTGACAAGTGGACTATACATCATCATCAACAGTATTACATAATTTTCTACAATTAAAATTATAAAAATACCTATCTAAAAGTGAATCAATAAGCAATAGTACTTGAGCACTCAAATAAAAATTCAAATAATTTCTAATGGATTCATTTCTGAATATAGACCAGAAAGAGACCTTGTTATAAGTGAGTAAAAATCTTTATGGTAATGCCCTGTCTTGTGAACGGTTCAGATTCATAATAAAATGATGTTCATGCATTTGTAAAATAATGGCGTAATATGATTTTCAACAATTCACGTGGCCGCCAACGTGGGCCACCGTGTCAGATATTCAGACCAACCTTATTTCAATTGCATTAGCCGCTATAAAATTGATAAATGTAGTTTCTGCAAATATTTTCTTAATATTTAAATTAACATAGGCTCTATGTATTTGAAATAAATGAATTTTATCGTCTGCCTATTTAGGTCGCTGGTTTGAAAAATATGATGAAATATGTCTATCAGAACATTAGCAGTTGAGCAGTCAAAAGTTTCCTAATGAAGTACAATAGACAAAATGTGTTGAACTATTTTTGTGTATGTAATCGTTTATGCATTGTTGCTGGGTATGAATACATGTATTGTTACTTTTTAGGATTACTAGTTGCATTTGTTAGTCAAATGCAGCGCAATTTGCTATTTTTGCCAAAACTTCCTACAAAAAACGTAGCGTAAGGTTAATTTAGGTTAGTGGATGGATATCGACAGTAATGTAAATTGGTGAAACCGTACCCGTCGACGATTGGGCTGCCACCTGTATGTGGCTCTTCAAAAAGGCAGCCTGTGATGCTCATCTATGGATGCTTGCAATTCGCAAATGTTTATCAACTACGGCCTGCTACTATTCTTGTTGACCACCAGCTCTATTTTCGTACCGCATGAAAGATATTTAATAAGTTTATATTTAGATATTTAATATTTAATGTTACAAGAGTTATAACCTTGCTAAACCAACAGTGCATTGTTGTTTTTGATATTGTTTTTTCATTCACATGCAGTGTTAATGATTTATTTTATTACGTCACCCTTGTCGGCCTCGATGGCGTAGTGGTTAGTGTAACCGACTGCCACGCCTTAGGTCGCGGGTTCGATTCCCGCACAAGCCAAACATTTGTGTGCTTGAACATGGATGTTTGTCTTGGTCTGGGTGTTTCTATGCATAATATGTATGTATTTACAAAAAAAAAGGTATATATGTATGTTTATCCATTGTCTAGTACCCATAGTACAAGCTCTGCTAAGTTTGGGCTAGATGGTGTTGTGTGTATGTGGTAGAAAATTATTAATTAATTAATTATAATATTGCATAAGTACTGAACATGTGTTGGGTACTATTCGGTTCTCAGTTATTTATAGTTAATCGTAGATTTTAGCTGTTCTTTTTGAAGAGATGTTCACAATCTCAGAAAATTGTCTGTTCCTCATATTTCTAAATAATATTATAAATGTGAATGTGAGTTTGTTATGCTTTCACGCCTAAACTACACAATCGACCATCATGAAATTTTGCTTACACATTTTGAGGGGAACAGAAAAGGATAAAAATAAAGGTAAGGTACCCGTTTCATCCAGAAAAATAGTATCTACTGTTCCCGTGTGATAGTTTATTGACAAAATATACATTAACGTGAGCGAAGCCGCTGGCAAAATCTAGTATTTAATAGTATTAATATTTTACCTCCTATAACTACCCCGTTAGTCCTGCGGCATAAGTTTGTTCTAATGTTTGAGGCCATTGAAGAAGTCCGGCGATGTGATATTGAAATTGAATTCTCTGTAGCTGCCCGAAGTCTGGTAATGTATCCGGTAGAAGGCGATGGGCTCTCCCCTATTATATGCGAATTTAAAACAGCTAACGACATGTGGGTATAATATACATCATCCTACATCTTCGCATATACAAGCAAGAGCCAGTCTAGATATGCTAATACAAAATCCATACCACTTTTATGAAAATTTCGCGGCCTACGTTTCTGTTAGCTATTCATATTTCATGGAAGTACGGTAGGTACCTACATATGGCCACGTCTGTTTGTTATATGGTGTATAAAATTAATATCCGTGTTTTCGCGACCGTATATTAAATCCACATTACTATTTATATAAGTGAATGCTCAAAATTGGTGATAGAACGAATACGAATAAACTTTTTCAAAGAAAATCCAATTGAATACTGATATTGAAGTCAAATTCAAAATCATTAATTCTTTTAGGTCAAAGATTAGTTGTTAATATATTTAGTAACATAGTTTGTTACAAATATCTTAACGCTATTCAGCCAATATTGTGCAGATATTCGTAACACAATATATAACTAAAATGTAAAACATTATAATAAGGTTTTTGGGATTATTATTTCCGGACTTATAGACGGATGGACGAATATTAAACTGTGGTACCTACGGGATCGATTATAGAGGACACATCGATTATGGATATAGGATTACATTCAAACAAGGTAGGTTTTGATCAGCATAGTAAAGGTTTTGTTGAAATATACTTACTTCGGTACTCCAAATACTATTTCAGAATGATGTTTGATTCAGTTCCTATGTTCTTATATTCTAAAACCAATTTGCTTTTTGGCATAGCTACGTATAAGAAGTATACATCTTGAAAGATATTGGTGCAAAAATATATATCCATAAAGCCGTGTACATTGTCGTCTGAAATGCTTTATTCAACAGTTAGAGATAGGTATATCTACAGATGGCAAAAAAAACGCATTATTGTAATAATTATAATTATTAAGTAAGATGTTATAATTATCAAGGTAAATGTCAAAAATCTTTTATTTATTTAGGTCGCATAGTAACACTTATGAACGTTAAAGTTCATGAGTAAGTGGAATTAGTGAATTTACATTTAGTTTATTTACTAAGTTCAGGCAAAAGGTAGAGCCTACAAAAATACATATTTATTCATTTTTATTTTAATGCGCTTTCTTTGGTTTTCCATTGGTAATTCTATAAGTGCATTTTTCGTAATAGTATTCGCTGACTAATTATTGGATAGTGCATCACTATTAAAAATGTCGGCATCTATTTTCGTACAGAATTGATTAATCTTATCACGTCACTCGCTCAGATCACATGAGTTTTATTCGACCTTTTATTTAAAATCAAACATCATTGGATATTTCGATTTACGTATTCAGTAAGTTTAAATATTAATCTTTGTTTAAAAAATCATTACTAACAGACTGATTTGTGTGTCGGCTAGCATGACAGTATTCGATGTCAGTGTCCAATTTCTAGGCCAGGGTAGTAATTTTGAGTTTTCCTATAAATAAATTCTTAGTAATAGTTCCCATTCTGGATCTGCACTAGGTAAATGACAATAAACGCTGGCCTAAAATATTTTTGTGATATAGTTCTGCCTAAAAACATGGAACCTTTATGCTATGTCATCTTTTCGTCAAAAATATCATGAGTCACTAATTTTCTATAACTGAGTGAGTGGTAGAAGAGTTCACGTTCAAACGTATCTCGTTTAAGTTTGGAGCAGTTAATCTCAGGAAGTACTTTTACCCTACAAAAGATCGTAGTCAAGTAATCTTGTCTCATATTCTTCTGAGGCACGAAATACACACCAGTACTATGAACATGCGTCGAGTATGATTTTACACCTTTCCAAGCTTTGTCCATACAGCTATAGGTGCAATTGCCACTATGTCTTTGCCCGACACCGCAACTATTTTGCTGTTGCGTAGTTATGCTTTAATTTATATGCTTCCATTTTGCTGTTGCAAACGTATTGGCTACGGAAGCTATTACAAGTATAGGGCAAGGTTAAATGCTAATTTGCCTTAAATTTAGAATAAAATATTTAGTTACCATAGAAATGCCTATTAGTGAACATCTGTTGAATTATTATGATAAACATTCTTACGTAGTCGTTTGTAGGGAGATTGCTTATATAACGAAGAGGCATTTGAATGTGAAATAACGAATAGTGAGGTGATGTAGGTATTGATAGAATGTAGTGAAAAAGCTGTTATTACTAGTATTATTAAGACTATCACTATACTGTTTTAACGAGCGTGTAATTTATGAGTATTACCGGTTCCCATCTCAATGACTCTACTAGTTTTCTTTTCTGTACAATGGCCATTTGTATTCTGTTTCGGCCACTTAACATATTTTTTTAGTATAATATCAAACGGCCCTACGGCTTTTTATAGTATTCAGGTGTGAAATAAGCAAGTGGCCGGCCTGATATTATATAGTTACTGCAACTCATGTTTATTTACATTTATGTATCACATTCGAGTCACTGAATCGGCGAAAAGGGGTTTTAGTTCTGACAATGATTTCTGGTCGACACTACACCTGACAGCATAGTTTCTCCTAGGCAACCAAGTAGATATGTTACGATCTTCTATAAGATACAAGGTACAAGTACTTCTATTCAATACCATAATCTTAAAATTTTATTAATAATTGAATCATTACAGTAAATTTCGTTGTACTATATAAAATTATTATTATTCATATGTCTATAGGTAATTTTAACCAAAAAAAGTAATCTATTATGTATTGGTTCAAAAGAAAGTGATTAATTTATAAAATCGTAGCAACCAAAAAATATTACTGTGATGGTATAGTACTCATACTCACGCATGGTCTGGTCTGGGTTATGCCTAACATCTCCTTAAGGGTAGACAGATGTGTATAAAACATCAAAATTTTACCAGTTAGGTGTTTTTCTGTGTAATAGGGCCATTGTGTAGGGCTATTGCTATCAACCAGGCACATTTCCAAATCCGTATTACTATTGAGAATTGTCTAACAAAATACTCAATAAATCGAAATCGAGCTTGGGTCTTCAACACTGCCTACCTAAATGCACACTTGCAGTCTCAGAACCATGAAGTGGTTATTTTCGACTGCCTCAGCTTAAGCCGAAAATAAAATAATCACTTGATAATTTTATGGTAGCAATCTAAGGTACAGCCCAAGTCATGAATAGTTTGAATATAGCAAATCGTTTAAATTTTAGTTAAAATTATAAGACAAGTACATATATGTACTTATTGTGTATTACTAAACGAGCGATTATGACCTCGAATTGTTTCATATCAATATAAACTAGTTAAAGTTATTTTGTATTTTTAATTTAACTTAATTATTCACGTTTATGATTATTAACATATCTAAGCAATGGCACTTATATACATTCCTGTGGTTTCAGTATTGCACCTAGTTGTCGAGTTCAAATAGAACAGTCATCAGTGGTTTACTTCCAGTGACAGCCGAAGTCAAGGCGGGTAGCCCGATATTATCTGCTTACTAACCAAATTAGCTAACTAATCTATATGATAGGACAGGTATATATAATTCAAGCGTAAGCTAACGACCTATCAAGAACTTTCAATCATAAGTTTTAATTCGGTTTTTGATTGTTACATACATGTAGGTCACGTCGAATTGATTGCTAATCAATACGATTGTTCTGAATTTTATATATGTTGAGTAATGTGACGTCAAACTGCATCGATCTATTACTGATATCATTAGTAGGAGGAAGTAATAATTGTATTGTTTCTAGACACAAAATAACTTCAAGAATATGACCACCAGCCTTGTCTTTTTCTTTGTCTGATCATATACCTATTCTAATAACATTCTAGTATCCATTAAAGTGGTTAATCAGAAACCGATACATATGCTCTTTACATACAATATTAAGTTACAGAATACACAAAGATATATAAAACATGCTTTATGTGTACAATACTGGTAACTAGATGCAAATACTTATAATATATTAGCCAGTTTCAGTCAGTTTACCACGCATACATTCAACATCAATACGGACTTATAGCGTCAAGATGTAGACAAATTATGTGCAATATCAATACGTTATGACGCAAACAAGGATATCGTTGTAGTGTGAACAGCCCGCAGCGCACGTACGTCCATCTACGTCTAGAATGCTAATGTCGGTACGTTTCGTCCGTCGATATCGACAAACGAATTCACACACTGACAATGTAATGAGAGCTCTCACTCCTCTCTACACAAGCACACTGCACCAGCGAGTGAAGGAATACCTACGGCTCATCGTTATATGGATGTATCGTTGGTAGGCCTGCGACCGAGTTTACATGGCACGCACTAGTTTTATTACCCTCATGTTTCTAAATGACCCTCATTTCGTTTAAAACAAATTATTTATATTTTACTACATGGACAGATCGTTTCCCAATCAACTGGTGACCTAAAAAGCATTTGTGTAATGCAGTCAAGCGTTGACGAATTACGCAGACGGTATCGATGCGCCGCGAATTGTCATACATAGAACGTACGCGCACACGCATTACACGTGTAATAACTACACATATTACAAAATTTTGTTTTGACCTCATATTACGTCGCTTACGTACATGGCACGAGGCGCTGCTGTGAAATAGATGACAATAATTATTGAATATAATACATACGAATTACGCCCGAAATAGACACTTATCGAAATAATTAAAACTAGTTCCATAAATTAATTGAATACAATGATATCAAATTTGTTTTAGAATAACAAGAACGTTATTTTAAGGAAAATTTTGAAACCTATGTTTGTATCATATCAAGCTTGTTCGGAACAATGAGGCTATCCACAAAAGGAGCATTGAATTTATCGACCCACGCGATGCCCAGTGAACCTCATCAATATCAATTAAATTAATAAAATGGTTATAAAATGTTCCAATGACAATAAATATCCACTATTATTGGTCGTACTGTAATTCGAATCTAATTGATTGTTTACTTCAAATAGCTCCAAAACAATGAAGTGAATCATACCATGTACAGGGTGTCCATTAAAGATGTATTTTCAATACAGAAGACGCTTGAACGATGTGTGATACAGTCAAGAATGTTATAGTTAATTTATCAAAGTCCGCAAAATTAAAAACCCGTATAATGGCTATGAAATTAGAACATGTATTATGTACTGGTAATCCTCGTATTATTTAGATTAAGCGTGTGATATATTATGTACTAAGACAATAGATTTGTTGAAGCACTTTGTGGTCGGTCTTATTTTTTTTCAGTAATTTATTACAATGCACAATAAGGCCGGTTTCAGATGATGACTGAAGCCATTAACGCATAATATATTCTAGTCGACAGTTATGTTGGCAACGGGCACAGCACCAGAGCGGTCCACGTCAATCGAGAATAGTAGTATCATCTTTAATTTCATCACTCAATAATAATTATCTGCTCGCTTCTTCAAGGAGAATGTAAACACATTGAAGACAAATAAAAAATGTCATAGATATGGCATAGGTCACATAATAAAGTAAATGCTCAATATTTCTAGTAGCACACGTGTATTTGGACACTCTGTTGAGTGAGGGAGTTGTCTGCGCAAGCGCAGCTGTTAAGATGTTGATTTACGTGGGTATAGAGCGCGGCCAATTATCTTATTAGTGGCCAATTTATCGTTCGTCACATTAACATATGGATGAGCCATGTTAGAGTGAACCACCTCACAATAGAACACTCATTTGATAAACACGATGCTGACATTGTAGTATTTGGTTATATTAAGCTCTGTTTCCTAAAAATATTAATCTAAAATAATTAATTGTGGATAATTAAATTTATATTACTAATATATAGACACGATACGGTATTTTACAATGTCTTATATACAGCATGCATCATTAGTTCTATTCTTATTATACCTATAGGATCGTGTAGCGGTGTCTTCGAATACATAAATAAATATAAATTTTCTCTCGGTAGAAACTTCTTTTACTAATTAATAATAACTCACAGCATATCTTTTGGAATGAATAAGTGTCATGATTACAATAATGTACTCATGAGGATGCTGCTGCATTATCTAGTTTTATTAAAAGAAGTACCTACTAAAATATAGACGGTAATTAATTATATAAATTGACATAACAGGTCACGTATCTCATGGTCAACGTATCCTAACATAGTACTATGTTAGGGTTTGTTTATCTTCATACGAAAGGACTAATTGCACTGGTAGTGCAGCGATATCAATGGTAACCACAACCACTGCGGTACCTGTGTGTTGTGGGTTTGATTCTCACTCCGATAGTTGTATCGAGACTTTCCGTTTATAATATATATATAAAATACATTTTTTTAATTTAATAAAAACTCCAGCGATGTAGAAATTGGATCAAGTCCGCTTGCACTTGACTTTTAAAAGTATTAATAAACTTGTTAACCCTTAAATATAACCATAGTATATAGTCACACGATGTATAAATACCTACATATAATATACGTTCCAAAACAAAGTAAGTAGGTGGGCTTACCTCTTATTTACGCTGTAATAGGGTGACCTAAAAGCAGCACACTTGGCCGAATTATCAGAGTTGATCGTCATAATAAATATAATATGTAATGTCGGCAGCGGATAAGTTAGAGCGGTTGGTTCCGTTCCGTGATGAGTGTCTCCAATAATTCGCTTATTCCACTATCTGCGGGTCAATATTTTCTCATGAAGCGCGACGTTTTGTCACACAAAATAACGTGTTTTATCGCCGAACGCTGCTCGCTAAATGTTTTACGGCAATAACAATAAAGAAAAACAAAAGCATATTGTCTCCTCTACCCGTGCATATTTTCTTTCGAAAAAGAATGACAGTGGTGCTGTTTTATTAATATTTATGCGTCGTGTCCAAAATACTTCAGCCACTCGGATGCCACTACGAGTATTTAGTACCAAATTAATAACGGGATTTCCATGGTTGCTCATGGCGTATGTGGCTATAAACTCTGTCAATAACATTCGAACATGAACATACTTGCCTTATCTTAAACAGTTTCACTTCATTACTGTGTCACTAAAGAGTTGATTCGACTTAAGGTTACTTTCTTCTATAACTACGAATAACGGTAATTAATGCACATGAATACTATATATTTATAAATTGTAAAATTATCGTTGGGTTTTATATGAGCTATGAGATCAGTAGTGAGGAGGTTCTGCGAAATCATATGTTTGTAATAATAATTTCATATCGGCGAAGCTGCGGCGCGGGCGGCGCAGCGGGCGCTCAGTGACCGTAATGCGCGGAACAAATGGCCCTCTGTGCACTTCTGTGAACCTTTCGATTTGTATCTCGCCGACCACTATCAACGGGCCTTATTTACTCATAACCCGGTAAATAATTCCATATTACTACACCGAGGCTGAGCTTACTTAAGTATTCGCTTGTGTTAATCTTAATATTAACCAACAATACTTGCGGATTATTTTCGCATCTTTTAACTGGTGGACGATGAGAAGTAAACAACTTCTATAAATATGAAACACTATCAGTGACATTCAATGCAATGTAAAAATTTATACGACCATTAAAAGTAACAACGTAGATTACATTTGACGGATTTTCGAATTACCATGTCTCTGTTAGCATTGTATGCACGTACGTATCGTAAAGGAAGAATATCATAACTGTTCTAATGAAATATGATCGAAATATGTTTGATATTCAAATAACAGAGGGGGCTTCCGCTGGGAACGCAGCTCGCTCGCCGTGGGCCCGACGGACGGCGACGAGCGTCGTCCGCGGGGCGCTCTCACAAATACTCGTATTTTACGGCTACAACCGAACTGAATAATAACACGCTACATTAGTTTCCCATTATGCCTTCGAGACAATAAAATTTGCCCAATTTTACGATCACATTAATAATTTTATGAATGGAAGCAAACGGTTTAAATCTTTAAATGCGATGAAATGAATAAAAAGCATTTCCGACGGGGGCGATTGAGGTCGTCTCGTTGTAAATTAAAGGTGTTAAAAAGTAATGAGGTGTTCTGGCGAATGTTCCTACCGCGTAGTTATACTGAGCGCAAGGTTTTGGTGTCGGGGGTGATGTAAAGGGGTAAGCGTTCCAGACGGCCGGCGGAAGGCAATCGGTTCCCAGGGTATCGCTTGCACGAACACCGGACGCTGTCCGCTCACTAGTACGTAGCTCATACAGTCTTGTTCGATACATATCTTATTTATCGATTCTACGTTTGCCTCGAATATGACGCAAACGATCAATCTGTTCCGAAACGTTGTATTTTTAATCATTGAACCGTATCGGTAAGAGACACGGTTCAATAACTACAATATTCCTGGTCAGGTTGTTCATGGTCATACATGTAGCTACCTATCAGTATTATAAATGCAAATGTTGTATTACGATTTTGCAGAACCATCCTTTCATATATAAATAACTAATGTATACATACATTTACGACATTAATATAACAATTGTACGATACATTAAATAACTTCATAATGAACACGATTAAAATTAATTTAACATTGAAGCGCATTATATGTATGTATGCAGCTATAAAATTAATTAAATGTATTCAGAATAAATTAATTAATTCAGAATATCGATATCGCTCGATATCACCACTGGCTCGCGGTGAACTATAAGGATGTGCAAGTGGATATACATCTCTATCAAGTTACGCGAAATGTAACCACAAAATCAGCGGCGGCCGCAAAACAACGGAAGCCACCGTCGAGGGTTCCCTACTCTCTCACGTACCTGTGACTTATTAACATACACTCAGAAATCACTACCTCTACCTTCTACTGACAGCACATAAACTATTCATGTTTCTATTACACATACTTACCTTACTTATACACAACACAACGTCAAACTAATCTCTCATAACATACATTTTTAGTTTATTGCAGTGTATGCATTAAATTCACTCTTGCATAAAACAAATACTAATTCGGTGTCTGAACCAAATTGCAGTCATAAAATTGAAGACCATTTATAGCATTATTCGAAGGCATATCGAAACTGTACTTTCTATACCGAATTACACTGCAGTGCAGTCAAATTGACCTACGTGCGGGATGTTATAAATTCGTATAAAGAGCAATAGCTGTGTACATTTTTACAAACTAGCATTTGTATGCTTTATATTTATAGACGTGCACACTAAAATTCCTTATTAGTTTTTTCTAAGTTATATATGATGACATTTTTCCTCAATGCTGAATTTTATTGTAATGGCTACGTAAAAAAAATATGTTACATAAAGTTCTTTTAAATTATCTCACACCATATCCATTAAGTGACGCAACTTTTTACGTTTAAACGCAATATCCTATCGAAATGTTTACCCACCTTTCTGGCTCAGAGTGTATGTGAGGAGTTATAGGTTTCATTTGCGGGCGATAGACGACAATTTTCAATTTTCTTGCGCGTGCGTCCCATTTGAATATTTTAATTTGGGGGGCGGCGCGACTATTTCAATTTATTTTATGAGTCCCGAACCCAGAAGGGGTTCGCGCGACGCTCTCACCGTTTCAGATTAGTAAATATTTGATAGCTTTATTGCTTGACTTGATATATTTATATATGCTTTTAAAATAAAGTTAGCTTAAAGCTGTCTACGTGTCATTGAATAAGTGTGCGAGAGTAAGCTGACTATTATAAGTTATTTAAAACAGCAATAACAAATGAATGTTTGTAGAAATCACAACTTTGTAGATATATTATATGTGTTGCATTTATGAATCATGTTACTAAAATCAGATCTAACTGATAAATATGAATCCCGGCAATGGCCGCTGCACTGATGTTTGATTACAATATGCTTATACGATAGTTGAAGTAAAAGCACAGTAGAGTGCACCGTGGGCCGGTGCGGTGCGGCGCGATGCAGCTAGGGTCCGCTCCGCTGTGTTTAACCTCACATAGCTACGTTTCATCTAATAGAATTGCGAGCTCGTTATCTGCTCAGATTAAAATATTCAGTATTTGAGTGATTTCACGTGCGAGTGAGCGGCAAAGGGTTGACTAGTCGTTTCACCCGCTTTGAACACTTGTGGGGAGAGGCGTGCTCGGGGTTACGCGGTTACCTACCTATTTTGCATATGAGGAAGTGTCGTTGTGAAGTTACTCGACTTACCAGTGCACTATATATTTTATTAATAACAAATTCCTTCATTAGCCGCTTTAATTATTTTAAATTGCAGTTAAGTTAAGCGCTGACTCAAATGTCACGAGATAGTGGCAATCCAATTATCGAAGGTGAAAATAATTCGTATTATTGAATACAGTGTTGCATCAAACGGCGATGAAGCCGCAACACTCGCACAAACAAATGAATTGTCGATTTTCACTGGCTTTTTCCGGCGTCTGCCTCCATGAATAATTCCATTTATATAATGGCATCGACCGCATCAAATATTTCATTCCGAGTTTTGCATATTTAATACTGACAAAAACAATGTCCGGGGATATTTTACAGGATATTCGAACCGCTTGTTTCCTTTGCGAACGTCATTTATTTTCCATAATAAATCTATTATTTTAATTGAAAAGCTTTTAGTCGTTGATTGTGGAATAACTAATAAGTCATGAGTTTATTCGAGGTGAATTTTGTTCAGTCACGAGTAAAGGTAGAAAGTATGGCGCATCGCGTCGCCGTCGCGTCGTATCAATGCTTTTCAATCAGACAGTGAATGGTGTTGTCACAGCGATATCGTGTATAAACAAGCGGATGCTGCCGACAGTTAAATATTGCACTCCACCCATGAACATCTAATTTTATGAGTGAAATTAGTTATTCACCTGTTGTTGCCATTTATTATAGCGAGCACAATGCGAGCAGCAACGGAGCGAGCCGAGCCGCGCCCTCCATTATTTGCGGATAACTACATCAAATCGCCTCGCCTGCTGACGCGCCGCACCGCGCCGCCCGCGATCGCCAAACGCAGCCCACGGTATCAGCTCTCAGAGATACTCCGACTATTTGTCTCACTACTCTACATCAGGTAGTATTTCTGATTACTACTAGCTACAGGACCATGAAGACAATTGACAGCCGAATTCGATAAAATCATGAAACTCATTGTATTCTTGGCACAAAGCATACATACGAACTACACACCTGCTATGCTTATTGTAATCTAATGAATAGCAATCGACTCAGTTTCATCGAGGTCTATACTCGACGGCTCTGCCTACATTTTGGGTGCCAGCGATTACAGGCGTGACGGTTATAAAGACACTTGAGACTTTATGTCTTCTTCTGTTCGATATCGCCACGTCACGGCAACTAAATTTTACTAACTGCGTAAAGCGTGCTTAATTTGAACATTCAGTGATTGGATAATAGGCAGATAAGTTTTGTTAATAAAAAAACATCTCACCAGCGCATCAATTTAGATTTTCGTTTTAGCTCAGATGGGTAACTTTTTATAATTTTTGAAGTGGTCGATTGGTTTCGTCCATATAATTCGTGGGGTACGTGACCATCATTTTTTTTTATTGTATTGATAATGCGATAGCGCATCGATCCCGCTGCGTGATGATATTCCATTCAAACAGGTTCACTATTTGAGATCGATTTTGGTCATCATCGTCACGTACTTAATGGTAGTTAAGCTCCTAACACTCGGTGGACAAGCCACACAATGGGATGTACCGCTCACATATTTTGAAGTGACTCTATGCGAGGTAAATAAGTAGATATATTTAATGGCAATTTATAAATGGAAAATAATTACATCAATAAGAAGGTCGGTGTATGTCTGAGATAAGTTGAATCTCTAATTTAACCGTCGTCATATAATAATGGAAGCACAGACGATACTTATCCGTGACTAATCGATTACACCGCGCTACTGGGCATCTCGCGCTACACTCATAAACCATTCTTAAAACCTCTACAAACTATAATTAACTTTATTTACTAGCACCTTAAGAGTTGTTTTCAATATATGTTTTTTTAATCATATTACCCATAGTGAACAAGTAATTATAATTGTGCTCTTGAACTAGCGATAGTTGATAATTTACAATTAAAAGTAGGATATAAATCCTGTCGAACTAATCGTTTAGAGTTGTTATGACGCCTGATGCGTATAAATCTATGAATTATACTTACTTTCTTTATATTTTATTTTATGTTGTCTTTTTATTGTGTGTTTTATGTTGTATTCTTTTGTTTCAACATGTTCTTTATGTTAACGCTTTTATAAGAATGGAAATGAGCTAAATATTTAAAATCACCTAGTATTCAGAAAATAAGTTACGGAGGCAGGAGACAGACTGCCTATAGACAAAACTGTATCACGAGTATCTCGCACATAATGAAGGGAGAAAGGGACCTTAAAATAATGATGAAATTTACATGAATGATGATGAGGAACAAAATGTGCAATGTTAATATGTTTTCGTAACATTGCTACGAATTAGGTGTGATTGAACGTTGACAGAAGGATCATTATGTTTTGCTATGATGTCGTCATGGCTAACGAAATTGACTGACAAACATTATTTACCTTACTTGTCTTTATTTGCCGTGAGAAGTTAAGACGTGAATTACACTAAAGGTAATGCAATCTATATTATATATAGTTATCACAATAATTTAGAAAATGTATTCGGGAAGTTCTATATACAGGGTGTCCAGTAATTAATGGATAACCTTGAAATGTCTTATAGTAGAACTAAAGGCAGTTCAGAAAAAAGAAAAAATATAAATATTAAAAAGTGCAAGCTATATTAGCATAGCATACTTTTGACTGTCTATCTATTAGCAAAATTGGTGTTTAATAATAAAACAACAAAAGACCGATGGATTTCATTTATTTATGGTCGTAGTATACAAGAAAGTTATACATGGTAATTAAAAATAAAACACATATCTCAGGTAGTAGTTAGGATAGATTTTTTTTTATACTTTTTCTGAACGGTCATCAGTTTCACTATAAGACATTTCCAGGTTATCCATTAATTACCGGACACTCTGTATAATACAGTCTTATTAAAACATAATAGTACAGAAAGGTCGATGTTTCGTAACAAATCGTCAAAATATAATTATTCGGTCGTTTAGACAACTTACTTTAGCTAATATTTTATGAGATACACAATAATAATGGGTATTTACGAATTGTAGGTCTTAAAAAGGCCTTCTTAAAAGACTAGGATATTATTTTTTTTCTCCTACGGTTGTCAAACTATACCCATTTTTGTCTTTTATGTGTAAACAAAAATTAATAAATTATATGCGATGCTCATTTAAATGATATCGTTTTAATAAATATCCATTTTTTTTAATTTCTGACTTCACGATGCCGTTCTTGTTTAAGTGGTCGCCTCGCCACTGTCATTGCGCCGAGTATTGTGGGTTCGAATCCCACAGGGGACAAAAGTTTGTGTGATTCACAAATGGTTGTTCCGAGTCTGTATGTTTTTTGTGTCCGCTGCTTGAATGTTTGTAAAGTCTCTTGCGACAAAGGAATCATTCTTAGTGCGGAAGTTGTTTTTTTTTAAAGAAAAATAAACTTATTAAACATAATGTTTAATACGTTTATTACCATAAAGATATTACATTTTCATTTACTTTAATTGACATCTCGTTTAAATGCATTCTTTAGAAAATCTAAGAAAACCGCGCTTCTCATAACAAATTTGTTTGCGCGACAAAAGATACGAAGATAAGGCTTCGTATCTTTCGCTAGTTCATAACATAATAAAAAATATTTAAGTAAATTCATATTAAATACAATGTTAGTATTTTCTTTAGCAATTTATGAAGTATGAAGCAATTATGATATTTGTTTACAAATATCTTAAGTAATGGTTGTAAGTGGAAATGCTTTGAAGGAAGAGTGCGTAAAACAGATGCACGTAATCGCGGTGGACACTTGATGGACGCGACGGATCGAATACAGTCAATAACATGGACACAATGACTCTAAATGCCGAACTGTCTCGCCTCGCCACTGTGCGTGACCATTAGCCCAAACGATGGACGATCTTGATGCTTGGATACAATATACACTATTTTTGTCAATATTTTTAGTGCTTTGTTTCATACACAGGCGTAACCTCGCTCAGGCAACCAATCTGAAATTTTAACAAATTATTTAAAAAAATTATATGTAATTGGCGATGAAAAATGTCGTATAATAATTATTTCATAATTATAAGATTTAAGCATAGATTTAAATTTATTATCATTTAAAATATATTATGTTTTCAAGACTATTTATATACTTATATATTTACTATTCAATAAAGCATTTACCATTGAATAACTTAATTTTCATACGAAACTTCTAACCACGAAAATTCTGCACTTACAAAACTGATGCCTAATGTCTAAAGACTAAATAAAGTAAAGGATTTACTCTATGATAGGTAGGTTGGTTTTAGAATATTTATACCTGACGCAAAAACTTTGTAACCCTTTTTACGAAAATTGCATAGAAGGAGAAAAATTTTGCACAGTTATTGAAATTTGGCACAGTTATAGTTTATATGTAAAAGGAGGGGCGAATCCTAATATTTTTATAAAATTTGCATTAGAAATAAATTAAATTAATGAAAGAACACTACACGCACACAACTATGCATTTGACACACGCAGTCGAATCGCGTTCGTAGTATTTCGGCATGGTTCGGTTGATGTCGTACAACTCTTCGTAACTATGGTTACCCGTGATGGTTACATATCTTAAGTACCTATTGCAATTTCGCGGTATATATAATAACGATCAAACTTAAAATTTAAATCAATTATGGTTGAATTTCGACCATTTGGCGACCGCTAGTAATACATGATATGTATATGAAAACAAAATCAGTGTGGAATATTTTCCTACTTTGAACATAATTTGAATTTAAATGATTTATTCATTAACAAATTTGAATTGATTCAGATATTAAATATACGGTTTATTTAAGCTAACTTCATATTTGTTATATGTAAAAACGTTAAAAGTTACTCATTCATTATAACAGATACTCATTATATAATTATCAGAAAATATTATTTTGTTTGTCCCCGTAAATAATAATTGCATACCTTCAGCCAAACAATAGCGATAACCCTCTTTCTAATGTATTTATGGTCAATCTGATTTAATTTTAAAAACCACTTGCATATACTGCCTCAGAAAATCATATATGATAATAATGTGTCAACTCTGTCAATGGTAATATTACAGGTATATGGATACGAAACGGCACATGTCATTTTTGAAAAGTACTCGTACATTTTAGTTACATTACATACAGCTTAAAGTATAAGTTAAACATGTCCACTTATCATATTTACCATAGCTCGTTTTTACAATACGTTACTTATTTTAATTTTAATAATGTCATTATGATAATCTTCGCTATACTCATTATTATATATATTCCTTTTGCTACTCTTTGTTAATTCGACAGTTTGTGTCTGCTAAAAGATTCAAGTTTTACAAGTAATCTGTGGAAAATGTAGTGGGTAGTAAATGCGTTAAGTTTAGTGTAAAGTATTCAATGTAAACTTATCTATTACTGTTTGTTTACCTATGTTCAATAAATATAATAAAATACAAAACACTTACTTAAGACGGATACTTTTAAATAACCAACACAGAAAGCTCTAGTATCAAAAACACTTGATCGTAGTTTGTATATTCGTAGCTGAGGAAAAGTTATTATTTTCTGAACTATGGTCATTAAAATTTTTGATTAACAACGTTTGATCCGTGTCGATAAGATGACGCTGCAAGTCCCTTTCATATTGTCCTTTTTCTTCGAGCCGTTACTAAACGTTTATGTATTTTTTTACCGCATAGATAGATATTAAAATATTATGCCCCTAAATATATCAAGAATGCATCGATATTTCTTTTATTTCATTCGCTTTAATAACTTCTTAAATTATAGTTTTTGTGTACCAGATATTTTAAAGTAAAATATACTTTATGATATAGATAACTGATAAGCAGTGATCGGAGTAGGTAGATTGAAATGGGGTCATTGATCCGAAACGTATATATTAATATGGACATTCCACCGGAATTGGTGGATTATTAAAAAAAAAACCGGAACTTATGTAGGAATTTTATTCTGCCAGAGTGGAAGGAGGCATTTGATGATTTGCCATCCTCAAAAAAAGGTAGGAGTTGTAATAAAATGAGCAATATTATTCTTTATTATTCTTCATTTTTTTTTTAACGGCACACAGTCACGATTTGACAAAACCCAACGACCAATCAGAACAAAGGATCATGGGTGGTACAATAACCGGTTATCAGAACAATGCGTACGCCCGCCGACGACATGCCAGGTAGCTCACTCGTTTACTTCGGTTCGTAGAGTGCGCATCTTTGTTTGTTACTGTGTTGTGAAAACGTTACTTGACCCTGGCTTGTGTACATACTGACTTCTGGAATCTGCTCTAAACCACGATTTGGCTCGAATATACGGACTCAGATTTTTCACTATTGAATTGGATCTACATATTTAAACCAAGCTTTGGTAAGTAATATTTTACTAGTTACAAGGAGTATAAAGCATGTTTGGATGTACTATAAGAATATTTTTAGTATTGTGTTTGTTCGCTTAACCTGCTGAACATACCATGAGTCTTAATATTGTTAAATCTTTAATAGAGTATGAACCAGTGAGCTTAGTGCGAAACAAAATTATGATATTCTAGTAATGTAGTCGCAATTCAGCTAACTCCACTATTAACCGACATTTTACTGGAATCCGTATATAATTTGAATGCCCTGTGTCCTCTTGCAATGTATTGGTAAAATAAATTACTATAGGCCTTATCTACTTCTCTACAAAATATTCTACGTAACAAGCCCTTTCATTTGATATATATATATATATATTGATGGAATTGTAAAAAAAAAAAAATTGTCCGCCATCTTGTAGCTGTAATGTAATACACACTTCTACATTTGAATGATCTATGAAGAGCGGAGCCTCCTAGCACAAGTATTTCAAAATACTTAATAGGAGACTCCTATGTAAGATAAACTGTAGTAGTTGTTTAAGTTACTGAAATAAACATTTTTTTTTTTTTTTTTTTTTTTTTTTTTGTAGCGGCAGCCATTTTGGATTGACAGGAAGAGGGTGAAATTTCAATGACTAAATTTGATCCACGAAAAATAAAACAAACGGAGTAAGCTAAATAAACTAAATAAAATGTAATTTTTTCATGTCTTTGTTTTAGGTGATATATACGAGGTTCCATCTCTAAAACAAAGTTCAGATATGGCAAACGTCAAGGCTGAAACTGTAGAAAAATGGATATCCGGTCATCCCGAACTACTTTACGATCACGCTAGTGGTACAATATACTGTTCAAAATGTGAAAGCCATTTGAAAACCATAAATAAAGGAAACGTTAAAAGACATATCGAAGGAGCAGTACACCAGGGAAAGTTTAAGCGGCCCGAAGAGGAATTTTATTTCGATCTTATAAAATTTCTCATTTTGTGCAATATTCCGTGGTCTCAGATGAAAAATACTACTTTTCAAGATTTCTTTAAAAGATATATGTGTAGTACCTGTTGTTGTACGTGTACTAATCGTACTCTGCCAGATGAATCACAGTTACGGAAAGTTTACTTGGACAAGTTTTTTAAGAATAAAATCAATTCGATTCGGCAAAATTATAAAAATGAGAAACTATGGATATCATTAGATGAAACGACAGACTTTTTAGGTCGCTATATAGTCCATTTTTTAATAAAACCATTACATCCTAGCAATTTGACTAGACCTTATTTGGTAGCATGTAAAATGCTAACTGTAGTTAATGGACAAACAATCACGCAATTTGTGTTAGAATGTTTGGAAAACTTTTGGGAAGATTCTTTTGAATCGAAGGTAGGTAACATTCTTGTCCTCTGCACTGATAGCGTTGCATATATGCTGTCTGCAGGACGAAATTTAAAACAATACTTACCTGAAATGAAGCACGTAACATGTTTGGCGCACTCTCTTCATCGCGTATCTGAGCAAATTAGGTTAGAATATCACGATGTTAACATTTTAATAGCAAATGTTAAAAAGGTATTTTTGAAAGCCCCAAGTAGAGTCAAAATTTTAAAAGAAAAATATCCAGATTTGCCGCTACCTCCCCAACCAGTTGTTACAAGATGGGGCACTTGGTTAGAGGCAGCATTTTATTACGCTCAAAACTTTGAAAAAATAAAAGAAGTATTATCTTGTTTAAGCAGCTCTGATGCGGTATCTATTCGAGAGGCAAAAAATATTATAGAAAAAGAAAATTTAAAAGAAGATTTAAATTACATTAAAGACAATTATTTTATAATTCATTTGTCTTTAAAAGAATTGCAAAAGCATAATTTATCGTTGACAGATTCACTTTTAGCATTTGACAACGTCAGAGATGCTATAAATCAGTGCAATTCAGAAAATATAAAAAATAAAATAGAACGTGTTATGGAACGAAACCCAGATTTAGACACACTTAGAGAATATAGTGAGGCCATTGAAAAAAATGAAGCACATAATTTAATACCTTTTTTAAAATTTGCTCCTTTGACATCGTCAGATGTAGAACGGTCTTTTTCCTTTAGATTTTGACTTTAGATGTTAAAAGAAATAGGTTGAAAATAGAAAATATAGAGAAACTCATAGTTATATATTTTAATTGTAAAGATCAGGATTACCAGGATGCTGACATTGTAATCGATGAAGATTAAAAATGTGAATAAATGTAAAATGTACATATTTAACAATAAACAATCTTGATTTTTATCTTTTTTCTTTATTCTACCCCTTTTTTTTGGTCCTAAAATCTGACTAAAATCAACCTGTTCCTTCGTATGCCCTTTACGTTTCAGAGTCGTGGTGCATCCTTAGAACAGTCTCACGACCCCAGCAGGCATTGGCCCTCTATGGGGCCCCGTCATTTATTCTACCCTTAATGCAAATTACCATGACCCCTATGAAAATATTTAAATTTAAGTGCAACAATTATAATAATATATATAATATATATATATATAATAATAATAATAACTATCTATAAAAGTTCTAGCCATAAAAGGCTAAAAATAAAAATTAAAGCTTCGATCGGAATTCGATTGTTTTTATTATTCAACAGATAAATAATGAATTAATTTAGTTTTGATACCTTCCTTTAAATTTTGAATTGAGTAGGAATAATATCACTACCAACATTAACAATATTTAATTGAATCCGGAAATACCGGAATTACTTTCCGGGAAAATGGCTTATCCATGTTATTCTTTCTGTGTACATTTATGATACAAGTACCAAAAATCAATCTACCTACTCCGATCACTGCTGATAAGCGAGCAAGATGAATAAATCGAGGAAGGGTGAATCCTTTTACAACTTAAAAAGGTAGCAACATAGATAGACATTTATGTTTCGGGATCACTCTCGTATAAAAATATACCATATTTATGTTTATTAATGAATCAGGTGAGCGTCTTCTGTCGTCAAATTGTTTGACTTTGCCAGATTTATGTCCAAATTATTGCAACGGAATGCGATTGATGTCGCCGTAACATAAATACATTAAGATCGGTCGACATGACGCGTTTGTGCGTTTAGGGCAAACTCCACAATAAGAGCCCCACCTCGGCACGAGCCCGGTATAGAAACTAACCATTCGTCATCCATTATTCACGGCCTAAATTGCACAACTTTAGAGCGCCATTTCTAAATGACATCTAAATCTGTTACTGTATTAACATTGTGAATAAAATTCATACAATCAATCTACATAAATGTCCGTGAGCGTCCGTCCATTAGTCAGCTGGAGCACAAAGGGCACACGCTCGTCTCGTAAATCAGTCGCATGTACTCGTATTGAGACTGTTGCCCAAATCGCTCTCAATAACCGATGTACGCCGCCCGCGCCCGCGCCGCCGTACCACCGTCGCCGCGCCCGCACCGGCCGCTCGCACCAATACAGAACTTTCCAGCCATTAACGACCCCTTACGATCAACATTTGTCATTAGACGGAGGTCATGTCACTGGCTACACTTGGATCCTAAACTTTAACATTTGCAAAAAGCGAACTAAACGTCAAAATAAATTATTGTGTTTTAATTAATTCAGCATTTTATAATTTAATTACATTAATAATGTGTTGACGTTAATTATAACGTCGAATACACCTTTAACCTTTATGTATGCAAGTGACGCTAAAATAATAATATGACAAGTTGGAGCGTCGCCCGACGCAACGACCGCGACGTCCCACGGAGAGCGTGCAGTATACGATTTAATTTGTACATTTCAAGATTAGATAACCTGTATTCGATTTGTTATAATGAAGTACGTAATTATTCAAAGTGCATACTAAACACACCCTAATCGGTTATTAAGATATTAAATATTAGATGTGTTAGTGTTGGATCGACGAGAGCGGCGCGTGGCTCGCCGGGGGGCACAGCGGGAGTGCGCTACCGGCCGCCGCGCGCCGCCGGGACGAGGCGCGCAGACAGCGCCCGCACCGACCGCTTCGTGCCAACTAATTGTTATGCTCGACCCTCGCCGCTGCCTGACACCTTACCACACTATGACAAATGTTTGCTAGCGCGGCCTGACTCACCCTGCTACCGTTACAAAAAATACTTCCTAAGCCTTCAGATAAAAATGCTAGACTATTGTTATCAGTGTGAAATAGAGTGCCGCACAAATCTCATTCAATTTTCTAAAGCTGTTACCGTAAATTTTAAAATAAATTAACATAACATAATGTTCTGTAGAAAAACATTCAATCCATAAAGCATAATATGCTAGATATAGTTAAGTATCGAGTTACATCAAACCGCTTTAAAGAGAGCCTTATCGCGTTATCTGTTAAATATTGTCGCCACATCTCGGGCGGCGGAGGAGCACGCACAAGAGGTGACGAAGCCAACTTTGAAACTCAACATATTAAAATAACGATGGGAATAAAATAAAAGAGTACTTATTTATGCATAATAATGTTTTCGGGTGAATAAAAATGAGGGGATCCGTACAAATATCTAAATAAAAGAGTGTAGCATCATAAAGCGGACGGGCCGGGCCGGCCGGCGAGCGCTCGAGCGCTAGATGCCGCGAGCTGATTGTGGGCGCGCACCACCGGCTATCATTTATATCATTTCATTGCGGCTGTTTACATTTCATTCATAAGCCAGATTGTCCTATCATAAAACCTAACTTTATATTGCCTTTTATAATTTCTTTGAGAACTTGTTTGCATTTATTTTGCGTTCCATCCCGCAAGTTGCTCGCAATGTCCCCATGATTTCTGCGACATTATGTTTTTAAAAACTACAACTTAAACGGATTTTACAGGAAACAATAAAAATAATTTACATTTACAATACAAACAAAGTTGTACAAGAGTCATACCCTTATACAGGTAAGTATGAAATTTAACGAGTCGCCTCGACGATTAAAATATGAATATAAAACAGAGTGTAATATTGTGAACAGCGATCGTATTGATTATTTTTTATTTTAATAAGCCCTTGGCGTGTATGTGTCGCCGAAGCTCGCACGTTGCTCCTTATTTATTGACCTATTAGAGATAACATTAAGATCAAGATGCACGGCCAAGGACCTTTGTTATAAAAATGTCTGCTTCATTATTCTTAAAAAAATTAACGCGAGAATTAATGTGGACTGGCTACAATAAGGACTTATTATGCCATAAACATTCAAAATTGTTATTAAGGTATTAATAATGGTGCAGAATAACATGAAATGTAATAGATCAATACAACTTACTATTTTAAGTACTTGTATGACATTCATTAAAACAATACAAAATGCCAAGTAATCTATTATAAGCTTTTATTGTAGGTATTCACAAATAATTAATATCCAGTAAGTGAAGTCGAACGAGCCACAGTACAACTTTAAACTCTTACGTAACGTATACGTATCCACATTATGCTCATCGTAGGCAAACAGATGGCGGCATCCTCTCGTTATAATTTTTCCCAGATTTTTAAATCCACGTAATTTAAATCAATACTCATTATAGCCTTTCAAAGGACCGTCATCACGAATTTTTAACAGAGAAACAAAGAACTTGTTTTATAATCTGATTTTTAAAGGCATTTTAAGTTTTATGGCCGTCGTAGCTTGATAAATAATCAGAAATGTCGACACGGTTCCATAACGAAAATACGTTTTAAATGTGCAGTATATTGAAATAACTTTATCGATAACGATCTATACTTTATATCTGGAAAGGAAAAGGTCGTAGATTCGACACAATACAATCACGAGCACATGTTTATGTTTCTCTGTTCTAAACTTAGCGCCGCGATTTAGATTTGTTTATTATCCTGTGAAGTGTTGGATAAGTTTTGAAGTTGTAGCACAAATCAAGTTACCGCGGCGAAGTATTCGTGACTATTGAATAACCGACGAGCGACGCCGGGATCGACAACTTATAGTAGCGGAAGTTGGCAATAAGCCTGGCGTTCTTAACACCCCTTTATGACTTGATATCAATCGCTATAAACATGTAAATAAGTCATTATGATGAATTTAGGTACAGTTATGGGCAGCGCCGCGCGGCGCGGTTTTCGCGAGCTCGCGCCGATGCGGGCCTCTCATCCGCGCTGCCTGCTCACTGGACTCACTGACAACACTTCGTGGGCGGTCTTTAAGACTCTATTTTATTGACTGGTCGCAGCTCCATTGATATAATACAACCTCAATTTATTTACATCGTTATTATAATTTGATATGAAAGTGTTCAAATGTATGGGAAATGCATAACACGACTCAACACCTGATTTAGATTGATAAAACTTTAGTACCGGTCAAACCAGTTTGAATCGGGTTCTCATCTGCACATTATTTTAACTAATGAATAGTTTAGAGAGAAGTGGCGACGAGGAGCGACGGCGTAGGGCCTCGGTACAATCTCGTTGAACAAATTTATCGACCACAAAACATTACGAGCTATCTCTATACTTACAGTATTTTCGTTTAATTTGCAATTCTGCCGGTACATAATGACGCGTAGTAATAATTACAATTAATTAACTTTGGATTCACGCAGACACATTAAGGCGATTTTTAAATTAGTTGCCTACTTTTAATTATCATTAACATAAGACTATAAATGGTATTGCTTACTGATAATTTCCAATGTTGTCCTTCGCCTAATTAGGCAAGGACCCTACCGTTATGTAGAGACATGAGTATCATTATGAAGTAAGAAAACTTAGCAACGTTGTTAAATAAAAATTCTTAATGTACCTATCTAATTATGAACACGTAGGTTTTGCTTTGCAAATAGCTATTAATCTTTTTTTAATACGGTACCATGAAATAAAAGTAAGAGGTAATAAAAGTAGCGTAATAAATATCCAAGAAAGTTGTTTTAATTTCTTCTTTACACGGAGTAGATTAGGTACCAGGCGCCATCGGCAAAACTTCCTTGTTTTTAATTTTCTTTAAAACATCCACTTTTTAAACATTTTATTTTCACTGAATAGGTGGAAAGCTTTTTCACTTCCAAAACGCTATTTTTCTCGAAGGATGTATATTGCAATAGCATTTTGAACTTTAAACTCTTTGTCTGAAGCTTTATTATCTGGCAACTAAACATTCCTCTTCTACTTTTTAATTGCTAAGTAGAAGGCTAACTTTATCGACTACTTCAATTGTTTTTAGGAATTCCTACCCCTAATTCATCCAGATGGTATTCGAAGAGCCTTTATCCGTTACAAAGCTTGTTTAATTATTTGAAACAACAGGATTGCAGTACGAGGTAACAGGCGTATTATGATAATTTGTGAAGTTCGCCCTGACAATGATGCATGTACCGATCGGTTTCAAGTCTAGACAATGTTAGGATATCGTGTGGTAACATTCTCGATCATGGGAAAATTACCGATGGTCGGACAATCGCGCGCGCGGGTCGAGCGCACCGCGGGCACACCTTATCACCGCGCGGCCCATTGTGTCCACTGCCGGCTTATTCCTGACATTCGCAATATTCCATGCCGTTCGACAAATACTCGCCAGATTACAGTAGTATGATTAGAATGTTTAGTACCGGCCATATTCATTCGTCCCATGCCGGCGGACTTACTATTTTCAACGCAGATCTTGGAGAATATTTAATAATATTATGCCGACTCATAATATTGTCGATATTATAAAATGATTAAAACTATAAATATATGTGAGGCGCGTTCTTCATTGCGAGGCATTATGAGACAAAAAATAAATAATATGAATGATTACAGTCGAGATTCTCAGGACCCCTTTGTGGGTGTGCCATAAAAACTGATCCTGTTATAGTTTGCGAAAGCAATTAAGTTGTAAAACTTAGTGGTCTCTACTGTCTTAATGAAATATTCCACTTTGATTATTAATGTCGGCCATTTATTGGTCTGCAATATAATGCGGATAAAATAAATATTATGCTAAGTCATAATTTTTATTGCGTTCCGAACGATATCAAATTCCAGTTTTATGTTAAAGAAAGACAAAGAGCAACAGTGCTGAGTAAAATTAAACAAATTGTCAGAGCAACAATACTTGCAAAGATATATTACAGTTACACAAATGTACGATGTCGTTCTCGGATTACTTACCTAACGTCTTATTAATGGTCGGTATTCTTATTGACATCCTAGATAGACGTAGAAAATTAAAGAATGGTGCTGCACCATTTTTCACCAGCTTTATAAAGGAGTGTCTAATAGTTTCATGCATCTAAGTATGGTTGGTACATTCTATTAATTTTGTAGACAACAGACAAACCGACAGAAAAATGTGTCTCATAGTACTTATATCATCATTGGTTGTATATTATCAAAATATGTTCGCTACACGTCTCTAGTTGATACTTGACTGTCGAATTAAGTATCATAAACGTATAATCGAGGGTATAATGAATTCCGTGGACAGACCAATTTATACATACACAAAAACACTGCCATAAAATAATCATAAGCATTAATTAGTGAGAATACTTTAAACCAAAATGTTCATCGGCAAATACAGTGGGGGTGGTCCAATTAGCAATTATTTAGATATAAAATGTAGTAAAGACAATTCACTTTGAATTATTGAAAGGTAACGTAATATTAATAAATTTTCCAAGAGAACGCGGCCGAGTATGTATAATGTATGACGAGGGAACATGACATGTCTCTCGGCTAATTAATGTAAGCACTGCGCAGGAGTTAATTAATTGTCGGCTACCCATGTAGCGCGCATGAAACATTTATAAAATTCATAACAGAGCTAATTATGAAACATGGCCGCGCCTGCGCTTTGCGCCACCCGCGGGGAATCGCCCGCGCGCCGATCTCCACTTTAGTAAAAACTAACAATCCTCCACTGGCTTTTCTTGTTTATTAAATTACTGTACATACTCTATAGATATTCCCACCACGATCATAAATTGACTTTGTACTTGGATTACATATTGAAATGTTGACAAAAACTGCTGCGCCGATGGTAGCCCAAGTACATCACAGTTTTTACCTGTTGCGCTTTGTAATATATTTTTGAGCGTAGGCTTTGCCATTATTTTCTCATCGAAAGCATTAATTTTTGAATAACATATTTTTGTAAAACGGTTCCGAATCCATCACATATTTTCCAAATCGCTGCTTTCGTTACGGTTAGACCTAGGTTGATAAGGATAGCTAGAAAATTGTGGCTCATTGAAAATGATTATAACCTTAAACCCAACCACTCGAAAGAAAACAGCATATCGAATCTTTAATTAAAGTATCTTTATCAGTATAAACTTAATGAATGCATGTTATAACATTCGAGTATACGCCAGCACTTCTCCTTTCATTCACTACTGCCCGCTCCCATATCTAAGTAGTAACCGTTTTTGTAACACCTTGCGACTCGAAGATAAAAACACACTAAATTGAATGCATAAACGTCCATGAAAGTAAAACGATAGTAAGATATCTTGGTTCCGACCGGGGCTTAACACAGCCGAAACCATAAAATTTCCCTGTTGTAAAACATGTAGTTACAAGCCATCTGCAACTTTGGCACGTATATGGCGATCGTTTAATATTAATCAGTGAATTAGTATGACTAAACTAACGAAATCAATTAACTTATTTTTTTGTACGAAACAGGTTTTGTTCAAAGCCGTTCCAGGATTTCGCGGTGACAATCGAGTTCCGCTGTCAGTGATAAAACAATACAATGTCGCGTCGTGTAAATATTTAATTCATTCTTTTAATGTCATTACAATACTTAAACATACTTACATGTGTACATAAGAGGTCGGACATGATACTACATACACGTAATGTCTTCTTCACTTCACAACTGAATAATCACTACATTCAACAAATCTGATACGGCACCAAGTGATTTTTAAAGCACCATCATTAACGATGGTCTGAAATTATTTCGCTCGACGTGGAGTTGGTGAGTTATAGTAGGATCAAAAATTTACCACAAAATAAAAAAGACTAATAAAATTTCTGGAACAAGTGTATAATGCTTACATTGCATTTATTCAATTATTGATAGGTACTATATTCATATTTAGATAACTTCTGTTTATGTCTGTGTGCATGACATATTTTCCACTTTGTTACTACCACTAAGGGCTTCCTGATATAGGAGTTCAATTTCCTTACAATTGGTAATAATACGCTTACATCTAAGTAAGTATTCTAATCAACTTATTTTAAGTTATGTTTTATACTAAAATCGATTCATTAGCAGCCGCTTGCAGGTATGTAATTAATGTCTGAACCTTTATTTTAGTAATATTATCGTTTTATTTTAAAATATATGCAATTCTTACTAATATTATAAATGTGAATGTGATTTTGTTTGTTTGTTACGGTTTCACGCCTTAACTACTCGACCGATCATTATAAAATTTCGTATAGGTTACGTTGTCAGTACAGAAAATCTAGTAATCTATACAATATCTTTGTTGCTACTTTATTTTCATATAAGTTATAGTAATTTGTATAAAGCAACAAGCAACATCTAACTTATAATAAAAACGGTGTGTAACTTGAAATTAAAGCATAAAGAAGACATATGTACTTATATAGGTATAATAGACGACAGATAGAGATGATACAAATTGTTTATCAACAGCAACAGGGATAATGGCAATCATCAAATACCTATTACGTTGACGTAGTCGTAAGATTAACTTTCTGTTCAACTGCCATTGTGTACCAATGTTAATCTAGAGTTAGAAACTGCGCTTCAGTCTGGCATAGTTTAATTGGGGAAGTACCTACCTACAGCCTTTAGTACCTTACAGCCCAAAAGGAGTATTATGCTGTCAGCGATCACCCCTTTGGTCATTGTTTCTTAGACCAGCGGCGCGGTGTTGACAGTTTACTGATAAAACTTTAATGGTTACAAGCTCCTATAAGGTACGGTACCACCACGGACTTAGTTATACAAGTTCAATAATCAATAAAGCAAGGACAAAGCTGATCAAAATACAACTTTGACTCGACTTGACTTTGACATTTTTATACAGACAACTTAGATGTTATAGTAGATAATAAGATTCCTGTAAATACTATAGCTTTAGTTTAATTTCCCCTAAAACAGCGATAGAAACATTGAAATATGTATATCTATATATATTTACATATTAATACGTGAAGCAAAGACTTTGTACCCCTTTTTACGAAAATTGCACGGTCGGAGGAGTATGATATTTCGCACAGTTAAAGTTTATATGGAGAAGGAGTGGCATGTAATACTTTTATAAAATATGCATTAAAATACATTGAATTAACGAAAAACACTACACGCATACAACCATGCATTTGACACACGCAGTTGAATCGTGTTCGTAGTATTTCGGTATTGTTTTTCTGACGTTATACAATTCTTCGTAACTATGGTTACATATACCTTATTTTATATGTAATAAAGAAAAAAGAAAACAAAGTAGCAAGCTTAGAAATGTCGTCAATGAAAGAGTATAGTTATGTAAATAATAATTTGTTTGAAAAATATAGGTAAATTAACCTGTGTAGCCTTGGCGAAATCTATATAAAATGTGATTTGTAAAGTTATAGACAATAAAACCGTTTAATAACGGTCAAACTTAAAATTGTATTCAATTATGGTCGAATTTTACCACTAGGCGACCGCTAGTATTCAAAAAAACTACGATGTATATGAACAAATTTTATAAATTTTGATGTGCATTTGTGTGATCCACAAATGGTTATTCCGAGTCTGGGTGTTTCTTTGCTTCCGTTGTTTGAATGTTTGTAAAGTCCCCCGTGGCACAGGACTTATTCCTAGTGCGGGAGATGTAGTTTTAAAAAGAAAATAGAGAAAAATAACTTAGAGCCTGACTTGATGCCATGGGTGTCGTAGAGTAAATCAATGTCGTAGTGTAGCCGCCTTGCCGCGGTCACTACGTCGTGTGTTGTGGCTTCGATCCTAACAAAGAACAAAAATTTATATTTGTTCCACAAATAGATGTGCGAGTCTGGATGTTCTAAGTGTATACGGTGTTTGAATGTTTTTTAAGACCCCCGCGATACAGGAAATAATCCTAGTACTTGTCTTTATCAATACAAAAACACCTTTAATTTGTCCTATTAGTTAATAAAAGTAAAATGTTAATACTCAAGAAATCATGATAACATCGAATTAAATGATTGCTCCTTGAATATTTCATTTCTATTTAAGTATCATTCACAAACTACATAGGTATTTGGCAGATATAGTAAGAACGTAATGAATTTTCATTACAAGTCAATGCATGTTATCGTTCGATAAAGTAATGACTAACGCAATCGTCAGAGTTGTAAACAGAAGCCTTATTTGTGTCCAACGCACTCCTACCTTCTTTTGTACCAGTACTGGCGCTTGTATACAATGTAATTGTCGACTACCTAAGTACTAAGGTTTTTTCTACGTAGCACTTCATTGTCACACCTATCACATGTATTTAAAGTGTCATTACATTTAAATCCACCGTAGCTAATAGACGCAGAGATAGAGATTTACATGGTACGTGAAGGAATGACTCGTACATTCCCATAGGCGGGTAAACAAACCCGAATCACGTCACAAGTAACGGACTTTTTGATATTACGGTTATTCTGCCTTTCGATGAAATTTGGAAATTTAGAAACCGTAACAATAGCAAAAAGTATACGCGTGCCGGGTCGGTCATACCGTTTGTACAAACATCACGTGCTTGACTTGCCACCTTTTTGTTTAAAGCTGAACATTTTGCCAGATTTTCCTGATAATTGTTTCATATAGATAGTCCATTAACAGTCCCTTACTCCATAGCGAGTTTCAGGTTTTTCTAATTGAATAAGTAAAGCTATCATCATTATCTTAGGTGTATGAAGTTAACGAAGAAACATAGAAGAAGTATATATTATGATCAGGAGAAATTATTGAATGATTTTCAACTAAATATGATTTCGCAGCGTGATAAGCCTCCCATTGACAAAGTCCTAAGTCAATAATTTAAGAATGGGATTGTTGAGGGTTGAGAGAACATTATGAACTTGTTAAATCGCTTCTCTGTTATTCGGTGCATAAGATACAGTATGCGTCACCGAGTAAGTCAATAATATTACATCTATTATATTAAACAAGCCTAAATAACAATGTTGTAATGAGGTTCGTCAGAGAGCTATGGTAAAGAGTGTTCTGGGTATTCAACTCATAGACCGGGTTAGGTATATAACAATGCAATCAATTAATAGAAGCTTCGAGATGGAAGGAAAGTGTGAAGCCTTTCCCTTGCAGTGGGACATTATAAATAAAAACGTGTTTGTAGTAGTATATTTGAACTAATAGTTTTTTTCATAAACTTGATACACTTCAGACCTTGACTATTTCATAACACATCTAATGGATGAGGCATTTTAACTGCGTTTGAGAGGTTTTGGATTCGAATCTCAGTCCTTATACTATCGACGTGAACCCACTCCTAATTTTATTTCGCATTCTAGTTTAACTGAAGGGAATGAATACCTATGTCCTGGTAATTTGTAACACAAATTGTTAGTAACCTTCTGAACAAAAAGGAATATCTAGTACTACCAACTGCTGAATGTTCGAAAGAGTAGCTCTCTAGGAGGATCTAGAAGAAGCTATTATTTAAAATCTTTTTTAAATCTATTCTGTTTGAAGATAACCTACACATTGGCCGATATTGAGTAAATGTTATTTTGATTTGTATACTTGGCCAACGCTCGCAGTTTGGAGTCCAAACTCATTGCTTTTTTTATTAGTATACCCTCGATTCTAAAGTAGTAAAGACAAAAACAGTATACAGAGCTATGAGGACTATCTCGAGGTGTTTCAGCATGTCTCATATAACATTTTAACCATTAACCTTAGGGCTGTTTCGTTGTTGCACAGTATTGGTACTATAATACGTTTACTTATCTTATATTTTTTCTGATAGAGCTTTTAATAAGAGCTTTATCAGTAAAAAGAACAATGCCGTTGTCTGACTTATTTCAGATGAAGTTCTATTTGTTCTAATTGGCCATCATACTTATTCAGTAGTTACACTTTTACTGTGTCAGATAAGTAAGAGTTTCGGTGACTCAAATACCAATTCTATCTCCTTTTCTATTATCCTATCTTTAATTTCTCTTTTCTAGGGTAAGTTAAGCATGAGTCTTACCCTTGGTATTATCAGTGATAATGTACTTCAGTAACCGCTTACTATCAGGTAGGCTGTAAGCTATAGCGACCCTTAATAGTAATTATAAAATGAATAAATTAATGAGTCTTAATAAAACGTAGCGCTTATTTAATGACGCCAGTACCAAAATGGCTGCATAAACATAATTTCTCTATCAACAAGACAACACCTTAAACCGTAGTGCTATCGCTTTAATTTTTATTCGTCTAGCAAGTGCGAGTTAATACACACGATTATTTAAAAACGCGATAACGTTTACCCGACACTTAGCCGCACAAGTTATTGTGCACTTAACCGAAATAACAGATGCTCACTCAATAACAAGATGCAGAAGGAGCGTGCAAATTCAAAAGTTTATCTTAGCTACAATAACGACAAGGACGGCGCACTTCCCACCTCTTCGGCGAGGCATGAGTTTTGCATAGTGGCCAGTGGACACCTTACATCAAAACAAGTGAGGTCGTAGGAGAAGTGGGGGGCGAGCGGCGGTGCGGGGCGCGCGGGGGCGTGGGGCGGGCCGGGGGCGTGCAGTGCAGCCTGCAGCGTGCAGCCCGCCGCCCGCGCTGACCTCCCGCCGACGAGCGATGCACTTTGTACTGCCAACAGAGCTCTTTTCATCATGCTAACCCACTCACCACTAATCACATATAACATATTAATTCTAATTAAATATAACAATTTACTAATAATAATTTACCTACAAGATTCGAATACCAATTACTTGCAAACATCACTATATCTTTCGCTCTATGCTAATTTTCCACTTCACTCTAAATTAGTCACGCAAACAAACGTCGTTCTGAATAAAATATTGTATCGCGATTACTGAAAACATGTGTAGCCTAAACAATCGCTGAACGTTTTATTATGATACCAGTTACGCCATCTGTCGACCGGTAGCAGAACCTCAGGCCTTTCACACAGTACTAAAGATACGTACGAATGTTACGACTAAACAAACGTTTGCATTATGTAAATTATAATTTAACATGAAGTTTAATATGAACCTCATTTAACTTTATTTTATAGTTTTTAAATACGTAATGTTTTGGACTTTTTATCTATAGTAAAAAGTTAATTATCTTTACATTCAAGCTTATTCGTTATTATTTCACTAGTTTTATACTAATAGTCGCAATAAAAGAGAATGCTAATTTTCTAATGCGTCGGCAATTATACAAAAGCAATATGTATTATAATTTGACGTGGCATGCAGTTTGTTTACAACTATGACGCTGCACATTACAATTTGTAATTGTAACATCCGCGGATACAGGCGTCATTTACATGCAAATACATCGACATTATTACTAAAATGAACATCCTGTCGAGCCGCGATCGATTTGCATATTTTTTAATAATATCAGGAAAAATAACAAAAGCGGCATTATTAAACAGACGACAGACAATTGTTAGGATTTCCGGAGCACAAGTAAATTATTCATAAAATTTAATCAACGCGCCCATAATCTACTCGTGATGATAATTATATGTCATTATGAATACAATGAATTATGTCCATTATTATACGGGTCACGTGGTGTGGGTGATCACCTGTATTACCACAGTTTTCGACCCAATAGTTATGGTGACACAAAAATATTCGAAACAGGCAAGTGTTGCTAGTTTATATGTGTAATGTGTTATACAAAAGCGGTTCATACGTTTGACATAAAACATTTGGTAAGAATATTAATATAGTTTGTGGGAAAATATCTGATATTTAAAGGCTTATAACTATATGGTGTAAGACTTCTCTCGAAAAATGGCTTGGGGTCTATAGTTCTACGCTAGTATGCATGCAGTTTTCTGAACATCATGGAAGACAATCAAGAATTTTAATGTTTTACTTCGTATTCAAAAAAGTGTGCTTGTCGTGCAACTACTTTCGTAAGGTTCAGGGTTCGATTCTCGGATTGACTTGAAGATGAGATTGATACCTGATCTTTGTTTGCTCAAGAAGCAGGCTCGAGAAATGTATCGAGTAGATAAAAATAGATTTAGAGAAATTTTGATGTGACTTGAAAGACTACGAAAAGCGTTTTAAGAACACACTTCATGTTGTGTGATGATCTTTGACTTGAGCCCAAACATAACTTGGCATATGCCATCATTGATTTTTAGGTTTTGGAATAAGGGCCATATGCGTTCTACGATAGTTAAAAAAATGGTAGTGATTTAAGTGGTAGTCTTGCCACTGCCGCCACGTTCAGTGCTGTGGGTTCGTACACGGTACAAAAATGTGTGTGATGCACATATGGCTTTTCCCAGCCTGGGTATTTTATAGGTATATGAATTATGTTATATTGCAGAAGATGCTTTTCTAAAAAACAATAGCATATAAACAAATATACATAGATGCTCACCTGTTTCCGTGAAGGCTAGGCAGAGGATATGGTAAGCCATCTTTAAATTTTTTTATTTATCGAATAAATCAATATAATATGTATGCATATGCAAGCAAAGAAGTAAGACTTCTAAAAAGTAACATTCTATCAACGCGAAGGCCTCTAAGATGGGACTAGTCTAAGCCATAGGGAATGTAATTAATAACTAGCAGGCCATAATGTATAGATGCAATAGTCCATATTAGTCTAAAGCAGTAACCACATAGTTTTATATCTACTACATAAGCGCAGTGGGTGGTTTGATTTAATTAGTGTAGGACCGCAGCTTAATGCAAGAAGGATTGCAAATAAAAATAATACTTGTTAGAAGCCTAAAGAAATATGAATGACAGCTACCACAGTAAAGATGGTGCAAGTACAAGTTGCTTGGTTTGTTATTTATTACTGTGGAGTATTCGCAGGAAGGAAATTAGGATGTTACTTTGAAGTTATTTGTTTCTTTAACTTTTAGAGAAAACGAAATGTTGCAAGTTTATATTTAATAAATAATATCGATATATTCTCCCGGTTAAATTCCCAAAGGCGTAAGCAGGGTAGTATGACACCCACATTTCTAACACTTTCATAGTTATAGCTTTAGGTTGGACGAAATAATGGGCGAGCCCAGTAACACATTGCATGACTTAGGAATAGCATATGAAAATATGTGTTATAAGACATGTTTTGGAAGTTGTAGTTAGTAGCTGCATAGTTAAGATCATCAAAATAATAAATTAGTGTTATTTTAATGGGCCTTTAGTTACCCTATAGAAAATAAAAGCCTTTTCAACTTCAGATTTCATCAGAAATGGAGTATAATCTAAGATCAATTATATAAATTAAATTTCTTTTAAATGCTCTTTCTCTGAGTTTTCAATCTAGGAGTTATCACAGTGTCACAGGAAGCTATACAAACAATAAAACAACATAAACATATAAAGCTTACAAAATCTCGTCCTCAGACATCAAATCCACAACGCTCAGCGTTTATTTTTGGCCAGGATGACCGTTTTAACTATAGCACCATCAGTCCAGTTATTATTGTCGAGTATCTACATACTGTTTAAAGTCACAGTACTTAGTACTTGACATTGTTCCGCGTAGACTGAAACCTTAAAACATCTAACTAGAGGTTTAACCGTACATCACTAAGTACTAGAAACGGCAATTGTCCAATGTAAGCAGTGCTAGTCGGGTGTTGCTTTAGCCTCCTAGATTTAGAAATGATTAGAAACAGAACAGAATATTTAACGAATTTACCTTATGCAAAGGCTATTTCTTCCCAGTTTGTTTATGTAAATAACATCTTAAGCCAAGTAATTCCCCTTCAATATAAGCTTCCAAAGTATAAGATAGAAGTGTATTACCTATGGAATTAACTAGGTATGCTTTATATGTGTGAATTTGAGACCACAATTTCTACAAGAAACTTTTTAACGGTCGGATTTGAAATCATTATTCTTACGGGAACTAATAATCGATACCATCACGACGAAACAGCTACACAGCCAAACACCACGCTTGTATTTGCTTTTGAGCTCTAGTTTATGTAATTTTCTCACTCTTTAATATTTTTATTCATCTCAGCTCTCCACTGCAGCGGCTCAACTCACGCACCTCTCACGTTTGTACTGAATTACGATATCGTTTCTGATCATGCAATTGCATAACCCATGGATCACCCATATCGGGCAATTTAAAGATATTATATGAGCTTGATACATGACTTTCGTAATGTTTTCCCACGGAGACACTAAATTCAATAATGATTTCATGTCTAGATTTTTTATAAATTGCTTGTGTTCAATAAACTTGATCACTTGTCACGTATTGATTTACCCGTGTGTGATGGTTATTACGATCAAGTTTAACCTTTTCGAACAACAGACAGACTGACAGACAAACAATAAAACATAATGCATAAAACTAGAAGACCATCTTGATATTGCAAAGAATTTCATCTTGGGTACAATTTAAATTTACGTATAAGTAGATAATAATATACCTAGATGAGTCTATTAAATGTTAATATCAACCTACAATCTTACTATTTATTATAAGTAATGATCTGAATGCAATTGAACCTTATTTGTCTGTAGCGCATTTTATTTCCATAATCCAAGAACTTTCTACAGTTAATTCTAATAGATTTTGTCTTATTATAGCGGATAACATTTCACACCAGTGAAAGCACGACAAATCTATTTGACTATTAAGTACTTTGTAGAACTTTGCGTCTTTTTACGAAAAAGGGATTTAGTATTCTATTTGAAGTATACTTCGTTTAATAAAAGCATCGTTATTTTTACATATTATTACAATGACACTGAACATTTGTTGTAATAAATTACTGGTCCTTATTACTAAATAAAAATGCCCCATAAAAGTAACACCAAACTTATGTCGTCCACTCAAATGACACTCGAGCGTAAACCATTATCTGGTCGGCGATTAATTTTAAGGTATCTGACCATACTCAACATATTTAATATATTATAATATAACATGAGTGGAGTAACAAAGTGTGTAGCTAGAATAATATGTAAGTAGATATTATCAGGCATCGTCACCTGAACGGAAGCGAGACGGTGCCACTAACACAAAAACCACATTAGTACCCCAATTATAATTACATTGTTATTTATGCACGTTGATCTATCAGTTTACAAACAAGGGAACTATCTTTAGTATCGCGTTTGTTAAAAAACAGATAAACTATGACAGCTATGCTTTTGATAATAACATGAATATGTTATTTAAAGGTAAGTTTGTTCAAGATCGTTATTGATAGATCATATAGAAAAATAGATATGGTATTAATGAAATGTTTGACTACTGTTGCATATTCAGGCACAGGTTTATCTCGAATGAATACAAATGAAGCGACCTAAGAAGAAGAAGAGATTGCTAAATAGTTACTGACATTTTTGTTCTTCAAACAAATCGTGTAATTTTTTACATAACTAGCGACCCGCCCCGGCTACGCACGGATAACCTTAACAAATCATAGGCACACCTAAACCTTCCTCATGAATCACTTTGTCTATTGGTGAAAATCAAGTGAATCTATTCAGTAGTTTTTGAGTTTATAGCGAACAGACAGACAGACAGACGTGGTGGGAGACTTTTTGATAACGAACAATCAACAACACATCTTATTATATGAAACAGAAACGTAAATAAACTACAGCTAGACATAATTGACAGGTTCATATTTACTAAACTCATTATATAAACCAATGGTGTTGCGCAATTACTCCGAATCTCTCGCAAAAAGATTATATGGATTTCTGTTTATTTTAACACTATATAAAATGTAGAATATGTAGCTTATTGTGTTAAACTTATAAGAAGTCTGTGAAGTCGGTATTACAGTCATGAAGATGTTATTGGGCGGGGAACGAAAGCGCTAGATAAGCAGACCTCGTCCAGATGTTTCAACGCCAAATTATTTCTTGAACAGTAAATCTTATTTGAAATAAAGTATTCGTGTATTATAAACACCTGTTTCTGAATAAACATACATGCAGGTAAATCAGAATGGTAAATGACTAACTGTAATATAAATATCAGAAATAGTAAAACTAGGAACATGCGTTTGAATCAAACAATCTTTCAGCCGCTTCCACAAAGCTTAGCATTTTAAAATGAATCCAGTGAAGATCGTAAAATATTCGATAAACAGGGCGTGTATGTTTGCTTTCGCCGAGTTTAACATTGCTATTAAACAGTCGTGAAATGGACAGAAATAATCGGGTCGATCCGTTATATCGCATCATTCGTATGACGCTGGCGTCTGCAAACGCAGCAAACCCATTGCTATGCTGGCGCGGTATGCTCCCGCGCACACACATTTACTACTTTTCTTTATTTCTCAAACTTATATACATATGTAAACAGTATAATATTAAGTTCAACGATGCATAAGTGTATGTTTTAAGTCGCACGAAGGGAGACGTTATACAATAAATATATCCTTCTAGGAAAATGTAGTGGCAGATAGGCATGCGTCATTAGGAGGCAGTAGTACTCGTGACGTGGCGATGGCGGCATGACTTGCGGTGCTCAATCGCGAACTTGCGAATGTCTTTCATCGCGGTAGATACGCGCCCGCGCACCAGACGGCTTTGTTTTTGTGAGTCGCGGCGCGCGCCTCCCGGCCGTCCTTTCGCCGCCAAATCTTTAAACTGTCCGAAACAATACTGGGAACTAGGACATTTAGCATCAAATGCATACCTACCTACTTTAATAGATGACGTATGTGAACAGTTACACCCGCTTTTGTTTGCAAATTGACATTTAAAGTAACTAACAGTGTTGTGTGCTATAGTTAGAAGCGGACAGATGTGAACGACTGAGCGCTTCCGTCGATGTGCGATGGGATCAACATAAAAAGGACTTGTGCTAAACATGAATGACTGGTGGTAAGATTAATAAAGGCTCCCGGGATGTATAGCATAGTAGTGAACGTTTTAATCGCGTGATTCAGTTGCGCAGGCACCTCATGCGCAGGCGCGCGGGGCGGCGAGCGCGGCGCGGCGCGGGTGCACGCGGCGGCGCGGTGCCTCCCGCGGCGCTGCTCCGGCGCAGCAACTTTTTATCCGCGCATGCTCGGCTCGTGTCTTTTTCGCTCTTCCCGATTGGAATTCGTTGAGGGATCGCCGCTGCCGGTGGCAGACGTCTTGTGACATGTCAGCGGCGGTACGTGCACTGCGTACAAGGCAATTAACCAGTCATCTCACTCGAATCCACCAGTCGGCCGGAATCTCCTCGCAGCGCGGGGAGATGTTTCTGAGGAGGCTCGTCTTTATTCAAGGAACAACCGTGAAAATGCCTCGACACAGAAATCGTTAATTGATCTTGTTAATTGTCTTTTTTTTAAACAACATCTTGTATTTTACTTGTAAGGCTTTTTTGGGCATTTTACTGGACAAACATGATCCTTTGAATGGAGGTGTATTTGAAGAGCTTTAACATGAGAAAGTGGTTACGCCACTTGTACATACATTTATATCGACATTTCATCTGGCAATGTTCTATTAAACGATTATTTAAAACCTTCAATATTTCAAGGCTTTTGAATTTGATTTCGATATGTAATATCGACTCTATATAGCTCAATACGTGATATTGATTCAGGTACTATAATCGAATTAGGATATTCCATAAATATATCCTTATAAGGAATTGTGCTTACTTCTTTTATTATAACAAAGGTACATTAAACTAATCTAATAACTACGACAATAACACACCAGACTTGTGTCTAGAGAAATATCTACTTATTTATTGCGTAATCTTCATTTGAGTAATATTAAGAAAAACTGTGAACGATTTCCTTAATCGAATCTGTACACAAAACTAAAGATTTCCTTATTCGTTTTCACTAAATCTCACATCCCTTACAATGAAAGCCGCCTCGAGAAACATAAACACTGCAACCTCAGTCGATCAGAAACTTATTTTCCTCTACAAAGTACCAAAAGAAGAGAATTTTAAAAAACCTTGTTCGTGGAGGTGGTAGCATAACAATGACACTTCTTACAATAGAAACTTATGTTTGACAAAAGGAAAGGGCAAACTTCGACGACGCGTGTGAATGAAAATAAAAGAGAAAATAATGGAAACAAATCACGCCAAACCACTCAGATACTGAGAGCAAATTATTTCTAATTCCTTTACGTTATCTACTATTCGTTACGTTATAATGATTGAGCAGAAATGTATGATTACAAAATTACTTGTTTCGCTCGTAAAGTAATTATATGGTTTTTGTTGTTTTGGTTTTCATTTATTCCACAATAAGACATCATAATTAACACATTAACTTATTATAAATTCGTTGATTATCTTGGCCCGATTAAGAATTTTAAATACATCAATATTATAATTATAGGTATACATCATAAATATTTGTTTCATATAAAAATCCAATGTAATTTAACAAATGATACCAATACAATGTTACCCTTAATTAATTAAAATGTGTGTGAAAGCTTGTCGTTTATAAAATCAGCTCATTGGCAGTTTTTAAAGAATATAGGTATAGACAATGTTAAGAGAATGTCAATTCACGTAGAGAACACGTTTAAACGGAATGTACACAATGTTAAATTGTATTTATTATAGTTTATTATTATCGCATTGTGAACAATAAGTAGGTGTGTATAGACAATTATGGTAAAGTCTGGTAAAGGTGTCGCTAGCGAGCGAGTCGCTACATGTGTTACCGACGTGCATAATGGATGATCCAGGGCTATCGTGCGGGACGAGTGACTCACTAACGTGGGTATACTCCAGCGTCAACCTGACCCACACTCAAAAACGTTGTTACCTTTATGCTTTGGGGAACTACTATTGCTCAATGAATTTATTACATTACTTTAAAAGATTATTGTTGGCCTGTTAGGTACCTCACTGTTCGTCTTATATGTTTTTAGTGATACCCAACTGGTCAATGGTGACAACTGGACTGATCCTGAGGCGACATGTATTAATCTCTGAGTATATGCATGTCTTTGTATTAAATAATGTTTGTTACTATTATCAGAAAAATTGCTTAATATATATCAGATATATGTTATTCTATATTATGGTTGTAAATAAATTGATCATGTGACCATTTCCTAGGCTGGATGTAGAGAATGGCGGGTAAATTTTATGTGATTAACGCTATATCCTCGTCAGCTTACAGTATTAAGCAAATTTTAGGTCAGTGTGTCCTAAAAAGATGTACTTGTATTAATCTGCTAAATCTCGCAATCACATCTGCTTAAGTAAACAAAGTCAAATTATTTATTAAAGCTCCACGATTTTATTTACATTATTAATATTAATAAAGTAAAAATATGTTATTCCAAACGCAAAAATATGAAGGAATATTTTGGTGAAGTCGAGAATATGCGGCCATATATAATATTAAAAATAATAAAAAATGTATCTGCCGAATGCCCCGGTGGTAGCCCTTGGAATAACAGAAAGAAGCCGCTTGCCTTTCCATTGAATCAAATTCATATATTTTGAGATTCAGTCGCCAATTTCATTTGTACCGATAGTAAAAAAGTGTTAAATAAAACATCTATTTTGATATAGTACCTTGACGTTTTGTAGTTGTGCTTATATATATTTCAAAGATAATTTATCAATAATTCCTTTGAAAACAAAGGATTTTTCTATACCACATCAAGTTTTTTATAATTGAATACAACAGAAAGTCCGCTATTAATATATTGTATAAAAATTAAGTTTTCAATAGAAATAAATTAACATTATTTTGTACCTACCTGAGAGCGTGTTGATTGTCGTATTAGGCGATGACACATATTGTTCTGACGGTACATTCCGCGGATTGTTTTATTGGATTATGCGGCGAGGCCGCGAAGCAGCTATAACTATTCAGCGTCGTCTTTTGTGTTATGGAAAAACTTGTTCTTGAACCCATGTAGTGTGAAAGTCTCGTTTATTTGTGCAGTTTAATGTTACATATGTACACATATTATCGTGTGCGCGGCGCGGCTGTCATCGCTGCGCCCGCGCACCGCCCCGCTCGACACCGCGCACACGCCGCGCCGCCACCGCACCGCCGCGCGTTGTTAGCGCACACAATGCGCACCTCACACAGCCTTTATCATTATCATGCTGCTTTGATTTCTCACTTTTTATCATGCAGCCTTTACGTTAAAATAGTAGCTCGGTCTAGAAATCTTATCTTAATTAATTCCAAATGCACTTCATGATTTTATTATATTTTTGAATTAGACTTTTATGTTAAAAATAGGTAGTAAACCTTTATGATATTTTTATTAGTAACGTAGCCGGAGTATGCTGATTTTATATTGCTGCCATGCTATACAGTAACTATTTACCTACAATGGTTGTTAAAATGTTAGTTTTAATTGCAAAGCCAACGGAACCCTGCGAAACCTTTTTCAGTCGGTCGACGACTAATGTTTATTTGGACATATTTATGGCTATAGTTCCGCTTTTTGTGCAGATGGAAATATGTGTGGCGGATCGCACGTCTGCGTGAGATTTCGGACACCTCTCCGCTTACTAAATTTAATATCGTCGGCTTTTACGCCGACGACGAACCAAAAAAAAAACTATGAAATCGCCATTGTGTCGGCGACACGAACGGCAGTTCGCGCCTACCGGCCACTCATGAAAATTATTTTGTTTTTATCGCAAAATGTATGTTTATGATAACACCTGTTTCGCTGATGCCTCCGCGATCGGTGTCAGTCGAAGCTTGTCTCGATTTTTTGCCAATTTAAAGACTATAAAGACGCCCGCATCGCCAGCTAATTTAACCACTGTTCAGCGAATTACGCATTCGTTTGCTCTTGTTCGACGGACCGGAGTCTCCCTGCTTTGTTTACTTATAATACTTATGACGTGGAATATTCAATATATGTCGAACGGATACATTTTATTTGTTCTCTTTGCGAGTTAGACCGAGTAGTCGGAGGAAGCTGTTATCCTACGAAAACTAAAGAGAAAAATATTTAGATGAAGATAATTCATATTTATTAACAAATCAATCGCATAAATCTTAGTTTACGTCAAGTATAATGATGCGGTTGTCAAAGGCCGGCCGCCGCGGCCACGGTCCAGCTTTTTGCATAATTACCTCGATGGAATGTCGTCCCTTTAATATGATAACAAAGAAAGATGACCGACTATATGATTGTTGAAATTTATAGCCGTCTTCAGCAAAAGATGTTAGCCACAGATTATGAGAACTACGGTGCCTCGAGAGCCATTCTTTATATTCCTTCGCCTAGCATATTTCTTTAACATTAATAGATGTATATACATGCATTTACAGAGACACTACCACCAGCTAGTAGATGTAGTACAAACCTCACAATTCCCACTTAGACTGGGCCTTATAAGGTTTTATTATTAACCTGGCGGTAATCGTGGATCTTGTAAAGAGCGCAGACATAGATTAGGCGCGCGAGAGCAAATATGTCTATTGGCCTGTTCGAATTGATAAACAACATGAAATCAAAGATAGTGAAACCCTCCTTAGTGTAGCCCACGAGTTGTATATTTTCGTAACGCAATCCATAAGAAAACACTACAATAATCGTACATTTCTCTTGACAATGTTCCTTTGAATAAAGAGAGTTAAGGCGAACAGATACAATGTCCAAGATTTGTTTACTCAGCGCTAAGAGGCCAGCATTGCGTGATTACCGCCTCGGCGCAGACCGCTTGAAAAATAGACTTTCCTGCATAGAAATATAAGAAGAAATTCGCAGTATTGCAATAGCGACCCTGTATCTACGTGCAGATAGCGCACAGCTCGCGGCCGCTCTTACGGGGTTAAATTAGTACGTACTCAAATGTCATCGTTTACTATGATATCGCAATCAAAATTGACGTGGGAAATATGCTCGTTTGTGACTGAGGGCACGCAGCTGATGTTAATAATTTACAATGATTTACGCACAACCGCTCTACTAGATACTAACGTTGCATAATTCAATCATAATTTGCTCAAAGTATACGCCGTGGAAGTTGCAGCGACCGCGCCCGCACCCGCGCTCGCGCACGCTCGTATTGTAGGTACGTGAGTGTCTTTTAAAATTAAATATGGTGCGCGATAATATATTATGGCTTGATACTAGCAAATGAATATGTGGAGTAAAAAGTGGTCTGTACATGTCATAACTGGAAAAGCTAAAGCAAACAAACAGGTAACTCACAGTATGCAGTGTCCGGGTGCGCATACGGGATGTGAACGGTGCTCAGCTCCACCTTCCTGTTTTAATACCCACTTTTTACACACTACATTCACTCGCATCCATTTAACCGAGTAGTTCAAATATCTGGACAAGACTCATCAACAACAGTTATAACATAAAATCATGTCCGCGTCCTTAATTGAAAACCGAATTTTGAGATATGAGCAAATAAGACAAACGTTTCTATTTTCGCATATCTAATATCTACAAAAGCTGTCGCTTTAGTCGATAAACATAATCATCTTAAGCAAACGATGGTGAACCCAACTTCTTTGTTTGTTAACGATTGCATCAACAGAAAATAAGTAAAACATGAATTTAGATACGCATTCGACGGGACGTAGATATATTCTTGCCTGTTACAATATATTTGTTATTATGCATCGAGATCTGAATACATGAACTCTCAGAGGGCTCATGATTGTATTCTCTTTTATAAAGAGCCAGTACTTTCCTTACAAAATTGACATCCAAATCAGATTAATCCAATCAATGGAAATTTATGACGCACCCGAGAGCGAGCCAGCTCCGTGCCATTGAGAGATCCGCGCACGGCTTTGCTAATCAGTTCTCGACCAACAAACTATAACCTACCTGTTGCTTCCACCGCGTCTTTATCCGCTCCCAACATTCTCAGAAATACGACATATTTTAAATAAGCACAGATGTTTAAAATCTGTATTTTGAGACGTCCAATTATGTAGATTTAACAAAAGCTGTACACCTAAGTAGATACTTACTCTGTTGGTATTACCAATACTGTGAATATCGTCACTAGAATTTCGGCTTAAATATTATTCGGAAATTTGCCAACGTCTTCGAAAATCACACAATGTGTGTTTTTGCGGCAATTACAGAGACGTGCGGAGCGGTCGCCTTCTTTGCAAACATGTCTTTGATTTATATGTCTGCTTTCGGCTACGAGATGAGAGTAAAATATGAGACGACCCATCAAATATTCAGCCTTTTTGGGACGCGGGAGCGACTCTTAATGCTCATTATAATAAAAATACGATAGTTCATACTGAAATATATAACGTACATGTTGCCTACGTTGGTATTTCTGTCCCATTTTGGAAGTTAGCAAATCTTTATACGTAGGCCCAACAATTTTGATCCTCATTAAAAAGCGTAGTTTCATAATACTCACAGAGCTTGGTACGTAAAAAGACATGGGTGTTCAATTAATTAACACATGCTCAGATGACGACTGTTAATTACGAAAAAAAACAGATATACAAAACTTGTGGGACAACTATTTTGCTATTTAGTAAACGAACATTTTAAGTGACCTACTTTTCGTTATTTTTTTTAACATCTAATAGATGCTTATTGTAAGTGTAAGCGAATCTATTTGACGGAGAACAATTCAAATATAATAAAGAAGTATTCTCGCTGTTTAAAGTATCAAGACATGTTATTCTGTGAGAGACAAGTTGGTTATATTTCATCAGGACTTGTTGTCACATGATCCGCGGGGAGATTCATCTTTAATTGGGTGAACCGGGCCAAGTTGCTCCCTTACATTGTGGACCTTTATTAGAAGCCAGCCAGTCTGGGACACAAATGTCATACCTACCTGTACGAGATTCGTGATTCTGGTTATACATACACTTATACAAAGAACTGGGTTACGTTGCAGTGACGTTAGCTTGAAGACAATATTATAACAGTGTTTTTAATACATAATCCACGCTTGGTAGACCCTCCTGATATAGGCCATTTTTCCTGATGCTATTTAAATATTCAATTAACGAAAACAAATAACACTAACTGGAAATAACGAGCGATGGATTGCATTATCATTTTTCTTGTCAGTATCGTATTCCCAATCCTGATAGGATTATAGGTAGGTGTCTATATAGACTATTACGCCATCAGTAAAATAATCAAATATTTGGTGGGAATTTGTACGATACTGAATTTGTATGATCAACAGATAATAATCGCTCCGAGACTATGTGTAACTCGTTTAAATGTTTTACGGCTTAACAAAACAGGTATTATTTTCTTGAATGACAATGCATTTAAATAAATATACTTATTTCTTTGCATTGTGTAAAGTATGTGCGTGTATTTTTTTTTTATATTTATGGCTGGCTACTTGGCATGATGAATCTTTTTTAGGCCACATTTTCCTGTAACACAGGGGAATCTACTGTTTATTTCCACTGCACTGCCAGTGTCCACTGCCTGTTGGTAAATCTCTACCTTAGAAGCTACCCTAAGCTATTTATAAACATAATATAAAACAACATCTTCGGCTGCGATGCTTCGGTCTTTATCGATATCCAAATAATTTCAAGAATATCAGTAGGTAAATCTGGGTGTATGATTAATTTCAGCGACTACGTATCTTTACTATACTGCTGACGCAACCTGATGAATTGCAGAGATAGAATGACAGTTGCCCGAGAAAATACACATTATACGGTCACATCAGGTTACTTGAGCCGACCCCAGCACTCACCGCAATGTTTGCGAAGAGGAGGAATGTTTCTCATAGTTACCTTACACTCGTTAGCCTGCAGAGGCTTGACACTAACTCTTAATTATATTATCAACCCTAGTAATAAACTGTCCTACAGCTGGGCACGAGCTCCTTTTACAAAGAGAGGGTTTAAGCCGTAGTGAGGCTGGACAAGTGCGGGTTTGCAGATATCCCACGCCTCAGCGGATGTTATGGAATAGTGTGAGGGTATGCAGATTATCTCACGACTTTATTCTACGCCGGTAAAGTGGATGATTCACTTTTAATACCCACATAACTTCGAAATGGTAAATAACATTTTGATAGATGGTATAGGTACGTATTTCCCTGGTAATTACAGAGTTTCCCAACTAGAATAACTTCAATTGGTAATTTAAGACTTAACTTATATAACTATCAAAGGTATATTGCAAATATAAGAGGCTGTGTCTGTACATTAGCGATAACTTTGGAAATCTAATTGCGAACCACTACTTAAAGGATTCTCAAAACAAAGGATTTTGCCATTTTTGTTTATCTACCATTATGTATAAATTGATTCTAACACGTTTATTAACATAGGAGTGAACTTAAACTCTAAGCTCTGTATTATAACTATCTGTTCAATAGAGCTGAAGATATGGTACATAGTGTGGTAATTTTAAATGATGTCGCTGGCTAACTATTCTCGCAGACGACGTCGCGGTGAAAGGCTAGTATATTATCAATGTAGACGATAACTCATTATAGGTATGTAAGTATGGTCCATATTCACGCAGGCCATGGCCGTATATGTTAACGTAAGCCCGTTTAACAGTCTGTCATCGGCGGATCGTGACGCGTAATTAAAATCAATATTTATAGTCTTATTAGAACACATAAATAAGAAGCTGACATTTTTCAACTTGATGTACTGACACTCTTCAAATAAATCATGGCAACTTATGTAAACACAAACATATTTATGTAAGTACTTTATGGAAACGAGGTCGCTGGCATTCTACTGATATTTTTAACCAATTAAATATAATATATTGTATATTTTAAAGGACTGCGAGTGTCACAAATAACTTCTACATGACAATATTTTTTATAATTTCTTTTCTGTTTTATAAAAGTTTAGGCGTTAGGAATATAGTTAGTGGGGAAATTAAACAAAAAACGTGCGGAGTTAGAATACTATCTATGGATGACACTTTTTTTTGTCCTATGAATATTAATAGAACAAATACAATATAGGTATATACCTAACTTAATATATACGGCGCATTAGTAAAGAACGAGGTGTCTTTTTAAACCAGGTAGTATTCTTATAGATTACATAAATAGGTCACATAGCTACATTCTAATCTTTATTTGGGTAAGCAAATCCCTTAAAACGATTAATTTATTTAAAATTATACTTTAGGACAGCTCTTTCAAATACAGTTTAAATCCTATTATAGATTGAAATTATTCATCGATAGATGGAAAATTTACTGTGAAAATTAATTGATACCAAATCGGGCGACGAACGGAGACCAAGCTGAGACGCGCTATGTACACGCACAGTGGGCTATCAACTACTTGTACCGGTTTTTACCTAACCAATATTGCATCATTTCAATGCCCATCTTGAAGAAGAGCAGCTTTAATATGGTTCTCAGAGAAAAATATAGACAAGTTGCTGTTCCTAATACGCGGACACACCCATCGTAATAAATCTCAACATTCACGATACGTCCATCATTAAAAGAACTTCTCTTTAACACAACATAAATAAATGGGTAGTACTAAAGGCAAGTATTCGATTGCTGAACCCGAAGAAGTTAATGCACGCACACAGAGGACCGCGCGCAAAACGTCAAAGATTCTTAACTAGGACGAGTTAAACGTATGACGGTTGTAAATTTCATGTCGCTTATTCAATTAAGAGTCGTGGATTGAATGACATAAAACTTCTGAGATAGTGCAATAAAATACTTGGCAATTACGGGTCAGCAAGCAGAGGCTCAGTGCCTGCCGCGGCCGGCCGCACACGCCACGCCAACTGACACCGAGTTTACTTACTCGCCGCCAGAACCGCCATTGTGATTTTGAATGTTCACTTACAAAAATATACGACAGCCAGCACACATGCTTACACGCTCACTCTCGTCTCGGAATAAAGAGAATTGGATTACTCGCGTGCTTCCAAAGAACCATGTAGGCTTTCATATAAAACAAAACCTACCTATACATCTACATAATTTGTACTACGATAGGGTAACAACACTAACAGATAAATGACACAGCAATACAATGCAAAAATAAGTATTCATTATTAAATATGAATTCGGGACAAATTATCATTTTAAGTATAAATAAACATTAATTACAACATGAATGACTGTATAGCAATGTGTGAATGGACAATTCATACCTTTCACAAGCTACCTGTAACTATTTCCTCGCAACTTTAAATACTGGAACCATTGTATGGAAATCTCTACATAATAATAATCATTAAATTTGAGACATGATGGCGCTCATCAAACTGACGTTAAGTTATGATGATTCTCGGTATCGGCAAAAAAATATCGATGGAGCCTCATTATTAAGTTTAATTATGACAGTTGGCCATATATGAATGGTTTACTTGAGCGTGTCTGCGGCCAGCGGCCTCAAAAAAACAGGCATTCGTCCCATAAGAGTTCTCCTATATAGAGCAACTTGACAGCTTACAAAAAGCTTTATAGTATATTATCTTAGACACTTTGATGTCAATGACTTTTGATAATAATGTAAGATAATTCAGCATTTTTATCATTCATATGACCCTAGATAAAGCATAGGCGGTTCCAGGCGTATTTTAGTGTATTGTTCTTGTTATAAAGGCGTTGCATGTATTATTGCATTTCATCTTGTAGTTTTTATCGATTCTTATGTCCAAATACAAGGGCCTAGGTGGCTCGGAGACCATGTTTAATTGCAGCTATTAGAACAGATGGCTTATTCATTTGTAGAGCAGTCGGTCGTTGCGCTCATGTCGTAAACTGGCGATTCGTTCCCGTTCTGATGTTATTGTAGCGTTTTGTCTATGCTCCGCCATTTTATTGGGCCATTTTGTTGTCTCTGAGCTAAACTTCTAAACGTACATACATCAGTGTTTATGTTTTTGTCATAGTATCTATTTGATCTCTTAATCTAAATGTAAATTACGTTTCTACAATTCAAAAACTAAACATACTTTTTAATCTGTTATTGTGTCTTAACTTGACGACAAGAAGTTATTGAAATTAAATTGATTGATGGGAGGCAGAGAAAGGAGATGTTTCACTTTTGCATAGGACTCCGGCTATAAGTTGTACATCCTCAGGAAACCTGGGAAATGCTTCCCTAGATACATTTAGTTAAGCAATTCTTTATTCATTTCTAGTAATTTCGTTGCGCAAAATAAAATATAAAATGCTTGACGTAACTTTGTCGTGCGGACTATCTATGACAAGTTGGTAGATGACATTTATACATAACCTAGAATGCTAGAATTGTCAGAAGTAAAAGAACTCTTGCTGGAATAATATTCACCAAAGAATTGATAATTCTTGTAAAAATGAAAGGAAAACGTATGAATTCAGGAAAGTGAAATAAGAAACACCAATTCAGCATTGGAATATTTATTATCAGTCATTATGACATTGACAGTTAATGTCAAACATAAACATAACAAAATGTTATGTTCCGGAGTGCACCCTGCAAAATCAGTATTATACTATATGTATATATATTTTTATGTTGATTGTTTGTTGAAAAGATGTGTGTTATAGTTGAAATGAATAAATTATACTCTAAAACATATTTATTGTTAACATATATATTTATTTGTTATTTACATTATTATATAGTACTTTCGTACTTTCGATATTATTTATGAACGCATACAGAATTACCGAGAACCACCGCCATATTGAATATAATGGCAATAATATAAAATCAATAATTTTTATGTGCAAACGTAGTTCGACTTAAAATCAGAAAATAATATTTTACCCCGATTCCTGGTATTTTTGCAATTTTTTGGCTGATAGTACATTTCATAGCCGAAAATGAAACATCTCCTTTTGACATAGTTAACGTCTTATTCTACTTGCACGATTAAAAAGTGTTTACTAATTGCAATTTGGTTGTTCGTTATTGTAATGTCTGCTTTTGTTAAATAATGTTACCTCAAAATAAGAGTGTGTGAGACTCTTTAAGTAGGTGTGTTTTGTCAGCAGGTAGAAATTCATTAATTGTTATAGTGCACTCCTTTCTCACCACAGCGGTGTCGACTAGACACCGCAACACCAAATTATCTTAAAATTAATATAAGCCACTGAAATCTAATCGTTATTGACCGTATTCATTAGGCCTTGCTAAATTTATGTAATTTCTGTTTTTAAAACCAAGAAAGTATAAGAAGAAACGCCTCCCTGGTTTTATCTTGGTCTATGAACTGTTTAATAACCGCCATTAAAGAGTTCATCAGTTTCTGTCCCCAACTATTCTATAGAAGAGACATTATAGTAATTCTATTTAAATGGCTAAATAACACTGATAATTATGATCGATATTGCGATTCATTCACATACATGTTTCATTATAATTGTTTTCAATTTTCTATATATGACAACAATTCCATAAGTAAGGACTAAGGATAATATAGTTATAGGTAATACTTAGGTACTGATTGACAGACAGCATAGCCAGATAAACTGGTTTAGTTGTTTTGTTATATACTTGCGCAAAAAATACGTATTAGTGCGATAGAGCAGAGCGGGAATCGCTAAACCTTGGGATTTTACCCAAACTGGAGCAGGTGGACTGCGAGAATATCTCTATTATACAGAAGATCCAAGCCACACCACTTTGAACCGTGGCTCTGCGCTAGGTATAGTTTCCAAGCTACTTAAAAAGGTTGTGCGTTGATTTCAACAACACGCTTTCGGGGTTCTTGATAATGCTGTGAATATATTCGAAAGTACTTTTCTAACATATGTAGATTTATGATTATCAAATAAAGATAAACAAAACGGTGACTTGGGTACCCACGAATGTAGTGACCCAGTGGGATGATATTTCATGTGGAGGACAGTGACGACAGTAAACATTGTCGTTCAAAACAACATAATTAGCATGTTCATCGCTGATCGTACTGATAACAACATGGAGCAGTCACACCTCGCCTATAACTACGTGCGTATAGGTACCACTCGCCGGAACCGCGTTCAACAATAAATTAACATCGTGCTTTTAATGTACAAATATTAAAATAAAACATAAAGATATGCTAATAAACATTATGAATGACGTTTATCTAATACATTTCAGTATAATTTATAGTTTTTTAGATACGTACGCATTGCAGTGAGCCACTTTATACGGCGGCGTTCATAAATATGAACTCGAATATTTTCCACAACTCAAGAGTGTAGGTTGTCATCATTATACTACATTTAAATGTCAAAACGTACATAATAAGTGTTGCACTTTGCATGAACATGTCCACGAGCTATTCGAATTCAATTTTGCTTACGTGAGTGGTAAAAATAAATAAAGGCGAGCGAAGCTATGATACGAGGCGGGTTGCGAGTTATTGGTCCCCGTGCGCCGCGGCGGTCGTTCAATTTCTCTAATTAATTAACGATCCCTTAGATAACACACGCTGACAACCTTATTTGTGGCGAACAAATCTTTCAAACATAAATTTTAGTGTACACGCTCTAAACTTGTAAACTCTATGCACGTCTAGATATCTACATGTACGAGGCCCGTAAAAGATAAATTTATTATCCTACTAGGTAAGTAACCGCGCTCCACTGTTACCGATATTCACACAAATTATATCTCACAATCACGGAACCATATCGTCGTGGATCGCATATTTAGAGATGCCCAAATGTATACTTACTAATCCACATTCTATAACATGTTTATTGCGTATTCGCAACATTGTATCCGCGATTAGAAAAGTGCGTAATTGAATATTCACCGGGCGTGTATCAGAGCGTTCTCGCACTAAATATTCGTGAAAGATTCACCCAACAATTTACATTTGTCACATAAATAAAAGAAGCAAGCGGCCTCATTAGGCGACAGCACGGGCGCGCGGCACGGCGGCACGGCGGCACGGCGCGGCACCGCGCCCGCGCCGCGCCGCGCCGCGGCTACCGTGTCCCACTCCTCACCAATAACGTGTATTTGTCAGGAAATTTCCACATAATTGCTCAGAGCTCAGGCGACGCTGATTATTTTATTCATTCTTTTCCTTGAGGTTAGAAGGGTTAGCACGACTCGATACTTAGTAAGATGCACTGAGAAATCAGATGAGAAACGGAATGAATTCGTTAAGCCATTAAAACATTTTTTCTGCGGTCTCTTTTATCTTTGACACTCCAGTTGGAGTTAAGTAACGAAGGACAAAACGTGAAGATCTATTAAAGTGTATAATTTATTAAAGGCTTGCACTATCGACGCGCCACGGCGCGGGGCAGCGGTAGAGCGAGCCTGTGTGTATCCTACACGCTCGCTATCGCCGAGGTTTAAGCATCGGTCAATTTGTTGACCGCTCGCCCCTATCCTTTATGAACATTTTTTTGTTCTCCCATTTTCACTAGCGACAAAGTTATGAGGTTTTTAGTGAGGTATACTTTTATTGCAGTAATTAAGATATGAAGTTATATTAGAGCTTTTAACGTAAGCGAGATTTATCCGAACTAAACATTTTTTATGTTTAATATTGTTCATAACTTTTCTATTCCGAATTGTTTTCCTATCTAGAAGTTTAATTACATTTGTGACGAATTTATGGCTGAAGTGTATGCTTCTTAAAATAACATGTTGGATTTATGTTATGTAGAAGAGGCAGAGATAATCGTAGGTAAGAAGTAAAAGCGCAAGTCACGCACGGGGTGTTAAGCAAGTGAGCATACAAATATAAAACACTAGGAAAATGCGAAAGTTATTCCAATTTCCACATACTTGGCCGTGCCCACTACAAGTGAGTGCGACGGTCAGTGGATCCCTTCTCATTGTCGCAAACATGTCACAACCGAATTCGTGACATTAAACTACGCCGATGGTTCTTATCAGAATGCAAAGGATGATATTATCGACAGCGGGCAGCATAAATCTAAAACACGGTTACCATATTATCACGATTCACTTTACGACCTTGGGAACGGCTGATCGCGGACTTGCCCCGCACTGAGGCACTGCGACCTGGGTTCGGTCCAATGATCGCGGAATAGAAATTAACTAGTAAACGTCAACATCTGTTTCACGTAGATAACGGTAGCCACTCATCTGACTTCAGACGGCCGCGTCTAAGCAGGTCAACGGTGGCTAATGCTTATATTTGTTGGCACTTGTTCTTTATCTGTTTGGCCTGATCTCTTTACTTGTGCATTACCATATCAAGATAACATCTAGCTTAAAATGAAAAAATGTTGGCGAACTACAACTACAATGATAAAAATATGCGCTCACATTTTTCTGTTATACTAAAAATATTCTCATGGTAATAAAATATTCTTCGAGTTTGTGATTGAAAATACGCATGGAGAATAAAAATATGGTCGTTATTATTTCTCATAGCAGTAGACATATCATTGCTTAAATAACTCTACATGTAACGAACTAATAAAATATTCTATAAACATGGTGATTGTCGCGCAATACAGACGCCGATCGACGGTTCTGTGAAGTCGTTTGGAAAGCAGGCTGTGATTTGCAAGGTCACGCGTATAACACGGATGTTCCCGATATTGAAATGTACAGACGTGCTTTATTCACCTACATATCAACACATGCAATTTGAAAAGATCCGAGCCAAACACTCATCTCTCTATTAAAATAAACCTTATACGTCGCGCGGAAGCTATCGTTTCGTTCGGTGAAAAGCGGTCGCTCGAACGTTGCCCAATGCGACAGTAGTATGAGAATCAAATACTCATATTGAATACGAAGCAGATGAACGGTACGACACTTCGTATGGTAAATTCCGTATTGCGAATTATTAAATTATTTATGCCGCATATCGCGGTGTGCCGACTACCGATCGCTGAACCACAATATCGGGAATCCCTGTTCGCTACTAATGCAATAATTTGGCGTATTTTGCAATCGCGTATTGAATATTGAATAGTTGGTAAATAGTTTATGTTCTGAACGTGGATTTCAGAGTACGTGATCCGGCGCGGCGGCTTGTTGTGAAATTGCACGACACACGGATAACATACGTTAACAAGTGGTCGTTTCGAATAAAATTTTATGTTCTCGTTGTGTTTAGATTTATAACAGATACGCGATGGATCTCTCGATCTATATACCGTGTGGTGCCACTGCGGTACAGGGTGTAACGCGGGTGCGCAATGCTCAGGCGGCGGCGCAGCGCGGCGGCGGCGCGGAGGCGGCCCACGAAGGACGATAAAGTGCACGAAATCGAAACGGTATAACATTATTATTTTAGTGTTGAAACAGCTATTATAAGTTTATTGCGAACGAGCACGACATGCGGATGCGACCCACGAATCATGACAACCATGTTTATAGTTTGTAAACGTGAATCATATCAACACTAAGTTTGCGGGTAAAGGTACTCATAGACCTGCGTCACGAACATGGTATTTAATACAAGTTAGCATTATCGATGACAGTATATAATATCAGCCCTATTTATGAGCCTTTTAACTATTAGATACAAGTATTTTATCAGATTGAGAGAACAAGAGGCCAAGTACGAGATAACGATAGACTTTTTGAACTCTCCAGTATCCAGCCGGTCTTCTCACGCATTATTTTGCTAAGCAAAAACTAATTATTTTTTTAATACACATAAATATTAGAGAAGCTAGGAAACCTAATGTAGATAAAACTCGGTACTTATCTATTACCACATGTTTAAAACCGATACCTTGAAATGTTTTCTCTATCGTAACAGCCTAGTGATCTCTCCTGAACACTGGCGGTACTTGCATTCCATTAAACAATATTATACGATACAAAGTCTAATCATATTTACCAGAACATGGTTTATATCAAACTTTAGGTTTAGTTTTGCTATCTTAAAATTGTCGATCCTCCTTGGGCAGAGTTTATTTGATATGTCCTTACAATGATATCGAAGTATATCGCGTGCGTACAATCGCAAACGAAGTAGAAATGATTTAATTTGTTCGCTGAGTGGCGCTGAGGGAGCCGTGGAGTGCTGTACCGCGGTTATAGACCCGTGTTGCTTGCTATCATTTGTCGTTATTTTAACGGCCAAAATACAAAGTATAGGCAGTATGTTTATTACGAACAACTCCTATATTGTCGATAAACAGCAATCGAGCGGACTTTTTGTGGTCACCGAAAGCATTGGATTGTACTAAACAACTTCCACCGTAACAAGACAGCAAAGCAAATTTATCCGATCTTTAGTTTTAGTGGTATTTCGTTTATAACAGAGATCATGGCAACATCTTGACGTTGTCTAGGAGTTTGTACCTAAGTGATAAGCCATCTTAATAATTATATATATATATATACATAAGACTCAGAAAGAAGAACCCTCCTTATCCAGCAGATGCTGCAGCTTTTTAGTTGTTAGTAAAAATTGAATATAAAAAGCGAAAAGTATCTGAAAATAGACTTTCTTATCAACGCTGTCTTACCATATCTGTCGTCCGCTAGCTAAAAGGACGTTAAGACGTATACGTTCCATAGTATTAAACGTCCTTTTTATTAGTGGATGGCAAATATAAAGTATTGAAGCTGTATTAGTATTACTAATCTTTGCCCACAACTTCGTCCGCGTAACCAACAGGTCGCTCGTGGCGTCATTTATGTTTTAAATTACACTATGCGCCATATCTCAGATTTCACTAAACAGAATAAGATCAAAGGTAGCTTAAGTTTTAAGTAAAACTTGAAGTTAACATACCGCGAAATCCATATCAAAATCAGCTGAGTCATTTTTACATGATGCTGGAATAAATAGACCGACGCACTACCAAATATTCTATTAACTATTGTTTGGATCCAGTCTCTTTTAAATGCTCGACATTAATACATCATAAAAATATATATCTAGTGTACAGACACAGCCTCGTTACGAGGTTGTCGGCCTCGGTGGCGTAGTGGTTAGTTTAACCGACTGCCACGCCTAAGGTCGCGGGTTCGATTCCCGCACAAGTCAAACATTTGTGTGCATGAACATGGATGTTTGTCTTGGACTGGGTGTTTCTATGTATAATATGTATGTATTTATAAAAGAAAAAGGTATATATGTATGTTTATCCATTGTCTAGTACCCATAGTACAAGCTCTGCTTAGTTTGGGCTAGATAGTGTTGTGTGTATGTGGTAGAATATAATATATTATAAAAAAAAAAAGGTTATAATAGTATAAAAAAGAGATCAACAATAATCAAAGGAGCTGCGAATAACTGAAGACATACAGCAATATTTTCTATACTCATTCAAAAAATCTAGTACACAATAATAATAAACAACAATGATACTACGCTTGTTCTTATCTGAAAGGTAGCCTAAAACTACCTAAATAATTTAGGTAACCTGCCAATAAACTAAATATTTGTAGGCTACTTTTTACACGTAGTACGGTTCTTCACGGATGTTAACCTTGTATTCTACCGTTTTAGTTTGTTTACGGGTATGTTTAAAACGGCACTATTGTCTAGCACCTGTATATTGACGCTGCATCGCGTGACCCGGCTCCCCAGTGTTGACTTAATGGAGTGCTCGTGAACAAATTTAAAACACGCCTTGTTATGACTTACATGATTTATAATTACGTTATGTGATTGTGAAGTGAGAAATACGAATATTTCAACAATTGTAAGGGAGTCACTCAAACGAAAACTTACACATTCTACGTTACAATCTTAAAGATTTATGAGGACAGAAAATGGCGTTTACTTATTGTTTAAAATCCTTTAAATTAGTCTACTGGGTGTCGTAGAGGTAGATTGGTAAAAAATATTAACGCGATCAAGCCTTAGATATATATATGTGGTTTGGATATAGTTATAAGACATGTGAATTTTTAAAATGGCAGTTATAATTGAAAACCTGTCGTTTGCCGCCGGTGTACCACTGCGATTCAATAAGTTAATATTTGGTTTAGCATTAGGTACCTGTTTTTATACAAAAATATGGGTATAAGAGGATACTCGCAACAAATTTAAATAATTTTTCATAATGCTTATTTAAGTATATGTATATGTACCTACATAATTTGTTTGCCTAATAAAACGTTATTAAGACCACTCATTTTGATCGCCGGTGATTTAACTTCAACTGATATTATTTAGTCAAACAGTTGATGTTTTATTTTTACCGCCTTCATCTTCATCGTCACTAGCTGCCTTCTCGGTTTTCTGTTTGTCTCCTTCTTTCTTAATACCTATTAATTTAAAAACTATTTGCGTACATTTTATGCACTTAGCAAGTTTATGCAGCATATAAAATAAAAGCCTAAATAATTATATCTAGATAATTATTAGAACCGTGAACAAAATATGCATTTTTTGATGATCATCCATTTTTTTATTGAGCTAAACACGGCGTTTGGTACTTAAATTTTTACTCGGATATTTCTAGACATCTTCGTACCTGCCATCAACACCTTTAGGAATAATTACCTATAGTTAATTCAAATTAGTCACAGTATCAACATTTCATCAAATATATAGTCGAATATACGACAAAAAAAATGACCATGCCTTAAACTTGATGAAGCATTATTTAATTTATATATACATAGATCTTACTATCGTTAACCGTCTTTCATATAAACATTTAGACGTGCCTAAAACGATATTTGATCTATGCTTTACATCTCAGCAACTTTATATAAAAGAAAACATAAGTAAAAATAAATCATAAAGTAAACAAACATTAAGTAATAATAGAATGAAATATCTCGGGGTCTTACTGAGCTAACCCCGAGGCGACGGCGGCTCGGGGGTCCGTAATTGAAAAATAAAAGGCCGTAATAATAGAATTTACATTACGTGCTTTCCAATGACAAAATTTGCCGTCTGTCTGTTTTTGTCAGGAACGACATTGACTTCACATGCATATGTATATCTACAAATTAGATCTCGCCCTTTTCTAAGTAGTTAAGTACTCAGTTTATTGTACGTACATTTATATACACAAAAATTATTATACAGAGAATTATATTGCTCAATGAAATATTTCGCAGTTTCACCTGAATCTTCGTAATATCGTATATATATATCAGCGAATGCATTATTTTCATCAACTAGATGAATACAGTTATTAAATTTATAGTCTTGTACAACATAATTTCATCATATAACTATGTTATATGAAATCAATGAAACATGTAACTAAAGTTAAATATTAAGCATCATTATACATTTATTAATATACATTTTGAACATCGGCTAAGTAATATCTTCGTTCTATTCCAAAGTTATGTATAACAGGCTCATGACAAATCACTTTGGAATTTCCGCAATTACACACTGCACTATTATTGAAACGTTACTGAAATACAAAGCCGTTTTGTATAATTGATGATGTTCTTGTATATCCTACGATGATATACATAAAATATTTACATAATTTGAGTAAGAACAGATGCCTCGGCGTGTGAAATCAAATATTGCTAGAACATTTGCGAACAAATACAGAATCGACTTCCCAAACATTTGTATGCAGATGTTACGGTAAAGTGGGATTGTTTCGTGCATCGGCCGATATTTCCGTACAATAGATTGGTCGAGGCGTGGTGCAGCTAGTTAGCCGTAAAGTGAGATGTAAATATGCGCCGGCGCAGGGGTCACACGTGTACCCCGCTGCATTGTGCCGCAAAACGTGCTACTTGCAATACCGCTTTCAGGTTTTGATACCTTACTCATAAAGACACGAACTTAAAGTTCATAAGTTTACAACATAACTGCTTCAAGAGCTATAAACAATGCAAAGCTAAAGTGAAACGTTATACAACATTCACGTACTTAATCCTATTTCTACTTCAAGACGCGATAGTTACTAATAAATACAGACATGTCGATATAAATAATTTCAACGTCACAGATAGAAACTCGTGTTATCTCAGATGTTTCAGTGTCAATTAGTTTATTTGTACGGCAATACTTCGATCGTCGAAAGACTCATTACGTCTCTTATTCATTGCGTCTAATGCATAAATATATAATTTACCCATATTAGTGGGCGATACTGAGCGATCGGAAAATTGATAAACTTGAATGAAAATCTAAATCGAGAATCTCAGTTTATACTCAGTCGGTGCGGTGTTCTACGAGATTCATGAGTACAAGCCGTAGATTAGCCTAACGACATATAAATAGAGCAACGTGGCCAGCGCCACTATAATAATTGCCTACTCGCATTTTATCCGCGCTATCATCTGCGAATCAATCAAGTCTGAACCGTAGTGTCTTGTGGAGAAAATTTATGGCGTCTTCTCTTCAGTTATTTGCATATTATCTTAATGATGAAGAACCACCTCTTCGCCACTTATCGCCATATTCCAATTAATGTTGGAAATATGCGCCGGCTCGTCCCGACGCCGTGTTTTATTAACCTTTCATAATGTACGCCCTTTATCGCTCGTATTAAATCAGCTTTAATGTGTAACAGTTGTGAGCGAGATATTTTATTAATCTCCATTAATCGCTGGCATGAACAACGATGCACCATCGCTTTTGACTAATATATGTAACCTCAATTTCAACTGATATGGCTTTTTATAAATGTGTAGAAATTACGTAATCAATTATTATGATGATAACTGTATTATTATGATGTTACTAAGAATGTCAATGGCTCTTCGTTCAAATGCGTCATGTAAACGAGCGGCGATGAGCTTATTGCACATACATTAGGTACTCGTCATCGCGCAACGGTGTGACAGATCCTAATTTGTAATGTCTTGCCACTACAGTGTATTATGTCTTTTCAATACGATATATATTCTGGATTATAATTGGTAAAGTGATAGACTAACACCGTGTTACGAGGTACCTAATCTTATTTTGTCAAATAGCTGAGAGACAGAGTTTGGCAGAGACAGTATATATATTTTATATGAAATATCGTAATTTTGCATAAACAATATTAGTACATGTGTGTGACATCGCCATTTTTATGCAGAAAATCGGTAACGTGGTATTTTTATACAAACAACTAATTATGTTTTAATGGCAATTCAGTGCTCGATGATTATTAATATGAATACTGCAGTTTAAAGCAAATATAGTTTGTCTTAAATTATTGAAAAGCAGCGATATTGTAATAATGGCAAATCAACGAATCTGACCTAACTTTGAATTTGTATAATAATTGATTAATGTACATTATTTATAATAGATATTTTCGAAAAAAACTTTTATCGAAAATAATTTCAAAAGAACTATTGTATTTTCTACAGTATACACGAAATTATATTTAGGAAAACGGCTATTTCAAAGGTAATGGTCTTAATATAATAGTAGTCTAAATGTCTCTTGTACAGTACATTGATAACATGCGCAGTTTGCTCTTGCGTGGGCTGTCATTGTGTCCGCCTGAATCGTGTGAACGACCAACGCGAGATACCTATGCAAGTTACGCATACGATTCATTAACGCATATAACTAACACGAACAGCCTACTAGCAGCATGTAACCGATGACAGCTACTGGTGTCATATTTAAATTTTTAGGCATATTATTTTAAATTCGTTTAGTTTAATTGCCTGTGTTCTTGACAGCGAATAATGACGTTGCGAGAAAGGGTGAAGTAAAATACTATAATGGATATACATTACTGATTGAATCAACAAGACTGCTACGGTTGGTTGGTAATACCAAATTACCATAACCTTACCAGCAATTGAGAAGCCTGGATTCTTTGGCTCAATCTTATGGCCGATAGAGTTCTCCAACAGAGAGACAAGGGCTGTTATAATTCTGACGCGTAGGTATGTTCATTCCTCTGTCGCTTCATAGCTTTCAAAAGCATAGACCGATATTAAAGCAACGTTTTTAAACTTAAAGCTTGCTTAACTTGTATTTGTCGAATGCCTGTCCAGCTGTTCAAAAGTAATGAGCTCTTTGCCGAATCAGTGATACTATTCGTAAATAGACATATAATGTTTACTTATCTGGGTACGAAAAGAGAATTACGTTTAATATTGGTTGTAGATCACAAATCCCTTAGCCTATCTCTGACATATGCCATTGTGCAATGGCGTGCTCAGACATGTATATATCATATTAAGACACACTTTTCCATATTTATAGTTATTAATACGATATAATCAGCACTTTAATACCCAAATACTTACTGCTACTTGCTTAAAATGAGTATTTTTTTAAGGAGTTCGCCCGCGCTTTTAACATTTTCTGTATCGCGGGGGACTTTAAATACATTCAAACAACGGACACAAAAAGACCCTGACTTAGAACAAGTATTTGTGGATCACACATACTTTTGTCGCGTGTAGGGATCGAACCCACACCCACCGGCGGCGGTGGCGAGGCGACCACTTAAACCATTACGTCATCCATGCAGTTAACTTAAATGAGTAGGATTCGAATTCACGATTATTTTATCTGATGCAAATCCAATGCAACCTTACTTTAGACAACTATTGAACTATCACCAATTAATTACAATGGCATTAAAATTTTTAATTCCAAATATAGAAATTAAACTGAATAGTAAACGTGAAAACTACTTCAAACAAAGATTAGGAGAGCAGTACTTTACTATTAAAAATGAAATAAAACCTTGTTACTTGCTTTGCCTCAGATTAGGGTTTTAAATAACATTTCATTAGTAGCATTTATTCGAAGCATTATAAACATTTCAATAAACTATACTTTTATCTGAGCGGTGAGTATGCAAAATGTGTGTAAAGCCAGCAAAGAGGTCCATAATTATTCTGAGCGGCATACGTATATACTGTATGCAATGGTAAAATAATAGGCGCAGGCGCATCGTTCGCTCCGACTGCCGACTCCGCGCCACACCTAATTAACCCGGGACGTGACATGCCCGCGTTATAAATTGTAAATCTGTTCGAGACCGCTGAGAAAAATGTAGAGGACTCTACAATAAAACAAATGAATCCGGTAAAGTTCACCATTGCATACATTCGTAGCAGCACGATGTGGTACAATTAGGACAAATTAGTGTGAACAGTTTTAATGGTGATGCAATTTTTACCTGAAATTCATTTACAACCTTTAAAAGAAAAATAAATTATAAACAATAATCATTAATATTTCTAGGAATAATCTTTAACCACATTTTGGGGATCATCATCAACATTAAATATTAAGATCAGAATAGTATGCAAAGTTTAACAGAAAAATCAAGTATATCGTATTTAATAGAAGAGATTACAAGTAACCTAAAATCCCCTTAAAATTTGAAATATTTTTAGGTAATATAGGAAAATAAAACATTAATATATTTTGGAATAATCCCATTGATTATTTCATTAACTTGTAACTCGGTTATAATACATAAATGCGTGAATGTATGCAAACAAAACTTTTAAAGGTGATTTTATCTTAAATTTATTATTCGTATACTAACATTCTACAGACATGGACTTATATTGGGAGATTATTCAACGCTCATACGGGTAATACCTTTTAATATATCTATTATCTACTAAACCTAATTCAATTCAATTCAATTCAAATTTCTTTTCTTTCTAACTTAATTCCTTCCTAACAGGCTGATCTTTAATTCCTTATTGCCCTATATTCCCTATCAATACAATTTGATTAAAAATAAAGACTGATACCAGTTTTAGGAGAACTAAAGTAAAATAGTTTAGTAAAGTGTGGACGGATTTTTAATGCGTTACCTAGTAGTTTCAAATCAATTAGCCAGTAATTGATAAATCCTTTTACTCATTAGAAGATTACTTTCAAGTTTATCAAAAAAGAATGTAAATTTTAGTAATTTTTTTATTTGTCTAAGCAATCATTTACAATTTGAGAATTATTTATAAGATTTGCATGTCACAGTTTGATAAAATGTAGGGGAGAGTAACCTATATTGGACCACTTTTGATATAATGATATATATCTCTGAATCCGTTTAAACTATAAAAATGAAACATGAGTCATAATATCGCTTGGTTCAGTAGCTAGATAATATTAGTCTGTTAATACTATAGCACAGTCGCAACTGTTAAAACTGTCGTTTGCTATTTAATTAAAGTTGTCGTTCGGTCTAATTTACGCAACCAGTATCTTAAATTGGACCACCAGTACCCCCCTAAACTGTACCACATCTAAAAAAAACACCAAAAGCACAAAAAATACACGGTATATTATCATTTATTTTTTGAACAAAGATCAGTCTTTCTACAAACATAAAAAATTCCTTTGATCTATATAATATATATAAATAATCAGTATTTCAAATAGGAACAATATTACTTAACAATTATCTTTAAAATTCTTACATAAATTACATGAACACAATATAAAGCTTTCTAACAAATTGTAAAATCATTATAAACTTAAAAATATAAAATAAACAACAAGAATTTATAACTCTGCATAGCATAATAATTATATTATTAATTCGAGCAATTATCACGTATGTCTGGGTTAGTTGTCAGGTGCAATTTATGAACTTAGGAGTGGTCCAATATAGGGATCATGGTATATTTACAAATTGTCACAATAAATAAAAACATAACCTTTCACTTAAACAAATTCACAAGATCTACTGAAGGCTGATATGGTTTTGTTGGCCGCATTATAGGATAAATAGGATTCAACAGAATTACCAATTATTTTTATTATTTATCTATACTAATATTATAAAGAGGAAATATTTTTTTTGTTTGTAAGGGCATAACTCAAAAACTACACAAACGATTTTAAAAATTATTTCACCTTTAGAAATCTATATTATCACCGAGTAACATAGGCATATTTTACGCGAGCGAAGCCGTGAGCAAAAGCTAGTATCTTATATATTCAATAATAACAATTTAAATAAATACATACACAGTAATTTGTCTCTATCTTTAAGTATTAAAAAGCAGTAGATTTACATTTCAACAGCTATAATTTTCTGTCCTACGTAATAGAGGCAAGCATATTGCCGTCTACCGAGCGTATTGGGCTCCGAGCTGCTAATGAGAATTTCTTAACAATAATCCATCCTGGTTTCTGTGCATTTCTGGCCCCGTATAAAAAAAATATCAGCGACAAATCAATATTTTTTTAAAGCTCAAATCAATATTTTTTTAAAGCTCTAGCATCAATGCAATTTGTTGTTGCCTCCAACGGCAGACGAACTAGACTTCGTTAATGTTGAGCTATGCATAGCCAAGCCGCAGCCTACTGTAATAGTAAAGCTATTTTCAAGCGCCGCATAGTTCACGATAATCTTATAAATTTGTAATGATCCAATTTATTGTCAAGCTACACTAAACAAGTGATGAAAAAACAACTAGACAAAAATATTTTTAAGCTTTCATTTATTGCTGGATATATAAGTTGCGTCTTTTCTATAACATCTCTCATCTTTTATAATATTCAAAGTAGTTTTTTAAACCTTGAGCAGTCATTAATGTATTAAACAATTATTATTACATGTAAATAAATCCTTAAGTATTACGAAAGACGAGACATAAAATATTTTTATTGCCAACGTAGACAATTTTTCAAAAGGTAATCCATAAATATCGTACTGAATTGAATATTTACGAAGTGTTACTGATAATTATCAATATATTTCAGTAACGACCGCATTAGGGAAATAACTTCCTCCTTCTCATCAAATATTAACGTTGATACCGTCCACGAATATCTGAAATGTGGATACAAATAAATGCTAGTTCATGTCCACGTAAAATATTGCTACAGCCGGTAAGTAAGAGTTTTTGGAAGTTCTCTCGTTGAAGAGTGATTCATGTTGTATTAACATCGAGGAAGACAGCTGCACAATTATTTAGCTATGAAAAATATGATAAGTAAGATGCGGTGCATTAAAACAATATTCATATAATAACCGCATATAATAAATGCATAGAATATCAGAGCCCACAGCTTTGATATTCTATGCATTTATTAATGATAATGACAATTATCTATATTACTTATTATTACAATGTAATAATTATCTTTATTACTTTTACTCATATTAATACATAACGGTGAAAAAGTAGTAAAGTTAATTAGTAGTTTAATTTCAATTAATAACATTCGCGTAAACGTAAGGCAATATAACAATGAATTTTAATATTTCTCAGTTATAGTATTAGGTGCCATAGTCGCTTCACTTTTATGCCTACAAATCAAAGGGAGAATAATTATCATCGTGTCGATTGTGACGTGAAGTAGTTTGTCTATTGTCTCCTTGGTAGCGGTTTGTTTTCAGTTGCTCTGCATTATGAAGATTGAGTTTGCTTACGGAACGTGGTTGTTACAATCTCTAGAGGACGACTCAATCTTCATCTCATCAGACATATACCATGACGGACCATGCTCAATTATACTCTCGACAATACCAGAAAAGGTTCAGCTAAAGCACTACACACGTACGGCCAGCAACTGCAGTTATTATATATTTAACGATATTCTATAAGAAGTCGTCAATTTATTGTATAATTAATATTCTGTATTTCTCTAAAGCAAACTTTTTATGAAGTAGAACTTCTTTAAGACACTGAGAATATTCATTGGACTATTAAACAATTCGAAATTTCTCAAATATGTATCTACTAATAATTGGTTGACAAAAGGTTTACGAAAGAGTTGTGTCTATAAAAGAAAACTACGCTTCAAATAGTATCTAGTAAACTAAGTGTAAAAAGATAAGCATAAGCTAAAAACACAGTAATTCAAAATATGTAATAAATAGTAAGAATATATGTAAAGCTACATGGTCAGTTATCAAGAGTGAAATTAGCAGTATTAAAACTAATAACTTTATTACTAAGTCAGCTAATAATAACAAAATAGTTACTAATCCACTAGCAATTATATTTTATATTTACATTCAATGAATATTTCATTACCAAACAGAATAAATCATGAAATCCGTAACGTAAATACAAATAAACAATCAAACTCTATTTTTTTGTCACTGGTGAGTCTTATATATATAAAATGATAATGTCCCTTGCAAGTACCAAATCGGAAGGCTATGACTCTATTTGTACTAAAATCGTAAAAATATGTAGTATCCAATTAACACCCATACTCACATTTCTTATAAATCTTTCATTACAAATGGGTATATTTCCAGATAAGCTTAAATATTCAGTTGTTAAGCCATTATACAAGAAAGGTGTCAAAACAGAGGTAAGTAATATAGGCCCATTACTCTCCTGTCTATTTTATTATCTAAATTATTCGAAAAAGTTATGCATGATAAATTGACATCTTTTTTCGATAAGCATAATATTATTGGTAAAAATCAGTTTGGATTTTAACGAAATAAATCTACTAGGGATGCTACTTTTTCCTTGTAAATGATATTTAAAAAAATGTGATTGATAATTTGTATACTACTGTAGTGTATTTAGATATGTCCAAAGCTTTCGATTTTGTGTCACATGAACAGCTTTTGACAAAATTAAAATATTATGGCATCAGAGGACCCACATTAAATTGGTTACAAAGTTACCTTGAAGACAGATTTCAGTGTGTAGACATATCTCAAATGAACTCAAACGATTATATAGAAACTTTTAGATCAGAATACAAAAGAAATAAATACGGGGTACTTTAAGGGAGTGTGCTAGGGCCGCTACTGTTTTTGATCTATATTAACGATTTGCCTTAAGTAACAGATCATAAAATGATATTGTTCGCAGATGATTTATCTATTATAGTGACTACTGATAAAAACATGACAATTATAAAATACAAAACTGACATACATAATACTCTGACATTAGTTATTAATTGGTTAAATAATAATAATCTTAAAATAAATATATCTAAATCAAATATAAAGAAATGTAATAATTTAAAAAATATTGATTTTGACTTTAATTACGATGGACATACATTATTGAATACAAATCTGTTACATTTCTTGGACTAATAATTAATTCGAAATTCAATGTGAGCAACAAGGCTAACGGATTTTCATTTGTTCTTTTTAAGTTACCAAAAGTAGCAAACCGCAACACGGCATGCACGGTATTTTGCAAATGTAGAGTCTGTCCTTCGATACCAATTGTTGATTTGGGGCAATAGTTCAGAGGTACAGAAAGTTTTTATTGCTCAGAAGAGATACATAAGATTAATATGTGATATTGCACCAGATATATCATGACGTCCTTATTTTAAGGAACTAAAAATACTCCCCTTCATTATATATTAGAATTAGGGAGATTTATTAAACAACACTCTCATGTATTTAAACGGGCAAAAGATGTTACACGACGTGTTAACATAAGAAATCCAGACAGGCTTGTACTAAACATGATACTGAGAAGCGGTTGGCTGCAAAATAAGTCATACGCCATATGTAACTATAAAAATATATAATAAAATCCCTAATCATATAAAAATATTACCCTTAAATAAATTTACTACAACATTACGTTGGCGGCTCAAGCAGAGCAATTCTTAAAGAATTGTTTGAAAATACCTATTATAATAGATTTTTAATTGACTTATATAATTTTATTCCTAATTGATATTGAAAATGTGAAATTTAATATGTTCTTGTAAATGATCTAACTAATATATTACATTTGCACGCCATTTGAAATGACTAAATGGGCTTGTACTATATACGGATTTTATCGCGTTGTTTATTTATCACTGTATTACAAAATTTTGAAAATATTACACTACTACTACTATTGATTTTATTTTACTAATTTATAAGCTAATAAAATTATTTAAACTATTAAATCTATTTATTTTTGGTTTACACTTTCCCCGACGTTTCGGTTGCTTTCCAGCAGCCATGGTCACGTATCCGTATATAGTAGTTTAATTTCAATGAATAACATTCGCGTAAACAGAAGACAATATTATGGGCTTGTACTCTTGTAAATAATCTATAACATCAATTAATGTTCTCTGTTTATAGCAAATAAAGACTTCTTATTCTTATTCTACTTATTTCGTAGACTGTACGTGCGATCCCACGCATATATTTAAAAGAAGGTTTATTTAGTCACTAACTTCTGACCTCTGCTTCGCCCGAGCAAATGCCGCGAGAACGCTTACCAGAGTAAAAGGTATTCTATGTGTTAATTTAGTATATGATCTACTAGAGTGCCAAGATTAAAACAAGCAAATAAGTAGATACACAGACATCTTAAAAAGTCACATTTGTAACAATAGTAAGATTATTTCAAACAGCCTTACATTTTTTTCATAAGTAAGTAAAGTTACTTTTATTTTAATTAGGTTGTGCAACATATATAAAACGTACAGTATGCAATATTCTGGTTAAGACAAAGTGTTAGTTCAAAATGTTTTACTTTGTGATTCCTAGACGTAGTTCAACTAGCAATAGTATGAATATTCAAGATTTTCTGTTATTTTGAACGTATAAACTATATAACTAATGCTATCTAACTAGTTACTTACCTGCGCAGTATATAGGTAATCCAAAGAATTATATTATTTTAGGTAGCTATCATACAAACCAGCCATTTTATACAATAAATAGACAGTGAATAAAAAATATTATTTATACAATGACTGATTGCGAATTTACCTGTGTTTAATTATGTTAATGTTTACTGCTCCGCTCCTTGTGGACGTAGCATTTTGACATATACGTGTACTTAGCTATCATCTACGTGTTCTACTAATATATACAGATGATTCTCTCAGTAAATATAACAAATTATGTAGTATTTAAATTGCCATTTTATTTATTAATAAATAAAACAGTTTTTATGTTATCACATTATATTTTCATTTTACACAAGGTCATACAAAATATTTTTCAATACCTCAGGCATAATGGTTGCCTTAACCCCACCTTGCACATATTAAAGATTAAATGAGTTTGGTACAAGGAATCTACTTACATAACTAAGTTTATTATACATAAATTATTGTAACTTATATTGGATTTGGACGGATAGCTTTGTCACCTATATGAATAAAATACTTAATTGTAATAGTGTAATCAAATTATATAATTTCCACCCACTCCAACGAATGTAATCCTTTGCTGAATATATCACAAGTTTTATACACTAAGTGATTGCGTGTTTAACTTATCCTGTTATATTTCTCATGCCCTATTGGGCACCTTATTAGGTTTGTTAAAGGCTTTTCATTATATCTTGCGTATACACACCGCTTTAAGCATATATAGGTACGTATTGTAAAATAATTTTTATTATTTAAGTTAATGTTAGGCGCCAAATGATAAGTGGGTGTTCCATAAAATGTGTAATTATCGATTAGGTACCTTTATTAAGTAAGTAAATTTCGGTTTCAGCAATTTTCTCGTCTGTCACAAACAGTGATAAAATATAAATTTTCTTTTAACCACATCAACCTATCGATATATACAACTGTTATTTCTTGGATTGTGGCTTAAAAATGAACGGCGGGCTGCGTTTCGTACAACCGTATTCATTTGTTTTCTTTCTGAATAATGACACAATACAATACTTTGTTATGAATAATTTAAACTAATTCATTGTTGCATTCTAAAACACGCACTAAACCATAATATATGTACCTACTTCTATACGCATGTTAATTAGTTAAAGGTAAGCAAGTTCCACAGTCGTGCGTATGATTCCAATATTAGATGTTAATCGATTATCATTCCTTTTAAAGTGTGACAACGCACAACATTTCTTTTATGTCGGCGATCTCTCAGCCATAAGAGAGGAATCACGACCAAGTTTATGGCAAACGCTAGATTTTGCATGCAATATCAACTTGCACACTACAGGTTGTTGTATAATGTTTTATAGTTTAGAAAGCTGTTTATAGTGTCGCCGATGACGCGTAATGTGACCATTGCCGTGATTACTTTCCTTTCATAGTAACTGCTCTTTACTTTATGTATGTCCGATGATATATGTATATGATAATGTGATTATACGACGGTGTTATAAGTAGTTAAAATATTAAATTTGTAGACTATTGCCGTGACACTTCTGTTTTATCAAATAAACAATCAAATAATATTAAATTAATTATTAAATCAAATACTCGGTACAAGATGAATATTTAAGAAACGAGCGAGTTAGCTATCTAGCACGCGTCCTGTATATGTGGACGCAATCCGTTCTGGCAGTTGTATGGTGAACGTAGTAGCAGCTACCGATCATCGAGTGAAATATATAAATCGAAGCGTTATCATCTTCGGCGATCACCGCAGACGGCTGCGGCAGGCGGCCGAGACGTGAAATAAATATCCATTTCCATACTCAAATGCGGCAGGGCTGGAGCAAGGGCGCGGGCGCGCACGGAGCCGCGGTGAGCGCGTCAGCCGCGCCTCCGCGCACCGCTGACAGCCTCACACGGCTGATCTATAACTCCTTATTATTATTTGAATGAGATCTATTGATCCGCGAGGTGTGGAACCCGCAATCCGCTCCGACGAAGATCATTTTGTTCGACTGGAACGACCGCTTTTGAACTAACTTGACGTCACAATGGCGGCCGGTGACGGCAATGATTTAAAATCTGTTAACAGGACGGTTCTCTTTTTAACGATTGGTATACAATTTCCATAAATGGTTTTCCAGATTATCTCTGTGTTCGAAATACATTTCACATAATAAGGCATAACGCGTCAGTTCATTGAAATAACACGGGTCTCTAGCCAGTCTAATTCTAACAGCGTCTGAACGCGAACAATGATATGAGGGATAATAGTAAGAACGAGACTGAAATCCCCGCTGTAATGAGGCCCCGGTTCGTTGCTCCCCATATTATCTCTATCGCGAGTAATTATCTCCTGGTCCCGTGCGAGTAGAGTACGAACTTCACATACATATAAAAGACATAATATAGAAATCTTAATTATTTATCTAAACTGATTTTGATTGCATGAAACAATTTAATTAATGTTTAAATTGCATCAAATTGCAAGAGAGGAATATCGTAGGTACATTATGATACATGTATTATTTTAACTTACCTATCTATATAAATTATATTATCGATGCTTAGGTAGGTATTTTATAGTCTTTTTGAAACAAATCAGTATAATGTGAATTTATAAATAATGTGTCCTTAAGTTTTCCCTTTATATTTCATCCGTTCATATACATGCAAGTGTATTCATTTTAGTTTTTCTTTTCAGTGTTTTTACCAACAAACACCACAATCTGCGTTTAGTTATGCAACGTAATTGCAATAGGATACATTGCGTCCGTTTCAATCAAAACTATACCGATCTGACCTTCGGCATTGTTGGTTGAAGGAGCGTCACTCGAGCCGAGTGTGTGCCCGTGCCAATCATCTGGTGATAAAATAATGGCTCAATGCAGGAAGCGCAGTTATTCGCATCAAGCCGCCGCCCGCGCATGGGGGCTTTTAATCAACACTTTATTGTTTAATGACCCCTCGTCCAAGTCTAAATTAAAAGGGTGACGGCTCAAACCCTATTGACGGATGCGTAATATGTGAGCGGATTTGTCTGAATATTTGATAATAGATAATAGCACTGAGAGTGCTGAGCTCGTTTTCGTTTGTAAATGAAATCCTTGATACCTATATATTATTGCGCTGTATTTGTTGAATGATGACATAACCTATGCCTGCTTGATGACAGTGTGTTACTTTATGCAATATGACTGGAATTGTAATGTGTGTGATATATGTGCTTTTAGTTGATGAAATGATATTGCAGTCTATCGGAGTCTCTGAAGGCACGTTAAGCCGTCGGTCCCGGCTGCCATGAACATCTATGGCAGTCGTCATTGGTAAGTCAGTGCCCTATAATATCCTCACACTGGTCTAGCCTTAGGGTTTCGTTAGCCGGGTTGTGGAGGTCAGGTGGCAGCCGCTCCGTGTAAAAACTGATATCCAGTCAAATCCGGTTAGACTAGAAAAGCCGACCCCAAGTGACTTGGGAATAATAAAGGCTAGAGAGTAGATTGCAGTCTACTGCTGATACACAATATCCTCTGCCTCCTCTGCATCTAATCTATTCTAGTTAGGTTCTCCAAGTAGCTAAGACAGTGTTTGTCTCATTGCATGCAATTCTCTGTTACACTACATGTTAACTTCAACATGCTCTTATGTTAAAGCATTAACTTGAACCAGGATCCTTTCATTCTATACTTAATGCTTGCTTCAGTGCCTACATACAGTTACAGGCCCACAAACAATTAAGTCTGCTGTGTTATTTTGTTATTATAACTGTAATGAAAACGGATATAGGCTAGGTATCAGAGATTGGCATGTTATTACTAAATATGAGTAGAGATTAAAGTAAGTCGTGTAAGTGTAGCGAAGTGAGCCGTCGATGCCGACGGACGGAGGGCGTCGCGTGTTGCGCCGATGCGGGCCCTACACTACACACTACGCACAAAAACATTGGAGATATCACTTACAATTTTTACACACGTAAAATCTTAACCTGTAATCATTGCGTTCTTGTAACAACAGCTAGCTTGATTAACTATATAAATTTATCGTATAAGTAACCGGTGTAAATCTTTCACATATAGGTACTTTATAAAAAAACGGCTTAACCTTAAATATAGCAATTCGCATTTTTTTTATTACCTAAAATTGGTTACGTTTATTATTTCTTATCTACATATTAATAATTTCTTTAATGTTTCTTCACGCTGATTGCCGGCATATTATTATTAATTCAAACTTTATGCTTTTGGTTAATCTATTTTAGTCCGCAATGTATCATGAACCAGTAAAAAAAATATCTACAATACAATGGTATCAATTCATCACATTAATTCTTACAATTCAAATGTATTTATAAAAAATGTTCAATGAAGGCAGCTCCATAGCTTCCATATATAGTATTAAAGGCATTTGATCCCTGACTTTTAATGCTTCACCCCCGGCATTAAAATTATGTGTATATTTGTATCACGCTCGCAATTGTAGGGCCTCAACGACTACTCGTACACTGAGTGGCAGGGAAACGTACACCGCCCGCCAAGGTCTTCGCCATCCACTTAATGTATTATCACGTATCACGTTTACAACACTATATCATATAATTGTTCCCCGTGTTGTGGACTCACATTATTCTACCTCATTCATCCACATAATCTATAAATCAGATATGCCGACGATCACAGTTAGTAAACATTTATATTTGATAACAAAAATAGCAATCTGCCGCCGGCGTTAATTACTCGAAACCTGATATCACTCATTAGACGAGCCCTAAATTATTGCGCTCTGCAAAATTCTTAATTATATCTCTTAAATTTCTAAGTAAAATTTAGCCTAGAGCGCCGGCAGGACAGCAAAATGATATGTTTGTAAATAACGAAAATTGTACCGTTAGGCATTAATTAATACTTTGTGATAACAATCTGCCCGCGCGGCTGTTCTCAATATACTATAACTTGTTCACTCATCATAACACGTAGTGTTCTATATGTTTAAACACAATGATTACCCTTTAAACATTATCAACTGTAATCGTGGTAATCTTTCTTTTAAAATCTATTTAAAAATAAAGTTATGTAATGTTTTTGTCTGCGACAGGAGTGACGGAAATATTAATTATACAGTTCATAAAAGTGACGTTAAACGTTTAGGTAATGTGTTAACAGGAGCCCATCACCCCTCCAATTAGTCGTATAATGACGGCGTTCAAAGTTATTAATTTAATAAGTGAGGGAGGTCGGGTGACTCGGCTCATGGTGTCAGGTGACGGACTCGTCATGCTCGTTATACATTCTTTGACGTACACTTGTCCCGTGATATCATGCGTATACATTTATTTTTTAAAAAGGCTACTTCTTCTATTATGAGTTCGCGAATGGTAATTATACTTAACAAACAGATTGTAAATGTTGGCAACCCTCTCCGTGTAATTACATAAATACATGAATCATACAGATGTAAGAAGGAACCAAGACTTCTTTCATAAAGTTTTAATTTTCTAATTCACCGCCGAGGGCGCGAGCTTCCACAGAACGAGTAATTACCGTAAAAGGTCTTAAGCATGAATGTTATGACGGCGTTTATGAAAAGTATTTCGCTGCTAACATAACGAAGCGGCTGAATTTTCTTTTTCAAATGCTGAATGCTCACCACACAATAAATTTTAGGGCGAAAACGCTATGGATTTTCGCATTAAGCCAAACTGTTTGTTTCGAACTTTAGCCAAATTCTTAATAACGTGTATTTACTTACTCAGATCCTTTTTGACATGATAATAATTCGGAGGGAAGAAAGTCGAATTTAATAGCGAGTTAAATGATACGTGGCCTGATTGGAAAATGTATGCTTATTCAGGTCGAGCGAGGCCCTCGCCCTCCCCGACCCTCCGCACGGCTGATTTGAAATGAATGGTAATAATGGCCGAGCATCCCGCTCGCATCGTTTTGTATGATTATTCCAGATTAATTATTTGTTGGAATTTCGCTGGCTAATTTTTCGGAACGAGATTTTTCCGCTTTGAGTGACGTTTTAATTCTAACTCGTCATGGGGAGAAGAATTAATACATGTAGAGGTACTTTCATAAATATCGTAGATACCTACAGGGTTTCAACAGACAGACGTTAACAATGACGCTTAAGAACGTTTTTATATATATCAGTACAGGAGGGATAAACAGATACCCAAATATCTACTTGCCACGATCTCTATGCAGTGTGAACTAAGGACGCATCAGGACTAGGACATGTAGAGACTTGTAGTCTTTGTTAAGTCTTAGTATATAATCAATGCTTAGACTTTAATTCGACGACTCAAAACCTGAAACATAATTACTCCGATTTAGTTATAGAAAGATCTTCTCTTCTAGCTATGCTATTACTTTATGCATTTGCTACTTCTATCATTTGTCAACTTTTCTCCTGCCCAAACTGTGTTTTTTTATATTACGTGAATGTACAATGCTCTATTACGACACCCTTTTATGCGCAATGAAGACTGTATTTGTTAAACAAAACACGCAACAATAATAAAATTGACTGAGTCAACTGGTCACCAAACAAACTCATGTCCCCCTTAAATAATCTCAGTAACATAAAATCACATGATCGATTTATCCGGATGCATTTTCCATAGCTGTATACATATCAAAACGTCGATCGTAGTATATCGCTATTGAATCACGTTGCGGAGGTCCCAAGGGCCAGCGGCTGATGTGAATATCAAATCGTTGCCACCCCTTGACTCCATAATTCACATCCATTAAAACGACACCTATGTCCATCATGTGTCAGTCAAGCTTGTAGTCAAAATACTACTACTAATACATAAACACATAAATCGGCAAACGGTGCGATCGCAAATAAATTATTAAGAAATACAGAAAACTAAAAATACCTCATTAATTGTGCCATTTTCTTCATTTGGCGTTGATTCTGCTTTGTTTGACTTTTGGCAAGTAAAACTCGCTTCTATGAAAGTACACAAGACTCTATTTTTGTTCGGCAACTAGCGATGTTTGTGCTCTCGACTGGACTCTCCCAAGGGGCCTGAGCTGGCACATTCTGACGACTGAACTAAGTAGAAAGATAGAACAGAATTAAGCCGGCCAATTATCCCGTATTGGATTTATTGGTAATCTCTGCACGAATGGGCGCGAGGGTGCGAAGCGAACCAACTTTTGATGATGCCTCCATCGGCATTATGAACAAAGTTGTTGCAATTTTTATGTAGGTGGATTTATTGTTTGCCTTCGTCTCTTGTTTCGCCCTCGGTTGTGCGCAGACAGATAAAAGAGAGCTCAAAAGCATTTTATTACAAATAAATCAATCTTCAATCTAAGTATGCTGTATAGGATTAGCCGACTTATCTTACTCAATAACTTACTTTTTGTTTAGTTACGAACAATTTTTCTTCAGGCAGCTGACTTATTTATTGTATTGATATTGTCCATTAAAGACCTAAATTATTGGTACTGTGTCATATTTACAAGCACACTTAATTCATAATGCCATAATTAGGTATATCTTAATTATATTATTGAACATTTATATATGATTGTACATTGAATAAGCATGTCTTTTATTCTTCTTCAATTTTTTTTTTCTATCTTATGTATATCAATAAATAATAAATTATCGATAATTCCAGTTTTATTGCGTCCATCCCAGCTGACCTACTACACCTGTCTATATCTCAAAGCTGCCATAAGGGAGGGTCATCGCGAGATTTATAAGTTCAACCCCTGTTGACAAACAGCCGATGCTATGAGTTGCGACAGACCGCTCAATATCAGATAATGTTACCAATATTACTCAGCCAGCCGCCTTTCCTTCTATGCATTCATATATACTTAGAAAATATAAAGTACACCGACAATTCCTATTTAAAACAGTATTGAACGATGTTTCCATATTTAAAAAACAAATATACAAAGTTACAAATATGATCCAACTACTTACTAAGGCACACTTCTTTTCGAAGCACTTGTACCCTTGTCACGAGTGGCTGTAAGTGAAATTGTTGTTTTTTATACGAAAAACGTCAAACCGGATAAAAGAAATTGATATATCGATATAAAAGCAAAAATATGTTCACATTGTATTGGCAAAAAATCTCAGTGATACGTCATAGCCGTCAGTGTCGAGTATACCGCCTCTTGGGTATTGCATAAAAAGTTTGCTACTTACCCCTGTATAGAAACGAAAATGTTTTACAAAAACGTAAGTTTGTGAAACTATTGAATTGAAAATGTCTCGCGTCCGGATATTGGCTATAATTTAAAAAAATGCCGAATAAAATGTTCTAAATATGATCAAACAATTATATTATTAATATAATGACAATACATTTTTTATTAAATTTACTTTCATTGAGTTACATCTAAAATAAAATGGTGCTACTGCCTTTCTTTTAGTTGTATAGGTTTTGCGTTGTTTATATTAGGTTTTAATCATTTTCTCAACTAAGCTGTTGGTTTGGCCAAATAAGCTAAAATGTTCGTGGTTGAAGTGGGTTCACGTCGATAGTACGTACGATTGGTGAGTACCAAATCCATAATATTAAAGATATTGGTGTGTTGAAATCGTGCGTAATATGCTGTACTTGATTCAGTTATATTTACTTTCATAATAACCAACATTAAAAGTTTTAAAATTCATCATCGTAGGCTGCATTTGTGGCCCAGTGGTTGTACATGTGACTGCTGTGCATGAGGTCGTAGGCTTAAAGACCGGATCGAGCAATGTGTTACTGGATTTTTCTGTCAAGAAATTCAACATTCACACAATTCACATCAGATTTGTGTTCTAGTAATTGGATCACCACCTGTTGATGGCACCTACCTCGAGGACAAAGGCGTAAAAGTTAGTACTTATGTGTTATAAGGCCTGCATATCAAGAAATATTGTAAATTACGCTTTACGGTATGAATTTTATGTAGTAAAAGCTTTTACTCGCTTTAGGTTTAAACAAATGTATTCTCCATAAAAACATGTCATTTACTTGAGAACAATTAGATAACTTTGGATACACAGTAGTCGCTTTACCTGTAATATTGTTCACTTCACTTATTTCAATAGCATGGTTTATTATTTTCGCAAGATATGAAATATGAAATAAAAAATCCTATAATGTTTATATTTTTGGTTCACATTCGAATAATCTCAGGCACTCCATCAAACAACGTCACATCAAATATGAATATCGACGGAGCGTTTTTATCCAATACCCAAAGGTATTGGAGATTTACTTACCTTGGGACAAAATATTAACTGCCTTGGGGTCACAGACGTGATATTTTATAGATAGATGTGTATTGATCACCGCTTTTGATGCAAATATAAAATTATTGTATATGATAATAATAAAGTTTAAAACATATTTTAATGGTAATTATGTGTCAACTGAATATCTTTCTTATTAGACAGCGGATTGTCTAAATACCGACCTCATAACTAAATTTGTTGTTATCGATATTTGCTAATTTCTAGCAACTATTTTAGCAATAGATATAATTTTATTTAAACTTCACAAATGTATGTAATAAATTTTAGATTTTTCGATTCGTAAACTACGAAGCTAATTTAATGTATCTTTTTTTAATCAAACAATTAAAGTATTTCCTATTTGAGCTAACAACCCTTCTTTCATTTGATTGTAAGGTGATCCCTTTTAAAAATACAATGAACATAATATTTTGCTAATATTTTAATTTGTAATAAAGTTGGACAAGCATTAGTTAACTGTTGCAAACGTCAAGCGAATAGCGTTAGTTGTTGCTGACATAAGCAGCTGTGTCAGATAGACTGACAAACAGTCACAGGGTTAAGTTTTTCCCATGTTGATCTGGAATCTATATACTTGGTGGTACCTGCGAAATACGTATTAAAATTTATCATTGGTTAGGTACCAATGATAGATTTATAAGGACCATTTTTTTATGAAAAAACAATGTTTTATTCATTGGCCTATAATGTACCTAAAAGTGCTTCATCAGTGGTCAAACATGACACTGTTTTAGGTGGTAAGAGATGCTCGCATTTAAATCACGTTTTTCTTGTCTTCTAACTACTAAGCTTAAAATATTACCGATAGTTCCTTTTATCCTGAGATTTTGTAATATTGTCTTACGTTGACGCGAATGTTATACGTTAAAATTTTTCTACTTTATACGGATTTTATCGCGTTGTTGATTTCAAAACACTGTTACATATTATGTTGAAAATATTAAACTTCTACTGTTAAACTTTATTTCTACTTAAGCTAAGTTTAATTTTACACTTTCCCCGACGTTTCGGTTGCTTTTTAGCAGCCATGTTCACGTGGAGACGAAGATGGTTGATTCAATGTCTTGAAGTGTAGATTTAGTAGATGTCGTCTTAGCCTGAACCTCTGCTATTTGTGGAAAGTGATCGACCTTGAGGTTGTAAAATGGTGGTGATATTATAAAACGGGCAAAAAGTAACTTAGCATTATTCTACTGCAGTGTAACAAAAATATGAATTATTAATGTCATACTCTGTAATAATAAAAAGCCAGTAAATTAAGGGTCTAGCTTACATCGAGAGTTTCGTACCACTACATAATAGCGTAAAGCCAACATGCACCTAGCCTACATTTTTAAAGCTTATATTTGCTTAGTTTGTTATTGCTAAAGAACGGGTTTCTTGTATGGGAATATACACACCCTAACATTTTTACGTTTTCTTAGAATATTTGCCAATGCTAATCTATTAAGATTTAAGAGGTAGAGTTGCCTTTTCTAAGGTAGAACTACACAAACGAAGAGTACTGTTTAGTGGACCAATCCTTTGGATATATAACCCTTAAAGAGTTTAGCAAAGATAATTTCTTATTGCCAAGCCTGTGCCCTATAAATGGTTTTCGCAGACATGTGATATTCAACATTTCCTAGGACTAAACATATAAAAAATGCTCTTAAGTATAACTATATATTCCAGTAATGTATTTCTTGTTATTTATTCAAAGCATATTTACACAAAATCTTGTAGTTCTGCTGACAATTATAAGGGAACTGATATAACCTAAATCGTTTATTTTTATTTCCAAAAGTACTTGACTACGCATAACAAAAATGAAATATTTAATTATGCGTACTAGTAATTACCGTAACAACGGGTCAGATACTTTACATATTATATGTAGTAATGCATTATGTTTTATTCGCAGTCTACAACAACAACTGTTACCAATATTTGTTTTTCGATGTTTACATTCTGTGAGCGTTATATTGCAATATGCAAGAACAAAATTTGTATAGTGCAATATACCTTTTTCAAGATGCGGTCACCTTTATGAGGCAACGCTTTGTCGTATGCTATAGGAGCTTATTGGTTGGATGAATATAAACACAGCAGAACCAACCAGAAATTCGCTCGAGTACACAATTGCTGCTAATGTAGACAAAGATAGCAAAAGAAAACAACAAAGTATGCTAAATAAGCTCTCGAATATTGTAGATCTTCGTTATTTAATACAAATATTTCTGAACATTTCTAGGTTGTAATTCGAACACAATCAATTGACCATTTTATGAATTACAGTTACTTCTCCATATAGTCTTTAGTTTATTGGCATACCTATATAAAATATGTGATAATAAGTCGTTTATTATTTTCTTTACCGATCGGCTTCATTATACACTTTCAACTTCTTCAGTTTTTTCTTCTTCAGTCTCATTACTTTCTCCTTCAGCATCTTCATGCTCTTCTTCGGTCTCACTTTCTACTTCTTCAGGTTCACCTTCTTCATGTTGCTCATCTTCTCCTCCTTCAGTTTCACCTTCTTCTTCAACTTCGGCTTCTACATCAGATTCACCTTCTCCATCAGATTCACCTTCTCCGCCACTATTACCACCTTCTTCTACGTCAGTAGCGTTGTTTTCAATAGAATGTGTATTATTATCACTTTCTATTTCAATAGTAGTAGTATCTTTTATTTTATCAATATCAGATTCATCGTCAATTTGCACAGCCCATGGTGGTAACGATGTGGTCGGTACTTTCCAACCGCTTTTTACACCACTGAAATACTTTCCTTTGACATAGTCTTTATAACAGGTACATGTACATTTTTTGTTCGACTCGGCTATATGGTAGCCAAGTTCAAGACATTTCATAATGCAAACATACGCTTTCTTGAAGTCTTGGCACTCATGTGTTCTATGTCCTATGCGTAAAACTGACGAATTATTTAGATCTGGAGGTAAGTTTAAATCTACAAAATCACAATTAATACTATTACGTCTGTATTGAAATATGAATAACTAAAAATACGTTACGTATACATACCATCATCATCCAATGTGTCATTTAGGATTGGTACCAAATCTGAAATGTACGGTATTATATTATGTAAATTCTTAGTAGAAGTAAAGACGTGAAAAATCAAATGAAGCATTTAACTTTATTTGGATATACTGGTATGAATCTATGTGTTATTTAAGTGAAGCAAATAATTAGAAAAATTATAATGTATTTTTAGTTGTAAATGGAATCTGTGAAATGAATACACATGACTTACAAGTAGCATCCTGTCCGAATGTCGTTATAATATAGCATTCTTTTAAAATATAGTATATTAAAACTATTTTTCTCATTGCTATGTCACTGAATACTTCTGTACCTACTTTTTAATCGCCCGTATTTTCACATAATTTTAAACTTTATGTGTGCTAAAGTAATTATAAAATTTACGTACTGTTAAATTAAACAACCACATGTACAAAATATAACCATAATTCAAAAAAATAATATAAGGTGATATAAATAAAGGTGTTAAAGACTCAATATGTAGATAAATCGACACTTGCCGCCGTCTGAGCCACCGTTGACCTCAAACACTAAATCTTTGGCACGACATTGAGTTATATAAATATTCAAAATATGATTAATTTATTTTACTTTATATACACAAAATTTAATTTAATTATTTATATCGTTGGTCTTAATGCCTATGGCATGCTTTACCAAGTACTAACTAAACTAAGGATGCAGAAATAAATTATTGTAAAACTGGAGACAAAAGTAGAATTTAGTAAGATACAGTAAATATTATACATACTAAATGAATGCCATTTTTAAGGATACATAGCCATATACCGATATAGATATATATATACTTAGCGCATATCTACCATAATAAACATGATATATACATAAACATAGATATATTAAAATATCGCTGTAATAATACAGTCAGTTAATTAAGAAGAAATTCTTGCAATTTTTAATTGAATGTGGAACGGTTTTCTTTTTAAAGAAAGGTAAGGTGAGCAAATACGGCTCACCTGATGATGGAAAGCGGTTACCGGAAGCCATAACTGCTTGCAATATCAGAATTAACATTGTTGCTATGACCCCAGAGAAAAGGATTTAAATAGTAAAACAGATCTCACGACCAAGGCAGCAAACGCTTAATACGTTTGTGGCTGAGATGAGATGATCATGAGATGTTAAGTTATGCAACGGAACGAAAGAGGCAGTAAAACATATCATCAAATTAAATTGTCTACCTTATTATCTACTTTGTCTGTTGTATTTCATTTATAATACTTATTAGATCATTTTCAGTTGAGATAGGATAACCAAGTCTCCAGAAATAACTCTTCTTCTCTCTAGCCTTTATTATTCCCAAGTCACTTGGGGTCGGCTTTTTTAGTCTAACCGGATTTGATTGGATATCAGTTTTTACACGGAACGGCTGCCACCTGATCTCTGTAACCCGAAGGCTAACGATACCCTAAGGCTAGACCAGTATCAGCATATTATAGGGCACTGACTTCCCAATAACGACTGCCATAGACGTTCATGGCAGCCGGGACCGAGGGAAGTAGTAGTAGGAAATCATGTGATTTCGAACATGATGTATGTACATTCATATACTCGGATATGTATATACATACATATATCTCCGTGAGGTAGGCAGTAGTAGAATTTTATATTTTTAAGTCTTATTAAATAGAATGCGTTTCTAATTATAGACCCTCAACCAGCCATGTTTCCAGATGCTGTTTTGTTACTGAGAATCTCTTAATAACCCTTTGCCCGATGGCGGACTCAAAAGCAAAAATTTGCCAAGCATAAGCGCAATCCTATTAAATTAGTTTTATTAATATAGGTCTAACATTTTGTATACGTTAACTGCTATCTATATATCATATCATAATATGCTAGCCTATTCTGCTGCTTCCGTCGCTTCCGCGGCTTCCGCGGCTTCCGCGGCTTCCTCGCCTTCGGCCTCGGGCTCGTTATTTGTTTCTTCTTCACCACCTGGTGCTGGTGCTTCTCCTGCCGCTGTTGGTTCCGCTTCCTCTGCTTGTTTTGTTGCTGCGCCATCCGCTGGTGTACCGATAGAATCCCCAGCATCTTTAGTTTGATCCGATGGCAAAGTAGTATTGGCAGCTGCCGTATCTTGGTCGCTGTAGTCCATGTAAGTCGGTGGCGAAAGAGTACCAACAATATTGTATAGCGGCACGCTTTGGGTTTTATGCCATCGCTGCGTCGATCCGTTTGTATACCACTTAAAGAATGGAAGTATTGTTGTAGTTTTCAGCTCATGGCAACTACATTTACAATTCTGATCCATCCTAAATACTTGAAACCCGATACTTTTGCATGCCGTCATGCAAGTGAAACTTTTTACATAATTGTCACACTTTATGTGAAAACTCATACCATAATGTTTCCTAGATTTTTCACTTTCTATGTCACCTGAAAAGATATTTATTTTTACAGTATTTTTCGGATGCATCAAAACAATTAATTGTTTACAGGTAGAATACTAACTGGCTAGAGAAAGAACAAATGCAAGCAACAAGAGTACTGTAATCTTTACTTTCATTGTTGCCACCGCTCCATGAAAAAGTACATTAAAATAAAAAATGAATAAATACTGAAATTCTGCAATGATAAAGTACCAGTTATCGCAGTAGAAAATATATTGGATATATTAGCCTGAAAAAGCAAATTACTGCAAAGCAATTAAATAAAAATAAAATTGTTATTATCAGCATATATTTCCTGTATTTAATGTTACAACGTCACTTTACTGTTATCAACTATGTTTAGCGTCTGGGCGCAAAATATAAATACAGAATTCTACTTGTACTCAAGAACATTTTTACTATATCTACTTGCCATCTGCAGCGAAGTATTTAGTAACTATAATATTGGTTCAGTTAACTCAATCTAATAAGTCAATAATAATGTGTCTTCTCCCTAGTCTTTACTATTCCCAAGTCACTTGGGGTCGGCTTTTCTAGTCTAACCGGATTTGACTGGATATCAGTTTTTACACGGAGCGGCTGCCACCTGACCTCCACAACCCGAAGGCTAACGATACCCTAAAGCTAGACCAGTGTCAAATATAATATTATAGGGCACTGACTTCCCGATAACGACTGCCATAGATGTTCATGGCAGCCGGGACCGACGGCTTAACGTGCTCTCCGAAGCACGGAGCAGGCGATAATTGTCAATCAATACGCACATAATTGCGAAAAGTCATATAATTTCCGAAAGTCAGAGGTGCGCGACAAGGGTTCGAACCCGAGACCCTCTGCATTGCAGTCTGAAGGTCTCACCACTGAGCTATCGCTGCTAGTCAATAATAATGTGTATTAAATATAAATAAATCATTTTCTAATTTAAAGAAATTAACCATAAAGGTAATTAATTATTTAATATAAGTTATGAAGGCAATTTCTAGATTCGAGATACCAATTTAAATACAATGAGAAAATGTCACAATATTATTATGTCAACGAAATTACAAACCAAATGTAAATAAGAACCGCCTTCTTCGAACTAAACACCTGTTCGTTATGATACGGTGGAATGGCCAAAGCCATAAGCTTGGACATCCACCCAAATTTTCATTATGCTGAGATTTTCAAGTCACGCTTCGTGACAAGTCTTCGCACATAGCGTGCGCGCGCGTTGCCTCGCGAAGTAGCCGATGGCATTTCGCGTGACGATACCCACATTTGCAATAACACTGAAACTACACAGCCCGATCACGTCATGATGATTTGTGCGCTGTTGTACCTCTATGTTGACACCATTATGAACTTATACAGTGCTACTGCCGGGTCTAATGGTTGGTTGATATTGTCCATAACCTGTCAATAAATAATACGTATGTAGATATCTGCCGTCCAATTCTCTCAATCGCACTAGTTATGTGAAAATATTTTATGCTGTCTATGTATTATTATATTTTTGGTCAAGCAAGTATAAAGTAAATTGAATATATTGAAAAAAAAAGCGATCACCTGTTTGTTTACAATAATAATGTTATAAAAGTTTCTATAATTTTCAATGGACTATACTGCAATTCAATATAAGATATTTAAATATACTTAAATAAAACTAAAAGAACGTTTAGAAATCGTACCGCTGCTTATTCAGTAACTAATTAATAAATCAGGAATGTGATAATGACATCGGCCACGTCGAAGAAGGCCGACGATGCTCAAAGACTCGGAGACAAAATTCTCAGAACTAACTTCTCTATGGCCACCCAAATGATGATTTCATTATCAGTATGATTTTGATTGATGTGGCAAAAGAAATTTGCCGGCAGCCGAATTCTTTTCATAACAAACGTATTTGCTTTGTTTATTACTCGGAACTAATTGACCTGCGGCGCCACAGTTTTTGGATGTCCCCGAATCTGATTGAGGAATCTTTAAATAAAATGACGTAGAAGAAAATAAAGCAATGACAACTTTCTATAATTTTTATAGTTTAATATTGTGGAATGTTGGTCACACTTGGCATTAGTATCGTTTATAAGGAAGTTTCAAGTAATTTGCATTGCCTATTATTCTTAGCATGATGCGTGTTAACTACAACAACCGTTTGATAGTACTGATAATTTTTTATACGTATGATAATATTATGTAGATATAGTTCGACGTTGCTATTATCCAATGCAAGAATATATATTAATTATTATTATGCATATCGTTCCAGTAAACTAAAAAAATACAAATTAACTAATAAACTGTAAAAAAAATTGCGTAAAATGAAAACGTCGCATGTGCGATGCGCGGTGCAAAGCGCGTGGCGGCAAGCAGCGCAACAACACGGCATGCGGCAGAGCGCATGCGACGTCCGACGGGCGACATCAATGATAAAAAACTGTCCATTATCATGCATGCCAGCCTATACGACGAACATTTATGACGGGGACATAATTTTGTCATCGGATGTCTCCAAGTCCATAAATCAGACTCAAAAGCCGATTCATAATCGTACGTATTTACGGATGCCGTCGGTCTTTAATCTTCATTTAATAATTAGTTTATTACTCTCCATGACCGATTTCTTAATGTAAAAAAGATCGTAAACTTTAGTTGTTTATGTGTAAGCCAGCAATAAAATAGGCATTGAACAGAGAAAGACGGCCCGTCCGAGAGTAAAGGTGACAGGACCCCTCGGCTTACGCCAACTACGGTACAAATTGCGATATTAAGCACGAGGCGTGATGAAAAAACACTAGCTGAATATAAATTAGGCAGGAGGAGCGCCATAATCAATATAAACGATGCTAAAGAAGATTAGAAAAATCCTGTAAGAAAACAAATTTCACAAGATCGTAAGAACACGTGGAACTACAGTTAACGTTTTTCTTTTTGATGCTTATATTAATAACACTGATATTAGTTTATTGGTATTTTGACACCTCGTCCAGTAATTGCTACGGATTTAATAATTATATTTTCAATATCTAAGTACCCACCAATGATTTTTGTATCTTAGATATCGTACGCTATCGAATCTGCCGCTTTGTACAAAAGAGATCCATAGATATGTATGACTGGTGCCGCCCCTTGGACGTAGGTAAGTGTGTGTGTACGTAAGTGATATTACGTACTGTGAAACCTCTGCAGGGAAAACTTAAAAGCATTTGAAATCCGAAGCTGTATTTAGGTGCTACGCAATAGAAGGCAACAATATAACAGCTGCCTGCCACTGCGCGTAACTCCTTGCTGCTTCTGATAAATTTTCGAACGGCAAACCAAACAATACTTTACTATAGCCTAGTACCGTACCCGGGACCGTTGTAGAGAATTCAGGCTCAGACTTGATTTATCACGAATTGATTTTCGGAAAATGATGAATACTAATTGCCATCGATCATTCTAATTTAGCTTTGTAATCAGACTAAAATAAAATAAAAGAAATAGCGTATCCACTTTAGTCCTGTCCTTCGCACGGTAAAGTAAAACGGTCCTAAAAAATCGTGTAAAAAATGCAAAGACGAAATTGAATTTGATTCCGATACATAAATTTTACTTAGACTATTTGTCTCTCTCGGATCAAGCGGGGAAATAAACGAATGTTAATTAAATTTGTTTGTTCAAAACAAAGTCGCCAACTGCCCTTTAATTGTTTGTTTTTCATTCTATTCTGATAAACTGACTACCTAAATATTTGTCGTGAATGTATCAGTTACATAAGACGACTGATAGAGAATTACAATAATTACAGCATGGGCTCATTATGCGAATGAAAACATTTATATGTAGGTACTTTTATTTAAAGTTACAGATGGTACCTTTATACCGACCTATCACAAAATACATACCTATCATAAATACAAATTAATAACTAGCGTAGAATAGGTGAGTAATTTGTTCTTATTGTCGAAGTGCCATTTTATTGCTCCTATAGCGCAAATAGTAAAATCAAAAGACAAATGCGGCAATTATCTAATTATTGAAAGTTCAACGAAGATATATACTTTATCTTCGGTGAACTTTCAATGATTAGTGGATTGCATCGAACAAGAAAATTATATGAACAACGATCAAGGTAGGCTTCTTTTTTTTTCTTGTGAACCATTCTGCTAAATAATATCCAACCACCAATACGAACAATATGTTCATGTCTATAATGACATAAATATAATCACAAGAAATCAAATCTCTACAAGGGTGTTTTTCTAGGCACGATGTGTAATAAAATCTTATAATAGTTACAATACAAGCGAAGCAATACAATATATCGTAATGAATGACTTTCGAAATGAGTTAAAACAACAGATATAACGTTTTTATGTATGTTATGTTTACATAAAGATTCTTTGTGTGGGGTGTTTTATGGTTTTCTGTTCAACCGATTTGTATACGAATGGAAATAGATTATAGCCAGTTTTTCTCGTTATTAGTAGCTGTAAATCATTGTACATCCGCACCAACTGATCCTTAAAATAAGATCTAAAGTTAAGTAAACCCAAAGTGCGAAGATTGTGGAACTGGGCTTACCTGTTACCTGTGTCAACCGGTGGATACTTGTAATAAAATATGAATACATGAGCTGATTATGAGACATTAATCAGAGAGTCGCGCTGTGGCATGTAGGTGGGCGCGGCACAGCCTCCCCTAGGCGCGGGCTGAGCGTACCAATCTAAGTTAATGCTCTGAATTCAAATCTTCCGTATCGCATTAATCCGGCCGGGGGTCGGGCCGTAATAAATTCCGTATTATACGCACGACACGCGTATTAAAATAAACATATAAACATGTTACACCCTCGCGATGTGTGCACACCGACAGGCGACACAGGAGCACTTATAAATACAACATGATTAACAAATTAACACATTAAATAAATATTATAATAAATACTTCTTTTAAAAACATCTCTATGCCTTATCAATTGATATCCTTTTACGATAAACCTTAATTCAAGGTGATAAGATATGGAAATATGAGTTCCTTAGAATTATTCGGATATAAAGGCAGGATCTAAGAGCATGCTCAACTTATGTGCAATTTAAATATTTCGTATAAAAGTTAACTGTAATCCATAGCAGTACGTTCAATTCAATCTACTCAATATCAAAATTTCCAGTGAGTGTACCGCTATACAGTGAAATGGCATTTTATTATAACAATAGACCCAACTCCGAGGTCCCCAGTGGCGGCAACTCCCGAGATCCCGGCGGACCTGCCTCGCGTATGGGGTGCAAGTGTATAATTTCATGACGCGTTGTCGCCAAATACAATCACATTCTCTCGTTACATCAATTACTAGCAACGATGCAATCAATCATACAATGTTTTAACAATATGTTATTCAATTGTAATAAAATTAATAACGTTACACCGTTTTTTGTTACATTTATACCGATGTTTCGACTACTTTTAAACATTTCGAGTGTGCTTCCCGTAATAATATTTTTACATCACAACAGGATATTCAGTCAACCCATTTTACCTATTTGACTGTGGCATAATTAATAATAATATACATAAGAGTTTGTATTTGTATCAGCCCCTACATCCTATCGTTTCGGATATGTTATTATACTAGTTCTATTAACCTAACTAAACCACTAAGCACTTCAAAAAGATAAATAAAAACCTAACACAATCGCGTCAGAATACCTAAAAATCGTAATATGAGGTCCAAATCGCCAGTAATCAGTAGGTATAACAATGCTGCAAAGGTTTATCTATTGAGTTATCAATCTAAAAGACCTCTTTTAGATTGATCTTTCTCTCTCTCTGTGTTTCTATGTATAATATGTATGTATTTACAAAAAAAAAAGTATATATGTATGTTTATCCATTGTCTAGTACCCATAGTACAAGCTCTGCTTAGTTTGGGCTAGATGGTGTTGTGTGTATGTGGTAGAATATTAATATTAATATTAATATTAATCTTTTATATTTAACTAGATGTGCCCGCGGTATCACCCGCGCTTATGATTACTGCGCCGCCCCCGTAAGTTGTAGCGTGACATTATATAGCTTATAGCCTTCCTCGATAAATGGGCTACCCAACACTAAAATAATTTTTCAATTCGGACCAGTAGTTCTTGAGATTAACGCATTCAACCAAACAAACGAACTCTTCAGCTTTATAATATTAGTATAGATTTCTCATAAAAAGGCAACGCCAACATTTAAACCATGAACACAAAGAACACCCAGGTTCTGAAAAATTATTTGTAAATGACACAATTTATTTTCCTGCTGGGGCTTTGAACCCACACACTAGGCGCAGTAGCAATAACGAGGCGACCATTAAAACTTCTACGTCATCCGTGCTCTCCTTGTAGAAACGAGTTTTCGCCATATACAAAAGGCATACGCTGCACTAAATTAAAAAACCATCTCATCCTATTCATAATACCGAAATAATATACTTATTAATTTCGCACAAATTTCAAATAATAGCTTGTTCTAAGTGAAATATTTATAGGTGTCACCTATGACTACTTCACAACACAACTAACTCTATAATATTATATTTCAGATAGTCAAACCCAAGATGAAGCAAAACATAGCTGGATGTCATGATATTTTGAGCTCATTCTGCGTGAATAGAAACACCAATAACTAAATTATGTTCTTACTTTGAAATAACTACACTGTGCCTAACATGGTGGTTATCTCAATGTCCTGAACATTGACATAACCACCATGTTAGGCACCCCGTTAACATGGCTGCTGAAAAGGAACCGAAACGTCAAAGAAATTGTAAACTTAATAAAGATAAATAGTTTTAATAGTAGTCAAGTTTAAAAATAGTAGTGTAGTCGTTTCAAAATTGTGTAATATAAGTGTTATATATAAAACAACACGATAAAATCCGTACAAATTAGTTTAATTTCTGTAGGCAACTAACACATTTAAAAAAATTTACAATCCCAGTACTTACCGGGTCTAAATGTGATTCTGTACCATTCAGATACCCACTTAAATATACACATATTTTTTATTAATATTGGTCCAGTCATTTAAAAGAAGGGTCAAGTATTTTTTGTATAATTAAATCTATAAGCTACTCTATGATTGTCACTTGTTCTATAAGCCAAAGAAACAATAAATTTAAATTTCTTCCTCATTATAATGTTTTTCTTATCACTGGTATTTTCTAACATATTATATTAGAAAAATACCTTTGGGAGGTTTACACGGAGACATGGGTCCAACGTGAAGAGGCCCTTCGAGAGTTTTAATCAAAGGTGGAATGGAACACCTACAGTGGCACTAGCCGCAGCAGGAGTAGGACTATTTCTACGTATGGATTCTAATATATGGTGTATGGGTATGAGTGTTTAGTGGACCGGTATATTGGTAACTATTAATGAAAAACGGCGTCTGCGTTTAATACTCTAATAACATCGATGCAATGGGCAGACGGTGACTCATCAACTCACTAGATGGGTCCCCTGAATAGCCACCATAGGCATACAAGCAAGTAGCAGAGGGCAACACCGGTACGAGTGGCTAGGGGTGTCGAGCGGTGCAGCGCCGCTTTATAATATTTATTATGTGAATGACAACCTGTATGCGAAATTTCACGAAGATCGGTTGAGTAGTTAAGGCGTGAAAGTGAAACAAACAAACTTACATGCGTATTTTTAATATTAGTTAGGATATACCTGATAAATTAAGGTATGCAATCGTAGACATATCCAAAAATATGATAATGTTATATTTTTGCTAATAATTTTATTTATAAAAGCATCGTCAATTAGTATGCAAACTAAAACAAGTCTTGTATAAAATATTCTTGTAAAACATGAGTTGTGAGATTGTACACTGATATACATTTATGATAAATTTACATAATTTACAAGATCTTATATTAATTCGTTTGTAATATGACACTTTTGATCACTTTTAGTATTAATTACGAGGCTACTGATCGATGACACCGTAGTTTAAATAGAAACTACACTACTGCAATCTCTGGCTATCCTGAGTTCGGTCCCTGCCGTTGCAAAGTATTCTGTAAACTGTAGTTGGTATTTTAAAGATGGTTCCTTAGGTTCACTGGCTTACGGACAATTCTTCTAGTGAGTTGCGTCAGATATTTTAAAATATCCCAATTACTTATGATTTAAACGTCTTGGGCCCGGATCCTATACTCGAGAAACGAGTCGGTTAAGCTAAGGACAGTTAAATTTTGACATATTTTGACAGAATATGTCCTGTTCCCTAAAGAACTTTCTTCTTCCTAAGGCTTTTCTAGTCTAACCGGATTTGACTGAATATCAGTTTTTACACGGAGCGCCTGCCACCTGACCTCCGCAACTCGAAGGCTAACGATACCCTTAGGCTAGACCAGTGGATATTAGACGGCACTGACTTCCCAATAACGACTGCCATAGATGTTCATGGCAGCCGAGACCGACGGCTTAATGTGCTCTCCGAGGCACGGAGCAGGCGATAATTTTCAATCAATACGCACATAATTTCTAAAAGTCATATAATTTCCGAAAGTCAGAGTTGCGCGACGTGGGTTCGAACCCGAGACCCTCTGCATTGCAGTCTGTTGGTCTCCCCACTGAGCTATCGCTGCATCTTGTTCCCTAAAGAACCTGTCAACAGGTAAAACGACTCGTTTGGTATATGTGTATATGACTGCACAGATGCCATATAGGTTGACATGGTCGCCTCGCCACTGCCTCCGCGCCGAGTGTTGTGTGATGATGTGTCGATTAACAAACGATCATTCCAAGTCTAGATGTTCTTTGTGTCCGTTGGTTGAATGTTTAAAGTCCCTCGCGATTCAGGATTTACTCGTAGTGAGACAGTTGTCTTATAAAAATAAACACATGTAGGATCGGGTCTTAAAGAGTAACCCGTCGGAGCGTTGCAGAAGTTTACATATATATTTGCGAGTGATGGTAAGTTCCGGTTTCAATTTTCGGGTAGATTAAGGTGTCATTAGGATTGATTGTTAGAAAACTATCAGTAGCAATGCGTCAATAAAACAAGAAATGTACCCAATAGATGGCAATAGGCTCGCCACATATTATATATTACGTAAAATATAACAAAATGTAGGTGTTATTCATCTATGTATAATATGTATGTGCTTACAAAAAAAAAGTATATATGTATGATTATCCATTGTCTAGTACCCATAGTACAAGCTCTCTCTCTGTCTATCCCTTTTGGGATATAACGGTGTGAGTCTATGCAATCATCTTATAGCAATGTCCTAGTCAAGAATATTCCCACATTTGATGAATGTTTAAATCTAGACACGTCTTGAGAGACTAAAGTTGCAATTATTATGACAGTCACATACGTAGGCGCCATTACAAGGTAATCTGTCATATACAATACATTAGGAATAAAAACTAATGCATAATAATTAGATAGGTATATTTAGCTAGAACATATTATGCTCATAAGATAACAATAGTTTCTTTTATAACAATGTCGATTAGGTATTTCAATAATAATCATTAGGTACTCCGCAGGAGAGGCAGTGTTTGTTCACACTCACGGCATTGAACACTAAGAGTAATGAGACTGTACATCTGTATAACTTATAAAACTGATCACATGACGGTCGGATTTACGCCTTGAGTATACAGTTCTTGCATTAAAACGCATCAGGCAACGCTAAGCTAACCATACCTGTACGATGCCTGCCTATGATAACACGAATGACGCGATGTTTAAAGTGGTCACCTCGCAATTATGTAAGGCACGACATGAATTATGTGATTCACAAATTTAATATGTAAAACTGTGTGCTTCATACTGTACACAGAAATAGAACAATCTTTAATTCCTTCAGCAACAAGATACTGACGTAGCCGCAGCCTACATGCAAAGTAAGTAATACTCAGTTATATTTCTGATATTAATATATGATTATATAAACTATAAACATGTGTCATCTTTTTAGTTCAAACTATGTAGCTATGCCATTGACTTCATACACGAACATGATAGTAACAAACGCATTTACAAATTGACAAGGCCTTTTTATTTTTCAACGAAATAAACTATATAAGATATAGGTAACCAAGCTTATCCTGCAGCACCAATAGACAAAGAGTCATATATAATCATAGACATATATTATATATACATTATTTATTATAATGGTAAGGTAACGGATCTTACTCTCGATAAAGTATTTAAAAGGTAATAAATACCTATTATACATATAGTAAGACCCGTCACCTAGCATTATATTAAGTATGTGTACATATCGCGATAGTCTAAAAACGTTTATCTATACTAATATTATAAAGCTGAAGAGTTTGTTTGTTTGTTTGCTTGAACGTGCTAATCTCAGGAACTACTGGTCCGAATTGAAAAATTCTTTTAGTGTTGGCTAGCCTATTTATCACGCTATAACCCACGGGAGCGGCGCAGTAATCATAAACGCGAGTAAAACCGCGGGCACATCTAGTTTATTATATACGAAGATAAGTTTTGTTCTGCCATTAATAACAAATATCACGGGCCTAAACAAAAGCTATACCTACTATGTTTTGCGAATATTAATTATCTTTAATAAGTATGAGAAATACAATATATTCTAATTTATAATATGGTATGTAATATAAATATATTAACATTTTAGATATTTAGTCATAGTTTCTGAATGCATTATTTAATTCAATAAACCTACTTCATTCTACGATAAGGTTAGATATTTATCTAATAGGCATTGTCTTTGACATCAACTTAGTCAATGTATATTTTACCATGAATCGCATTCAACAACATATTAATATCTTCTATCATAAAACTGTATCGAAACCCTATTCGTACATATCAAATATTTCTAAGTAATTAATTGCAATTTACTACTTAGAGGCGGCTGAACCCTAAACAATTCGAAGAATTTTTGTCCGTCTGTCTATTTGTTTCTACTACACGCTTAAGCATTTTAGCAGTCTGAGGCTTATCTTAAATGTCAGCTTGGTTTCAACTGATTCGATTTAGGAGGTACGGCATATATGACAGTGTGTGATACACCTAATTGAAATCGTTGGAGAATAATAATAATTCACGCAGATGATGGACTAGTAAATACTAAATTATACCAAAATATTAAAAGTACTGTAGATCTTTCAATATTTGAAAATTATTACCGCGGTGCAAGGTTTTTGCTAGTGCAAGAAAGGAAAAAATTGTTACGTACCTAAATACATATTTTTCTGTTTGAGACCTGGAGGTAATAAAAACAATTGTATATTAAGTTACTAATATATTCATTTTTTAATATTCTAAGAATATCTATGTCGTTAAAATATAACAGGTTTAAACGATGACAACCAAAATATCATAAATAATAATCATTAAATATTGCGTAACATTTGAATGAGCTGCGTGACTTGACGTAACATTTAATATTATTATTACGAATTTAAAATCTAATCTGAGTATGTTTTTTTAGGTGACAGTTCTCGCCTTGGAATAAATCCGGTGTCACAGGAAACTTTACAAACATTCAAACAACGGACACAAAGAACACCCAGAATCTGAACAACCATTTGTGGATCACACAAAGTTTTAATCGTGTGGGATTCGAACCTACAACTCTCGACGGAGTGGCAGTGGCGGGACGACCACTTGATTTAAGTGCACTACACTATGCTTACAATCTATACTTTTTATACAACCAGGGTGGCTAACAAGCACATGACTCGTCAAAGATATCACATGCGCGTTACCATAAAAAGAAAAAGCGCATCTGTCAAAAAATCCTTTTTCCCCTGCCAACAGCACACCCTATCCAGAGCCGAAACCCATATACAACAGGAACAGCTTATTCTGCCTTTGTCTGCCGCAGGATAGAGATACTTTCTTTCTAAGGCTGCCCTGAAACCAGAAACTTACTATTTTATTAGGTATATTAGCTACAGTAATAATCAGACACAATGGTTTACCCAAAATGTTTTCAAATTATATTTGTGTTAGAATCAATGGTGCTAGCACAGGATGCAGGTTTCTGGCGCAGACTACTTGCTGCTTGGGCGGGCTACATGCACAGATTATTTGCTCGTTTTGGTAGACATAGCCTAGTAGGCTTTGCGAGTTGCGTCACATAAAAACGTGTGACATTTCTGTCTCACCTGCTCAAGTAACCTGCGCGACTAGACCGCGCGAAAAGCTCGCACGTGCCTTTTGACATGCGATTTACTTGCATTAGATTCTAAACTCGCGGCCTTTCTTACCCAATAGTTTGCATCACGCATACAACCTGCGTAAGTACCTTAATTTTCATAAAAACATAAGTGTCATTGTATAGAAAATATCCTCGCTCCTAAAGCTTAAATAAATTCGTCACACAATATGACATCATATTGCGAAATCTCGTGATACCTAACGGGCACCACTAAATAAAATTGCCAGTGACTTATTAATACTATAACTTATAAGTGCAAAGAATACGACAGCATAATGTATCAAATAACCCCGCCCACTCCTCTAAGAACCGTTTAATTCTAGAGAATTCCCAAATCGCGCTTATAATTTATAATAACAGGGAGGTCCCTTAACGAAGAGACCGTTTTGTAGATAGGTATCTATCAAATTACGCCACCTTCCCCTTCGCAAGCGCCCATTGTTGTCTAACACGGAAAATATTCATTTGAATATTTACTTAACATGGATAATATTTTAATCTTCCCCTTTGAATTATACATTTTCCAACGGAGACAATTTCACGCCCTTTTCATCGAAACGGTGTAACTCCTACGTTTTATGCAGTCAACTGTAGAAGTTCTGTGCGGGGGAACTCAAGGAATAGAGTTCAAATTCATTTGTCGGTAGTAGCAATATCAATTTAACAAGATATTCCTTTTGTTAATATTCGCACACGCTTTATCAAATTCTCTAGCGGGGGTGACAATAAGCCGCTGTAAGTACTCTCTCTGACATATGGATAAAAGCTTTCATTTCACTCTTAGCTCTTTTGAGTGTGATATAAGTAGATGAGTGTACGATGCTATTATTGTATTCGTTGCAAAATATATTGTTTTGTATCATGACACATAATATATTAAGTTACCTGCCGCCTATCATAAATTTTTAAAGTTATTGTTTTTGACGGTGATGTTGACAAATTAATGTATAAGCAAATTATATAAGCCTTGGCATTTTGGTTTGCCTGGGGCTACCTAAATGATTTGGCATTGTATTTAATATAATAATTTGTATGATATTATATGTAAAACAGTCTATTTATTTCAAAAATCGATAATATTTCAAATGAAATGACGATTTAAACGGATGCTTTGACGATTTGAAGAAAGGTTAAATAGTATATTTATATCGAATATCCGATATGTTCTAAATAAATAGACTATTTTACATCTAGTATCATATAAATTATTATATTAAATACAATGCCAAATCATTTGATCAGAATAAATTCCTGATAATTAAATACATAATAAATATTCAACAAATATAAATAATGTGTGAGTTGATTAGTTCATCGCAACGCTCAGTGCAGCGACTAAAATGCGTGCACCAGTGTTGTGTCAAATTATATCATAATTCTATTGTGAAAACTGTTAACTGTCTCCGCGACGCCCTCGGCGCAAAAAAGTAGCTCCTGCACGGGGTCCTGCCCTCGCCTGTTTAATAACATAATAGCACAATTCCCTCGCCGCATGATTCAATTTGGATTTCCTCCAGCCTCCCCCGTGTAGCCTAAAAAATGACAACTTCATTATATTGTTCGCCTTCCCGAGGGCGACTTGTTTGCTAGAAGGATTATAATGATTAATTCTGTGAAATATTAATACTCATCACACCCGCGCTGCACACTTGCAATCTTTTATAAACGGCTTATTGAAATTTTAACGCAAGTGCGCTTTTGTTTAGGGCTATTTGTCGCCTCGATGTTTCTTTATGAACTGGGGATGGCACTGTTCTACTTTATTTATATACAAATGATATCAACATAGACTTCGAAGGTAATATAATCATGGTTTAAGCGTGCATTCGTAATTGATTACTTTATTGTGCCAAATTTAATCACGAAATTAAAACAATTAGGTATAAAACATAACTACTTATTACTAATGGAACAAATCTCATCAAAAGATATGAAGTGCAGTATGGGCTGTAACGTAGCGAGTCTTATTGCATGGCCAGTTGTCTTCCGGGCCTTTGTCTGGGCTGAATAAAAACTTCATCTCTCTCCCCGAGGAATTTAATTTGGAGTAATGGAAGTGTTATATTGACTTAACAGGCCAGAAGCTCCCCTCGCGCAGTTACAGTTATTAAAATGGAGAAATTTATTATTAGCATTTCTACGTTCCACTATTTACATTTTAATTTTATTTGTTCTGTGATTCCATTAGTCACGACTTAATGCGTTGATTCAATAAAGCTACTCATAAAATGAACGCACACACATGAAGCGAGATGCTATCTGACATGTAATTAATCAAACTGAGTTGTTCTCAGGCGTTGATTACTCAAAACGTACTTACTTTATAAGTTGCGATATATTATACCTACGCTAAGTAGCTTAGAACTCGTATAGATATTTTTATTTATTAGTTCTTTGTACATTATTGACAGAAAGAAAGACGGGAACATTATGGTAGAGACTTTTAGTCAGCAGCGAAATGTACGCTAAATAGTCGAAAAGATCTATTAGGCACATAAATAATGTATACCTATATATTCAATATATTAAAAGTTTAAAAAACTATTACATTTATCATGCTTTTGCTGATATATTTGGCGTTTTCTTCAAAAATGCAATATAATTTTATTATTAAGATATTCCCACTATTGACGGCAATACCTATGCGTGCAATACGATGACTTTGAATATACATAGCAAAGCATACACGAATCGTACATCAATCTAGCAGAAGTGAATCTAAAGCCGCACGTTATGTAAAAAATATAAAGTAATTAATTTGCCAACCAGCAACTGTTAGTAAGTAAAGATAAACAAACTAAATAAATTATGTGAGTTATACACATACGGGCTGGTATTTGAAACATTGTGATCACCCCAAACACGGGGGAGATAATTTTTAAAATTCGTGTAACTAGAAATGCGACACGCACTTGCACTGCGACCCTGAGTATATCATTTATAGACCTTTTGTCGCCGAAATTATATTTACAGAAGTGAGCAGACAATTTCACGCTCTCTTCCCCGCACCCTACTATGTGGACTCTAATCAACGGCGCATTGATTCTAACGTTGATACGACGCCCGACACCGCACCACATAATTATACACCACCATATAAGAAAAACAAAACTATTTCACAATATTGCATCTTGAGTAAATGTATTAGAACTATTACTTTGTTTCAAGGCTCGTTTATTGTTTATTTATTATCAAATATAAAAATAACGGTCGGGTGTAATGTCCACACGTTTCTCGCAACTACCCCTCGTCCAATAAAAGGGTGAGAGCACACATGAGCATGAAAGATTGTCCACATGTTCGGTGGACACCCCACGGCGAGATGAGCCGCACTGCGCCTTGTTCCTTGTCGATAGCTTATCTACAGCACATCAAATTATATAATCTTCGCGGCTGTCATTTCACTAACACGGTTAATGTATCAACCAGTTTTCCGTCGGTATTGCGATTTTTATCTATGTTTGGGCATTCGCTAATAGTGTATTAATTATTACCTACTATAAATAAATATGACGAATTTTGTGTTAGAAAACTTTCGTTAGAAGTACGGTGTCCATGACTACTTTGTGATTACGTGTGATAGCTAACGAAACGTATGTAGGTGTCATAAGTTTTTGCGTAATTTTTCTATTTTAAAAAGGCACATCTCCTTTTCTAGGGGCAAACATACAATTTGCGTATATAATTACGCCAAGACTTAGACAAACTACCTAATTGGGATAATTCAAATAATTGTCCCGTTTATGATTTGAACTCACAACACCAAGCACAGCGATGCCTGCGAAGCAACCACTTGACCGCTACGCTATTTATACAGACAACCAACTATATTTAATAAGATGCTTGCCTAGAATGATATGCCAAGTTTAGATAACTCTATTCGCATGAAACCAATCGAGCCTACAGCCATAACGGCCACGCGACCTCTTTCCTGAAATTGACAAGCACATAAATTGTGAGATCAAAGCTCAGTAAGTAGAAAAATAATGTTTGGTATAGGGCGGGCCGCTCCTTCATGAGTAGCAGACATGATCGTGCGGAAACGGAAGCAGTGACAGTCGGCGAGAGGAAGCGATGCATGGCGCCGGACGTGCCCACTTCCGGTGTGCGCGATGCCTTCACTTATCTCAGCGGGGCGCGAAAGAATCTGTCTTTTATTACATCATATCTGTCAAATAAATAAATATTATGATAATATTTATAAGTAGCAGGGCGATCTGATCTGAAGATTATTTATTGTTTATTTGCTAATTAATTTGCTTTTGCTGAAGTCAAAAGCAACTACAGCTGGTGATTTGATTGCAAAGACGTTATAAAGTGACATTTCATTAAAACCCTAATATACATTATTCCACATTTAACGTTTCAATTGCTAATTCTATGTTTATTACTTAACGTGATCTTTTTTTAAAACATAATGTGGCAAATTATTAATGTACCTACACTTTTATTTATAGGTATTATTACAAAGGTGGCGAGCAAGCGCAATTATGAAATGCCTGATGATAAACGCTTACCGTGGGCCATAATCGCTAGCAATATCACGTTTTGACGACCCAAGAGGATAAAGGAATGGAAGATGGGATAAAAGGAAAGGAATGATAAATTCTACTTTCAAACCATTTTATACTTCTTACGATCTGGAGTTATTGAAAGGAATCAGTCGCTGCTACTTCAACTGACTAAGCGATACCATAAACACTCGTATTTAATATTCTCCTCATTATAGTTGAAATATAATAAAAAAATATAACAAAGTAATCGAATAAAATCTATCAGTAGCACAGTGCTTCCTTTATTTTTTGTGAGCTATGTCTATTACAATACAAACAGTTAGTACAATCGTTAACTAATTTTGGTTCTTATCCAATTTAATGATAACCATCTAAACAATAATTGATAACAAATCAAATAATTGTAACTGACATAAAAACCACAAAAACGTTCTTGTTGGGAATTATCAAGAAAGCAATTTCAAAACCGAATCGTTTGTTTCATCGCGTGTTACCGAAATTAATTTATTTTCTTGTTGATTTAGTTTTAGGGGCCTTCGATGTGACATGTGAATATTAAACAGAGAATCCGTGGAGACTTAGCATAAATTATCGATTGTATTTGTTTGTATTAATTTTTCTAAATATGTTAATATATTTGTCAATTCGTTAATTTAACGTGAGAACGAGTCTCACGTTAACAAAATTAAGGTCAAAATATAAATATATACTACAGCACCGTAAAACATTTTGCACTAAATACTTGATTGTTATTTCCGTTAAGGGTGCACGAGCGCCGCCGTCGCCGTCGTGAGGCAGCTGAGTGCGGACCTGTGTTATATAAACGACTTCTGTAATGAGTTCCTCTAACTAAAGCGACATAGGCAAACTATTTTAAAACTAGACTCACGCGTATACGCGATAACATCATTAAATTAAATTTCCGTCAGTGATTCCTAATTATATTGATATAAATTAAGGAAAAGCTTAAGGTCGAATTCTAGCTGTTACACGTGTCTTCGTTGGCGCTTCAGAGCAGTACTGTTTTAGACCATAAATCGGAGCCAAATCAATCAAAAGGATTAATGTCTTTCAGTGACACAGTCCATTGACATAATATACGATATAATTTAAAATCTGAATCAGGGAAATGCCAACGATCTTGGGGCTGTCGTTTAATTAGCGAACTGCTGGTCCAGCAGCAAGTGACATAAGTAGTGGTAAAGTAAATAAGTAACGTATGTGCAGTACAGTAAGGTAAAATAAAACTTATATGATTTCAAACCACACAAAAAAATAACGGACTCAATGAATTCTCAAAATCATAAAATAATATCCGGATAACAACATTTTTAATCCCATGTAGGAATCAAACCCACAACACTTGGTGCGGCATAGTGCTTACATAAACATATTAGGTACCTATATAGTTTATGTTCGTGTCGTAATATCCATATTCTTCACCATAAAAAAAAGTTCATCACAAATATCATACAATCTTCTCTCCTTTATTTCTAGAAAACAAATGTATTTCTGTTTTATTTTCAATATAATATAGCATAACTAACTACCTAGTTGATAAAAATAATTTGCGCCTACTGTATGCGGTTTTATGTTCATGCGGGTACGATTCCCGAGTAATGAACGTGTTATTAACTATTGAAAACACCATTCGGCCTACCGTATCCTGAAAAGTTACCTTAGTACCCAGACCAACAAGGCGATCAAATATGATCATTAGACACGTTTAAAATATTTAGGTACAGTTAAGCTAGCTGCAGTTAGCAGTGAACGAAATATCAAGTGACATTTCTCTAAGTTTTGTGATAACTTTCGCGTTCATTGCAAATTGATTTCATCACCTGGATTCATGTTATCGTTTCAACTGTTACGCCAACACACATTTTAGAAATAGTTATAAAGCATCTCGCTGTCAATACTGCCAGAGATTTGAGCGGAGACAACATTCTCCTTGTACCAATTGCTGTGAATATTTGTGACTTTTGCTGCTGAGTGTAATAATAATAATGTCCTCCTGACTGAATTTCGGTCACGGCGACCAATATTAACGAAGGCTGGCCATCGGCGCAGGAGATATTATAGTGCACAAGTGTGTGCGCAAACACAAGTGCACTCTCTGTTCCCTAACTCTCATGATCCGATGGGACGAATAATCCGACACGACCGGAGAGAGATCAGGCGCAGGACCAACGGCTTTACGTGCTTTCCGAGGCACGGGGGCGTCTAACACCGCCAACTTCCTAACTCCGGGCTCGTATTGAGATTTCTTAACAGAAAAACCCGATAACTTTTTGTTGGCCCGACCCGGGATTCGAATCCGAGACCTCATGCACAGCAGTTACATTTACTACCGCTGCGCCACGGAGGTAGTTTACTAAGGCAGCAATTATATAAACAAAAATACATTTAAGCTTTTGTCTTTAAATACTTATGTAATACACTTGAAATGCTTATTATTGTAATATTATGATGAAGTTTACGATGCGCATAACATAAGCGTAAATACCGCATACAAATGACTATATTCCACTCACATTCTGAATGTATCTTATCATTCTATTCATGCACGGTTTTGTCATTATTTTAGTCATCTCGTTAATCCCAGTAAATTATAATATTCTTGGAAATTATTACTGTGGTATTCACCCTGGTATTTACGAGGAAATCTAAATGGAAATTTATAGAATAGTTTATTAGTGGCAACGTTATGAATTTTGTCTTTCTTATGAATTTTAAGAAGACACTGCTCCACCACAGCCTATAAACATCGCAACGATTCAATAAGTTCAAATTATTTTACTGCACGAAACAGTCCAGATGAAACTGCCTGCAAAAATGACGCACCAGTTAACATGATCACCTCGCCAGGAACAATAGGCCGAATGTAGTGAGTTCGTCTCCGGCATGATAATTATATGCTTGTATAATTCTCAAACAGATACTTTGAGTCTGGATATTCTTGATGTCAGTTATTTCAATGTATTCAAATATTCCCTGCAAGCTATGGTTCCGTTATGCCAGAGGTACTCTTACATAAATGTGTCTACCATTTTATCATAACAGCACCATACCTAATAAATCTGTTTTCCTGAATACCTTGATGCACTTGCCGCTCATATATCTAATAATATTGTTTTTTTTTGTGAAATATAAAGATTCCTTCCTCTTTCTCAGACGTTCACATATTATTATCATAAATTCAATATGAATAACACGAAATACACATACTTCGCCGTGGGACCTAAAACAGAATTTAACCGGCGAAAAGTGAATATGTTCATCTGCCTTTCCCTTCGGGGTTATAGGCGAGACACAAGATGACGTAATGAAATAATTAGCTTACAAAATTACACTTAAATTGCATAATCTCTATCATATAAACATAGTTTAAAAAAAAGTTCACATAATAGATGACGCACCAGTTTACATGATCACATCCCCAGTAACAATTTGCCGAATGTCGTTAGTTCATTTCTGTCATGACATGATTGTAAGATCCACAAACAGTGACTTTGAGCTGTAATATTTTTTGTGCCAGTTATTTTGATGTATTCAAATATTCTCTGCAAGCTATTGTTCCGTTGTCCAAGAGGATTTTTGATCATAACAGCGCCATACCATATAGGTCATAGGTTCCTTGCTCTTTTTAGGACGTACAATTGTTGATAAAAATATAAATAACACAATATATATGACTGCCTTAAAGATACAGCGGTAATTAATCCTATTGCTGTGCTTAAGGTTTTGTGATTGATTTTCAAATCAATCAGTGTTGAAGGTTGTTTCTATCCAAAAATTATTAATAACAGGCAAGCACCGCGGTGTTTGGAACTGTGCTTAGTGTCATCCAATATATTGCTGTCTATCAATATAGTTCACCCCTATGTCGTGGGACCTAAAATAAAACGTAACCGGTGAAATGTGGGTATACTCATATATGTAACTCTGCCTCCCTCTTCGAGAATATAGATGTGATAGAACGTAATGTGATAATTAGCGTATCAATTACATACACATACATCTCTATCATATAAACATAGTATTTGAGACATTTACCAGCACCCGTTAGTGTAATATTTATAAAAGTGCAGCACAATAAATATATCGAACTTGATATAGACAATACGTAGGTATAATTGTAAAGCCTTGGGGCTGTGCGGCCGGGCTGGTGCGCCAGCTGCTAATCTCGCTTGATGGCTGACATACTCGTGTCAATCAAAGTTCGCATACTACGTGATTCCACCTCATTTTTATGTATCCATTAATTTTGTATTGAAACAAAAATGTATAGTTGGACTAACGCCCGCCCGTTGCTTAGCCTGCGTGTTTTAATGAATGCGTGTATAATTATGAAATATTATATTTGAAAGATTCTTTACAGCAATATCATCGTTATTTATTTATTTTAAGACATTAGCCGTGACAAAAATGCTGGTCCATTTTTACGCCATTAAAACTAAAACATTATTCGTTTATAATATGACTAGACTTTGCCTGTGGCTTGGCTCGTGTTAATGTAGATTTTATTAATAAACTTATATCACTCGAGAACGGTACTTTTTTCTAGATGAAAGGTAGCTTATATTCTTTTCTGTATCCCTGACAAGGTGTAACCACTTACACTTTATATGGAAACAGTACTACCTAATGCTAGAAACAATACAATCACCGCGTTTTCTTATGTACTTTATATCTACGTCTAAGGTTGTAAACAACCCTTCGGCAGATTTTAGTAAGTTATCGTAGACTAAGGACGCTTGCAATAATGTAACTCGCATGTTATCTACCCCGTAATATATAAAACGATGTCAAAACGCACAAGATACAAACACCAATGTGTTTGTATCTTGTGCGTTTTGACATTGACTATTGAGTCTCTATATCCCATTGCCTTCTTATGGTGGTCTGAAACCCTATTCATCGAATACAACAAAAGTTTAATAGGCGGTGATAGTTATAGTAGGTAGGATACTACATATAGGTTTTAAAACAAATTTTATTACATCTTACCTCATTGCCTCTCTTTATTTTTTTGTATATTTAAATTAAGTATGGTAATACGTTTTGCAGGATCACTACTTAGTAGCGTTCGGAGGTGTGCTCGCATTCCACCCGCTAACATAGGCTTGTAAATCAATAATCTGAAAAACAGCTGGAATGGAATATACTCTCAATAGTTTTTTAGTCATTTACCGTAAGAGCTTACGCAAATACATCAAGAACATTTGCATACAGAACAAATATGGCGCGTTGTGCCAATAGAAGTAACTATAAAATAAAAAAACGTTCAAGGAAAACAGACAGTACTTTGATAATGTTCCAATTTTCCAAATACTTAGAGTGAGACTAATGCAGGAACACAATTATGCAATGAGTGCAATGAGCAGAACTGACGGACTGACGGACACAGTCGATCGGACAGCGCGTCCGACTGACGCGGCCCCGGGCCGTCAAGCAAAATAACTACAATTTTTAACTAAACGCATAACAATTCCAGTGTTAGCTTCAGTTTGATTGGTTCTTACTTTAGAGATGCAGACCAGACCAGTTTCAATAGATTTCATTACTGTTTACAATCAAATAGATATAATAAAAGCTGTAATATCTACGTGATTCTGCATTTCTACAGTACCGTTGTTAATTTATTTTATAAAAGGGATTATTTGATAATTACATTTTGAGTTTATTGAAATGTCTTCCTCGGCATGCACGTCGTATGTGCGCGGTGCGAATCACAAGTTAGATTACATCAAAATCGTAAAAGAAAGCAGCGGACGGCGGGTCACGACTACACACAGATAAAATTAGAGGAAACATCATTACGACCACTATCATTATTGTTTTATTTGCAAAATTGCTCGCTCTGCTTAATGTCGGGGTTCGCTATTCACACGGCTCCGGAGCCATTGGCGTGTACTTAACGACGACTCTTTGACGTGACAAGCCCCACTTCTAACCTAAGTACGTTGGTACGTAATTGTTTAGTCAATCGTAAATGATACAAATCGTATGTAACTGTCTTATAACTACGTACCAGTAATTTAATACAGATATGAATATACCGCGGCCATTATAGTATATGTTGTGAATATATACACAACAACCTATAGATACATGTAAACGCCAGCCACATTTAGCGATTCGATTCAAGTTAGAGTGATTTAAAATCATGCCTTAGCTTTGTAAAAAAAGAGCAGTCCATAAAATTAACTTTACTATATCTAGGCAGCTTAATAGTTTTAAAGAAATTATCAGTACGAACGCCGGAGGACTACGAGGATATAGAGTTCAAATTGGCTTTTTATATTCATTGTAATGGAATTTAAATTGCTGCATGGAATAGCTTCCTTTAAACCATTCTAGACTCGTTTACAGTGAATTCTTCTATAGTCACGACGGTTAATTATATTTATATATAATTCGTGGCTATTTGAAATCGATACTGAGAACTATCAAAAGTATAATATTTAATTCGGAGTGCTACCTGTAAGTATGCGACATTTTTGAATGATACTATTTGTTTGTTTTTGCGTGAGACAGGTGTTGTATTATTGGACGGGGCCTGGCGGCGGCAGCAGGCTCGGGGCGCAGCGCTGGTGGCGCGAGGCGGACGCGAAGCGCGGGCGACACGGGCGCGGATAGATAACGCGGAGCACGCGCCACGCAACCCAATGAGTTCTGAAACGGGCGAAACATTCAAATTGCAAACCGCCCGCGCCCGCCCGTATCAAATGTTGTTTTATAGCTAATTCCCAAATTCGGTTATGGCCTATAAACGATCCGCTGGAATAATTTAAATGCGAACCCGCCTGTATAATGTGCGTACTTTACTCCGAAATTAGGTATTTGTATGTGAAATGCGTTTTGAAATAGGATTCTCTGCCGACTTTTATTTCTTGTGTGCGGTGATTCCACGAGTGGCGAAAATTCGCTTCGTATATTCAGTAGTCGGTGTAGTATTATTACCGAGAAATGCTCCTAATGTATAAATTCAATGAGATACTGAATTTATGATAGTGGAATTCGACAGGTTATACGAACACAGATTCAATATTTTGCTACATTTTATATAACTGTTGTTAATTGCTATACATGTGTTATGTATACTAATTAGAAAAGCACATTAATTGAAATCCAGAATACAGTGCTGCACTAATACATAAAATAATTTTCTCCCCTTTGGCAATTGAAACCGCAACAGTCGAGCCGCAACAGTGATAGACGATTAGTACCTTTATAACAAATGTCTCACTAGTGTCATAGTTTCTTGCTCAGTCAGCGCATAATTGTATATTTGCGTAAGCACAGTGAGCATATTAGGAATATCGTCATAAAAAATGTGAAAGCTTTTCCAACATACGACGCACATACAAGTGAAACACATTAGTGGCGGCCGAGTACCTTTATTCAGTTTAAAACGTTTTAAATATAATAAACGAGTTGCTTTTAAAAGTTTTCTCTTGTTTCGGAGCTAATTTCAAGACGGACATTTCCGGCCATTCAATATGAGCGATTGTTTATTGACTGACTCCATTTTGCAAGACAATTGAGAAAATTACTTAGTTTAACGGGACTGTGTAACGTCTTAGTACATTTGTTTTGTTCTTGTTCTGCATTATTGTAGTTTAACTTTGAACAACTAAATCTATTTTGTGTCGTTTTAAGTAATAGTTGCCTTATCAACTTCGTTATACTCAAGATTACAACATCGTATTTTAGATACAAACCCGGTGACAAATTATACACATTCCACTGTTGAATTTGAGAACGTTTCTCTAAGCCGTAAATTATTTAAAGTTATGAAAGCCACAATACACTGATTGGATCCATACAACATTAGATTATTATCAGATAAGAGCCTGGACGAGTGATATCAATGTCGAAATTCTATTTGTCGGATTATTAGACACATTATCCGTATACATTCACCGATCGGTATAACGGTGTCCTAATGGACGAAATTTAATCACGACAAATCGAATGCCACCTATTTATGAAGTCGAATGACTAAACAGGTTTTTAATACGATTCACACGTTAGCAGTTATAGTTAGTTAAGTTTTTGTATCGACACATTTCACGGTGAGATGTATTGAACTCTTATTATATTAAATGTGATGCCACATACCGGCCACTGATGGGATCTATTATTGTTGATCCACGGATGAATATTCAATCACCACGCTACTTCACTACCGCTTGATGGATTCTGTGCGGTTATAAAAAACACAGCATTAGTTACACTATTTAGTGCTTATAACATTTTTGAAATTGGATCGCACAAACATTGGTAACATAGCTGAATTTCTTTGTGTCTGTAAATTGGCAGTAACGATGTAGACCGTACCCTCTACCTTTCTTTAAACAAAAGACTTTGAAAACAATGTGATTGTACTCAATGAAACAAAAGAAAAGAAACTTAAAGAATAATCACAGAACGAAAGCACCTTAATTACAAGGCGCCTTTGACTAATCTATACAAAACACAGAAAATCAATGTATCGGTAGAGAAGCCGGTGCCTTCCACACGGGATAGAATGAGTGCAAAGTGCATACAGAATCGTGATGTGGCCTTTTAATCGGTTTCACGTTCGTTCCCGCGTTAGTTTTTGTATTCGAATTTCACTTCGCCAATCTGCGGGCTTGCTGCCTGACCGGGACTCCTCGCCTCACAAACGTATGAAAATATGCCATCGGTCACCAGCATAGAATACATTTCCGAAGATATGGCGCGGGGTTAAGTCGCGGCAAGCGGTGCAGTAATAAGATAAAGAGGCGGACCCATTTTGTTTTGCAGCAAGCTCACTCCAATTTACGCGGCCCGGTGGCCATTAGCATAAGTCCGGGGCGAAGCGTGATGTGCGCGCGATTCGCCGTCGTTCGGCGTGACGGAGCCGCGGCGCGCCCGGCGCCCGCGCACCCGCTGCCCGCGCGCTCGCTGCCGCTGCCGCCGGTGTAATTGCGCCCGCGCGACACATTTGTTTACTATTGTAAGCCGTGAAGATGCCATCGCACCGCGACACTCCCGCCGACTCCTTCAAATTAGCACGCTAAACGTTCCCTCTGGCTTTATTTTTTGTTATATCCAGTTTTCCACCTTAAGTGAATTCTGCTAGTTATTTCGAACGAAATAGTTTATGCAAATGATTTAGGCATGTAATCATATTGATCTATGTAAATGTGTAAATATTCAAGATCTAGAATGAATTTACATAAGAATTTCTTAAGTTGGTAGTCAATATGGTTACAGGTGCATATCAAAATCCAACCGCAATTGTAAATAATTACACTTATGCGAACATGGGCGATTCATGTCCTAATAAAATACATTGACAAGAAACTGTTGCCTTATAGATTAATCTAATAAAGTGTGTGTATATGTGTGTGTGTGACGCAAATCATAAACTATGAATAGTGGTGGGACTAATTATTTTCTGATTATATGGTAGTGTCAGGTCGTGATCGTGACATGACTATGGTGACAGCCTTGAGGCATTCAATTTTTTAAATAGATTCCAGTCAAGGTAAATATTTAAAACAACATTGTTAGTTCGCTTCATTCTGCTTACTACATTTACCATTCTGGCCCGAGTTTCACCGGATGAGGAGCAAGTCAGACTTGCACCGCAATGTGCATAGAAAATGAGACACCAAATACGCCTGTCATATTTTTTACCAGATGTAAAAGGATTAATGACGTGGTCTGTCAGCATGTAATAAATATTAAACAAGGCACAACCAGAGCTACTACCGATGCGTGCTACGACTATTTAGTACAGGTACTGAGTATTTTTGACTTAGATAGCCGATGGGCCAGCAAAAAAGCGACAGAATTTGAGGTTCTTACCCATGAGCGGCGCTTAATGGCAATAGGTATTACTTAAACAATGCTTAGGCATTGCAGAACCTTATTTTAAAGCAACAGAGCAACAAGAACCAAAGGAAAATGGCTAAATGTCCTTCAGCTGGAACGCAAATTGGCTTGACTATTATATGACAATTGGCTGAAATCTACAATTTGGTGGTAAGTAATGATTCTGTTAGAAATCTTAATTAATGCAGAAATGTATTACTAAAGATAGCAGAAAGCAATAGGAGGACTATACAGAGAATAAGACAGGCAGTTCAGTAGATACTGACTGGTCAAAAACCCGAGTCGCAAACCACATCAATTGCAACCAGAGCTTACAATTATATCCTGATTGAAACACCAAATACATAATTATTATTCAGCAATGAAACTTCTGAACGTCGTCCTGATATCAGTGACATATTTCATATTATAACATTTACTTTTTAATAGTATGCTCAGGCGCATTATTGCGCAATCTCTAAAATAAGGCAGCAACAAAATTATTATGTGCGTACATATGGGATTAGGTACTCCTACGTTTTATTACATATTTTCTTTTCCTTATAAAAATACTCTGGTCCTCACTACCATTAATACCATCAGTACTAATTCTTGTGTCACAAAAGTTTTCACGAACTTTATATCCGTTGTACAAAGCACACCTAGGCTCAGATTTATCCTCGTGGTGGCACTTTCTACATATTATAATCAATTCTAATTTCGTACTGTTACCTTAATAGTTACCACCACACAGGCTGAACAAGTTCGACCACGTAAGTACTCATAGAAGGCGCAAACTACAAACATAGTTGCATTAATATTGATTTATACCTCTCCATTCTCGATACCTAGAGTCATTTGTACTATGTGTTATATCTGTTAGGAGTGGCCGCTCGCTAGGGTTAACATGAATCATGCCACAATACTGTTGTAAAAATAGCATCACTACAGTTATTTTAACCATTTATAGCGATGCAAGTCGATATCACACATAGTTATTATGCTTGTTGGATACTCATTTATTAATTACCATGATAATTATCAACTATTAGTACATTGTTAATTCTAAATAAGTATAATGATTATTTTTTACTTTGTTGTGAAATATCTACGTTGTTAGAATAGTAATGTTATATCTTATTCAAGAGTTGGTTAATAGCAACTACCCGAGGGTTCGCCATAATGTTGTATAACGTGTGTTTCTGAAATAACTTAAAGGAAAGCCAAATTTGTGGAGTATGGGTTAGATCTCCTCATTGTGAGGGTCCATTTTGGCTGGAGATTAACGTCTGCTTATTCTCAACTAGTGTCTGGTAAAGACCTATTAAACTGTAAATTAGTAAAATTTAAAAGTTTGTAGGTACTTGCAGATAAGTAAGCGCGTGTGGCAGCCCTGTCGCAATGCGGAGAGTACCGGCGCACGCGCTCGGTTGCGAGCCATCATTAGAATGTAGCATCTCGAGCGATTTTCCTACTTTAGATACGGTAATGGCCGTAAAAACAACCACTAAGGAAAAACGCACTGCATAAAAATATTGTATCCTTACTGCCTATAAGCCATAGCCATTTCTGAAAATCATACGGAGCGAATAGCAAAAGCGAGTCGGTGCACATATTTTGCCATACACAGCGACGGTTAACGAATGCAAGGAGGATTTTAATGCCTCTAATGTGATTCTCGCAATATACATTTATGTACCCCGCTTATACTTGCATGAACAAGTTGAATATTTTATTAATACCAAACCAATCCAATATTTGTTTACTATGAATGCGCACGCGTGACATGACAGGTCGCACTATTGTCTTTTGCGCCATTTGATAAACAATGGCACCATCTATGACACGTTGGTATTTGACGTAAATTCTTTATTAATAAAAGCTAAATGCGTTCATTGCGATGTATACAAAAGGTCTAATGACAAAAAATATTTATAACATAAATCACATCAGTCTTCGCCAGAAAAAATGTGTCGCTGAACCTATAACGGATTATGATAACTAGATTACTTGGTGTTATTAAAAGCAGTGTTTTTATTGAACTTCATATGCCAGCAAAAATAGAAGATGAATATGATTTTAACATTGAATACCTGTTATCGCCGTTATATGACGTCCCGTTTGCGGACAGCCACATCGGACGCAAGAAAAACGACAAAAAGTCGTATTTCGAAGTACCGCCTAATCGGGATACGATCATTAGATCCATACCATAACCGACACATCCTGAATAGGTAGGTGGTGAAGCGTGCCCGCCGTGTCGCGCCTCTCTCTCCACTATTTGCAATTTTTGTTCATTCATCCATACACTTTTAACGCACCTGATGCATTTTTTCGTTCTGCTTTCAAAAGCTAGCCGCTCTTGTTTCATGCGCCGAAGACCTGCCACATCTGTGGAACAAAATACAACGGACAAGTAAATTTGCCAAGAATAGATGATAATAGGATAATGGTCGCACCTTATATGTCTAATTCAAGTAACGCTTAGCTTTTTTAATATCGGTCCATGTATATAAAGGCTTTTGCTTAAGTACCTTAAATTAAGAAGCAATCTTACATTGTTAATACGTGAACGTGTAGCTCACTTTGACTCTTTTAATTAACACATTAATAAAATATCAATTACACTTTCCAAGACTCACATGATCAAAGCGTTTGTATTAGAGTCACGGCGGACGATTTACGATTGTTAGCAGGTAAACATGTGTCACTTGTTAAAAACTGAAATAATAATTAGTTGAAATGAAGAAGTGGCGTGAGAACGTGCGGGGTGGCCGACGCGGTGGTGGTCAGCATACAAATTGGAACTGTCAGATCGGACGATCGGCCGCTGCCGCCGCCCGTGCTCTCACGGAAGCGATTACCCTCGCTAAGACAATGGCCGACAAGACATGCATCTATTACCCTTTTTAAACTTGTAACTGACTGTTGCCCTTTGTTAAACAGTTCGATTATCAACAATATGATACTCAATCGACGTTTTCTATGCATAGCACGTCCCTGTAAGACACTTTCTTGTTTAATTATTATACGAAATACTTTTGTAAAAAGTCTTCTATTATTTCATATCCTTTGACAGTAGAGTTTCTGCAATGTGTCAAGTTATTTTTGAAGGGTTAAACTACAATTGTGCAATCAAAATATCATTTGATATTCTGTCAACAATAAGTGCAATATTTGGGTGCAAGGTCGGCCGACGAAGGCGGTGGCGCGACGTTCGCGAATCAAACAAATGACGTACATCGAAATGTACTCGCGCACCCCCACGCCACGCTAAGCCCTATGCAAAATAAAACACTCGATTGACATCTCTTTGAAATTTATTAAATATTCAGTCGGCTTAAACTTTAAATGGGGGGTTAAACGCTCAAGTGAAAGGATTACATTACGTTCGAAATGTCGTTGGCTTTAGCCGTAAATCGTAAGAATATTTAAAATGATTCTTGAATCAATACCATCGCTATCAATTGCCGCGCCGCAATTAGGTTAAAAGTTTGCTGTACCACTTCTAATGATACCCTCTCATATCACAAATATATCACTGTTCCTTAAGCAGAGAATACTAAGTACATTTGCACATATGTAGGTATATGAAATTTAACAACAACAGCCTCAAAAACCAAACAATCTGCATGATAGTGAATTACATTCTCTTGTTGGGTATACCTAAATATTTATAGTCTTTCCTTAATTGCTCTTAAGTAAAGTCAAAGCGAAAGTTGAAGATATACTCAACTGTAATTATGCAAATTTAACCTATAGAAGTCATTTGATTAGACATTAGTCATTATTTGTAGTGCTACGCATTAGAGATAGGTAAATGCTTAGAACAAGTATGGAAAACTAATTTAGACATACCTACTTGAAATATCCAATATATTACATGAAACATAGAAAAATGGTTACAGCTACTGAACCTCTTACAAGATCTCTATCTTCAAAGAAACTCCAAAATGCCAATATGCAATTATTTAAATATAATTATACAACAATTAATGTGTTAAATAGCATTATCAAAGATGGCTGGATATCTGTTTATGATGATTAGGCGGCGGGTCGGTCGCCTAGCAACAGGGTGGCAGTGGTCAGCCGGGAGGGCACCGTTCCTCATACTCGAGTCATTCGTGCGAGCACGGATCTCCCCTTCCCTCCCCCGCCGGCCCCGGTAATTATTCTCCTCGTAGTAGCCCGTGTTAACTTTAATGTTACTTTACATGTTTCAGCTACATACATCTCTCTGCTTTAATTATCTTCAGTTTTGTAAAACTTAATAAAAGCTAAAGTTTTATGACGTAGCTGCTTAATTAGACATATTATTTACTTAAATTTCACGTTAAATATTTTTACAAGGACGGCCATAAAAATATTGTAGGTTCTCTTTAGCGCTTCTTTATGATAAAGTCAATAGCGCTTAAAGTTTATTATACAATTAAATAATTAACAATGGAACTGTACCTAATTGATTTAATAACTAAAGACTGAATGTAATTCGCTTTGTATCTTCTAAAATTTAAACAGAGCTATTTAGTACTCATGTAATTGTGGTGAAACCTACTGATTTGTTTCAATATCCAGTACACATATTAGTTAATACACTAACAGTTCTTAAATATCGCTACGCAAAGCCAGCACCACTTACCGCCCCCTACTCTTATTCAAAACTCTATTTTAAGGGTGAATTAAATGAAAGTACAATCGAGTAACAAGAATTCTCATTCTCAACGAGATTTTTCACCAATTCCAACTCATTTATGCTTTAAACGAACGAATTCAGTGAGCAGATCTCTATCAGCCGGCACGGTCAAGGGGTCTCATCCGATTCTATTCCGACACTAAATAGCCATAGTTTATTTTGTGGTAGCGAGCTTTTTAAAAATGGCTGCCAATTTTCTGTGACACTTTCTCGTTATAAGGATTAGGAGGTTCAATAAACGCTTTTGTTTCTTCTTATTTTTGACACATTGGCTGCTTGCTATTAAACAATGCTGTTGGGTCTTTTGCGCATAAAATATTCTAATAAATTTGTACTGTATTGTGTATATGTGGTAGAATATTATATTATTATTATATTATTGTATTTATATCGCGTATTTGGATTAGCAAACGGGGGTTATCTTCCAGTATCCGTGCGTCAGAACTTGCACAATAGCCGTTCAGTGCCCTGGCTTCATTCTCGGCCTCGATGGCGTAGTGGTTAGTGTAACCGACTGCCACGCCTGAGGTTGCGGGTTCGATTCCCGCACAAGTCAAACATTTGTGTGCATGAACATGGATGTTTGTCTTGGTCTGGGTGTTTCTATGTATAATATGTACGTATTTACAAAAAAAAAAAGTATGTATGTATGTTTACCCTTGTCTAGTGCCCATAGTACAAGCTCTGCTTAGTTTGGGCTAGATGGTGTTGTGTGTATGTGGTAAAATATTATTATATTATTATTATTATAAAGTGTTGTCAGACTTTACTGTCAGGTAATTATCAGTACTCAGTAATTATCAGTAGTAATTATCAGTACTTTACTGTCAGGTAGTTATCGGTACTCAGCACAAAATCTGTATCGGATTTACAAAACGCCAAAGAGTTTGCCACTGTCATATGGGTGTCACTTAACATAATGACTAACTTTGGGTGTGATATACACTTCCACCTCATAATACACCCCTGTCTAGCTCACCATAGACATGTAAGAGTATGCTATGCATGCACATATAGCAAGTATATTAACTTTTTTGGTTACATCAATTTCTAAACTGTAATAATACAATAGCCTCTGATAGTTCAACATTACGCAAATAACAATAGCGAAAAGGTAAAAAACTAAATTTAATTTCAAATGGTCTATTGAATTAGCATCTATATTTTTTGCTGTAGTCAAATTATGGGAGCATTAAACTTGAAGTAATAAAAACACAATAAACCATCAATACACGAGACTCTTGTTCATTACCCGTATTAACCCTCAAACGTTCTTCTTATTTTAGTGTGAGTACTAGCAGAGTTTGTGGCTATTTGCCTTAAACCTCTGACTAGGTTAAATACCCTGATAATGTAGCCTGCAAATTACGTTATAATCGATTTTTCATATAAGCTAAAATTTCAACTAATATCATCAATAATATTAATCCTAATCCTAACTTATATTATAAATGCGAATTTGTTTGTTTTTTTGTTACGCTTTCACGCCTTAACTACTCGGATGATCATTATAAAATTTCGCATAGGTACACGTTTGTCAGTGGAACAGAAAAAGACATAGGCTACCCTTCACCCAGTAAAAGTACTTTCACTAATATCCTATCCTACATATACGCCAACGAAGCCGCGGTCAAAATCTAGTATGATATACATAAACATTCATATTAAGACCTGTTAGCTTTACATGGTATCCGAGGTACTGTACTTTTGACAGGCTCCGTTGTACTGTCCACTGTGAACAACGCAGTTAAATCTTAGCATGCACCGGACTGAGCAGCTACTTCTATACAAAATGTTGTGTGTGTAATCATACCCCGATGCAAATTGTAGTACCAGATTAGATATTACGTAACTAAAAAGCAAATAAAGCATTTTTAATACTAATGATAATACTTCGGCTCTTTGCAATCATTGAAACCATGGACACAGAGTTGGTCCAACTACCGGCCGCCACGCTAAGTGTTATGGGTTTGAATCCCATACAGGACCATTATTTATGTGATCCACAATTGATTGTTCGGCGTCTGAGTGTACTTTATGTCCGTTACTTGTATGTTAGTAAAGTTCTCCGTAAGACAGAGCGTGAACCGGCGGGAGACTAACTTAAAAAAAGAATCACAAATTTTAGGTCCTTTGCAGAAATCCATTATGCCAGCACAGGACGCTTTGCTATTAGCGAATTGACTTAAACAATTGTACCTTCGCCAATAAAGCAGTCATTTTCCTACCTATACTTTATATTACAGGTTGCAGGTGACTTATGTAAATACCGCTCTTGACACGATAACAATATTTTTAAAATGAAGATATTTGAGTGTGTATGTGTGGTAACAGTCGTGTGAATTAATATGTCTCAGCTCAGCTATTACATCATAGGCATATGTGTTTGCTCTGTATTATTAAATAAAGCACTCTATTGAAGTCTTGTGCCTGTTTATTTATCTTTATTTTAATAATTAACTTAGTCACTAATAATTATATGGACGTTTACAATGTCCATCCGTCTTGTAGGAGCGATCTGAGCCAACAAGAGTGATCTATATGTCACACTTGACAGTACGATGCTTCTAAATTATAATGCCAGTATCGGTCATCAAACACTAGTTATCACAATTACTATGAGTGAAAACAATATTAAGTCAGGGTTTTTAGATTGACCTGTCCAGTTACAAAACAGGTCACTCATTACTTATCAATGCCGGTTATCTTTTCACAACCGCGGTATTGATGATCTCAAAAAGAAACACAGCCGTGTCCAGTAGCAGCGATTACTGCCTACCGTCAGGTGTGCTCCTGGCTCGGCTACCACCAACGGCACTATTTTATGATTGGTGATTCTGTATAAATGTTTGGAAAATGATCGTGAGGTACCAGCAGCCTACTGTTGCGTAATGCGGACGACAACTTAGGTATACTGTACTTCACGTGGGCCCTAAAAATTAAGCAGGCGATATGTGGGCGTACTTCACTTCCGTCTTTGGAAATATGCAGACGTGTGACCAAGTTATTTTTTTTTACTAAATACCTTCGTACCTTCGTATTACAATGTGCAAAAACAAATGGCCATTGGAAGGTCTCAAAATACATTTTCCAGATCCAGCAAAGAGTTATTGGTGCTTTTTGTCAAAAAATCTTGCACACGAACCATGAAAACTGATACTATAGGTGATATCTGAGGATATGCTTCACATTAGGACAGTTGGTAGTCCGCGAGATACCATCGTTTATACTATAGGGTGCTGCGTAGATTCGTAAATCTTTGTGCCTTTAAATCTAGTGATATAATGCCATATTATGGTAATGTATTTTACTTAGGCAAGTAGTTGTATATTTTATGTGTGTGTATGTTCTATCTCCAACAATAGGTAGGTAAATACCACATTAAATTTGTAAATGCTAAACTCATTGAACGTATTCAATGCTTATTTAGAGCTGATTAACCTGCCTCATCGGTATTTTCCAATACAATAGCGAGTAAAATGTTCTAAAATTCTAATATCAGAACGTTTAAAATACAATAAACTATCGCGCTATCAAGAGTGCATTCAACTCTAACGCAGTACTATTATTAAACGGAATTCGATTTAAAGCCGAACCCTCCTCGTCGTTTGTGAAATTGACATTTATTCTTCGTTTTTCATTGTTGCTGCAGTCGGATTCGATCTATTGTTAATTAGCTTAAACGGCCCATGCGCTATGCCAAGCCAAACAAAACCTGCGCGGAACACCGCTCCATCGTGATACTGCCATAGCCGCTATAGCTTACACTCGACTACACATCTCGCGTTTTACCAAAAATACACCAAACATTTTACATGCGTAAATCAAATACCTACATTAAATATTATTGAAAGAAATTTAGCGCCCATGCATCGTTGCGGTCAACGGCGGAACTAACAATTATATAGCGCGCGAGGCATTGCTAACGCCACCTGTTATCGGATAGACGAGTTTGAAGCGTAAAGTTGCTTTGTAGTGTTTGGTAATTCATATTGTACATTTGATAAATGTATTTTAATACGCTATAATTTATATACTCAATATAATAAAGGTAGTTAATAGAAACATTGTGAGAGAATGCAGATTTTATAATAAAAAAATTTTAGGTGCACACACTTACCAATTGTATCATATGATGATATTGATTATTGTGGAGGTTTGGATGTGGTTACATTCACCTCGTCATGCTTAGCGAGATTTAAACTTATCCGAAATTTAAAATAATAAGAAAATATTAGATACTTCAACGCGAGAGTTCTTTTACAGTTCCTAACTTTTACAAATTGTTACACAAAACAGAAGAAGTAGGTATATAACAAACCCGGCGCACACCAACCAATATTTACTAATTAAAGATTACAATACATATATACACACAATGTATCGACATAGTAGGCGACGTTATTACATACGAGAGTTATTCGCTCCCCATCAGGGCGGAGTGCCTCGATTAAAGCAGTAAATACTTTGAGATTAATTATCTCGTAAACAGTCGCAGGCGCGGGCGTCGCGACTCAAATCGCTCACCTACGCCGTGAGCGCGATACAAATTCAACTTTTCCAATTAAATTTCGTGAGGCATTAATAATTATTTGGGTACATCAATTTGTTTCGTCGCGCGAGGCGCTCTGCTGCCGCCTTCTGAACGGTAGGTACACACTACCCCTACTGATAAGATATTTCTCAAGATATTTCGTGAAAGTAAGGAGTAATCAAATTTTATATTTAATACATTCAAATTGTTACAATTGTTGTCATAACTTCCACGTGTCCAAGGAGATTTTTATAGAATTAGACCAAGAATTGGTAAGCGAATCTAAATCTCTTAATTATTTTTCTTTCTCCTGAGGATAACTATCTTATCTCATGTCAAATTTAATTAACCATTCTGAAAATACTTCTGCTCTATATTTTTAAATGCAAGTTGCCATATCTCGAGAATAATCGTAGAAAGCTACCCACGCTGTTGTCATTCCAACGAATTCTAACTTTGGGATTAATTAAATTAAACTTGAAAATGAAATATTAACACTTTAACGTATAAAATTTAATACCGTTAAGTTATAACGTGATTATTCAACTCCTCGGCAATTTCCAAAAACATCTAGAAAATTAAATTCGCGGAGCGACGGCAGCGCCTCCTTTGAGCCGAGCTTCCGCTTTTGTGCGCGAGGCGCGAGGCGCGAGCCACTTCGCACTGTGAAATTAATTTTCTTCGTCTTTATGTAATTTAATTATAAACATTTCAATATGGCGCTCGGGGAATTTCCGCCCCCGAGAGAAGTTAAATAGAAACGTTTGATACTTATCTCCTAATACACTTCTGGGATGATTGCGCGATTTAAACGAAATTAATTATTTTATTTGCTAATGAGAATGATTCTATCATTATCGCCGACAGATACGTATTCATAAATAAAATACCCAAATTCGTAGAGATTGTATCAACAATCTGGGATTAGAACACTTACTCAACCCTACGTCTAGAAGTAGGTATAGCTTATAATTAAATTACATAAAGACGCTTTGCCCTACACAACTAAATTATCGAAAATATGTGCTATAAATTCGACATTGTATGTTAATAATACATATTTTCGCAACAATTAAAGTTCTATAACCACAATGTTTCTGATTCATTAAACGCATGTTCATATTGGCATTAGTCATGCCTCACCGTGTATAACCGTCGTTGGTTTTAACACTCGGAGTAATAAAGCCCCAAGTTTACTTTAATTATATAGAAAATTAAAATACTGCATCTAGACCAGTGAGTACGTGTTCAATACAAGTTTTTTTTATTGTATAGCAGTCGTTCAATGACATTCCATCTGCAAAATTAAAAGTATCTATTTGTGCGGAGTGCACAGTTAACAGATGCCACTAGCGTTCGTGCAATTTTGCTCTTAAACCGTTCACGCTCCGGCGACGAGAGGCGACATCAAACATACGCGGTGCCTGCAAACCTTTTGCCAGCTTATCTCCCATTCACTATCTTCGCAAAATATCTACAACCGGCCCCATTGTTCGATGTTTATTAAATTTCATTTTACGTTTATACAACAACACTTTTGTCGGCCGCTTTTTGTACCGATTTGGGACATTTTACGGGTGGATTACCTCGTGACGTCTACTTTTGTACCGGGCCGGCCGGCAGCGATGTCTTTTTATACGTCTCCCGTATTACGGTTTGGTATTGCGCGTATTATGTCATAACACTGAAGTACTCGACGCACTCGCTCATATATTTTTTGTTGGACCATTTTATTCTAAATTGAATTCCGTGTTGACAATGACACTGTAAACATCCTGTCTTTTTGTACAATTTTAATAATATGAACAAGTTCGATTAAAGCTCGATGTCACAAGTAGGTACTCTTGAAGATGAAGGTGGAAAAGCAGGTAAGCTTGTTATTATTTTTAGTTGCTTTATATGTATTTCTTTACCTCCAGATACGTGTATTGTAAGTAGGTAATTAATCAGTTTCCGAGCACAGCAATTTGGGCGAGTGCGGCTGTTGCATCAGCAGATACTCCTAAAGGGCAAAAATACCAAAACCACGACTACGAACCTACTTGGACAGTTTAATTAAGATTTTGATTGGTCACGCTGGTCCCTTTTTGGTGCAAAAAATTTGCATTGCTATTCAACATGACAAAGGTGCGAGTCACCAATTGACAGCAAAGCGTAGAAATATTAAGACGCTCCTTAATGAAATTAGATTACAGTTAAGTAACAAGAATATGTTGTATACACCATGTTAGCTTTTGTTTGTAGATTTTTATATAATGTGTTTAATTAAAATAAAGCAATATGTAATTGTATCGTGGACAATTAGGAGACGATTAATAAATTTAATAGGTGTTGGGTAATGTGTATAAGTGTGTGCCCTCTAGGTCAAATCTCTACAAGCCAAGTTCTTACTTTCCTACAAACAGAAGTTAATCCTTAAAAAATACACAAGCCAACCCCAAAACAACACCTTAGATTAAACAATCCAGCCCTACGCCGACACTAAAAGCAATAAGACTTACAACTCCGCCCCTACCAAAACAATCCTGTATCTCGGTGTCTTCACTAATGGCGCAAGTTCGACAGTCGAACTTAGTTGGAGTGTTCTACGGCTGCAATAAAGATAAATCCAGCAATAATATGTTCGGTTGGCCTTACGTGTAGGATTGCTTGGGCACGAAATTGAATTTGCATGGAGTCTTAAGTCGACACCGATTGAGACGCGCGCCGCGCTCGCCCATCTCACCCAGTGGACAATTACGAGTTCACCAACAGTTAGGGTACGGCGCGATTACGTTGCGAAGCCTGTTGAGCCCCGATCTCTAATTGTTTAGGTAGACCTAACAGCACTTCGATACGTACGTGATTTCGGCTATTCTGTCCTTGGTTTTCACCGAAATGTTATGTGGCCCAAACAGAGTAGTTTAAGTGCGATTTTATGGTGGCCATATTAAACTCGTCGAGAGATACACTGTAGAAACATATGCGCGAATTGTAGTATGGGAGCGGCAATCTCCGCCAGTGGAAGGCGCACTAATCCAGACGCCAGAGGGCCAGTACCGTATTAAAGGACGTTCCTTATCCCTTGATCCCGTTGTTTACCAGACATTAAACAGATAACAAGTCCGCGCCCTGATACCGTCTGAGCAGATTAAAGCCCCGGTGGCCGTAATCCGAACTTCGATTAATTTCATCCAATACTTAGTCAGGGAATGGTTAATTGCTCGTACTCTAAATTGTTATTTATGTAGGTAAGTGAGTACTTACAACCGGTAAAAAAAGATTCAACTTTCAGCTAAATGAAGCTTAAAGACGGATAAGTTCCGCTAATCGACAGATATATTCTAATCCTTTTTTTATACTACCGAGATGGTAAATGAGTAGGCCCGCTTGATGGGAAACGTTTACCGTAGCTTATGATCGCTTGTAATACTAAGATTACCACTGGTATGATATCACGACAATGCCTCAAAAAAACAAGAATCCCTACTCGCTGCTAGAACCAGTAGCTGCGATTTTCTGTGTGAGTGTGTGAGGCTACAAGGTAGATATTAAGTAGGCTGCGCCAATTTAAGCAAAGTAGGTACCAGATTTTAATAGAAAATATGCTATCTCAAATTCAATAATAATATGATCAAAACTATCAGTGTAATAGTTTTGATCGTACTATTATAGACATAAGTAATACGTACATAAGTATTATCTAGTATAGCCAGACATACAATCAATACTTAATCACATTTTATACAATGTACATTGTAAACAAAGTCATCACGAAGAAAGTATTTGCAGTGCTCTTATAACAGGCGCTACTGACGAAATCCTACGTTACCGAAACGAATCAAGTCAGCAATTTGCTACATTGTTTAATTGTAGCTTTCAAGACTGCTTCAGTAGAGCAGTAGTAGAATATGCGACTGCTGCGCATTAGATCTCAAGTTCGATCCCCGGATCAGTTTAAATTGTGTTGCAATGTTTTCTATTTTTTTAGTACGGGGTCTAAAACTATGCCTGGTAGGCTCGCTTCACCAATTATGTAGGACCTAAAATAAAAGCTGGCAAAATATAGGTGTAATACACGTGTGCCTCCCCCGTCGGGCATATAGGTGTGAGTCTTCGTATGTATTACAAAACACTTATGATCAATTCTTTTTATATTACTAATTGTTACAAACACCGAATAACTACAATCAACTCTTAACTAAGCCAAAAACACGCTATCAACAAAACCTCTTTTAATTACGTTATATTAATAATAAAGTTACCAAATCGTAGAAGCACGTGCACGTTTGATGCAAGTCTGTGCGGATGACATGCGAGCGGGTTGATACAGAGGATTTCTGCAGCGTGTGTCGATCGTAAAAACATAGAGACGTAGGTATATTCCAGTGTAGTAATAGTGGTGGGTGCGTGCGCTCTCTGCAAACACCGCCGCTCGTGCATGAAATAGCGTCGCGATGATACCCTCGCACCCTAAACGAACTTAATAAATCATGGACTGCGAATGAGACAAATTAAAATGTAAACATGTGACAGAACGCAAATATTGGGTGTGATATAGATACATTTTATGGGATCAGTAAAATTTAATGTTATTTTCGCTCTCGCAGTATATTAGTAATTTTATATTGATAGTTTTATTTATCAAAGCTATAAGTTCACAAATGCTTTAGTAATTGAATATATACAAATTCATGTTATCAAATTTTTATTCGAGAGTGCGTCTATAGCAGAACAATAGGTTAGTAAATATTTTACAGTGTCCGAATTCTCAAGCCACCTCTAGTACATTGATGTGTAGTTCAAATATAAAGCAGAGATACTCCGTTGACTACAGTATGCTATGTATGGCGAAAGCCATAGTATATCATAGTATAGTATAGTACATGCAAACGTGATATATATAACTTGTTATTAGCAAAGCAAAATACTACGTGCCGTAATACATAATAGTTAATATTGTTAATTATGCAAATAAAGTAAACATCATAATTTCCCTTTCCTATATAGGTCTGTACTACGTATGTATAATAACTTAGTATATAAGCCTTAATTAAATAACAATAAACCAGTCAATATTCAATCACCACATCGTCGTTTTAATTGGTTCATAAAGCAACACGCAATACTATGCTACAAGACAAGCTACTCACTTGGTTTCTTTCCTTTTACCACCTTTTCCCAACATCTTAATATACATAATAATTTCTGTTTCATAGAAATTTGAAAGACCTACTGGTTCCTTTACTGAATAACCCACATTGACAGCAATTACTACCACTATCACATACTGTATAATGTATTAAAGAAGTGAAACAACGCCGACATAGGCCACGCCGAACTGTCCAACATTATACTAATAATAACCACACAATATAACCACATTATAAATACTAATAATACCAATATAATAACCACTGAAAATTTCACAAAAGAAAATCTTTTGCCCGGGTCGAAATTTGTAATATAGCGTCACATTTAATAGTTACAAGGCCTGCAGTACAGGTTCAACATAGCAGTTACTATGAGAAATATACACATATATAAAAAACATAAGGTCTAGGTACTTGATCTACAGAAGCAAGAGCGTGTAATCCGCAATTATATTATGCTAGTGACCGACCCGATGTTGTCTCCGGGGATCGTATATAGCCTATAGCAATCTGGACACTACAAGCCTCTAATCTAGAATACTACATCTGAATTGGCGTTATCTATGTACGCAGAAATAGGTTGCCGGCGTATCGCTTATTATGCTACGTATTCTATTTACATACCTATATAAAGATATTTGATATATTCATTTAAGTAGAAAATTGTACCTATAATGTTATTGGCACGAATGTTACATGTCAAAATTAAGTTACTTTGTTTAGTTTTAGCACTAGTGTTCAGAATGCCTTAATCAAATCCATAAATAAATTCACGTACACATAAATAAGTTAAAATATAATTAAATTTTCGAGGCTCAGTCAGAAATTGTGTGTATATCGAACTACACATTAATAAAATAAATAAGTTTATTACCTAGTCAATATAAATAAGTCTACTCCAGAAGACAAAGTATATGGAATACACAAATATACAAACTGCTGCGTAATTATATATGACAATGAACATATGAACGCATCACAATTGAAACCTTATAAAATATTTTATAATATAAATACAGACTTGGTCACGAGAAGCCAATACTTAATTTTAGTGGACATTAAAAAATTCGTATATCTAAGATTGTACGTTCACAAGCCTGTGATAAATTACATGTATGATTGTAAATTAATATGTGTAGCACGCTGCCCTAAAATGTCGTATCTAAACTCGCCCTCCTACGCAATACAAACATTGAGTTAAGTAAGTAGATAGAGCACACCACGAGTTACGAAACGTCACGTCAACTCTGTTTAGTTTTTGGCTTAACATTACCTATGCTGTTTTGGTAAATGTGATGACATACATTATGTAAGGACTAGATTGTAGCAACATACCTTGTAGCCACCAATCCAATATTATTGATTGTTATGGTCAATCTTCTAGGCACGATTGTAAAAAGATTGCGGTTACGTGTTACGCGTTACGTTTTTTTTATACATATTACATGAGTATGCCTAAAGTAGTAAATAAACAGTTTACTAATGCAGTGTAGGCAGCTTACCTATAGTATTATAAAAATCGAATAATGTTCCACCAATTAATAAGATACAGAAAGGAGGGATGTAGTTAGAGAGAAATGTATGTTTTATTGTTGTATATGTTACAAAGCATTTTATAATACACACAAGAGTCTATAAATACTAGAATTATAACTAAAATTTAAATATTATTGTCATTAAACACATCTGTATATTGATGCATAATTTTGTTCTATTTGTTTTTTTCTTTTAATATTTAGAAGAGAATCCGTTTTTATAACTAACATGTTTATATCGCTACATGATTTTGTTCAAGTCAAAATACGTACTCAGGCAGCTGCGCATAAATCGCCGATTACCACATAGTGTTATGAGTTGATAGAACGTAAGCAGAGCAAATAACAAGTACTAGTATACGTGGCTTACATTTGTCGACACCCAACTAATAAGAAACCGAGCATAGAACAAAAATGATAGTCTATTATTGCGACTCACAGTCACATAAAAGCATAAGATATAAAATCAAAAAGAAAGACTCAGTGGGCTGTAATAATGAAGACGATGAGAACGAAAGCAGAACTTCTGAGAAATAATTCCAACTAGTTGCAAATCCAATCGGTTTAGATTTACAAAATACATACGAGGATGTTGATGAAGTCTTAAAGTATATAGGTACCTAAGTAAAGCGTTCAATAGAGTTCCACCTCGGAGAATCTAATTGGTATTGATTCATTGTCATTCAGTTTGAATAGGCATAGGCCAGGCCTATCTAATTAGATTGAGCACAAACCAACAAGACGCATTCCAATATTTGTGTTGAACGTCTTAAATCACATTTACGTACCGCTGTAACAAGCGGCCAGGTATGTTTGTGGACCGATAAAATGTAGTTTAGTCTCATCGGATTCAAGTCATGCCCAGCGCCACCGCCTGAACAACGGTAACCACACACGATACTCGACCGCACTACATACAAATGTAACACATCCTTCTACATATTACGTCACAACATTGTATTTACACGTATCACTACTTTCCTCATAGTTCTGTTTATCGCTCTACCAAATCTGACTTCGCTATTGTCGATAATCGCTAAACGCACAGGCAGGAGCCATACTATGCACTGCATGTAAACTTTGCACGTCTTTCTATAATATATAAATTGTTGCAAAATGAGCTCTTAGAATACTTAACGATTGTATTTTACCATTATGTGTTCATACTACATAATATAAAATGACTTCAAAGTGCCCTGACAGCATTATTAATAATATAACTTCTAAACCGCAGTCACCCGAATGACTAACTGAGAGGCGAAGTCTCAATCTGCAAACACAAATATAAAGCTAATTAAAAAGTTTGAAACTAAATTATGAGAGGGGTTGCGCCGATGGACTCCGTACCAAGATTGTCTCTAAGATTTAATGAAAGGGGTGTTATCGCCGAGAATGTGTACTAGTTGCGCCGTGGCAACGGTGACAAGTGTGCGGGGGATGCGTCACGGGAGCGAGTGTCGTGGTACCGGAACGATGTTTGTTCGAGACAGTTGTGCCAACAAACATCGGTGTCACACTCAGAGAATTACAAATTTATATTAGATATTCATAACAGGCGCCAAGGACTTGTTCATTTCGTAAATCTCTGCACAATAACAGTTACTTAATACTGGCACGCAAAACAGTTATGAGAAAATTGTATGTAGGCTAGCCACCGTATAATTGTATGTTCAATCAGACCTCACAGAGGTCAGTGTTGGTACGGTTTTATTGATCGATAATATGTATTTGAGTTGAATTGAAGTGGAGCTATAAAAACAAAGAGCATACGGTCCCTTCGGACTATTAATTCAAGTCAAAGCTAAAATGCGACAAAGGCGAGTCAGCTCATAAAATTTATAGGCGATCGAATGAGATAATATGGTCGACGTTAAGAGCAGCTTAGACAGTTTGGAAATTTAAATGTGAAGTAAGTTTTGCGAGATTGCGCGGTATAAATCAGCGCGAGAGCGGCCGGCGGCGGGCGGCGGGCGGGGTCGGCGCGGCGCGGCGCGGGCGCGGCTCGTCAGCCCGCTGCGGCGATAAATCCGCGACTCCCTCGGGCTTCTTAACCGTTCTCCATCTTCATGTATACTCCAACACCGACGCCCGTATGCTCCGACTTACTACCTAAGTACACATCTTTTATGCAACGTTCACATTTCACACTTTCATACCGTGAGACTTTTATTACCGACAGGATTCCTAACAATGCGATGACGTGTTTTGCGCTCATATCGGCGTTCGCGATCGCTCCGATACCAAAGTACGACGATGTCGAGTATTAATTTGCGCTGTGACTTTAAGTTGAATACGAAACAAGTTTTAACATTTCTTAGTTATCCCATCTGTCAGCTTGTAGCGTCCGGAGTATTTTCCGCGAACTTCGCCCTAATTCTTTTTCACGCTACATTTCAAGAATCTTATTTTTGTAATTACAAAAATGTCTAGTACGCCGACGTTATCCTTAATTGCTGGACATAAAAATTCCATTTAAATTTCCTTTTTAACGATCGGGGAGAAGTGTCTAATTGTATAATACACTCGTTTGCGTATTTTTATTGTTGGTACAATAATTAGAACATAACGCGACTTCGCCCTTTTAAGCAGGTTTGTAATTAAACTTTTCTTAGGAGTTGTAAAAGAATATTGCGAGATGCGAGCGTACCTTTAGCAGTAGCAAGGGTGCTAGTGTCGGCGGCGGGAGGGGGAGAGCCGGTTATTTAAGAAATGGAAAGAAAAGCAATTTACTGCTTATCAGCGGGAGTAGCGACCCGCGGGTCACTTCGGCTAAAAAAGTACCTACGTAATGTCGAGAAGGAGGCACCGAACAACTGCTGCACGGACCTCCTTGCAATCAACTTCCTGTTTGCCGGCACAACAACATCCACTTATTTATGTATATAACTACTTTTAAATTTCTCAACGCTTCGTCGCCAGAGTGTCTACAATGAATAATAGATTAATCTATAAAGTTACTCTATTATAAGTTGTTAGACGAGTTAAAGTAAAATTAGCTTAAGTCGACAAATTCCTCTCGTAGCTTAACGTCTACGCGAGTCCCGGCTAACTTCTCCGAGAGTCGAACACGCACATTACTTTGTATCTGTGTGTATTTACGTAAGATCGCAGCAAACACGTGCCATGATTTATGACTTTCTTCTAGATAGAGGATAATGAATATAGATCTTGTATGTCTGCGACCACAGTACCAAAGAAAAATTTATAGTGACCAGCATCACCATTTCAGATATTACTACTACGGATAAAGGTAATCCTCCTCCAGAGATTTATATCAACCAATTAATATTTATTCTTGAAATACGGAAACATCTTAAAATTCTTAATATCTTAAAATTCTCTTGGTTTTACTGCTATTTTTTATGATTTTAGTTATCCGTTTAGGTTTTATAGTATTACGTGTAAAAATCCTAACTTTGATACATGGAAAACACAATTTATATAATAGTGACAATGAAATTGATCGAAGGCTTTATTGGTATTTGATAATTCAAATACTTCAGTGAAACTTAGACAGCTAACGTACTTAACAATTTTTTTAACGTTCTCCTTATGTACATTATTTAAAGTCACAAAATAATAGTCATTTTTATGTTGTTACTATTATGCTGCTTAATTGTGGTTAATTGAGCCGTGTTGTGATCAAAAAAGTAAAAATGATGTATTGTAACGTTCACATTATTAATGTTATTAAAAATATTGTCTATACATTTGTTACGTCTGGTTGGTTCATTTATGTGATATTTTATGCCGTAGTTTAGAAGAAGTTCTGTAATAAATCGTGCTGTTTTTATCAGATTTCTGCAAATCTATGTTGAAATCTCCACAAATGATTATATTATGCTTCTTGTGTTGAAGTTTTATTATAATTCTAATTAAATTGTCAAAGAAAATATTTACATCAGTATTTGGCGTTCTATATATAGGTACAAATCACAATTATTTTTAAATGCTTCATTTCGACGGCGCATATTTAAAAATATTTATCTGCAGCTAATTCTTTTGTTATATCTAATCCATTATCATTATCATAACACATTTACACAGAATACAAGAGCCGCTACGCTGTTGTGCTGGACGTGCGTAAATAGCGGCAAGATAGAAATTATTAATGTTCAAATAATGTTCCTCACTTCTCTTTATAAAATGTTCACTTAAACATACTATTGTTACATTTTTCTTTAAATCATCTAGTTCGTTCACGGCTATATTTAAGTCTTACATTTTGTTTAACACACCAGCTATGTTTTGATGCAATATCGAATAATTATTATGATTATATGCGAAAAAATGTTTTATTATTGCCATCGTCTGTTTGCGTTGTTGTTTTGAGAGTGCGGAAGTTTTTTAGCTCAGAAACACAACTTAAAGGTAAAGTTTGTGTAGTAGAGTGTTCATGGAAGTTACAAGAATGTACCAGCCGAGTGCTCGAATTCTTTATGATTTTTTGTTTTTATATTACAAAAATGTATTATAGTATTGGGTGACATCTAATTAATGTATGTTTTGTTGCAAAATATCATGTGATTTATCTGTTTCTAAAATGTACAGGTTTTGAAATTTTGAGTTAAAAGTTTTAACTGTAAATTAAATTTTTGTTTAAATAACAAATTTTTTAACAAAAATTATATAATACATTTACTACAAAGAAATTACAACTTCTAATACAATGCAAAGTTATAGACATCTCTGACATAAATTTAATTGGGTTTTGTATCATTACTTCCAGTCATTATCACAACATTATCGTCTTTTGTTAATGATTTAGCCAAGTTACCACAATCAGCCAGCACGTGTCTCGTTTTCGCATCCGGTTTTCTTGTAGATTCAATTATTGTGTCTTGAGGAAGGTACATTATACTGTTGTGTAATAAGTCTAATGCAACACCTTGCCTTTGATTGTCCGATAGTAGAATAATTTTTCTACGACTCATATCTCGTCTGTGCAATTGGTTGTATATCTGTATTCAGAGTGCCGAGTGCGAATTTGTTTTACGTTAACACGATCGACACGTTTATGACGTTCCGCGCTCTGATTGGCCCGCTCCAAGCTCTTAACCAATCAGAGAGCCAAACGCGGTAACCGTTTCGATCGCATTAACGTAAAAACAACTCTATATTTTTCGAAACTATGCATTATAGACCTTTGTCGTTCTCTGTGCCAGTTAATACTACAGTTTTCGGACTGATTAGATTTTTATATTTGCATCTTCGGTTATGGAATGTATTAATGGTGAAGACTTGGGAGTGTAGAACTCTAGTTTTCCAGCAACAACATAAGGTGTCGAGTCAGTCAATCCTTTTTTATTTAGTCGGCCTCGGTGGCGTAGTGGTTAGTGTAACCGACTGCCACGCCTAAGGTCGCGGGTTCGATTCCCGCACAAGTCAAACATTTGTGTGCATGAACATGGATGTTTGTCTTGGACTGGGTGTTTCTATGTATAATATGTATGTATTTACAAAAGAAAAAGGTATATATGTATGTTTATCCATTGTCTAGTACCCATAGTACAAGCTCTGCTTAGTTTGGGCTAGATGGTGTTGTGTGTATGTGGTAGAATATATTATTATTTTTTCTAAACAGGTAAAACTTTACTGGCAGCAAGATTTGAAAATCGAATAACCTGTAAATTGTTGTAATTTATTTTTTATCAAGGATTTTATTCGCAATCACTGCATCAAAATTCATCATAATCATAAACCTACGAGATACATATATTGCTGAAGATAGGCTACGGCCATCACTTATACTGCTTGCATCCCATGTAGTCTAAATAAAATGTACCAGTAAAGTTAGTGATATCACAAATCCCGGTACTTAAACCAAAATGCATGATTGTTAACTTATGGAGAGCATATTAGTCTGACGTGTACACAAATGTTTCACATTCAAATTGAATTATCTGCTTAAAACGAATTATTTTATGGCTTATTACTTATGTTATAACTAACTAAACCGCATATACTAAATATAAAATATACACACTTCGGCATATCATAAATATAAATAAATGTCCAAAGTAATTTATTTGCATAATGTAATGTGTCTTTAATTCAGCATCTATAAGGAATATCACAGCTACAAGCATATACTTAAATGCGAAGTAAATAACTTCTTAGAAAAAAGGCCTTAAAGTCATTCTGATTAGTCTGTCAATATCGGTGACGAATACTAAAAGTTTAACATTGCAAACATAAATTAAAAATATAATTATAGTACATATACCTTTATACATTAATCTAGTATGTATTAGAAAATTTATGCAGAATGATGTTGGTATCTGCTTTGAAGAGAGCAAATAAAAAATACAGCAAATAATATTGCTTTTTAACTAAATCTGTTATAAGTAAATGAACGGCATGGCCTGATTAATGTGCAGCATTCGATTCAATACGACCCTTAAATATGTATAACCACATTTTGCTTCAACACGAATATAATCTATATATTAATACGTGAAGCGAAAACTTTGTACCCCTTTTTATGAAAATTGCGCGGACAGATGAGTATGAAATTTGGCACTGTTAAAGTTTATATGGAGAAGGAGTGGTGAATCCTAATATTTATAGAAAATATGCATTAGAAATACATTAAATCATTGAAAAACACTACACGCACACAACCATGCATTTGACACACGCAGTCGAATCGCGTTCGTAGTATTTCGGCATTGTTCGGCTAATGTAGTACTATTCTTTGTAAATATGGTTACATATATTATATCAATATATAAATACATATATCAGCAATATCTTACAAGCAACCTTTGAATGGATTGGAATGATATATACCATTTATATTATAATATATTTACGTATTTATATGTAATAAAGAAAAAAGAAAACAAAGTAGCAAGCTTAGGAATATCGTCAATTAAAGAGTACCTATAGTTAGGTAAATAATAATTTGTTTGAAAAAGATAGGTAAATTAAACTATAACAGTTTAATTTACCTATCTTTTTCAAACCTTGACGAAATCTAAACGAAATGTGATTATAAGGGTATTCTAAATCTAGACAACAAAACCTTAATAACTATCAAACTTAAAATTTAAATCAATTATGGTTGAATTTCGATCACTAGGCGACCGCTAGTATGTTATAAAATCTTCTAGTAACCATTTTATTATAAGATTTTAAATGTGTACATATGTATCAATGTCTGTCCCATTGCTGGGCTAAGACACTCCAGTGGGAGTGCTATGGGTTTAATTCGTATACGATATAAGACTTATAGGTTGAAGTGGTGGTAGCCCAATGGATAAAGCATTGGACTTGCGATCGAGAGCTCGCGGGTTCGAATCCAACCCATTTCACTACTGACGTGAACCCACTCCTAACACAACCATTCTACCTTAGCTGGAGGGGTTAAAAAGAATACTAATAATTTGAAACAAAATTGCTAGTAATCTTTTAAAAGAAACGGAATAGGTTCCACAGATATTTTTCCAAGTGGATGATCTTCTTGTTTTATTGATGCAAGTGCCATCTTATTCGACATAGAGATTATTTTCAATGCACTTTCATCTTAAGCATACAGAATTTGTACTATCAAAATAACACTGCCACTCCTGTCTGAAAGTTACTGTAACTTCTTCTTCTACTACTTTTTTGAGGCAGAATGTAATTTAGAATATGCCATAATTACATGGTTAAGGATCATGAAAAGTCTAAGTCACCGTAAAAAACCAAAAGGGTTTTTTGAAATTGTGATGATAGAAAATGCCACTGCGCACCATCAGATTGCCAACCAACAAAATTAGAAAATACCGAACTGCTCTGATGATGGACAACCGTATGGGATCTGGGCGATCTCAATCTTGTAATATTCCGCTCTTCGAACACAAAATATGCGTCGACACATGAAATAATGAACTAGGTTATTTGTCTGTGGTCTTCTGTAGGACGGTGGTGCTCTTCAAGTTGGACTGCTCTGGTGTAAGTGAAATACAAAGTTCAAGTGAGAAGGTCGCTGTACCTTATCTCTTTAAAACCTTAACGAATATTTTCTAACTTGTCAACACGTAGAACTGTAGTAATAGGTCATCAAATTAAATCTATCTTTCAATGCTGATAGTTTCACGGATCACACAAATGTAATCATGGCTTAACCTACACAGAAAATTGACATAACGTTTAACATTGTGTATAATTTTCTGTGTAGGTTGAAAAGTATATCTCACTACCTTTTGATTTATACATTTGTACATACTATTATTACTACTGTTTATGAAAAACGATAAAGTCCTAATAATTAATTAGAAATAATGATAACAGTTAAGATTTAGACCGACATCAGTTTGTTTTTTTTTCGATATTGTCCGTAGTATGTTTTATTTTAAATACCAATCAAATTATATACTTATGTCCAACAAATAAAAGCAAACTACAATAAAATAAAACAAATTCAATCGCTTTCAAGTTATTTTTCCACTTCGATTTCATCGCAGTTTTTTGAGCGCAACAGTTTTAAATACATAAGTACGTGTCATGTTGGTACTGTTCGATATGGTGTTCACGTCTCATTTTGATGACCTGCTATACTAACTTATCGGCGCGTCGATCTAATGCCAATGAACGTGTGAAAATTAATGTCAAATATCAAGGGTGTTTGACATTAAATGAATAATTTTATGGCCTTCAATGGGATTACTTGGACAAGTAAAAGTACCTACTTAACAACACCTGAATATGTCAAAGATATCAGCAGAGGTAAAACACGTCTAAATTTCGCTATTTTTTTTGTTCCACTTAGGTATACAGTGTGTAACAGAAATATGTGGTCATATGTTAGCGTCACATTACATAGAAAGAAAGAAAGAAATATTTTATTTTAATGACGCATTGCAACACACAATCAAACCTATTATAATACATTAATCAATTACACACATTATTATATATAATTTAGAATACACATTTATACATGAAGTCCTTGCTGTTCAATGTGCGTCGCAGTGTTCATTAAAAAGAGATGTTGCTTAGTATAATGTCGCACCGCTTGCGATACAGCGCTGATTTTCAGCAACGCTTGAATAGTGATTATGAGCGTCTAATACAGTCCAAATGAATACCATTAAACTCCAAAAAAAAGAACAGAATTTTTTATTATTACAGGTAAAAAGAAACAAATTACAAGTAAATTAAATAAATATACATGTAAATTTTTTATAACAACAGTTAAGAATTATAAATGAAATATTTTTATTATTGTAGATAAAATTATAGATGAAACAAATATGAGTAAGAAGTCAATAAGGAGTTAAATTCTTGGCGATTTTAAATTATAAGTCTATTTGTCGATTTAATTAATATTTTTTTATAATTTATCTTAAATATTATGTTTGTAATAATTTGCTGTTAGTGTTGTATAGCTTTTGTACAATGGAAAACCGCGACAAATAATTCTGATTATCTTATTTTGTCTTAAACATTGGTTTCTTTTTTATCGACTAATCAATATCAGCACATTCTAATCGATTCTTAAACAATACTAACAGGTGACTCAGTGATCTTCGTGTACCAATGACCAGGCGCAATCTTAATAGTGATATAATGCGTTTGTTTTAATGCTTAACTAATAAAAGTTAAAATAATTTGTTTTGAACCGGGTATATGAATCATTTTTCAGATATATGTACAATACGGTTCTGAAGTATAACCACAGCTTTCTATTACCCGCTGTATAACTATCGTTGTAAGCGGAAAACTATAACGATCCTATCGTATCGTATAACGATCGTATCGTATCGTATGGGCGGACCATGCTACATACTGTTTTTTAAAAGTTATTTCCAATACAGCTTACTTGGCTATGGAGCTCGAGACATTACATTTGTGGCCACGCTTATTCCACTGGACTAAAGAGGCATCCAAAATGTATGTTTAGGAAGTAATATAGTGGTACTTCGAAAAATAAAGCAAATTCCAAAAAAATGTGTGACGTCTCCAAATAATTGGCGGCAATTGTCAATTATTTACTAACTGTACGAATGAGATGACTTTCCTGAGTAGGTACCACCTTCTGACAGAAAGAGGCATACGACGTGTATAAATGCGAATGTCTCATAATCATTCATGAGATAACTTACTCTACAAATCTTCCTCTGTTGTGTGACTAATGTCAGACCTAATGCTAGAGTTCTCAAGCTTTTCGAAACCTTCTGATTTCGTGTTTCGTTAGCATTGGAATATTAGTTTCTGCCCGCGTCTTTAGTCACGTGAATCTCATGAGAGCGCACATTGGGATAAAAATTCTATATACACATATGTTATCGTTATAATTTAGAACACGATCTGTGCATGTGCCAAGTTTCATTTAAATCTATTTAACAGTTTACACGTGATTGAAAACTTTTCCTTTTACATTTATAATAGTAGCAGAATATCATTTAGAATTAAATCATTATATCCACAATTACCCGATCTTAAATACAGTATGCATGTGAGCCTTCCTACGTATTTCATACATATTATATTGATTCATCTTATCATACACACACAAAAAACACAAATGTTAAATTCTCAGTTGTGCACTAGCATCTATAGATACACCGAGTAGATTCATGCTGATTATCTCTTCCAAGTGATTTTAGAGATTTACCATATTCTTGGGGTTGAGGACTATTTTCTCGACCCGGTATAGCAGTACCCCATAAATGTATGGAAGAATATATTTATGGCGGGATTAATATACCTACACAAAAATAAATATCACAGCATCCTTAAGTTTCACATAGACCACACACCTCGATGGCGTAGTGGTTAGTGTAAGCGACTGCTACGCCTAAGGTGGAGGGTTCGATTCCCGCACAAGTCAAATATTTGTGTGCATGAACATGGATGTTTTGTCTTGGTCTGGGTATTTCTATGTATAATATGTATGTATTTACAAAAAAAAAGTATATATGTATGTTTATCCATTGTCTAGTACCCATAGTACAAGCTCTGCTTAGTTTGGGCTAGATGGTGTTGTGTGTATGTGGTAGAATATTATTATTATATTATTATTCATATTGCATAAGATTTGCATTTTTCTATGTGAAAATTGTTTTGTAGCCAGGTAGAGCACAACGAGATCCTTGCTTAAACATGAAATTTCATTCAAACGGAATCTGGAAATACTCCATCTTACAGAAGAACGCAGTTTGCGTTTCTGAGGTGAGTAGGTGAACTTTCGTGGGAGATTAATATTCCTGACTCATACATCGGCAGCACAACAAGTCCTTATCGAAAGGTTTGGCAAAGAGAGGGTGAGAGCCACAAAGAGTGGTCGCTAGTGGTTGGATTCTAAGCGTGTATTGGCATCACGTGATGACATCTTATGATATCACATACCTAGTAGTCTAGTAAAAATCTCACACAGTATGACATATGGGACACTTTAACTACAAAGGAGACGGATACGCTTTCATACATTCTTGGGCCTGGATGTAAAAGGATGAAAGTGGAATAAATTTAGAGCTTATATATTAGCAAACCATCTCTGAAAATTCTGCGGATTTTGGCAATCTGAGAGCAGAGCTATAAGAGATTTAGTAAAAGTGAGGTTATGCAACAAGTTGACAACAATCTATACTAAACAGCTGATTTTTGAGCTGCGATTGCTACTTTGTTTTACTAGACAGTTATTTACTATATAAATTGTAGTATTTATTGTATTGTATTGAGTGGGAGGATATTAGGAAACTCACAAATAGATTAAAATATAGGGAAGACAAGGATGTGATGTTTAAAAATAAAAATCACTTTTTTAATAATAATTATCTTTTATTTATCTTCAATTATAATCAGAATATCATCTAAGAAGTACGCAGGTGGTAGATGGCTGACCCATGATGCAAGAGAACGACCACAGCGGAGACATACACTACGATGGCCAAGTTGTTGTGGTTCATCAACAGATGGTTGTTGAGCCAAATCCCAACAAGCTTGGCAAATATAGTCACTGCTGTTTACCTGAAAGAAGAGAAAAGTTAAATTTAAAAAATCATGATTACTGTAAAATATACAGTCAGTTTAGGTTTTTAGTTGTTTTTACATGTAAATAATCTTCATATGACTATTATAATATGTTTAAGTATCTATACTTTATTTGTAAGTATAATGCAGGGGCCACACTTAGGTTTAATGCTGATAATTATTAACGTGTTTAGGAACACCTATTAACAAGCAGAGTCAACTATTGTAGCAACAAGCATGATTTTTTACAGTAGGTAGGTTTCTTTTATAATGAAGCCGCCACTAAGAAAGGATTTATGGAAAATCAACCTCTTAAAATCGATGTTTAGTAGGTATCCAATAACGCGTTAAAAAACGACGTTAAGCATTAGTGTTGCTCCTGCATAATGGTTATGGAAAACATAGGAAGGAACCTATAGTGAGAGACGCTGGGTAGCCAACAAACAAAAGGTTGTACTTACAGGTTCTGGTGCACGCCATTGACGAATCACTGACAGTGTCGTTTCATCATCTAAAGCTCGTCGCCCCAGTGTATTACAGCGACTAGTCGCTATACCACAATTCACACAGCGATCCATGGTGTCAATATCCAATCGATAAGCAGGACGTAAAGTACAAAATAACGAGCCAAATTCAGACGAATAAACGAGTTTATCCGTGTCCGTTAAGATAGCAAGGGTCGTACAAGTTAAGCAAGATCAGAAGTCCGTAGAAAGAAAGCACTGGTTGGGGAATATATATAAAAAAACTGGAAACACACTCAAAACGCACACGCAATAAACGATACGAGACGAGTGATCATAGATTGAGAGTCAGGTAGCTGTCACTGTTAGCACAGATTAAAAATACAGTTGACAAACACAGGTAATAAATCGATCTGTAAACGAGAATCAATTTACAGATTTATTTTCATCAAGTTAGTATTTCGATATTTTTAACTGTTGACATTATGTTAATTATTGTTAAATACATTTACTTTGATTGAATCAATCATCTAGTGCAAGTGATTTTATGTTTTTTTATTAAATACATTCACATTAATCGATTATAGTAATCGATATCCTATTTTATTAGTGACATAAACTTATTTTTAAGATTTCTCGTCTTCCAGATTGTGAATTAAGCAATTTTTTTATATTTTACAATAGAAAAATACAACGCTTTTTTTAAACCATATCTTAACTTAAAGCAGTCAGGCCCAGAAATCCCCGTCTCTTTTAATAGCCACAAAGGCAACAATATAAATTGATATGAATAAGTTTCTAAAATAATTGCTAATAACTTTAAAATCAAGGTATCAAGCTACTTTTGAGATAACGGTAACATGGTAATTACTGTCAACTAATATAGTTACGAGCGCTTACATCATAACTCGTTAGTATTGTCTTAAACTAATAGAATGAAGCTAGTATAATCGAAAATTCCAATAGCTTTTTATAATTTAGAATTGTGCATTTTCATATACAATTTTACATTGATATAATATTGTCTTATGTTTACGCCAATGTTATACATTAAAATTAAACACTTTATACGGATTTTGTCGCGTTGTTTATTTTACTATAAAACACTGATATTACATAATTTTGAAAACTACTCTAACACTACTATTATTGTACTTTACTACTATTTAAGCTATATATATTTTTTATTAAAACTATTTATATTTACCATCCGTCAAGTGCCAATTACCTTTACAAGATGAAGGAGTCTATAAAATAGATTGTGACTGTGAACTCTCATACATTGCTCAAACCACGAGAAGCATAGGCACCCGTATAAAAGAACATATAGCTGATGTTAAACACTAACGCTGATTGAAGTCTGCTGTGTGTGAACACGTGCAACAGGGGACCAACCACTACCTACGATTTGACAAACCTAATATACTCGCACGCAAAAGAACACCGATTCCTACCAAGGATGCTTCGCGAGGCTATTGAAATTAAAAAACATCCTATTTCAATACAGAGGATTGTTGGAATGTACCACCAGCTTGGGATCCAGTCATTCAAATAGTCAAACCCAAGAAGAAACAAAACACAGCTAGTCTTCGTGATACTTTGAGCTCATTCTGAGTAAAAAGAAACACCAAAGATTAAATTATGTTCGGGTACCTACTTTGAAATAACTAGGTACACTTCAGAGCGTTGGGACAACTGCCATCTTAGTCTCCCCGTGAACATGGCTGCTGTAAAGCAACCGAAACGTCGGGACAAAGTTGAAACTTAAATATAAATAGTTTTAATTAAAAAAAAGATATAGCTCAAATAATAGTTAAGTTCAATAATAGTAGTGTTAGAGTAGTTTTCAAAATTATGTAATATCAGTGTTTTAAAGTAAAATAAACAACGCGACAAAATCCGTATAAAGTGTTTAATTTCAATTTTACATTGACTTATGTGTTGTCCGACCTCGCACAAATTTAGCACATATTCATAAATTATGGGGCATGCAGGTTGCTTATTTAACACAACTATATATTCGGGCCACTTGATGGTAAGTGGTCATGGCAACCTTTGGACACTTGTTACGTTAGGAGCAGTCCCTCAGTCATGTGATGCCGACTCCTGTGCTACCAGTACATGGTACCTACATGGCACATATTGGGCCTTTTTTTCGTTCATCGTGTTTGGGAGCTGGTTTCTAGACACAATGAAACATATTATCATGAGAGGTAAAAAAAAAATTCTGAAGGATTGGCTTGTTAATGGGTAATTGACATTGCTATAACTTTTAGACAGGCGCTTAATGACTGTGTGAATAACTGCTTTGTATAAACAGGTCAATCTTTAACCGCCTGATGTATTTTCTAGGAAATGGTATCTCTCATAACTCAGCGATGTATTTGCAATTTGTTAGTACAGTAAAGAATTAGAAGTTTCCAATGACTGCACGAATGATGTAGTGGTTTAAGTCGTCGCCTCACCACTTATACTGCGCGGAATGTTGTGGGTTCGTTCCCCATGACGACAAAATGTGTGTGACCCACAAATATTTGTCTGAGTCTTGGTGTTCCTTGTGTCCGTCGTTTAAATGTTTGTAAAGTCCCTCGCGACACAGGAATTAATGACAGTGCGGGAGTTGTATTTAAAAAAAAAAGTAAGTACGAAATTGTTGTTTAATGATCCTGCAATCTCAAATGTAGCTGTAATTTAAAGCTATATGCGTTTATTGTTTCCAAATTAATGTCCATACTACAAGACAGGCAAGTAAGACACTGTTCCTTAAAGATACTTATAATATTTTTGACGCAGAGTGTAAATTCGTCTAACAATCGATTCGATACTATACCGATAATTTCAATACAACTTTTAAAATGTTCCCTCTCCTCTTTATACAGTGTATCACAATAGGTCATTGTACGTTTAGTACAGTGAGCTGCGAAAATTTGCAATGATTAGTGAGGGTGAATCTATTTTTACACTATAGGGGTGACGGGTCACGACCCAGCCAAATATTTGGCTATCAATGACTGTCCTTCTATTATATTATTATTATAATCGATTCTGCAGATAGTCGATATAATTATGTTGACGCGTACTTTATTGTACTATTCATAAATTGTGATTTTTTTAGTTTTATTGTCAGAAATAAGTGACGCCTCGCCACGGCCACTGCGCCGAGTGTTGTGGGTTCGAATCCCACACGGAACAAAAATTTGTGTGATCCACAAAGGGTTGTTTCGAGTCTGGATGTTCTTTGTGTCCGTTGTTTGAATGTTTTAAAGTTTCCCGCTATACTGGTATAATTGCAAGCACATTAGGAGATGTCTTACTAAAAGAAAAATAATGAATACTTTTTTTGTTACGTGATCTAAAATATATTGTGTAATATTACAGACAGTTATAAATAGGTATCCACAGCAACCAGAACTATCTGTGAATCAAACAAAATATGTATATGGGAATCGATCCTAATACTTAATGATCATTAGCAGTTATGAGAGTTTATTTAAAACACTATATCATAATATATGTGCACTGAAGCTGGTAAAAATGACTTATGTATGTATGTATATCCGTGTAGAGTTAAGGAGATATATTACATATACATTTCAAAAACTATGATTTTTGATCCCACGACATGACGTAAACGTGTCTAGATCCATGTTACTAATGAGAATTTCTTGATAAAAACCTAATAATACTTTGCCCTATCCGAGAGTCGAACCCGAGACCTCATGCAAAGCACTCATATTCACAACCGAAGTAAAAAAAGTAGTGTGAAATTTAACAAACATATTTATACTATAAAAGACAAAGATCACCCAAACTTGGAGAATCTATATAACACATTTTTGTTTTCTATAGCGAGTTCGAATTGCATCGATAATGGTCAAGTGACCGCAGAAATCACTTTGCCATCCGTGCATTGTTCTCATAAAGCAATTTATGGCCACTTTGTCCAAAACATAATTTAGGTACTAAATAACTTAACTTTACGTGCGTTCAAACGTATGTATGTAAATGTTCTATCGTCAATCAAAGCATAACTTTTAATCAACGTTCGTCATAGTAAAATCGATACTATCGCAACAGTTTATCGAACAACTATCGAATGTAAAATAGATCAGCGTCGGTTGATGGATCGGTGGGAGGCCAGAGCTAATGTTTATTAACTGTATAAATTATACAAAATCCAAATTTGCGCTCAATCACTTATACCCAATATAAATTCCGGCGATGTTCCTTGAAACGCTGTGTCAACCTATCCATCAGTGTAAAAATTCCCTGCTGATCCCCTTAATTTAATCAAAAGATCGCTTTAGCTGGTCATGGACAAGAAAAAACGGAATGACGTAACGTAACGACGACACGGTGATATAAAATTTTCATCGAACGGAAGCCGACGGAGGGGTGAGGCAGTTAGAGAGGGGGAGGGGAGGCAGGGAGGACCTCCTGGTGTAATATCCAAGTCGATCCGGGTAACCAATAAATTACAATTTGACATAAACAAAACCCCCACTCTAGTGCACGTAGCTGCGAATTATTTATTTGATAATCTACACAAATACACAAACGACTCACTGCTGACCTCACTTCAAACTCACTTCTTCTAATAACAATAACCACAAAATATAAGCATAAATTAAGAGTAAGATACATGCAGCGCTTTTAGAAGAGCAAATAAATAAACAAAATTAATTTACAAAATTATATGGAGTGCACACAAATTAATTAAGATTTATATTTAAATGTTGTTCTTAAACAATACTTTTTACAATATAACATTAGAATAACAATCAACAATATCAAGTAATGTAACAACCAGGAGATACATATATACAAATGTTCAAAAACATAACTTTACTACATAATATGACGAAGTACTTCAATAAATGTTCTTGCAACATAAAATAATTGACATACCGAGATGGCGATCGTCGGAGAGCACATCTGACCTCCGCGGGCCGCACCGCACCCCGGATGTAATAAAATTTGCATACTTTTAATCAAGGCCCGTGTTGTGGAGAAGTTTCCCAATAAGGGAACGCCGTGATCGATTTGATGCCCGGTCTAGGCATCGTTTTTGCATTTACAATTATGTTTATTACGCAACCCAAGCGTATAGTATTAGACGAGATGAACTATAATATTACTTTATAATGATTTATGTTGTTGCTACATGCTTTTCAATCTTGATATGTTTCTTGGCGCAAGAAAACAAAAATTGATGTAATGATGATGGACGTGATATATATATCTTATATAAATAGATAGGTAGTACTGATGTATTTTGTGACAAGAGTGATGCTTTTTAGATCTTGCTCTATCGACGTGATGAAAAACGATAAATGGCAGCTTCCATCTGATCAACACTATCATCACCTTAAATAATTTGGTGAGATATTATATTATTCTTCGTTCCTATTGTACACTTACGCCTGTATATTCTCAAGGAGACAGCCACAGGTGTATTACACGCACAATTTGCCAGCTATAGTTTTAGGTTTACGATCTAGAAGAAAATCCGATTGCCAACTACTGGGCACATTCAAGAATTCTTACGGCTTCTGAGAAATTCATAACAGAATAATCCAATAGCACTTTGCCCGACCTTGAAATGGATCTGGTCATTGACCTAGTATATTCAAACTGCACCAGATTACTTTAAATTGCCTCCCTATATACCTATAGGCATACAAAATGAGTTGCGAAGCGAGTTACTTTCAGTCGGAGTTGTGTAAATAAATAATGTTATAGTAATACCGACAGCAACTCGCCTTGAATGTTGTAAGAGGATTCCCGTGGCGCAGTTTGCAATAAATTAGCTGGCTTCTAATATAAAACGACAAAACCCCGACAGAGCGTCACGGCCCCGCTCCGCCTCCGCCTCCGCCCGCCGCCTGTCCATCTCCGCTCCGCATTAATCGTGTTTAGTTAGCGGATATTGGCAGCGGAAATTCAAATGCAATCAAATGAAAATAGAATTCGTAAAAAAGCAAAGAAAACAAACCGACAGGCGTCAGTCTAGCGGGAGCGCGCCCGCCCTCGGCCGCGCTCCCCACCGCCGCACGCTGACCGTACTTACACGATTTTAAATTGTACATATCTGAAATTCCGATCTGTCGCGCACCCACCCTGCGCTATGAAATGAAACAAAATAAAAGTGGAACGACACGGCACGCTCGGAAAAAATCAAAATCGAAATTAAAAATAAAAGGTTTTTCCGACGCGGCGAGGGAGGCGGATGCAATGTTTGCGGCCGTCACTCGGTGCAGTCCGCAATAAAAACACGCGCTCGACTTCTACATATAAATATGTGCGGCAGGATTGATTGGAATTGAATATGTGTGGGTGGGGGTGGCGCGGTGCAGGAATCGAAGGTGAGCGCCGCTAAGACTGTAATCGGTTTTGCCCGGGGCCGTCGAGCGGCGCGCACTCCGCCGCCGCCGCACCGCTCACAATTAAACTTTGTTTGTACATGTGTCGCTTGAGATTAGCCGCAATGCTCTTTTTAAGTGGACCGGCTGCAGTCCCACATGCAATTTAAGAGTCTAGAACACTATTTGGGCAATTAGATTAGTCCCAGATTGCAGTTTCACAGTTAAGGTCGTATGATATTCATTGCGTAAGAAATATTAGCTATTAATAACGGGAGCTCCGACACCGCAACAGAGTACATGTAGCAATCGCAGCAAATGTTCGAAAGATGTAAATGCGGATTTGCTGGTAGGGCGGCAGCGGCAGCGGCACCGGGGCGACGGCGGCGCGGCACAGCGCCACGCCGACACATAAATCATCGGGAGGGGTGCTGATTGTCTTCAATTATGGTATTAACTTTCATGCCTAATTTTATATTGCTAGTTATTACCTACCGCCCCCAGTTGCGGTCAAGTATTGCTGAATTTATTAAAATGTCTGTCATTGAATTTACCGGGAAACTAGAGACATACTTTAATGAATGAATCATTTCTCTTTACTGTTTCAGAACTCATTGTTATATTTTTATACTCGTCGATTAAAGTAGATACATAAATCTACAGATTTTATGTAAAATCATATTTTAGACAGATTTCGTAATTTTCATTAAAACTATAACAAATAAATATCCTCATCCCAACGATGCAGAAGCATTGCGTAGTAAATCAATTATACCAGTGCCTAATCACAACTGTTTACATGAGCTTCCTAGATGAGACAAGACATACAACATGAGATCTTTTATGTTGCCTATTTGATTTGCTAGAACAATAAATACTATATAATTATAAATCAACAAAAATCTAAGATTTAAATTAAGAATGCATCATTCTATTCGTATCTCTTCTTCCTAGTACACCGTCCTCATACTATTCACTAAATATTCTAATGTTAAACTTATCAGGCGTTGTCCGTCTTAGCTGAAAGGTACTATATCTAAACACTTATCTATGACGATCAACACTGGAAATTGCCATTACAGATTATGGCGGCCAAACCGGCAAGTCAGTTTCACGAGAGGACGAAATGGATCCACAAAAAATATCTAATTAAAAAACCAATAATACCTTGAAAATCCTAAGAGGCTCATGATTGTAACAACATGCGCTTGCGCTGATACTGACAAATTATTGCTCAGCTTATAGCTGTGTGCTTTCCAGCTCTAGGTATGTCGAATATGACCCATATTTGGGATCAATCGATCTATTAATATTCGAGATCCTAAGTGACATCTACACACTGAATCAACAGACGGCAAAAGGACCCTAACACGGAGCAATTATTTGTGAATCACACAAATTGTAGGACAATGTCAAACCACGAGTTGTTTATTCAAACCAATGTGCCAGACATATAGTTTATATTTTTATTTGTATATAATATTATATTATTTGTAGGTAAATAACTACCTTTTATAATTATTGATTAACCGCAAACGTCTCAAACGAGACAACATGCTTCTAAGCATAATGTCTGGTATATTTCAATTCTTATAACTCTCTTAACTTGTATATAAATAAAAATGAAGTGTATACTAGACATTTATTATTATACCTATGTTGTAACACTCAATAACGTTGATCACTTGATACGCAATCATTTTTATGCCCCTCGAAGTTTTCAAGTAAGTAGGCGACAGCGCAAGGAGGCTCAATCGATCAATCACTCCCAGCATAACAGTTACAACCGTGAAATCTTCAGGGGCAAGACAAAGATAATTCCCGTTTAACTTCCGTTTCCAACTTATCGAATAATTTAACTGAACATTTATTTTTGCGCGCTCATCAATCAAGCCAGCTCGCGCTTCGCCGATAAGCCGCGCCTCGACGCCGAGAAATGACTAGGCATTACATAAATCCCCTCGGATGATGAAAAGTGAAGTCTAACAGATAAGAACCTACAAAAAGTTACGATGAGAAATGAATCGCGATTTATATCCGCCGCTGGCAATTCCCACAGACGCGTCCTCCGCGGCCTGCGCCTCCTACGCGTCCTACGCGACGAGCGAAGAGCGCGCCAAACATCCTCTTCAAACGTTTCACTTTTCCCCCTAAGTGATGTCGACGGTAATGATCGCTGCAATCCTCTCATTAATTTATATGCTTTATTTTAATTTATTAGCGATGCATGAGCTTCTATTTGATTACAGGTTTTCCACTTAATTCGTCGCTGTTTAAAAGAAACCTTTTAAAGAGAAATAGGTAATTCATATTATTGTAAACCTTAAATATTAATAAAATTTACATAGAAAAAGTTAAATAACATTAGCTAATAATAAAAATGTTTTGTAGCAATTTATCTTAACTTTTAAAGAAGTTTGAACGCTATTTACAAACAATCATTAATTAGAAATTACTTTAATTAAAGATTATTGATTTAATTGATTACTTACATTAAGCATAGAAATACTTACATCGTTTCGACTGAATTTTAGTAGGTATTCACTAAATAACAAATAGAATACTTATACATATGATTTCAATGAAGCTTGTTTAATTTTTACTATCAGAAAATAGCTAAACCTATTCTCTAGCCGCCATAAAGTTCTTCGCAGTTCTGCTTTCTTCGTTTTATTATTTCAGTATCATAATATTTATTACATCAATATTACTTAATAAATATCATACAGTTCACTACATATTACTGTTACAGTTGACGCTGTCTAAATTTGTTTTATAGCACACATTAAAAAAATATAAGCAAGCCGAAAGCTGCGCAAAAAGCCAAAGTTTAATCGAAACTTTTCTCCGGGCGGCCATTATTAAGATAAACAGTACAATACATAAGCCTATCTCGACATTTATTTTATCACGGGTTCACATCACGCGCCGCTATTCCCTGTTATGATACGGCCCGTACCTGAGTGGAGCTGAAAGAAAAGCTATAAACCTGTTCGGAGCGTTTCTTCCGGCGCGCCGGAGCGTCGCGTACGCGCGCCGACTGGCAAGCAGTCGCGCCGCGCCCCGCGCGCGCCTCTACCACCCCCTCGCACGCCCGCGATCACCCCCTACATCTGCCGACCATATTTTCCACTTTATGTGTGACAGTTGAGGTAATATCGAGACTCTCGCCGCTCTCTGATTGGACGAAAAATACACATTAAAGGAACCTGCCGGTTGCGAGCGAGCGATTCGAAGCTGTATTCCCGTGGAAAATGTCGGAAAATATTGTATTATGGGGGTGGAAAATTGCCACCCTCCCGCCCGTTCGCTCGACTCCGACAAAAACTGTCGAGTATTTGTTTTTGATGAAAACGATTTATTATTCTACGTGGGTTGGAGGCAATAAAGATAAGCCAGCGAGGTGCCGGAGCCTTATTACGGCTAACCCTCGCCTTTGTTTCCTTATAAAGAATAATAAATGAGGCCGCACGCTTATTTACCAACTTCCTTAATTATTTATTTATGCGCAAACATTGTTGATATTTGTTAAATGCATAAATTTAGTGCTTGAAAATTTGGAAATGGGCATCCCAAATTAGAAATATTTCGGAGTTCAAAATTATCAGTTCGGGTAAATACCATCAATTGTATAATTTTATATAAAAGAATATAAATCATGCAGTAGTAAATCCGGGCGACGCGCCAGCAGATAGCAATCGCCATAACGCTAAATCCGCAATTTGCATTAACACCCCAATGCACAGGGACATACACCCTCACCATGATAAGGACTTAGAACTATTTTTGTGACACCAGATTCTTATGGCGATAACGATCACTCTTATCCAATATGAACTGTTAACTCTTAGAACCTTATAGTCTTAATATAATCCAACTTTTAAACTATTCATCATCAACATATCAACTAACAGAGTAAGCTTTAACACCAATAACAAATTAAATTTATCTTTTAAATTTAAACCGTAATTGGAAACAGAAATAGAAATAAAATCATATCCGTCACCTGCACAATATGTAATTTACTGTCTAAATTAACACGCATATAGAATTTATACAGTGATAATATAACGCGCAGCGTGATCGTCGCAGGGTCCCCCGCTGTGCGCACGCGCCGCTAAACAAACCATTTAGACAGATTTATTAATTTCATCGTAAACGCGGACATGTGGCCGCGATGTCAGACATTTTACTTGTTTGTATCATCTGTCGTGTTTATTAACCACGCTTTTTACGATCATAAAAACAGCATTTAACGTTTGGATTTATGTGCGTAAAAATATTTGCAACGGGGTAATAATAGAACTATACATTTTGTTAATAAACAGTTGAAAGTATTCTTAAGTTTTCGCTAATGGTACACATTGAAAGTAGTTCTAGAACATGACTTTTGAAAACTACCTACCTATGCAATACATCTGGATAAGTGTGAATAAAAGTTGTAAGCAAAATATATCGCGATAAAATCCTAAAATATTTTACATTTTTATGTAGCAATAGGAAAAGGTATCCTAAGATTATTTGGACGTGAAAATAGTACATAAAGAAGTTCATAACGCAAGTGCTGATCAAAGAGTTGAAAAGAAAAGACGTCGGTGAAAAGTCTCTGAACAAATCAAAGTCTATATCAAGTTGAGTAAAAAAAAGTTGCTGTAAAGAGTTTGTCTAATAAGAGTAATATGCCACAGTAAGTGAAGCAAAAAACGTGTGGCAGGTACGTAGCTAGTGGAGAGACTAGTTCGTGAGGATATTTGAATGCGTGGTAGGCTGGACTACGATTGTTGTTTGTTCCATATGGTCCAGTAAGCAAGATTCTATGTTCCAAATCAATAAAATATGCAGACATTAAATCTAGTAACTATAATGAAGATCAATTCAATTTATAGCAATAAAAATGATTTAATCGTATTCAAAAACAATAAAAGAAATGCTCGTTCATTTAAAAAAACAATAAGTACATTTTCTATGATGACTAATTTGTCTATACAAATTGGTTGTACAGCACAATGTCCCTGTCTGGGCGACGTTTAAAAATTTAAATATCGACAGACGACCCCTCCTAAATTAAATGAGCGCACATCTGAAAAATGTTCTGCGCTGTCCCGGCACAAAACGCACTGTTTCCGTACTTTTTCATTCGTGTTACGACATTTCGCTTTTGTGTTGATATCTCTGAGGATGTTTCACGCAGAAGAACGACATTAAATTAATATTAATTTGTATAAAAATGTTTCTGTATACATTTTAATGCATACATATGTTGGCTCTGCAGATGAGTGCTACGTTATAGCACTTATCTGTGTATCCCGAAAATAATCGTCATAGAGGTATCCACCCTCACATTGTGCCCAGTTTAACTCCAACGTAAAGATAGAGAACCGAGTCTACAGCCATCTACGGGTAAAGACGTACATTTAATTCTGCTATTGAGAATTAATATACAAGAAATGCCATCCATCCCATGTTTGATTACAAGCCCTAGTGACTATACTATTTGACCAAAGAAGCAGTCCTGACATACATATATACAAAAATATTACGACGTCAGGCAAAAGAGAAATTCGAGTCGCAATATCGAATATTACATATTTGAGATCATAACAATATGCTTATTACACATTCGGTTACGTTTTACATGACAAACTTTCCAACTTTTGCAAAATTCTATAATGCTTAAAGTCACAGTATAACCATGCTTCGATGAATTATATGCTACAAGAGTATTTTAGACATCCTCCAAAACCATCTCATTAGAAATGCGATCCACATTGTAATGAACCGCATACGTATTAGTGACCACTGGAAAATGAAAACCACAATTTATATTTAGCTTAGTAAAGGTATATGTTTATATTTATAGCTTAGCCCCAAAATAGACAATACCGTAACATCTGTAAAGTATATTTTGCTCTTGTTATATTTTTTTTTCTCTTGTTATACAACACACAGATATATCACAATATATCTAAATCTCATAAAATCGTTGCATAACATTTTTAAATCTTTACATTATTCTGACCACAAATAATCAAACTACTAATAATGACTTACTAAATGCGAAACTATAATTATTTTGTCTATATAAAATAACTAAACTTATCCGTATTAATTATCCAATAAACAATATTATAAAGAGTTCTTATCAATAAGCATTAGAGCATAAAGCTGTCCATAGCACCCCTAAACGACGCGTAGCGGCTGCGGTGTAAGTTAACTCGTACTATTTAACCATCCGTTCATACAGCCGTGATGAAACAACACCCTCGCCGCCCTGCACACAGAAAGAGATGCAATTATCATAAAAATAAAGAAGGAAAGAGATAGTCTCATACTCATCGAGGCATAACTCATAAATAAAATACAATATGGTGAGCAAAACATTGAATTATGCTGGTATTATGTCACATTTGGCCTTTGTGAATTAGTCACTGCATAACGCTAGGGGAGTAGTTTGGCTACTTGTCACTGATTTAAACCGACCGTGCAATGTATGGATTTATTACTTTTGTATCTCGTAAAAATAGGAGTCGTCATGGTTAGTGGCAAATAATGTCTATAATAGAGTCATATGAGGTAATTTTAAACATGTTAGTATGTTTTATTTCTGGTTCTTATTTTATGTTATTTGTTAATAGCAAAGTCCTAACAACATGATAATTAAATTTTACTTTTATACTGATATTAAACTCAAATGAGACTTAAATCCGAAGTATCTATTTTAATATAATGTTAGACAACGGGTCTTACTCGCGATAAAGTATTTTAAATGTAATAAATACCTATTGATTTTTTGTATCTATTTTATTATCTAAGTTGTATAAAGAAAATTGTAATGAAAACAAAACGGCCCCTTGACTTCAGCGTTTAAATAAGTTTATAGGTATATTGGAAACACTTCAATTTATAAACAAAATGCTCGGCTCTGCTAAGCTATAAAGGGGAAAACGGCGCGCCCGATTCAGCGAAATCATAGAAAAGCACATAAATTGGTGCGCATTAACATTTCCTTTATCCTACGTGTCGTGTATGACGGGGGCGCCACCGAACGCTGCGCCGCGCGGGGCCGCCCAAGACAATAAATTTACATATTTCACCCCTCAAACAGACCTTTTTTGCCATTCCGCAGAATTACGCACATATGGGAATATTCTGTTGAATACATCAGCAGTAAGGAGAGATACTCTCAGAATAAAATTATCTTCCACGACGCCACATTTGGAGATAAAGAGCCGCTACACTTTGACGCCTTTCATACAGACGACTCAGTTTTTTTGGGTTACTCGAATATTGTCTTACCTGACGTTGTGTTTTCTGATTTAGGACACGAGACAACTATTTTTCATGAACTTTTCCCTCTACAACACACATGAAATGGTTTGAATATACATGTCGAGCTTACGAGTTTGGTATCTTCATGTAATCCAGTTTTATTGTACTTACCATAGCTTCTAGCTTATCCACAGTAATTAATTCTATACCAATATACATTCACAGTCAATATATGTCGCAATAGATGTATCATGTAAGCGGACACTTAGATGACGTATGTACCGGCTAATAAAGCGGTTAGTTGGTACTTTCGATCGCCGTCCCACAAACCACCATATTATTGTTTTAGTCCCATCATTAGCACTTAGCAGACAGAATCAAGTTTAGCTAAATTGTGCATGCATATAATTATAGCCTTACGCCTATATAACTGATGGCGTAAACAAAGGTATGTTACACTTAAATTCGTCAGCTATGATTATATCCTATGTAATAGAGGATAAGCTTATGTAGAAGGCATCTATTGGGCACAGTTTGAGACTCAGACGTTTTAGATAGAAAACCCAAAAACATTAAGCCCGAAATCGAACGATGACGCCTCATAAACACCAGATTCAACATTAATAATTTATTATTATTATTATATATTCTATTGATACCTATATAATATGTATGTAACCATTTTTAAAAACTCATGATAATAATTTATAACACCAATGTGAAAAGCGTATGATTGAGATATTTTCAAACAAAAATGAGCAATGTTACATCGTAATATGTAGTGAGAGATAAACGAAGTAACACACAATAAAATCAGACAAAAAATATTTCTGGAACTGTGTAAGTACATATAGGAGTTTAGAACTATCTTTTCCACAATCTACCCAACTGGACATTGCCATAGTAAGTATTAATAAAGCTAATAAATACCAATAAAACATACTTAGCCTTAAACAAATGTCATATACCTATTACTGCAATATTTTCAACTAGAGCTTGACTAGCTTAAAAAAACATTTGAAGGTATCGCTCATTCTAAACATAATTCTTTGAATAGCCATTTCCAAAATTATGACGCATATCGTCTACAAAATGGTTTTACTGCCAGCCAGTATATTAGAACCACATACTGCAGTAAAAATAATGCTCATTTAAAAGCTCCGTAAATGCAATAATTTAGAATATCCCAATCATCAATAATACGCAGGCATTCGTAAGCAGCATCTACTTAGTATATCTATGTATGTAGTCACTTAATTCTATTACTGACTACACAGTACGATGGGGTGTCAGGTACATACGCGAATTCACATATGGAAATGTAATTTTGCGGTAGAAGCACCCTTCAAAGGGTCAAATCAAAATCATTTTCACAGTCCAGTGAAGCACCGTACGGGTTACGTAGAGCTATGCACAACGCAACGTGTACTTTGCAACCACTGCGTTCGCCTCTCATGATTGCTACACTTTGGCTAATCTATATTTCATCACTACGAGGAGAGTTGTGGGTTCGAATCCTAACAAAACTTTGTGTAGTCCACAAATGGTTGTTCCAATTCTAGGTGCTCTGTTTGTGTCCGTTGTTTGTAATGTCTTCTGCGATACAACATGTACTCTTAACGCTGGAGTTATCATTAATAAAAAACAAAGTTAATAATTACCTTTGAACCTAAAAATAACCGATATATGTAAGCCTCTCATGGACTTTTTTTACATAGTTGCTTTTGTTTTTCTTTTATAAATAAAATGGACGTAGAGGCTTTCGTAGTAATACTACTACGACGTTTGCTACGAGCGTAGTCCTGACACCATTGCTTTTACACAACTTTCACAAACGGCTCGTTGTGTAAACACTCCAGTCTATCTTATAACATGTGAATTTAATTTCAACAGTATAAAATGTGGGCGAATTCTACTGCAACGATTGACTGAATAGCTATCACTCAGTGCTGCAACTTTGTCGTCTTTTGACGTGTTAGTTACGCCAAGCGGGTTCATAATGATGTGAAGTTTTGAACTATTCATTCTGAAATGTTTCACTTTGTATGAAATGAATGCTTTTATTTCCATTTCTAAAGCGAAAGATATAAGAAAAATTTAATCAGTCGTTTGATATTATATTCTAACACATACGCGTGCTTAGAAGGTATATATCTCTTAAAATCTTGAAAAGTTTATGAACGATAACATCATCTTCATAAACACAAGGCTATATTTACTCGAAGGAGTAGGCAAAGGTTAATATTACACCCATAATAATACAAGCGGATTCTGTTACTGAGAAATTCCTGCCAGACTACCCAATATCATTCTACCCGAGCTGGGTATCAAACGCCGGGTCGTATGCAAACTGCTACGGGTCCCTACAAAAGGTCTTACCAATCAATAGGTACAGCTGTTAAAAGTAATTTTCTGACCAATCCAATACCATTAAACAGAGTAATCAACCATTCTTCATTACAAAAAGAAATCCATCCAAAACCATAACTAACTGCATACTTAAATAAAGCACAAATTCATCCGAACTACATCGCTACATATAGAGGGCTTCAGTTTGACCAGCACTTAGGTATTATGCACAATCGTATTACGTACCAACGCCGAAATAGGAGGTTGCTTTATAGAATGTAGCGTGAGAGTGGACGGTACGAGGTAGACGTACGACACTAATACTCATTAGAATTACATGGCGGAACGAGCGGTCCAGCCGAACGCCAGCCGCGCCGCGCCGCTGCCGCGTCCGACCCGTTCGGTCGCCCTCAGAACAATTTAGATTTGTCTCATCTGCCTCTACGACCACGTCACGGCTACATACTATATATTTAAATACAAATCGACCTACATTCTAAATTATTCATTTCAACATTGCCATTTTCTTCCGATAAAATCCATATATCTACAAAAAATCTTGCAAGAAAATACTTCGTTAATTAATAATATCTTAATGTTAATTGCTTGCATTACATTTGTTTGATTGATTCAACTACATAGATGGTGCGGTGGTCAATAAGTTGCAAATTTAATCACTTTAGTGGATGAAAAGGTGATGTGAATCGTTTCTCCTGAATCAATATTTTTGTACGTTGTTTCAATATTTACAAAGTCCTCTGTGGCACACAATAGTTTAAAATAAATTCTGACTCGTCATATCTGATAAGATATGACGAGTCAGAATTTATTTGCTTGTTTTATAAATTAAACAACTTTATACGGATTTTATCGCGTTGTTTATTTGATATAAAATACTATTATTACATAATTTACTTAAACGTAAGACAATATTATTTGCTTATTAGAAGATCTGGCAACCAAATGCCTAATTGACAACGGACAATGTATTTGAATTCATTTTAACGCATACACACAGATTTATATTTAATGTGTGTTTAATTCATACATATAGTGTCTTGAATTTAGCTTAGTTGTAAACATAATAATTATTTCTAAGGCTGACCTAGTTTTGGGTTATATAATTCAAGCAAGGTGAATTGTATCCCAACTATTGAACGATTTGAGAGAGTTTTCATAACATGTTCTTTTCATTTCACCTCCATCCTTTGAACCGTTTGTAAGTTAACAAAAGATTGCCAAACAATTTGATTTTCGAACTTTCAATCAAGTAGCTATATTTTATTTGAGATCATTCGTATCTTTTGTGTTTGTAAATATCTAGGTAAGCACAATCAATCACTTCGATAGAGGTATTATTGATTATTGGAAACAAAAGGAAAATTACTAGCATCGTTGCTAAGCAAATAAGATATAACTTTAAAAAGGTCTCACTTCAATTGATTGCGATTGACTACCACTTCCACCAAGCGTATGTCCTAAGGATGAGGTAACCGATTTAAAGTCTCGGGTTCGATTTCCAGATCAGAGAAAATGTTATTGACTTTTTATGAGAAAATTGCCTGTATCGGCACAGATTCAGAATAAGTACCCGGCAAGTGGCTTTTAATTCACCTTATATTATTTGTATTTTTAAAACTGGCAAAATGCCCGTATCTATTACATGTGAGACAGAGACGCTGTTTTATATTATTTTATTGTCCGACTTGTTATTATATAGACAGACTGACATCTCTCTACTCCAAAAGATGCAGGTAGGAGTAAATTACACCCACATAACTGTAACTGACAAAAGCTACAATTAGTTAATACTGACTTAAATCATAACTCAACTACGGTCGACTCTATGACCTTCCAGCACATTACCTGACTCCGTGCTGCAAAAACTTAATATCCCTTTGTATGACCAAGAATTATGTATGGAACTTCGTGATCAGCTTCAAAATGTATCCTACAATCTCATACATACCGCTAACGTGGCAGTTGTTGTTATTATTGCCAATTATTCAGGACGGATTATTTGATTAATGGGTTTCGAATGAGCAATCTGCCAGTCGTTGAGAGTGCCATTTTGTCATTAACTTATTAGTGCTTTATGGCACATCCAATTACGGTAACTCGCAATGGAGGTTAACTTTCTTTTTTAAGTTTAGGTCGTTAGCCACATAGGGTTGTGGATGATTATTCGACTCACCCCAACTTACATGCATAAATGCTGCATATTTAGATGATTTATATACATTAAAAAACGTATTTTCTTCGACGTACACAGAGACCACGGCTTTTCACTTGACATCGCGCACTCCATTTATTTCTTATCCTGCCATATCGCCTTTACTTCGTTTACTCCGTATACATTCTTCATGCATGCTCATCTCGTCATGACGAACTTAAAGGTATTCTTAATACCCGGGTATTCGAAATAACATGTCTCCGATCTGGTTAGCGAACTCTCACCTAGATCTCTGCCTTGAGACTGGCCCATGCACATTTGCCTTATACATTTTCTTTAATGTTTTGTTATCGATTCCCAAAACATAAATGGGTATGGTATATTTAAGTAAGGTAAGTTAGGTTAAAATGGTGTACTAAAATACATATTTTTCAACCCAACTTATTTAAATTTAAATGCTTTATTATAAAGAAAAGATATGTAAGGATGGAGGCAATTAGACATTTCTCTTCTCTACCTACCCCTAAGCGAAACACGCCTGAATGTTTCTGTGAACATATACTAGCATAACAGTTTATATACATGACATCACCGCCCCAGAGATGACGCCTGTAATACATAAACTAAATGATAGGAAACTAGGACACATCAATATTCATAGATAGGCAAACTACACATTTGACCAAACAACATCAATACATAGCTATACTCGTGGTTGTATGTACATGTTTATATCTATACCATGTACATATATAATATGCTAATTGTAAACGGTCAATTAGAATATGTTCATATTGAGTGGCCACAACATGCTGATATATAAGACTAGGATTGCGATTGGAGCACTCACTTTTTACGACATGTTACTTTACCACAAATAAGTTAAATTTAATAAAATTAATATGAATTTACCTTTTCCTTCTTATTAATTTTACAACGATTATAAATATAACCACAGTAAACAATGTACCTAGTTGTTTACTTTGATCGGTATAAAAGAAATGTTATCACAGTCATTAATAAAATCGTAAGTACCACCGTTTTTGTAGATATTTCTAAGATGTCCTCGTTACTTAAGTATTTTTGTTTTGAATTTAAATAAGAATCATCAGGAAAAACTTGTTTTCGCGTTGTTTTTTGCTTATAGACACTATGTTCTTGTTTTTAATCTTGAAGAAACTTTAACCTGTATATTTTGTCTAGCTTTTTAAGTATTCTTAGTTTTAATTTTATTGGTTTGTTATGAATACAAAGATACAGTTTAAATCATCTTTTATAAAACATAAATATTAATGACGATAAAATAAAATTAGTGCTTAAAAGCGCCTGCGTTTTCAACATGGTTTGCAGTTTAAAGTAATGTAGCGGTGTTTATCCAGGCGTAGTTTGCAACTCAAATGTGAACCAGTTTTATTACAGAACACCGGCGACGTAATATCCTAGATACATCCACCTTTAACGAGAACCGACTCCCAAAGACAAAAGGAAGCATATTTCCTGTTGTGTTTTTGTCTAACATATATGTATATAGATTGTTGGGAAATATCGCATTCTGTGCACGAATTCCACCACAATCGATAAGAGAGATGACCGCTGGCCGCGAGGCGAGGGGTGCGGCGGCGGCGCGGGGAGCGTCGATGGGGAGACTGTTATTTGATTAGTCTTACCGAGAATGAGCTCGTCTCTAGTTAATGGGGTGAGGGCTTGTAACCGGACCACGTATAATTTTCACTACTCCGCGTGAACACTACGAGCACGCAGCGAGACAAAAGCTCAAAACCACTTATCTAGAAACAATAAAACGATTCACGGCGGAACGTAAGAGCAGACCCGAAAGGCGTTCATCCCATCATCGCTTAATAGACACGCATTTCGACATAAATGAGTTTCGCTTTAAATTAATTAGTAGCACATTTTCCATTATAAGGACAAATGTAAAAGCGACCGCTTAATAGCGCGGTGGAAAACTCGCTAGTTTTCGCTCGCGAGAATAGGGCCGGAGAGAAATTGCGGATAGACATAATCAGTCTTCTGGCTTTGAGGCCGCCTCAGCCCCCTAATGTGCCGCACACCCGCACACCTCTGCCACTGATGAATACGCTTTACACATACGCGCCTCACCACTCATTCGATTCAATATCAACATTGCAATTAAGTTCTCTTACTACTATTTCAGCCCTTGTATTAATTTTGACAACGAACAGATGCTGACGAGCCAGTGAATAATTAGATTTACTTAGAAAAGATCTGCTTAAAACTAAGTTTATTTCGAGCCTTAACCTGTCTCAAGTTAGCAACCAAATGTCTATAGTTAACTACTACAAGGAAAGTTTTGAAGCAAAACGGGAGGTCGGTTTGTGAGGACGGTCCGTAATGACCCTGTCCGATCTTACAAAAGGCAATTACAATAAAGTTCCATTCGCACATGGTCGTTAACTGGACGATATATCTTGGATTCCCTCAGTCAAGTCGGCTTTCGCACTCGTTTCATCTTACCGCCATGCGCCATGACACACGACCCCACATGACAATTTTAATTTTTAAATGTAGATACTTTACTCTAGTGATAAAACTGAATGCTTGGGTTGAATTTTTAAATACACTTACAAGTTTTATGTGCTTACCGAAACTACCTTAAAGCGAGAACTTAAATTTAAAACATTGTTTCATAATGGTATAAGAAATGAGATGTGTTGATAATATTAATAGGAGAGAGCGATGAATAGGTGCAGGTAGTGGTGCGAGTGAAGGTGTGGTCGGCAGTCGGCAGAGAACCCGCGCACCTAACCGGCACGGAGCGCACACTTTACGAGCGAGGGATTAACCCGTGTAACGAGATTCATTAATTCTTGTCGTTAAAATTTGTCGTTCTCGATTAATAAGGAAGTCCCACGCGGCGGGACGTTATTATCACTCGACCGCAGCCGGGTGTCGCCGGGTGTCGCCGGGCGTCGCCAGGGGCTGCCTCGCCGCGAAACTTCCCACTCCGCCCGCTTTATTTACACTATCGAGTAAATTAAACTCGCGCTCGAGTGTCGGAGAAAACTTTAACAGAACTTTGTGTGTAATAAGTGGTGCAACAACACGAGTGGAAGAGCAAACGTCGGACGCGGTCTCCGCTCCGCACTTCTCTCCCACTTAACTCTTTGGGACATATTTATTCGACCCTCCGGCGACCACTGTGGAGCTTACCCTCCCAGGCCCCTCTGAAATTAACCTAACGAATCAAAGCAGCCGTTAAATAGTACCTGAATCATTGTTAGGTACAATCTGTGTCCATTACGTTATGAATGCCCGCCGCAACCTCGATCGATCGAGTACGTGCGCTTATACATTTTTGATCGGTCTCGGAAACGAATCGAAACAAAGAAAGTACACAGCTCCGTTATTAGCGTCCGTTTCCTCTATCTGTTTGTATGTAATTTTTAATGCGGGGTCAATCAGGGAGCTATATCGTAGATCTCAGTCGGGCCGAGACCGTAACGATAATGAATCGGCACTGTAAGAGCGCCGGACCGCACTCACGAATTATTAATAGCAGTATACGCGTACAACAAGCTACTCCTATTTATTAAATACCGTCTTATGCCGCCGGACTGTGCCTCCGGACACGACAGCTGGTGTCGGTCAGACCACTAGCCTCGTTATTAATAACTAATAGCAAGCTTGGGACGGATTTAAACTTGAGATTAAGCCGCGGTCAAGGTAGTAAGCGGTTTCAATTACAGGACATTACTAATGCATAAAGAACATCTTCTGTGTTCACACCACCGGCCGCATTTCCTTGTCCTTTAAGATGACCCTCCCCTTGTGGAGGCAGAGAGGGCTTGTCCACTATTTGTTTTACCTACCTGTGACCCTCGTACAACTGTCCACTAAGTGTTGATTGCTTGTAAACAGTGTTTGTAAGCGTTTAACTATTTACTTACAACAAAATCTCCACAAAAATGTCACGCTTAAGGTAAGGTCGTGAATCTTCCTCTATTTTTAGATTACAGAACTTAAAGGTTGCGTCATAAGTTTATTGTGCGATTCGAATCCTATGCGTGGAAGGAATTGATAAGGCGCGCTCGAACCTTTGCGTCTATTGCTTGAAATTTATTGCTGTTTTGGGTTTTTATTGTTCCGTTTTACGGCCTCCTCGTATATAAATCGTACAGATAGAAGATGAATTCCGCGCTAAAGCGACCGCTACAGCCGTATACCATACATTTCAGCGATACCTTACATTCTCGTATAAATACAAACACGTAAAGCCACTATCCGGCCCTAGTTTAGTGTCGTGTCACTATACATATTGAAGGCAGTTGTTTGAACAGAGCCTTTATTTTCGTCTAAATACCGAGCAGTAGTTTCCACGGACGGAGGACGATTTTCATAGAGGTCCATCACGACGACCCAAGCGTGTGCGATATATCACACGAAATTATGCTTGGGCTGCGTTCCTGCGCCGAGCGCGACAGAGACGGCGTACGAGGCGCGCTGACCCTCAGCTCATAATGTACGGTCCGGTTAGGTACACGACTTACGGGAAATAGGTACCTATGTAACCTCTGGACCCCGCGCCCGCACCCCGTGCATGAAATGCTTATTATACGCGGCACGTAGGCCGCCACCCCGCGCGCTCGGCCGCTCGGCGGCTTGCTCACTCACGCCACCTGCCCGTCCGCCCAGACAGGGACGCACGACCGATATTATAGCAAATCGAGGATTGTTATGTCCGGTCCGCCAGAGGTCGGCGTAATATATGGCCACGGTATTCCGGGCACATATATTAACACAGAACTCGCCTCATACGAAAAGATCTTACGCGATGGAAACAAATGGCAAGGAAAATTTTGGCGGTGAAATTCATTGAGATGGAAGAAGCAAAAACGGGACGAGAAATTACTGTAATTTTTCTGACTGATCTGACTACTGTTGGCACAGAAAATGGAATGAAAATGCGACAATATTTTACTTATGTTTTATACGCTGGAGCTGATTATGTATTCTTTAAGTGTATATGTACAACATAAGAAACTTACCCTCAAATAAGCAAGCGTAGGTAGGGACGGGAGGAGGCAATCTATTTAATAATAATGGGGATGGTACATGTATGGTCAAGTGGATGATCGAGACAGGAGGTTGAGCAAATGAAGAATGATCACTGTTGCAGCGAGGGACGGCCCGGCACCGGTGCATTGCGGGCGCAACCGCGTGGTATGACATGTCGCGCTAAGTGAGTGATGACGATGCGGTGCAGAGCGCCTCTACCTACAAACTATCGGAACTTGTATTCTACGTTTTTTTATTAACCAAAACTTTTTTCATATTATTTAATAATGTTGTGTATGATTTGATTTGGACTTTCATCTCGAAGAGTATTCGTAAAAATAACATAAAGAAAATGTTACATAGAATTTTTACGCGAACACATATGTGTATTAAACAGCTTGAGTTAATTTAATGCTATTAATAGCTATATATGCTAATTAGTCTCATACAAATAGTACCATTGAAAACTGAATCTTTTTTTAAATACTACACCTTTTCTAAAAACATTTAGAAAATGGTGTAGGAAAATACTTAATATTGCGCGAATTCGCGACACGCTATAAACATACTAGTAGAACATCGTATTATGGTGCTTGTAAAATGTTGTCGCAAAAATACTTTCTGCTTATAAGTACAATCACGCCCTTGCGATAAATGTCTAGGGGCGCAGTCACCCACACCGCCTAAACGAATTTAAATAAAATCGGGTATTAAAATCTCCAGGCGATCTCACAAAAATATACCTATGTCAGGAGAGATTTGAGCGAAATAAAAATTCCTTAGGCTCGTCGCATTATCGAGGGGCGGGTCTCCTGTTTTCTTTTATGGCTGTCGTAAGGTATAATCTTCAAGAAAAATGCGATATTTAAATGAAGTGAATTCCTCGAAGGGGATTTCCTTAATACCCAAATTTTTCAGTTGCAATTTCATTTGTTAATTCAGTGAGGTTGACTGTAATCGTGTTGGGGTGTCATAGAAACATCTGTCATTATAATATTCCTTTTTTAAAAAGAAATAATTATTTACGGAATAAGAGTTTTCTAATTCGTGTAGCGACATATTAAATAAATAAAATATCTCATGTTTTCTTTTGACATGTCGCCTCTGTCGCGCGTAGTATAAACAGAGAGACTTAATGAGGGCAGTGCGGTGATGAGGCGCGTGCGCACGTACACCCATGCTCACGCTACGAGATCTCCGCCACGTGTGCGCCACGCGCAACACGTCTCTAATTGCCCTACTATAAAGATTGTGACAATATTGTACAATCCAGTGAAAATAACACCCGAATATTGTGTAGCGTATCGTTTGAGCCGACATAATCTCTCATTTTAATAGATAAGTGGAGGTGGAGTCATGTGATTTGTTACTCACTATTCGTTAAGCTTTGTTTACGTATAACGTGACCCTCTAATATCGGATATATAACAATGAAAATTTTAATTTGTGTTTGTTACCAGAAGTGATCTTAAATTCAAGCGCAAAATAACATGAAAAATAAAGTCAAGGCGGTGCTCGGTCGGTGGCCATTTCATTAAAATTAAAAGAAGTTAAGTCGCGACACAAGACAAACTGCCGCCTAGAGAAATAAAGAGAGCAAAGCAAATGAGAAGAACTCATTTGGGCGGCCGCTGAATTGTGTTCGAGAGGATAATAAAAAGGGAAGCCATCAGTGACACGCACAATAAGCATCAACCTCAAGAATATCATAGATAACGGCGCGGAGCCGCCGCCGCCGCCGCAGGGACCTCATTAGGAGGCCGCAGGGAAATTAAAAAGAAAGCAAGATCTCGGACTCGATTGCGACCCGAGAAAAACGACTGGCCTTCCTCTCATAACATTACATACAGCCTCTGTCGATTTTCCGGACGATTATTATTTTGTGGTGCGTAAGACTGGGCCGGAAAAGTAGTTAATGACAGAACAGAGGTCGAAGGCGCACCAGACGGAGCATAAATCAGTCTGGAGCAGAGATGAATGTAATTACCGTACTGGACGGGACAAATCGGACCCGCGCCCCATGTTCGTTTGTCGTCTGCACGGCTCAGCCTCCACTTGCTACTACCAGTTCTAGTCACCTATGATCGAGTTTTGATTATGAATTACATTACAAGCAATAGAAATTACTTCAAGTTTGGTAACTAACGTAACCAAGCGCTCGTACTTACCTGTATTATTAAGGAAAACAATATTATGAAAGAAGCATTCAAATTTAATTATTATTATTAATCGACATTCACTTTTAATATCGTCTTGGTTTACCTTTCATACGAGTTATCGCAAGTATTATTTATTAATTTATGTTTTATTGAAACAAATGTCAAAAGGAAATCAAACAGGGGTTCATGTAAATACGAAAAATAACAAATTCAAGCACATCAATTGGATCTTAAACTTGCATTTATTTTAAGTATTTGTCACATTTATCATGGTACGTCGTCTTTTATTATATACATATCCTTGATTACGAAGATATTATTCTTTTTACAAAGTCGTATATGTAAGTAACATTTTAGTCCGTATTTTGATTAATAGGAATATACACAGTTAAGGATAAATGAAATAAAATAAGTGACGAGTCACTATTAAAGATAATTCTTAAGATTAGCTTTGATATGTTTTCTTATTATAATTATATTAAATCAATTGGAGGCCGGAAGAAACTGGCTACCGTATAACAAACCAAATAGTTCATGCATATGAATTATAAGTACCATGCGCTACTTACATTTTAGTAATAAGAAGATTAGTATCGTTGTACAGTTACCTAGAACAATTAAACGTGCAAAAAAGAAACAAAAATAGCAATTAATTGCCTCCTCCATGAACAAGTTCCAAGTCTTCCGAACTGACTCGATTTGCTAGGAAGAAATCTATAGAAATCTTACATTTATGCAAAACAAAGGCAATCAAGGCTCGGACGAACAGAAGAAATGAGCTTCATTAAACGACGGAATGAAAACTTTAATAATGTAAGATGCAAAAAACTCGACAAAAAATACTTAAGAAAATCTGACGACATAAAGGCTGTTGTAACCGGGGACTCGCCGTAAAATCATTAAGATGCTAATAAAAACTTCCTTTTGTAGCACAGAGACGAACTCCGGGAGCGGCCAAAAAAATATTCAAATAAAAACTCAATCGAGAGAGTGGAATGGGAAGCGGTACCATGATTATTCTTCAAAACATAATGAAGAGAATTAATGTAAATATTCTTTTTGCTTGGAACTTTCCGCCCTCCGGAAAGTTTTATTTTACGGCGCGTCGTTTAACAACCGTCCCTACTTATTGACATTCAATTCGGGGGAAATTGATTTATGAAGATTGTCGCCTTAATTGTAAAAAGATTTTTTCACGAACGATGTAAATCTGAGGAGCATTGACGTGGGGCGGGCGAAGTGCACACATAGCCGTGGATGTCCACGGTACTTAGTTATTAGCATGTTTAATGTGTACGTGTTGTGTGTCGTTAGAGCTACTGTAGAACAATGGGTGTGCATTGTTGCATTATTGAGTAGATCGTGACAGGTCGAATCAGGGTAGCGGGCCGAGGGCTGCAGCTGCAGGCGCGTCATTACACTGTCAGGATGGACGCGCACTACGTCGCTGCACGACAACGCGCAACAAGCGGAACAAATGTACCATTTTATTCATTATTTATTTTTAATTTCAATGACGACATGCTTTTTATTTTGCGAGATTTATTATTCATGCAGCCAGTGAAAGTACTACGAATATTGCACCAGTTACATCATAATGATGTAAATAAAAAATATATTAATACTGCATGTTTCTAATGACGTTTTACTCCAATTTATCGATGCGTATCTAAGCTCCTTGAAGCGATCTTAAACATACGTACAGGCCCTAATCAAGCACAAAGTAAGTACCATACCCTTTTACTGGTCAGTATTTTTCGGGATTTGGAACAAAATATCCGTAAATAATTGGAATCTCTCCAGAGGAGTCGTCGTGGAAGGGTCCACACAAGGTCCGGCACCTTTTTACGGTCGATAAAAATAATAAGTCGGTGCTCCCTTCCACCCTCACCCCCCACTGGCGGACAGACGGTGCGCACCCCGCCCACATTCGGACACCGCTCATTTTTTGTTCGTAACACTTTTCATTTGTCTCCCACAACCGAAGTGAGCACAACGGATACTCGCGGGTATGTCGCTCGAGCGCGCCACTACGTACCACATACATATATATTAATGTAGCCCGTCGAAGCCGAGTCGTAGAGACCACCTACAAACAGTCATTAGACCAAGTTACACACATTAAAAGTTCCCGAATCGACACCTAATATGCAATCACATACTTTATACAAAATTTATCGTACCTATTACAAGATTCGCATTAAACTACCCAGAAAATCTTTAACCTAAGCTTTAAGCTTATAAAAGCTCGGCGCTAATGGCCGGATACCGGAAATTGCGCTCTCATATATCTCCCAACAGATTTATGAAAGTACCCACACATGAGCCGATGTCTCTTGGGCGCACAGACGTCACACCAGCAAGAAGCGCCGTAAACTGAACACACGCACACGCTCGTACACTACAACACCTACACCGTTAAACTTTGACACTTATTAATTTAAAGGATCGTTAACTCTAAAGGGTACCGAGTAGTAATATGAAACTGAGGCTAGAAATTAATGGCTCAATCGAAAAACTATTCTTAACTATTAAATCTACAAGTGAGATTAGTAATAAAATCTTACGTATACATATAGATTCAATATCTGTATGTTAATCCAGAGTTGCGTTTATTTAAAACAAATAGTCATTGAAGTAATCTTCGTCCGATGACTAATGCTACGCGCGTAGCAGCCCAGTGCGCTACATCGTAGGAGCGTAGCGGATAATCCGCGTCCAGTGGCGTAGTCTCACGCCTCCTCTCGTAGCCGCTGATATGACTGTGATGGTCTTTCCCTGTCATGTTTAATGCATCTGTCAGCTCTGCATACATATTTAACAGTAATGAGCTTTACACCCCGCTCTGTTATGAAACACACGCGTGCACTTCATAAATCTATACTTGTTTATATTTGTCCATTCATAAGAAGCATGAACGTTTTGAATCGTATTAAGTTACTACAAATATATTCAGAAAGTTATTACCACTTCAAACAAAGGAGGTAGGGAATACTAAACTACTATCCCGACACCCTAAGTCAATTGCGAAAAGAATATTAGGTATATTCACGAGTGGAGGCTGTTTTTTTAGGATCGTAATCTTTTCCGCGTATCCCGTCTCAGCCCTTGCCGACACGTACCGGCCATTGTGACGCGGAATACGTCTTCCGCGGCGCTTCTTATATGAGCGTTACAAGTGCTTTCTAAATAATCTAAGTCCAGCCGAAGAGAGCGTATTGTATTGACACAGTGGAGTGGTGGCCGGCCGTATAATGCCTGGTGTGTGTGTGCGTATGTATGTGCACGCCGCCGGCCCTGTGTGCGTCCACGCTTGATAGAATAAGCAAGTCGTCCGGCGCCGTGGGGGGGCGGCCCCACGCCCCCTTAAGTATCTTCAAGACTGGACCTCCACCACCCCCTGCCCACTACACGTCTTCTGTAGCACTTCCCGTAGCCACATCGGACTCTAATGGCCCTTTATGTTATGTTGTAAAGAAACTTTTATTATAATAAAACATATCACTTTTATTTTCATTGCGAATCACATAGCTATCACTTTCCAAGATGTCAGAAAATTTCAGTTTTTAGGCCTTGAAATTCAGCCCAGATGGTTGGTTGATAGCATGAAGAGGCAGAATCATTTAGGTTGTAGATAGTTTAAAGTCTTGCTTAGATCCTGTGGCTCAACGATTATCCGTAATGTACACGTATGTAACAAAAGTTTACACAAAAAGATAAATATAAGCAACAATGTTACCGACGAATACACTATAAACTCTTTTTATCACACGTTAGACTAGATTAAACACAGTCGCAAGCAAACTTTTAATAAATTATCACTACGACACAGTGTCTTATATAAATAATAATGACTTTAGAAACTACAATACTTAAATAAATTATATCTAACTATCTGACGAACATCTTGAAACGCTATTAGACAAGTTTTTAACTAACCCTCTCAAGTTAACTTTTCGTGCAGCACGACATAATGAGCTGCCTGTTCATTAGACAAGAAATTGTATACAAATAACAACACTATTCACTAAATATAATAAAAAGAGTACCTACTTGTATTGATGAAATTTATTACATATAGGTGCCGCCTACGGTTTTGCTCGCGTAGTATATTACGAATGTGATTTATAGCCCACAAAGCGCCATCTATCGCAACAACATCGATCTTCGGTGTATTATTGATTCAAAGTCGCACGTAACCTATGCTAAGAATAATCCTCATAGCAATAATGAGATGTGATATTTTGTCGGCAGTGAGAGCCATTTTTTAAGAGTACTTAAAGTTACTAAGTACGTATGTGTCCAAAGAGTATAATAGAAATAAATATTGAACTGAATATTTGAATTAATTTTTTTTCTATTATTGTGTTACGTAAATACCTATTAGGCGTTAAAATAAAAATACTTATGTGAAACCACGACAAATTCCGTTTTATTAATTAAATTTTATAAGGGGATATTGTACGTGGTGTCGCACAAAAAAGTTTTAATTTTCTTTTACCTTTTAGTGATACATAGACATAGACATACAGCGTATAATACTGCGCGCCGTGTATCTACTAAAGACAGAAATATCCATAATACTCATGGCAGGTCACCGACAGTGCCTAGCGCCATTTGGACAGTATAATTATACTTTAAATATCGTATTAGTATCACCTATTTAACTATCACTGACATGCTTAAGTTGCATAGAGTATGACAACCCACGCTTCTTTAGCAGGTAGGAAATTACCGCAGCATAAGCATGCGTGCTCTACGTAAAAAAGTTGACATACGTGACAATTCATAAAACAAATACAATTGTTTAGTAAGATGTATTTAACAAAAGTACTTTAAATGCATGACATAGACGAGCAACCATGCACACGGCACTAGTTTATTAACTTGCTTAAAATGTCAGCAAGAGTGTGAGAGAGGTGGCGCGCGGCGCGGCGCGCAGCGGTACGAAGCGATGCGGGCAAATCATATTAACTGGCGGCACCGGCGGCCCAGCGGGAGCACTGCTCGCCTCTACTTCACTATTTCGTTGCTAATTCTCAGCAACCTGGATGCACATGTAGTTGCATTTCCATTTCGATCGGAAACATGTTACTTTGTATTTTTACCTCTTTTGTTTTGAGTTAAAACTAACTCTTGGCGTTCAGACTTAAGAGCTTTGTTCAACAGTTTACAAAAAAAGGATGATCGCACCACACCTCATACGACTACAGATTTTCAAAACATTACACAATAATGTAACATCTATTCCAAACTGAACTGATCTGAGTAAAATCTACGATTTTTTAACACAAAATACGCGAACATTGTATAGAATAACAGAAAATAAAAGCATTAAAGCGGAACGTTACCAAGTGTAGGTACATAAGGTGCTCGAGCCAAAAGTTATGTCGGAATACTTCTAACGGGCGGGCGGCTGGCGGCTGGCGGCTGCTATGAGTAGATTTACAATAAATACACCAAACAAAGAAAAAGGAATCTCGCTGCGGGGAAAACTTCGGCTTTGTACTCCAGTACACTGTTACGGTGAAGTGCTCGCTTTATACGTAAAATATGTGCGGCTATCTGTGTACGCTCCGTGTTATTATACTTGCATTGTTATTGTTCTTGTGCCGCATATGTGATCATAATATTGTGTATTTTGATTGTTTATAGCCTTGTTGGTCCCGTGACTTAAGGTTGTATTTGTGTTTGCAACCGATTGTGAGGTAAAGTAATATTGGGTTTTCTTTAAGGAAATTCTTAGTAACAGCACGACGACTGAAAATGTGGCTATTAAACGACATTATGACCATCATGTGTTTTAATTCCCAAGCAATAACCTGAAAATGAAAACATAGGTGGCGAACTGTAAGTGAAGGTAGCCTTATGGATAATGGGTAGCCTAATTGGTAAGACATTGGATTTGCGATCAAGACGTCGAGGACTTGAATCTCCGCCGTTACACTACCAACGTAAACTCAGAACAGATATATAATAACAGAAGGATACGTCTCTATACGTTAACAAGAATTGCAGCATTTAATAACTAGCATATCTAGTAATAAAAAAATACCAGTATAAATTCTTTATATAACGATTAATTTTGCTCATAAACCGGATTAAAGAATATCCTCAATCTCCGACAGTGAACGATTAAGTAATAAAAGCATGACGATAAAACGATGTCGCATCCAGGTAACTAATAGAACATTTTTAAAGACGTTCTATCGGCAGTGCAGTGATTGTTCGGAGTTGAAGGGTTGTGCGGACGCGCGATGGCGCGGCGGCAGCGTCTCGACGGAGCTCGAGGCTGCCACCTGCCTGCGATATAATTGGACTTCAAAACTGCGCGCCCGTGGCAGATCCCCAATACTTCCGGCTGGCTGGCTCGTCGCACACTACCACGCCGCCCTCCTATTTATTTTGTCTGCGTTGTCTTTGCCGCTGTCAGGGCGCTGCCTTTTGAACGGTTTTCTATCCGACGCATTATATTGACGGTATCAATTCCCCTCACATAATGTACTGATCACTCACCAACTTATACCTGTTTACGGAAAGTGCTATTGCTTTTCTATTACATTTATTTCTTGAGTGTTATGTTACGTCTGTTTGTGATTTTGTATTGATATCTTTTGCTCATAAAGTTAGTAAGCACTTACCGATAGTAAAATAAAGGTATTAATGGTGACTAAATTTTTTTAATTAAACGTTTTGTCTCAAATATCTGTTATATATTTGATCTGCTTCAGTATGTTTGTGTCAGCAAAACTCAAAAAGTGGTCGATGGATTGACTTAATATTTTTTCACAACGTTACATATCTATATAAAACTATTTTTATATACTTATTATTCCGAAGTTTATATTTACTTCTCTAACAAATAATATATGTATAACAAACTAAGCCACAGCGAATGATGACATAGTGTAGCTAGATTTATATACACATTATGGTTTAAACTTTATTAAATTGTACGTGTAGCTAGTAAAGCGATTATAATTTCTCACACAAATGTATAACCATATTGCTATATTGCCATATGGTTATACATTTGTGTAAGAAATGAAAAATTGGATTAAATATTTGTAGGAGGAAATATATTAACATAGGTAGGTATAGATAGGTAGATAGACATGTTTTACAACCAAGTTTTAGCATTTATAATTTTGGTCCCACATAACGGGCACCAGGCATATTGTCTAACAGTAACATTCCCAGTTAGCTGGCCGAACCTTTTTACCTTCCACTTACTCTGCCAAAAAGTCCAATTTACACATTATCCAATCCGGGAATCGAGCCCGCAAGGTAACAATGGGCCTCAAACATAATCGTAAACCTACAACAGACGGTCTTGAATAAAATATAATACATTATTAAGAACAATTCTAGTTGAGAAACCCGATGGATAACACATCTAGAGTTCCCAATGTTACCGTCATCTCCTTGATTTAAAACGAAATACCCAAAATCAGCTCATGCAAATAGAAGTGTCGTTTCGGCCACTCGAGTAGCAAATCAAGAAAGAAACCCCGACCGGCGGTCGAGCGTCGTTCACGCCTCAATCAACTGCCAGTTACGAGCCTTTGTACTACGAGAGCCTCTCAGCCTTACCACACAACTTCACCACTCTCAAAAACATTGTCCACAGTTAATACTATTACAACTTTATTAAACCTTATAAGTACCTCTATAAGTTATGTTCATTGCAGGAAATCTGCAATGAATATAACTTATAGAGGTGGAAGATGGTAAATATGAGCTATGTACAATGAACCTGTTATAATATATATATGTATCATATAATATGCCAGCATATAAATCATTAAGTGGCGGGGTATAGCCACTTCGTACGTCCAGAAAAGAAACGTCAGACGTGCAGAGGCGGCTGCAAGCGACTTGAGACCGACATTCCAAATATGAAAATAAAAAGAAAATAAGCTCTCCCTGGCCGTTCCTCCAATCGCGCACCTCGCTTTTATTACATCCATAAATTCATCATATCGCAGCGGCGGCGGGGCTCGCCATTGGCCGCGCAAGCGGGACCGCGCGCGTTTCTCGCTCGCACCTCCTTCATATTAATATTGAATTTTTCTCGACCCCCACCCGCCACCCTCGCGGGAGGCTCTACACTCGCTCGCCCCCGTATTGTTGTTATCTTTAATGTTGTGGAAAACGCGTTTTCTTGTGTCGTTAACTTTTATATTGCACGAGTGATACTTTTACGGGTTTGATACATAACTTATACCGGCGCTTTTAGTGGCATACGATACTCGTATACCTGCAACAGACAGACAATACGCTTATAATACCTATTACATACTAATTTATTTACCTATATTATCCCACACCACAATTATTATAATTATGAATGTCGACACAATAATAATAATAGTCTGTTAAGTCCTACCTAATTACCTACATATAAAATATGCACAGGTATGTTTCACACAAGCAAGTTTTCATTAAGTAATTGTTTTCAACTCTTGAACCTAATATATGGAATTCCGTTGGCCGCGTACAGAAACAACTTTACATTCATCCTTATTGTTTAATGTAACAAAATCAAAACAGAAACAAAGAACATAATAAATTAATCACTTCGAAAAGGGGTTGGAATTCTCCCCTTTAATGTTTTCCTTTGGTGCATTGTCTGCCTGCCAAAATTAAAAAAGAGGAAACAACCCGTCTCCGTTTTTAAACGACGGTGACCTTTCTCTATTAGTCTGTGACTTTTTAAATTTGTTACTCCCCTGACGTCTGTACACCTAAATAACATTATATAGGTAAATGCACCTGTATCGATATGACAGATGAAACCAATTTTCTAAGGAGTTCGAAACCAGCATTTTTATTAAAATGATTGCCAAATTTTAATAAAACGCATTTTTTGTAACTTGATCATCTTTAAACTAATAGTAAGTAAAAATAGTCACATAATATGAACAAGCGCTCGTATGGATATCCACGTCAGATCATTTAAAACTTTCCAAATTCGCTAAGTAGTAAAGTACTCCACTACGACTACCCCAAGTTGCAAATACTCAGCTCAGTAAGTTTTTATTTCTATGTAGAAAAGAAATACATGAAATCTTTTTAAATTCGCTCCCTTATATTTCAAAGCTCAAAAGAAATCGCTAGCAATATCTGTCTGAAAAATATATCGGATTGCTTTGTCGCAGCTTTGGAAATCGAAATCTATTTTCCTTCAAATCTAAGTGAATCCCGTGCGGATTGGAAATGTACCCTTTACCTACCGCCGGGCGAGGCAATTGATATTCCAACAATACAATGTATGAATAAAATATAAACTGAGTTCCTATCAGGCGTGTTCGTCGCGATCGCCGTATGGATTTTGAAGAAATCTCTATATCAATTGGCGTAAACAACACTGGAGATTTAAATAACAGAAGCTATTGTAAATTATTAATTTATTTTATAGCATTTCTCGTAAATCTTACGTAAGATAATATTACTGAATAGAATTCTAGCTGGTTACCTTTTAGATAAGTGTGTGAGGCGAGTATTTGAAGCGTGTACTAAACAATGTCATTGTTTACCCAACGAGATTGAGGGCAGCGGTGAGATATATTGTATTTTTTATCTTGCCTCTCTTAGCAGACTGGCAGACTGCTTTATCGGACGCACTTATTCTATGTTATGAATATGTTTTACCTGCGTGTTTTATTATCACAAATATTAACATAGAAGCAAAATTATAAATAACAGGAGCACTAATAACTTTACTTCCAGACAGCGATGACATGCTGCAGTTTCGATTTACGATTCTTCTTAACTATTCAATAATTCTCCGTTCAGGTACTTAAGAAACGGTATTCGGGCACTCTGGTTTTCGTTCCCAAGTGGCCTGGAGACTTTAAAGTGTCGCCAACATCGCACATACAAAAGGCTATGCATATTTTGTCTGTTGTTTGTGTATCATTATTAGTGGTTACAATTGGCATGAGTTCGTTTCGCGCCGAAAGTTCACGGCCAAATGAGAGGCGACGCTACAGACTGCTGTTTTATTTTTGTCAGTTAATTTTTATTGTCGTAAACGTGTGACTTGCTATTTTTGTATATGTAATATCGAGTTTTTCAAAAAGGATCATCACGAAAAGAAGGATCATATTTATGATCACTTAATCTATTGAGTCGCAACGGCACACCGGTGGACAGACACGATAGATTTTTAATGATGTCTGATATTAATACGAGACAGATTAACATGACACTTTAATGAAATCCCACTATAAACATAAGTTTATTTTTATGTATTATTATTTCAAAGACATTGAATATTTTACAATGACAAACAGACTACTGAGCAGTTAATTATTTAACGGCTCAGTAGTCTAGTCAATATAGACGTAGAAACAAGTAAGTTTAATATCATTCGCACATAGCTTAAAATTATGACAGACTGTTGTAAATGTAATGTATAAAAGACCTTACAGTCTCACTTCTAAAATTTAGGGACTACACAAAGCCGAGCCAGGCAACTATCGACCCATAGCTATCACCTCAGTGCTCTCCAAGGTGTTCGAGCGGATTATTAACACCCAAATTGTCCGCTACCTGGAGGATCACTCGTTGATCAATGATCGCCAATACGGCTTTCGGGCTAAACGATCAACGGGTGATCTTTTAGCGTTCGTCACGCATCTCTGGGGTGAGGCTATGGACAAGCACGGCGAGTCTTTGGCTGTCAGCCTAGACATAGCCAAAGCTTTCGATAGAGTCTGGCACCGGTCTCTTCTTTCCAAGCTTCCGGCCTATGGCTTGCCCCCTCAACTGTGCACCTGGATTGCAAATTTCCTGCAGAAGCGTCGTATTCGGGTCCTTTGCGACGGTCGCGCTTCCAAATTTATGCAGGTCAATGCAGGAGTGCCTCAGGGGTCCGTCTTATCCCCTACGCTCTTTCTTCTGCATATCAATGATATGTTGAATCTCGGCAACATACATTGTTATGCAGACGACAGTACCGTGCATGGGCGATATCTCGGACGTCCTGGAGCCAAACAGGCTGAGGTTGTGGGGAAAAGGCAGGATCTTGTCGTTGAACTTGACCAGACCTTGAACCGCATCTCTGAATGGGGTGCCAAGAACTTGGTCCAGTTCAACGCCAAGAAGACCCAGGCATGCGCGTTCTCAACAAAAAAGTCTCCGTTCCTTTCCCTCCCTTCTCTGAAGAACACTCCACTGGTGATACGTGGCAGCCTCTCCATCTTAGGTATGGATCTTTGCCGCTCCCTTAATCCCAAAACCTACATCGAGAGCGTCATTAGGCAAGCTTCGCGAAAACTCGGAGTTCTGAACAGGGTGAGGCGGTTCTTCGCGCCTGGGCAGCTGTGCCTATTGTATAAGGCACAAGTGCGCCCTTGCGTGGAGTACTGTTCTCATCTTTGGGATGGCTCCGCGCAGTACTTGCTAGACGCTCTTGACAGGTTACAGCGGCGGGCTGTCCGTATCATCGGAGATCCAGAGGTCACGAGTTCACTGGAACCTCTGCAACTCCGTAGGGATATTGCCTCTTTGGCATGTTTCTACAGAATATACCACGGGGAGTGCTCTGAAGAGTTATTCCACCTTATCCCGCCCTCCCCTTTCCTATCCAGAACAACGCGTGCTGGGCTCAGATGCCATCCTTACACGGTGGAGTCGACTAGAGTGCGTACCAACAAGTTTGGGTCCTCATACCTCTGCCGAACGATCAAGGCATGGAATTCTCTGCCAAGGCACGTGTTTCCTTCTTCCTTCAATCCTGGGTCCTTTAAGCGGGGCGTGAAAAAGCACCTTCTCAGGCCGTCAAAGTAGAGACCTCAACATCGCCTCGGCTGCTATGAGGACGATGTGGAGGCCACTGCTCTTAGACCACACGACTGCTTACCATCAGGCGGAGTGTGGTCATTTTGACGAGCAAAATAAAAAAAAAAATAAAAAAAAAAAAATTATAAATCTATGCAATAAGCATATTAGGCAGCAATTTGATAATGACAAAACCTGTATTAAGTATGATATATTATGTACTATTACCAATTTCACAGGTTATATTACTAACATAACAAAAACTATGTAGTATCTCTCATTAAAATCTAGGTAACTATGTACGTAACAATATACCAACATAATTAACATAAAGTGACTTCGATATAAAAGTATACAAGCACATATGTACGTTTATATCTAAAAATAAGTTCAATAAAGATACAGCGCACTAATAAAGGTGGTGTAGGTAGGTCGGTATCGTAATTTTCTTTATTGTTCCTTACCGCGACGGGTAGTAACAAATCCAGCAGGGTTATTCTGAGTTCCGTCACAATTTCTTTCACTTCACTTAATAACAAATAAGGGTGCGGTACTCTTTCGAGGTAAATTCTTATGTTTAACTCACCTTTGTTTTATAAGGTTACGTGTTCAATGCTTTTAGTTTTTCTTCGTTGAACTGCTACTAAACTACGTTGAATGTGATTCTAAAAACGTTTAGTGAAGAATTACCTACATAAATATAAACTTATACCCATTTATGAACTGAAATGTATTGCGGACATTTAAGCAGTTTTAAATTACAGTGCAGAAAAAATATTGGTATATAGGTTGCACGATTTGCTGCGCTTTATATTTTACAATCACCTAAGTTAAGACTTATTACGAAGTATATACTGAACGGAACGAGCGTGCATGAAAAATGTGATGAACGTGAATAAAACAAAAGACGTATGTCAAGATCGTGGCAACTATAAATCCGTAGTCTCTGCATATTCCTCGGGGAAACTTGAATTTATGATAAGTATCAGTTGCAGCGCTGTAAATCTCATCGGTTATTTAACAATAATAAGATAAAATCTCTCACTTAAAACAAGCTTCGCAAATATATCGCAAAAACGTTCGGAATAATCCTGTGTAGACGCTATTCGCGTCCCCTACTCATTTAGCTGTCGGAGAGTTATTTAATACTGCGAGTGACCCCCGGCCCTGTTCTCGTGGCTCTAAATGTATTGAACACATCTGCCGGACACAAGACGCACTGCCGTCGTGATAAATTAAATAATTTAAATTTATTTCCTGCCCATTACGTACATTGTTATTTTGTTGTGCCGTACTTTGTCTATAGATCTGCACCCTATTACATATTATCAGATTTAGTTGTCATAAGCATTGGCTTTCATACGTTGCACACCTTCTAAACGTGTATTACTTTTGTATCAAGAAAGTAGCCATGGTCTTCTTAATAAAAGTATTTTAAACTTTTTAAATATCTAGCGTATTTTAGGTACTAGGTACTCGTCTACTACAGACTTCTTTACCTCTGATAAGTTCCTGTGCAGAGTGCCGCTATTATGCATGATAGATGACTAAAAAGTTGGCCGACGGCAATGCTTAGAATAAGCATGCGTCCAGTATCCGTAATCTTTCAACATCTTAAATAAAATAGTCCGGAGTAGTGTTGTATGGCCGGTATCTTATGAATTAAATATGAGCGCTTTATTCGATTCCCGAGTCCCTCGATATCTGATAATAAAAAAGAAATTTATCGCGCACATACGAGAAGCAGAGGCCGAGCCTCATCGGCCGCTATTTTTTACGGCGCCGGCGTCCTTCCATCGACAATCACTTCATAGCGACCCCTGTCCGAACGTTCGATGACAGAATTATTTATCAGTTTGAAAAATGACGGGAAATTGAATGTAGTCGCAATGTTTACAACGCATTTTCTGTCCAATGTCCTCGGGGGCTCCTTCCCTCGCGTTCCGATGTCCACTTTTCAAAGAGACCGCTCGGACGAGGGTCGAAAAAGTGTCCCCAGAGTAAAAAATAAAAAATATATATATTGTATCTTCGCTCAACAAATGTTACATTACGCGGATACGGCAGATTACAAAGAAAACGTGGTCCTAGATGAAACGCGATCAGTGGAGGTGGATGCCCGATACTTTATTTATTCCGTCTCTATAATTGTTTTGCGCTCTGGGACGGCATTACGCTATGACGCAATCTATTTGAGTGAGCGGGAGCCATATGTCCGCGTGCACCGCCCGCTTGCACTACTTCTTCCGACTGCTGACAACACTTCGAGAAAAATGTAGTGTCTCTGCATTATTTTAGAGAAAACATAAGACAATTAACATAGAAAGAGGCAATAAATTGTGTTTAGAAAATGAAGTTTTTATACCGCCATTACGATTGCGAGACGTAAGGGGACAAGTACAAATGTGTGTATATTGAGTTTATACTTTATTACCTGTAGGCATGTACCTAGCCATATGTGTGCGTGTATATTACCTGTAGGCATGTACCTAGCCATATGTGTGCGTGTATGTATTATAGCACCCATGGCCGCTCGTAAAAATGTTTTATTCACCCCATACGGCGTCGTAAAAGGCGTAATAACGCGAGGAGGTATCGTGGAAGCAATTACCGATCTGTTATAGTTTGTTACAAAGGCGCTTGTTTATTATCGTTTTATTATCAACTCATTTGCTGAACAAGGACGCTGTTTAATTCAATACGCTTTTATTACAACAAATTGTAAACAATTAGGAAGTAAATGAGTTAGTTTACGTATACTGAATTATTTGATACATGAGAAGATGCTGTGATGTCTCGGCTGTTTACACTCAAGACTCGTGACTCCAATAATAAAAGAACTGTGCGGGCAAACAAAGAAAGGTGAGTCGGTGACGAGGCAACTTTCACTAAGAAGGTTGAATGGTATTAAATCAGAATTATCGCTAGGCTCGACAAAGTCGCAGATGAAAGTTGCGCAACAAATCCTTATCTACGTTTCAGGTCACGATTCTGCAAAATCGACGAAAATAAAATCAAACGTTCCTCCGCTCGCAGTCGAAATGGAAAATGTGATATTGGATAGAGAGCGCCGTTGAAATGTCATCATAAGACTCACTCGGCTGAGGACCAGCGCCGAGACGCGACGCGACGCTTGTTCTGTGTGCCTCGCTACCTACCTACCACCGCGCACACACACTGCACTCTGACGTCGTACTTATGCCATTACACCGACATTCATTTATCTTGCAGAAGTACTCAACATATGTAACGACAAGTAATAGCAATTCTCACAATTGCACCTATTAACTGTTATATTGTTTACACATCAATTATACATAGGTAACATTATTTATTATTTGTTCAGTAACACATTTGAAGCTCAAAATAATATTATTCATTTGTTTAAGAACTTAAGTAATCTATACCAATGTTTCATGGTTAAAAATAGTAGTTAATGACTTGTTAAAACATAATCCGTGCTTGATAAAACTTAAACAAGATAATCATAATATTCTTTAAAAATATTGACATTGAAAGCTACGTTTTTAATTATACTATACATATATACTTTCGCCGGTTATGATTTAAGTCCCAAATACATAGTAAGAGGTAAGCCTGTTGTCGTCTACTCGGCACAGGTCCAAACTCCATGCTGCTACCAAGAGCTCTTTAGGTATAGAAAACCCAATAACACATTACCCTAACCACCAATGCAGTATAATATTATAATAATTTATAGTTTACTGAAATTAATAATAAAATATATTATGTAAAATATTATAAATCTCAAAAGATTTCCACAATTAATTCAAAAATCTATAAAAATCACAACTTCAAAAACATAAATCCAAATTTTAAATGTGCTTTCGGAGGTGTAATTATCTACAGGTTAGACTTTCAATTAATAAATTATGGAATGTAATAATAAGTTATGAAATACAAGGTATCATACCTATATAATATACATACTTATAGGACTCATTATATTTTTTTTTTACCAAAGACTAAATATCCATATTGTCACATATATTATTATTATCAATAATATATAAAATATAGATGGCAATCATGTCGACTGACTTATTCTAAACTACCCGAAGCCTAGTACCTACGTTATATAAAAATAGATAGCCCTACCAAACAGCGTTGCACCTGATAGGTACTTCCAAGATGGGCACCCCATTATAATCATAACCGAATATCATAAAACCGCCCGCCCAACAAGGAAAACTGTAGAGTGCATTCAGCGGCCGCCCGCCTACAATATCATAACGAGCGTGGATTGGCGGATATGAGTTGATATAATATCATAACGAGTTAGGATTGGGCGAGGAGCCGCGGCCCTCTCCCTCCGGCGAGCCGCGCGCCCTCCGCCTCTCATTAAAGGTTAGTGCACCGTAGTAGATGGTCTGCGTCGTTATAATAAGTTTTACGTCGGCGTGTGCCGTCCCGCGCGCCTCAATAAATATGTCGGGCGGCGGCCGGCCCCCGCCCGCCCGAGTATGAGCGGTAGGAAATGCCGACCGCCGACCGCCGCCCGAGCCGGATCAATAATAATACTCGCCCATATCTGCAGTGGACTGGATCTGCTTGAGAAAGCGGCCCCGCGCCCCCTCCACCCCACCCGCCGCTACACAAACAATATAAATCATTTTCTCGAGGCTGAAGCCGCGACCACACGCAACCCGCATCCGGCCCGCGCAGCACCCGCGCGTTCGCCGCACGCCGCACGCCCACGCTACTACCGCGTAAACACCGCACCACAGATTTCCTTATCCACTACACAACAATACAAACATTATACTTTTAATCATAATAACATATTAACCATAAACAATACAAAGTAACGTGAAGGAAGATCGAGTACCCACTTTCTAAGCTAGTTGCTCAAATCCAAAGACTTATCTCGCACGCCATTGATAAATCTTAATTGCGATTTGTTCAGATAAAACTAAGTCTCCCTCGTGCAATATGAATCACATACCTATACATGTACATTTATGTTTGACAACAGCTAACAGAGTATTCAATTCAGACAATATTATTGTACGTAAACAATTTCGATAGATTATATGATATGCGTACTCATTCATATACAAAATACATGTACTACTAAGCCCACGTACTACCGTACGGGGGCTTAGTAGTACATCGCTTTCTGCTATGCGTGTGCCCAATAAAGTATCTCTAAGTATATTTTTTATGCTTTTATATGGTAATATAAAAGCATAAAAAATATACTTAGAGATACTTTATTGGGCACACGCATAGCAGAAAGCGACAATATATCTAGTTTAAACTTTGCAATAGTCCACAACGGTAACAGGTGGTTAAACCATCGCTTACAAACACCATTAATGCCTAACACGCTTTTCCTTTTGTCTTGGATAACATTACTTAAATACATAAGACTAGAGACTGCCATGTCGTATTTACCAGTGAAAATATATTATTAAGACAAGTTATCTTCTGATCTCAGTGGCACGTATCATAACTATGAATCGAGAAAAAACAGAACAGATTGTACATTATTATTATAATATGTATGTTTCACTTCGTCTTCTACATTAACCTTGTGTATGATACCTATGATTTATTATTAGACATTATTAGGAATTTACTGACGGTCAAAATTAATAATCGATCTATTCCAAAATCCACATAGGATTAAAAACGAGTTTTGACAAACAAATATTAGATTTTGGAATAACTTGACTATTTATTTCGACCTTTAGTCAACAAACGTGAGGGTCGTTGACCTATCTGCTTTCAAAAACTGAAATTAAAAACCGAGAGGAAACTGACTTTATATTTTAGCTCTTCCTTTTTTATTGAGAAGGAGTATTGTAGTTTTTTATCCCTTATATAATACACACAAACCTCAAAGGCAATCAATTCGCTAACTATACATCTAATATAATCAATTCAATCGACTGAAACTAAATTGACAAGGTCAACCTAAATACGTCCATAACACATCATAAAAACATAAAAAGAACATTCGAAATATGATCATATCAAATTCTTCAAAATTATTTAAATAGCATCAAAATAAAAACTTAACAAGCACTCAAAGTATGTTATATTAATTCATGTTAATACAACAAATACCAATATAAGAATATTTGTTACCTTGGTATGATACTATGATAAATCTATTGTCATTATTCAAGACATTTCGTTATCTCTAAACTGCCAAATAAAATTAAGAAATACGGAAGCCATTCTCTCCTAAAATACAACTTTGTGCTACGGACTAAGCGATGTCTTCGGTCACTAGTTACCTCCAAACTTTTATCCGCTAATTTACGGTTACGGAATTTGTCCGGTATACGAGTTAGCAAGCAAGCAACGATCACTTAACAAGTCAGGAGAAGTACTCATAATATTTTTATTTATTTACAGATCTTGAGTTAATAGTTGTTATTATAGCAAAAATGTTTCATTATTGACGTATTGACAACGTAAAAATACTGACTGTAGATGAATGATAAATGTTTTCAAATTTAGATAGTAAATATTATATATTAAATAAGTATTATAATATAAGTAAACTAATATTAAAGAAGATGAGTGTAAAGCTAGTATACTCAAGAGTTCAGAGTTCATACCCCAGAGATGTGTGTTACATAATATGCGAGGCAATACGTCGATCGAGCGATGGCAATACTGAGCAAGCGAACTTTGTACAATTTATCAAATTGAGTTACCGAGGGGCAATATCGCAGAGCGAACGCAATATTGCAGCGCGTGACCGCGTCTGCAATACGCGCTCAATACATCGGCCGGCGCCGGGCCCAGCACGTCCGCCGCCCGCCGCCCCCGCCCGTCTTCTAGCCGCCCGACCCCGCCCGCCCAACTGACCACCTAGATATTTAGCTAACAATGCCTCGCCGCGAGCGACGCTAACCTAACCCACGCGCCGTCCCGCTCGGCGCGCCGCTGGCCGCCGCGCGTCCGACAGGGACCGCGCCGCCTCCGGTCATCGCTATATTTATTGGCGACGCTCATAAGTACGCGGGTCAGGTTATAAGTTTCTACGAAATGAATGGCCGAGGCACGTAGGAGGCGAGCGCCCGCCGCGCTTAACAAGAAAGCACCTCCACCAGAAACTTGGCAGGGGGGCCGTCACCCCACGGACGCTGGCGTTATAATTAAAAAACAAAAGAATACAGAGCCACTCAGCCTCTTGCCTGCCGACGCTGCTCGTTCGACTTTCATGCGAAAAAATGCAACGACTGACAATTAAATACAAAAGAAGAATGGAGAATTGTACAAAATTAGGAACTTTCTTTATTGGAGACGCTTCAAGTGTAATTAGGTTTTATGAATTCCTGGAGAGTTTTGTGAGCCCAGCTATAACAAATGGAAATTCTCGAGCAGGGAAGTTTTAATAACGTTATTAAAACTAAGAGCAATTTACATCTACAAAAATATATCTCATGTTTATTCTGTCTCCAATCCAATTTATATCTTTGTTTTTGCGAATCATTTCCATATTTATCAACATCAATCAAATGTCACATATTTGATTGATGTTCAGTCACCATACATCACAAAGTACCCTAATGTAGCAACTATAAATAATTGTTTACATTGATTCATATTCAAACGCGCTTCGTTCTCATATACATTGTTGCTCGTAGATATTAGACAGGTGGAACTCGGCTACCTCATTTACCAAATATATATTCAGTTGTCTAAGAGCCGGAGCGTAGTCCGTAACACGCTCATCGGACACGCACCAAATTAATGTTATAAATAAAGCATCAGACCCATGTGTAGTGTGGCGGTCATCACAGCTCGAGCGGACCGCTCCTATTACAAATACCATTACGGAGTTCGCAGATGACCGCACGGTTTTATAATGCGAAGGCACCGTCGTCCGGCAACCTCGCCCCCGCCGCCGCGCGTCCTCCACACCCCCGCGCCCCTCGCTCGCTCCCTTGACCATCGACCGACAATTGTAAATGGCACATAAAATAAATGAATGTGCAGCGGGACTCGCCTCTGCAGCAGACAATATAAATTACGACCGGACGATTATATTCCGGCGGGAATGAAACGTTTTCCTTCAGATATATACACTTTACATTGCGCGCCGGGAAGGCTCTCCGTATAAATTCACGGCTGCCCACCGCCCGCTCTCGTTAGCCGTGCGTGTAATTACCTACTGTTTTTAGGAACAACTTTGATTAGACATATATTGTGCACAAAAGTTTGCAATGTTGCACCATTTCAAGACTACGACAGAATGATTTTGTCGAAAGATATGTTTATTTTTCTTCAACTTATCTTTTTTTTAAATGACGTTTAAGCTATGTGTTTATTTAAAAAAAAAAGTAACACAGACATCATATCGAAAGTCATATTTAAATAAATCATAAATTAAGCAATCCTTTAGCAATTTCAAAAGCAATTGTAAACAGTTCATTTTGGTAGATGAGTCAGGTGTCTCTTAATACTTACCACACGTAATTTCAGATCTAATACTATGTAGATAATGGCACTCTTCCAATATAGTCTCATTGGTGTTGCTAATTTAAATTTATGAGGCGATTAGGGCGGCTGATCACTAGCCGATCTCGGGAAGCACTGACGTTAATTATTTTGAATCTCTTCAGATATCTGCAAATTGATATTTATAATCAGCAGTCATGCTAGTTTGTGAAAGCAAGCAGAACATACGTGTTTGCATGAATCAGTCATTATGAGAAGATAAATTGTCCGTTGACTGATGACAGAAAGTGGTACAAACATCTTGTGTAATAACATCTTCATAAATACACATTGTCTTACCAATTTAGCTTGTTATATTCTCTCTATGTGTAAGAACACAAAACTTACCATAATCTAAGACTGATTGTTAAAGATTTTCAAAGACCCTTTTTTGAGTGGTAGATCCATTGCTGCCAATTATTAGGTGACGACATAAATGTGCCCGCTTACCTGAGGAAAGTGGCTCCCTCTAACAGAAAACAGACCCAAGACTAGTAACACTATTACTGTGCTTCGCTTGATGAATAAGAAATACAGTGGCTTGTAATATCTATGCTCATAACCCATTTCTTTCATTCCGTGTTCATTCCTTTGCCAGGTATTCAGCAAAGCACGACGATATTAGATGCGATCAAAGGTTAGTAGTTAGTAACCACTTACCATCAAGCAGTACGCTCCTTAGACACGCTGCAAAGGTAAAATAATCTTTGTATAGTTTCTATAGTTTTCTTTAAATCTCTTTTCTTGTCCTAATGTTGTATCAAGCAATGAAAACAATTAGAACAATAAAATTCTTCGGTCTGTTAGTCTGTAACGTAAATCACTTAGTACATCTTTGCACGTCAGTGACGAATTTGCTTTTCACAAAAAAGTTATAACAATCATACGAGAATAGGTCTATAGTATGACACAAATCTAGAAAAATGGTTTAACTCATTGACAAAATCTAAATATTTATCTTATGATGTTTTGCATTTCGGTATGCAGAGATTTACAGATTTTGAATACAATCTGTAATTTTATGTCAATGGAATTACATTTTTATGCTAAAAGAGATAACTCTTTTAGCATAAAAATGTAATTGCATAAGCATTAGTGTGTTATCTTGAAGCAGTCATGTGACTACTCAAGTATATTTCTGTGCTTTACCCAGCAATTATATAACAGAGACTTAGTTAAAAAAATTAGCTAACTAACTACAACGTAGGATATAATCAGCAATTATTTCAAACGTCATCAAATACAACAGGTACGGCTGTGTAACTAGAACTGGAAATTACCTTCCTACACAGACATTGATAAAACTAAATAGGACTAATCACGAGCGGAATGAGTCATTCGATATCGCAGACCAGTCATTTGGTCAGTGTCGCAAAACTAATGACACATAATGACGGGCGGACGGCGGCCGGGGGTGGCGAGGCTGGCAATGCGAGGCGGCGTGTGCGGCGCACAATACTCGCTCGTAACACTGCCGCGGAAGGACCCACCGCCCGAACACGACGCAGTCAAGCTCTGTTAGCTGTCTCCCCGAGAGCTATTGTCGTTCGGCTGCAGTCACGACCGTCCACGACCACCTGACCACCCCTGCCGCACATAATTGGGCTCGTCTACCGACCACGCACCCATCATTTCGATTTTTTTAATCAAGACACTTAGGTTTCATGTTTATACGATAGTGATCCAAAAATAAACACAAATCACAATATAACTTTACATCAGTTACCATACAATAAATTTAACTAAGAAAATGTTAAGACTTATCAATAAAGACTGACGAAACAGTTAAGGATTGTATCCGCAATTCAGTAGCGCCAGAATGAGAGTAAACCTGATTTCCTAGACCAAAGACATCACTACTAAGATGTTTTATCACGAAAATAGCAGGCAGCTTAAAAATAGACCGGTCCTCGTAAGATATCAATGGGCTCGACCTTATACTTTACTTATTATGTTTGGATACCTTCAATACTACATATGGTGAATTATTACAGAAACAATATGCCTATGAAAAGTTTCCCGAAATAGTATCTTACGTGCCAACAATAAAATATTAATATAATATATCTATATTAGCCAGATCTGATCGCGCACGCGAGCACACGTAGTGGGTACGCGGCGGAGTCGTCCACCTGGCCCACTGCACCGATTAGATACAGAATTATACATACATGTGCAAGTGCACGTACGCAGAAAATAACACATAATAGCGCCTCATTGTGCCGAACCGTTAGGACTGTCTATTCACGGTAAACACTAAGTATTACCGGCTTACTAACATCAATTGCTCAAATTGTTTTTCCATGACTTAGTTTTATTTTTATTAATTTAATTTCATAAATAAACAGCATAAATAAATAGCCTAGTAGAAAACCGTTGGACTGCCACGCAGATGTCTCGAGTTGGATCTCATGGCGCGCATCTTCTGGCTTTTCAAAGTTATGTACGTATTATGTAGTTAATTATCGGTCGCTTTAACAGCGAAGGAAAACTTCATAAAGAAGCCTGCATGCGTGAGAGTTCTTCATAATGTTCTCTATGTGAAATCTAGCAACCCACACTGGGTCAGCGTGGTGGACTATGGCCTAACCCTTCTTACACTGAGAAGAGGCCCGTGCCCAGCAGTAGGACAGTTTAATACGACGGCTGATTATACACCATGGAATCGAATTCACTGTTTTCCCGAAAAGTATGTACTCAGTCCATGATATAGAAGCTTTCCATTGCAAATATACTTCAAAATAAAATTTAAAAAAAGTATTTTCAAATACGGTCCTTTCATCAAAATCAATATATCACTGGCGCTACGATGCGAGGTGTCTTATTATACAACGTTCTTCTTAGTATAGTTATTACACATATAGTATAGTGCAAGCCTCTCAGGGTGATTATACTTGTTATTATGAAAAACTTTTGATCTAGGACATTCCCGAAATCGCGACAAAAAACATCTGTTCCATACAAAATTGAACATTAACCTCGACAAAATGAATGGAACAACAGTTTTTTTTTTTTTGGGCGGGCACGCTTTTACTGATATCTTTATTATTGTTGTGCGTTACTGTGTTGCAGTCATGTTTAAAATAAAAACATGTGTTTTTGACAAAAATTATAGTGTTTATTCTTGATTAATTTTCATTAAGTGTTTTTTATAATTAATGATGCAGAAATATTCTATATCATTGACTGACTACATACGTTTCGGGAAAACGGTACATTAAATTACATGGTGTATAATTTCAAATACATACCCACAAAACTAATCACTTGAAACTAAAATTAAATTATAGTGTGTTAATGACGGTTACATTTTTAAGTATACTGCCAGATTCTACTATCTCTGTGTTACGAGAAACCATAAACATTAAAAAAACAGACACAAAGCATTACTGAGGTTTTAAATTTTGAAGAAACTCCAATTATATTTTCGATTTGATAACCTAACGTAACTTTCTGCATATTGTTAGTGATGAAGTGAACACACCCAACTCTATGCGATCTGCATTCAAGTTCGTGTGTGGGTGTCATGCCAAAGTATAATTACTTCACACAGTGTCAACAGATATACACAAAATACATATTTCTTAGCTGGAAAATTAGAAAGTAGCTACAGTTTAGTGCAGCAGTTTGAAATGCACTTACATTTCAATAATTCCATTATCAATTGGACGCGTGCGCATGCACTTACTTTCACTGCACATTTTCCGAACATGGCTAGCATTTCACTCCGTAAAGAATCACTGTGGTAAGAACTGTTTCATTTTCGTTAATTACTTTAACATACCTTTACCTTTCGATTACATACTGTGGTGCTAGACTGCCCGATCCGTTTAAGAGATTGGTCATAATTCAATTGCCATGTTAGTTAATCCGTCAATTCTTATAATATAAGACATCATGAAAAATCTTTTGTGCCCGGCCACCGGTGTACCACTGCGACACAATAGGTTAACGAACCACGAATATTGTCAATAGTAAGAGCCTATTTTTCGGGTGATCGTAGTTACTTTTCAAATAATTTTGTAGTATCTAAGTGTTTAGGAGCAAGTAAGACCTTTTGAACTATAGTGTTGTGCCGACTGTTGATAGCGAACATATTCAAATCAATTGGTGGACCACAGGGTGGCCACGGATCTGAGTATGGGTCAAGAATCATGTTAAATAAAACATATCCAGTATATAGTTAAATGTTTCTCATAGTTGTTTTAATTTTACATCAGAGCTTCTGATCGCTCCCACACTGGACAAACTTGAGTGAAAATTAACTTACAAAAAAGACTTCATTCAGTTGCTCATTACTACCTTGGCCTTGAAACATTCTACATCCGTTGAGAATCGGATCGATCAGACGTGAGATGATGAGGGGCCATAGATGGCACGTTCCTATGTCCTACAAGTTGTACTCAAATGCCCTGATATTCATATGCGCCTTTGGAAATTAGCCATTTCGTATACAAGTAATAATATACAAGTAATACATATTTGTAAATTACCAACAACTTTTATCTTATAACAAATATTTATAATGCGCTATCTCCGCTTCTTTCCTTCTAAAAACCTTAAACATGAAAAAGACAATCACGAGGCTACGTGCGATTTACTAATTCAGATTGCTTGAAAATTATTTCTGTTTGTTAAATCTTATAATATTCACAAATAGTTATCCTAATCCCTTTTGATTAATGACTGTAAACAGATAGCCGAAGTAATGCCTGTGACGACATTGACTGTTTGTGTCGAAACATTGTTCTTCTTCTTCTCGCAGTATCTACTCAACTTGCCGGATACTCAGATATTCGAGCAAAAGCGTAACCGAATATTTTATTATTTAGTACCCGATAATCACCATATGCGCAACAATAGACATATTTTATCCAATCCTCTAGCAGTGTTTATGTTTTGTGACAAAATCTTCTGCTAGGTGAGGTAATTCTGTCTTTCTCCAGAAGCGCTGTGATCTGGTCATAAACCTTTCGACGAGATCATCTGCCAATTGTCCCATTCATACTTGCTTTATATAAAACTTTTCTCATCACATGTCCAAATCTTCATAACGTATGTCATCTTGAGACCACGAGTTCGCTCATGTATATGTAGGTTAGGTTAGATGCAAGGATCCATATGTCCATTTCTGTTCCCTCACGGTGAGTACGCGAAATTTCATTCATCAAATTAATTTTTACTGGTTGTCAGGGGAACAGAAAAGCCATATGCTAGATTAGCTAACGCGTTAAAACGTAACAAATAAAGAAACAAACTCACATTCGCATTTATAATATTAATTAGGATTCTTAATTCTTACCAAAAAGCTGTGCGTGTGCTAGCTACTCACGAAGGCTACGTGCGCTTTACTAGAACAGATTGCTTAAACACGTTGCAAGGATGTGGACAATATGTGCACTAATTTTTTGTGCACAAAATTTCATGATTTTCTTTCTTTATTTTAAACAGAAAAGTAAATACATAAATACACTATTGTTATGTATTACACACTTCTACATTTGAATGATTTGTAAAGAGCGGGGCCTCCTAGCACAAGTATTTAATATACTTAAAAGGAGACCCCTATGTAAGATAAATTGTAATAGTATAAGATACTGAAATAAACTTTTTTTTTTATTTTTATAAATTTTTACTAATAGGGTCACTTGCTGGTTTAAACAGCTGTAATAATATGCTTTATGTTTTAAATGTCGTATTAGGATATATTAAAAACATTTCTTTAAAAATATATTGCCGGTGATTACAATAGAACTAATACAAAAATCGTACTTCTGGTATGACGTTCAACGAGTTCCACGCAGGTAGAGCCTACACCTGCTGAAGAAATCCACATAAGCAGCATTGACTTATATTATATTACTCATTGATAAGCAGCCTCTATAGCGCGGTTGACACGCGTCAGATATACGTCAATCACAAAATTGGAGAATTTTCTTGTGTTAGTGTGTTTATGCTTCTTTGCATCATAGTTTACACGACGATCGCGCAGGTATCTCAAAGTTCATACATAATTATAATTAGATTGGAAGGTCTGCTGGTAGCGGTGGTCACGTGTCATTATCGGTTGCCGACCTAGTGGCTGAAGTCAAGCAAGCAATCGTAACGTGAATGCCTGTTCTATCCACCGACGTATTCATGAATTCACAATCATGTCACTCGCCCTCGTTTTCTTTAAGAATCAATTTCTTATTTTTACTTATTAGAACAGTTTTAAACGAACATCAGCTTCTTAAATTAAATAATATATGTACGTATGTAACTAGAAGGATATATAGATGAAACGACATCACTTTGGTATGAGATACGGGCGTGGATAGCTTGCGCGGACTCAGCGTACGTGCATGGGGCCAGAAATGAAATTGATGAACTTTTCTCGCAGCAATAATGGCTTTGGCACGTACCAACATAATTCCCGACAAAACTTCCTCACATAACCCCCCGCCCGGCGTCAGGGTTGCTCCAGTTCAATCAACAAACTTCAATTTATAATAAATTAGCTTAATCCATTGGTACTTGATCCAAAGCGAAATACTTAATAATTAATCATTTATAATAAAAAGGAAACAACAACTTCAGAACTTGCCTAGCATGACAGACATATTACATTTAAACAAAATTAGCATAATAATTAAGGAATGCAGAGTAACATTAACAGTTTATCATCTCGATAAACTGTTAATATTAGTCTGCATTCCTTCAGTCATATTGTTTCTCTTTTTCAGCGTGAAGAAAATGCAAACCATTATATGATTATTCATTATGTTATTAAATAAATACACGCCTGAAAATTTTACCGCTATAACTACCTTGAATATAAAACTAACTCCCCGTGACCATGGCAGCTGAAAAACAAACAAAACGTCGGGGAAAGGGTAAACTTAAAATAATAATTTTATTAGCTTAAAATTAGTATAGTTCAATAGTAGTAGTAGTGTAACAGTTTCAAAATTATGTAATACAGTGTTAAATAAACAACGCGATAAAATGCGTTTAAATGAGTTTAATTTCAACTAATGAAAGTAATTATATAAACGTAGTGGAAACCCGATGTCTGCACATGGTATCCGGTGTAACACAAGTCGAGCAAACCGTAACAGAGCGAAAGTGTCTACTATAATGTTGATTAGACCTCTATTCTAACGAGAAAATTTGTTGTAAACGGAACTGATAATATCGACATGCTTCGCACATTACGTTTCTGTTCTTTTATTTATTCTCTTAAATGCACAATGTTTTTTAGACTATAAATAAAAACAACAATGAATGTTATATCAACTATAAACTATTATCAGAAATCAACGAAGGTACAGAACGGTAATCTCATTAAGCGGTATCGAGATTGCCGAAAAAGAAAATATACTATATACAAAATATGCAAGTACCGGAAAATACAACTATCCTAGACTTTTGCCATTTATTTGTGATGCCTAACAAAGTTATAGCTGTTTTGATGCAACAATGATGTACCGGCTAAGCAAAAATTATGTATTTTCATTAACAGCTCTTGCCGGCATTTAAGATTAATTTTCCGATTCACAACAGTGAGCTACTGACACTTTATAATGTTTGGACACAAAAGCCTGATCAAACAAACTGACAAATTTGCTATTGTAATATACGCAAGATTACATTACATTACATTACTAATCTGAAACACTCACACCTGATATTTAATTTGTGCTGATTACATATCACATAATTACAAATATGATTCAAAAAGTGTAGAGGGGCAGCCCTAGAGTACTGGACAGCGACAGCGGGTGAAGGCGAAGAAGGGAGCGCACATCCAATATAAGAAGAGAACAAAATAGGTTTATGTCGAATACTTTGACCATTCGCCCGTAAAGTAACTTCGCTGTACGAGTGACGCCCGCAGCCTCGCGTCCTGTATTTACCTACACAAACATAAAATGCTTTACCTAGATTGTTTTATGTTCAACAGTCATGAAAGATGTATGCAGTGGATATTTACACATAATAAAACATATTTCTAAATATTTACCAATATACCCACTTTTAATAAGAGACGAGATAGCCAAATGTTGGCAATACCGTCAATGCATACATTTACACAAACTAAAAGTTTGACACAGACTTACAATTCACTAACTGATGTTATCATAATGTTATGATAACATCAGTTAGTGAATTGTAAGTCTACAAATTCTAATAGATACTTGTTAAACATGTGTTTAACAAGTATCTATTAGAATTTGTAATCTTATCTCTTTGACATTATTAAATTATAATAACCATTATTTATTTCGGAACTCTGCTAGTAGTCTATATCTACACCTAAGTTTAGGCAATATCAATATAGCACACTGATTCGCATTAGTAGCTAAATCAGTAATCTATGGAGACATCGACTGAATTGTTAGCCTAATTCGAGATGTTGACAGCCATCAAGTATTGAGTGGTGGGCAGACGGACGGCCGACAGCGACACCTGAAGCGTTGGCCAAGCAAGCATGGAGATAATATTAGCTCACATCCTGAACACTCAGAGCCATACTCCAAATTCCCAGGAGATTCACCGCAGTTGTCACGTATAATATTGATAATATGCTTTACATATACCCACTTAACTTATTCTTAGGTATGTCTTTGTACAGATGAAGCTAGTGAGTTTCTGATTGACATGTCGACATACAAGGTAAAAACTAATCAAGTGAAGCTCACAATCCCTGATACAGATGAAGCGAGCTGTACCGCCGCCGCTGCACCGCTTAATCAGCGTTGGTCCGCCCGTCCTATATTTGCGTATGCAAAGAGACGCCAGCCGCATTAACGATGCCATATAGCCAGCGTAGCGTGCAGCGATTGGGCAAACACATATCTGCATTATAAACAGCGTCCGGGCTCACAAACGTGCACTGTGGTCGGCCTTTACCGGCGCACGGCTAATCAACGAGCTGACCTTCCGCTGCCGAACAAACGCACAACCACACTCCGCTCCGCTCTGGCTCTCCCTGTAAAATCGACGACTATCTAGCTAGTTAACGCCGAGCACACATCCACCTCGTCATTCATTAACAGATTATTTATTCAGCTCTAATGAATCGATCGTGTAAGTAGTGCACGTTGCCGATAAATACATACGATACACTGAAGATGATAATAGAATAGCTATGTGCACTAACAGTATTCGTGCATGTGCAGTGAATCGATTAAAACTTTCTACTTTCCACGTTCACAGCCGTAGCGTCCCATTAACGGAAAATCTCGACACATTTCTCGGACTCTTCTCCACTAGAGCGTGCAAAGAAAGCGGTTCGTAGCAATAATTAAAAAAACATCTATATATAAAAAATATACACATGTTAATTTGTGCAAACCATATGGACATCATTAGTATCTAATTAATAGTATTCCAATATATGTGATGGATAATTGACCGGTATAATATACATAAATTAATATTTTGTGGATGTTTCTGATGTATTGTCACCTCAATGTAATTATGTCAATTTTGAATACCTTGTACTCATAATAGCGTTTATAAAACATTAATTTGTCATGTGAGCTTGTACGCTCATTAACTTGTTAATTTTTTATCAAATGTGTTCGAATTATCATCAACTCGTTAATCTGAATGAAACAGGAAGGATGGATCTTAGAAATATGTGTTAAATGAAACTAGATTGAGTGTAACATTTTTTATTTTTACGTCTTACATCACTTTAATAAATTAATTTACATTTAAACATACACTTGTAGTCACAAATAAATAAATTACATTAAATAATTTACTGACATAGATTTGAAAACTCAGAGTGGACGACCGTTACGTCTAAGAAGGATGTCCGTAAAACGGACGGTACTTTGGTTTGAGGTTATTTTGTGTGTGTTGGCGCGGTGGAGGATTGTGATGGCGATGGTAAGCCGGGGTGCGGCGGCCCAGCGGCAGGCACCGGGGAGCGAGGCCGGCGGCGGCAGTGTCGTCCTCGACCGCGCTACACACTCGCTGTCGTCTGCTCACCGTAGAAGTATGGATCCACCGCGCCTGCTTTCGCTGGCCTCACCACATATAGATTCCGCCTTCGAATTAAAGACTAGAATTAAAATAATTTTGATTAAAATATGTTAGCATAAGCCACAATACATGATTAAATAAATACAATTATTAGATATAATTATCATAAAAATAATGAAGCTGTAAAAGCTGAAACAATTCGTGACAAAAATGTTGTAACGACTTTATTTCCCGCTTACCTATGGTGTCCGTCTGCATGCACTTGGAAGGTAGTCTCAGCGGGAGCTCCATCGTGGCTGAACAATTTCTTCAGAGCGATTATTCCAGCAATGGTCAGGGCTACTTTACTGGCGATCAGGGCTTTACCGGCAATCGCCGCCAAAGTCTTCAACGCCATTCCTCCCACAATTGTCACGGTAGTGAAAATACCAAGTAACAGATAGGGCAAGACCTTCTTACCTAAAACAATAAAGACATATTTATAATCATGTCAAGTATTACAATCAGTAAACACTTCTGTATTTAAAAGTGTAAAAAGCTTTACCTCTACCCCTGCCTTCCGATGCTAGATCCATAGAAATTGTATGCGTGTTTAACAATTGTTCGAACTTAGTGCGTAACATGGTGTCAAGCTTATCTTCTGTGGACATTCCAGGGAAGAAGCGCGGCTCCGCAACCGCGGAGGGTGTATCAGCTTGCTTCACCAGCGTCAACCCATCGGCAAGCTGAACGCTCTCCTGTACAACACAAGCAAAAATAAAATGACACTGTCTGTATCACTGATAACCGTTTTGACAAACAGCACCAAACACACTACTGCTTCACCTGTTCCACTGCCCTCGTAAGCGCCACAAGGGCTTTGCCCTTCAAGCACATTGACATATGCTTTTGCGCACTGCAATCATCGTAAAGTTTCTGTAAAACTGAGAGCTCAGCGGTCCACCACCACGAGCTGTCCTCGGCTCGCCCACTGTCGATTTCGTTTTGTGTATCGTCGACCTCCATCCTGCGGGATCTCCGAGGTCCATGGACGTGACCTGCCGCCATAACCACACAGATAACTGATACGACGTATATCCGGAATGCGGTACACATGTTTGTTTATTTGTCACACACAGCACTTAAACTAAAAATCAACGTGTATGAGGGTGGTCCAGCAGCGACTGACGGGCGGTGGAGCGGGTGAGAGCTTATAACCGTGCGCCACTTCGCCGTCAAGCACCACCAAACATCCGCTATTCCGCACTAATTCTCCGCACGCGCACTTACGTAACTGAACTTGAAAATGATCGAGAACCATTTTCCAAGCCAATTTCTCCGATAAAATGCACGACAAAAAGCGAGACACATATCTGTTACCAATTGCACCGTGTGTTATATCTACTACAGTCTACACGTTCACGTGTGTGAAAAGCGTAATTACGAACCAGTTGCGTGAGATATGAGGACCATTCAGCCCCACATTTCATTGGCAAAAGAACGATTACAGTTGATTAGTTGCTGTTGATTTAAGTGTTGTAGACATCAGTTCAGTCTTTATAAGCGCGTGCGCAGGGTTTTAGTTGCTGCACGCGAGACTTGCCTGAACTGTATCGGCTATGGATGATGTCGCCGAATACGTAAATTATAAACGAACGTTAAAGTCACCACATATACTTGTATAAGGAACTGTACGTAAGTGTCTATGCGCGATTTATAGGAAAGTAAAAGTAGTACCGAACCGTATCGTAGTAATTTGACGTATATTATTGAAAACAATAAAACGAATGAACTCTAGTGTTAGTTTAGAATGTAAAATTATAAGTGATTATCATGCTCGCGCAATAATATACATACGAATAACGTAAATTGTTTCATCGAGCAGAATTTTGTCATCACTGATTTAAATACAAAGAAGACATACATGTCTTCACTTTTATATAGGTAAATTTTAGCGAGCTGATTTAACTGATCTAAACATAAGTCATTTATTTCAAAATCATTTAATTATTAGATCGTAATTTACCAAAAGTTATTCATAGCACCTTAAAACAGTATAATGTGATTGTCTTCAGCTCAAATACCACTGTAGGTATATATGTCTAACCGGTGCCGAACCGTTACTCTAAAAAGTAAGTCCTATCGACAGATAAATAATATTGGCCAATCCACATGTACATGCAATAAAACAAAACCATTTTGACACCTAAAATTTATTTTTAAACGTTTGCGAAACGTCAATTAGTCAGTTGGTTGTTTCTTATGTTTATGTATAAGTAGATACTACGCAATAATTTCAAACTTAATAAAGTCATTCTGCATATTTGTTACCGTTACGAATAAGCCAACCCTTTCCCGACTATCGAGTCGGGCAAGGGATACGAGTCGGCTTATTTATTATCATCGATTCCCTTAATAATAAGGCTTAGAGTATTCACCAAACAATAAACATATATAAAATCCAGACTTACTAAAATAACAGTTATTTAATAAAAAGTCTGAACTTTTGTTTTTTTACAACTTAGCGTAAGTTAATCCATACACAGGTCTGATAAGGCCAATCAGCTCAAAGAAAAACAGGCTGCCTTTCAAACTAGCAAATATGCATACGTTGCTTACCCACATATTACACATTTAGGTAAGTAGGTACTGTAAATGTACCTTTCTTCAAATTGTATATTATGATCTGGTGGCTCTGGGTTCTTGATCTATAGGCTAGCATAACCGCTTACCGTCAGGTGAACCGAATATTTATTTAACATCTTCAGTACATGCAAATAATCCATATTTTTTAGGACTTTTCAAATGCAACGCGTACGCGTCATTGACTATGCAGTAATCATGTTTTTGAACATATCTAATATAGAGCCGAGGATTTGTCATAAAAACACTAATAAATCAAGACAGTCGAATATGAGCAAGTTTAATTTAGCTCGACAACAAGCACTCTAATAATGCAGCTGAAGAAAGCCACAGGAACTTAATAAAATGCACCACTTTCGAAATTGTGCATTTTATTGTCAGTCAAGATTGATTTTAAATTACATCCAGGCCGATGTCTGATTATGGCGCCCGAAGGTAGGTAGATACACAACTGCTCTATTAAATTTAAACTCGTTACACCATATAACAGAAAAAAGTATATTCGTTCTCTTTAACCGCTTAAATACAATATGTTGTGACAGCATCAGACCAACGAATAGCTACATATGCAGCCCCCAAGTCACGCCAAGTGTCATCAACTTTAAGAGTGCGGCCAAAGTGCCCGCTAACTATAGATTTTCTATTGCGTCTGTTGTATGCCTTTGAAGGTATACGAAAGCATCTTATCTATATATTAATATGTGAAGCAAAAACTTTGTACCCCATTTTACGAAAATTGCGCGGGCAGAGGAGTATAAAATTTGGCACAGTTAAAGTTTATATGGAGAACGAGTGGCAAATCCCAATATTTTTATAAAATATGCATCAAAAATAAATTTAATTAATGAAAAAGCACGGCACGCACCCAACCATGCATTTGACACACGCAGTCGAATCGCGTTCGTAGTATTTCGGCATTGTTCGTCTGACGTCGTACAATTCTTCGTAAGTATGGTTACATAAATTAACAAAAATAGAAAACAAAGTAGCAAGCTTAGGAATATCGTCAATGAAAGCGTATAGTTAAGTAAATAATAAGTTGTTTGTAACAGATAGGTAAATTAACCTGTATAGCCTTGGCGAAATCTAAATGAAATGTGATAATGAGAGTAAAGTTACAGAATAAAACCTTAATAACGATCAAACTTAAAATTTAAATCAATTATGTTCGAATTTTGACCACTAGACGACCGCTAGTTAATATAATGCTTTGAAATCAAGGAACATATAAACATAGAAAAAAAAAGGCTTTATAGCATAGAAAGTTTAATTAAAAACAGTGATTTATCACGATGATGTGCCTAGGGATCAGAATAAGGCTCGATCTATTTCTTTAAAAATAAATAAAGCGAAATCCATCTTGTTACCTTATTATTCTTTAGATTCAATGCCTTGGTGAGCTCGGCACATTGCTTTTTAGTGCTAGATTGAATACAATACGTTATTTTAATAAGTAAATATAAAAAGCTACTTTATTAGGCCAGCAAATATGAAATAAAATTAAGAGGTTATGTGATGTGTGAATTCGATAAGGGGTTAATCGATTGATATACGTTTTGTTAAAAAAATATGTAATCACTAACCAAAAACTGCTTCTAAAACCAAAATTTCTAACTATAATTCATATTCAATATATGTACATAGTAGGTAGTGTAATTATTGTCTGTTTTTGACAAATTTTCTTGACCTGTGACAGTCATTTTTCGGAGCAGCAATCTGATCCTCTCTAAAGGTAATTACCCTGATCTACTCTATTCTCTAAATCTATAACTACATCTAAAAGATAGGCAAAATTACAGACTATATCAGCTTGTATCCCCGTATACCTACACCTTCATGACAGAATTTTCTCAGTGCATGCAATAGCAATGTTATTATTTAAGTAGCGGTAATTACTAATTTATATTTTTTAATAACCAAATAAATACCTAGTACCTATCTATTTACTAAACATTTTGTAGAGACATATAGCGATTCTTTTGAACTGCACCTGGACATAACTTACATCACGTAGAGTATGAGACCAGCTCACATTTCAATAATTGGTTTAATTACGGTGTAGTGATCTTAGTAGGTGATTACATCTTTAACATTCTCTTTGTCAGTTTGAATAAATATTATGCATGTTGTTAATTAGTAAGACACAGACATAATCAACTTGCGATAATAGCATTCGTTTAAAAATTCTAAAAAATGATAATGCACATATTTTATTTCTATTTTCTGTTCATAACCTGTTCAAAAAAGTAATCGAAGCACCAAAAATCAGAAGTAGGTAGGCATTATATTTGTGTGTAGGTAGGCATACAAACTTATATTTATTTCTTTAATTTTTAGATAGTTAAAATTTCTTTAGATTTGACTAGAGGGATCTAGTCGAATCTAGGGACAGAATAGTGGACCACAAGGCGAACGTGAAATCTCATAAACCAGGCCCAATATATTTAGTAACATCTTTTAATAAATTTTGCTGTATTTTATTTATTTATTTATTTTATTTATTTATCCAAAATTACACATATCTTTACAGGTTTATACCTAATGCGATAGTGTTACCTAATACGTAGTATAATAAGTTTATTTAAACCTTATTACAAATAATGCCACTCTTGTAAATTCACTCAGTGCAATACAAGATGACGGCGGAATTGATCGGGATGTTAGGCAACGAATCAACACAGGATGGATGAAATGGCGACAGATCTCGGGCACAATATACGATCCTAAACTGCCTTTGAAATTAAAGGGTCGCATGTATAAGGCGGTTATAAGGCCAGTCGTACTGTATGGTGCTGAGTGTTGGGCTACTAAGAAGATGGATGAGAAACGATTGCATGTAGCAGATATGAGAATGTTACGATGGATGTGTGAAGTGAAGAGAATGGACAGAATTTGGAATGAATACGTAAGACGTAGTCTGAAAGTGGTGCCCATAGACGAGAAGGTGAAAGGAAATTGTTTGGCTTGGTATGGACATATATCACATACACACAACACCATCTAGCCCAAACTAAGCAGAGCTTGTACTATGGGTACTAGACAATGGATAAACATAAATATTATATACTTTTTTATTGTAAATACATACATATTATATACATAGAAACACCCAGACCAAGACAAACATCCATGTTCATGCACAGAAAAGTTTGACTTGTGCGGGAATCGAACCCGTGACCTCAGGAGTAGCAGTCGGTTACACCAACCACTACGCCATCGAGGTAGGTCAATATTTATGTAGGTAAGCAAGTGATGAATATGAGGTTTGAGGGACGAAAAGAGAGAGGAAGGCAAAGGAAAAGATGAATGGACTGTGTGAGGATGGATATGAAAGGAAAAGGGGTAAATGATCAGATGACGGATGACAGAGAAGTATGGAAGCGAAGGACATACTGCGCCGACCCCAAATAAATTGGGACCAGGGCATGAGGATGAGATGATGAGCAATACAAAATAGGTCAGTTACATAATAGCAATGTTCAATTGTTCCTCAATTTATTTAATTTTTAACGGTAATGTCTAAACTTAGTGCATAATCATTTAGCTAGTCTAGCATCTTTAAACTTTGAACAACTAGATGTGTAAACCAAAAATACATTTTTGGACCGTGTCGTGTGACGTGATCGAAGTCACAATACTAGGAGAGCGGCAAGTGACAAGGCGACTACTTAAAACACTACGCTTACAGTGGTCACCTCGCCACTTACCACGTTAACTAAGTTTGTAATAATTATTAGGGTAATTCCATATAATAACCTACCCAGTTTTTTTTTATCACTTATTTTAAACAGACTGGTTGCTCAAAGCTGATATTTCTATTTTCCTTTTTAATAGACGACTTTACAAGCATTCAAACAACGGACATAAAGAACATCTCGACTCGGATCAACTATTAGTAGATCACATAATTTTTTGTCTCGTGTGGGAGTCGAACCCGCAACACTCGGCGCAATAGCAGTGGCTAGGTACCCACTTAAACTAGTACGTCATCCGCGCAGTCAACCGACATCTTCTTATCATATGTACGTTTTATAACATGTGAAAGAATCCAAAAGTACTTTACTTTTGATTAACTAAATACTAACATAAGGAGGTAAATTATGAAGGCTTCAATGAAAGAACCCGGTGTTACCAATCAAATTACGTTTGTACATATTGAACGACTAGGTAACACTATTTATATAATAGATACACTATATAATGACCTCTGAATAAGAAATGAGAATCTATTGCAGTTGTTTAGGCATACCGCCAGATATCACGTTTATACCAAATATAGTAATATGACCTAGGTCGACTAAGTAGATATGTATGGCAAAAACATGGTTTCAAAAACACACTGAATAGAAAAAGTAATTAAATTTACCCAGTAGAACAAATTGTTAGTATTACAAACGCTTCATGTTAGATTATGCAATGTTTTACAATAAGTAACTAATTCCGGATTAAAGATACCGGAATTCACAGCAAATGAGAATGCCGCACCTGCACTATAACAGAAGTTAGGCATTGTAATGGATGGAATTCGTATCTACGACATTTCGATTACAAGTCTGATAGCTCAGCATAATGCTATGATCGCTTTATTTTTCGTTTCTATTTGTTTATTGGCAGCAATACAAATTGTCTTCTTGCATTACACGTTTGTTGAATCCTAATACTGTGAGATTCAGTAATCCGTTTAATAATCAGTAGCATGTTAGTAACTCTAAATTATAATCGTATTGCCGAATTAATATTATCAATGTGAAATGTGTGTGTTTGTGAAGATGATCAGACGTTTGTAACTGAATCACGTATATCTTCTGTTGAAAGGATTTGAATGGAACTTGACACACAGATGCTATGTCCATACGGAATGGAATACTCTTTATCCGGGTAATAACACACACTTCAGTAGACTCGATTTACCAATACCTAGATGGCGCTGCTGACTTTTCACGTGGGCGAAGCAATGTGTTGTAACTTAAAATATCAAGGGATCTATAATGCCGATAGCGGCTACTGCTATCAAAATTCTCGTTCATCATCACATGTTTAATGTTCAGTTAAAACTATCACCTAATTTTAAGGATTAACAACGCAATGCCTAGTACACTGCGCGCGGTGACATCTTGCGTCGCTCGTGCTACTCTACGATAGGTACCTACCAAGCGACGAAAGAAATACTTGTTCCCAATTACGTAGGTAATATTATTATGTAGGTACTGGTGAAATGTCTCATATACCTCGATCTCACCTTTCAGATACATATAGGTATATCTAGAGCCTGACATGATACGATGTACTTACTTTGATATTACTCATAGAATCTGCTGAATTATGAATCCTGATCGCTTTGAAATATAACTGTACGACAAAAATATACGGTCTTTTAAGACTTGTTTTGTAAGTGCAATTATTCACCTTTCGCAATCCTAATTACAAATATTTGGATATATCTACAGAATCGCCACCTACTGCGTATATCTCTTCAGGACTTACACTTTAATTTTATTCATACTAATATTTCTTTAGAAAGATAACTATCCTTAATTATTTATTCGCAAGTAATAGGAGGATGTTGATTCATCGGGGATATCAAGATGTGTAGCTATGAAAAAACAGTGTCATCTTTTCGTCTTTTCTGTCTGTACAACCAATTTGTTATTTTATACAGGCGTATAAAATAACAAATTGGTTGTACAGACAGAAAATTACTACATTTACATAAATGAAAAAAAAATTGTGTCATTCTCATTTTCATAAAAATGGAACACTTCGCTGACAGATTGGACAGATGATGACGCAGTAGCTTAAATGCTCACTTGCGGACTACCAAGACGATGAATGTTGATAAAATATTATATATTCGCCATCTATTTATCACTTAATATCGGCCGCGGGTTCCCAAACTCTATGACTTATCAATCATACACAAGGTATAAAGAGAGTATATTACCACGGAAGTCAGAGGATTACAATTTTTTTTTCATGTGTCTCGTGTTGTTTATAATTTACCTACCATTTAATGGGCTGCTCGTCTGCCACTAGGGGCAATACAAAGACCGACTTATTAGTTATTCGTTATGTAAAACCATTAAACATTCTACTCGTATTACAATATGTTACGGTCAGTGTATATTTGATATACATAATTTATTTTTGAGTGCAAATGCACCCAGCGTTGCTGTGATATTTGGAGACGCAAAGAAAGAGCCGCCTTGCCCGTGTAAAGTGCACCCCTCACAGGAAATCGGCGTAAAATAGCAACACAGTTACTGTATTTCGTTTGACATGTAAAGGTTTCGGCGGCCCATTCGCTCAAGACATCTTCCATCCCTTTCCATTAATTCTGTAAATATTTTCTTCTTCTTCCGTAGAGTTGAGCAACTCCTAATAGATACCTTGTTTTGCAAGCGATCATTTAATACGGTAACCGCTAACTATAATGACTGGCCGTACCTATACTTATTTGCCACTTACGTAGTTTAAAAATGAACTTCCCTATTATTGGGTAGGTCTTTTACATTATTCATAACTTCACACGAAATACAGCAGTAAGAAGTCGAAATAATATACATTAGCAACAAATTACAAAATACTATTTCCTCTATTTCATCAATAGGAAAAAAGAAAGCACAAGCGTGTCTACACGCATTCGTACTTTACACGAATGTACTAAATAAGTAGTTGATTCAGTTTTCTACTTATAATTTAAATTGATCGTTTAAGAAAGGAACAGTCGTGCGTGATGTTCTTATTACTTCCGATTATAATGCAGACTCCATAATTAAAAGCCACGAAAGCAACGTACTTTTAGTTACCGGGTAGCAGAATAAGTAACTACATAATATACTTAAGCGTTACCAATGTTTTTTTTGAAGATATAATTCTTTGTTACTTTGTTAAACAAATTGTATTTAGTAACGTCCAAAAAATACAGATTGAACCCGCTTCATAATCTAACGGTACCAGAAATTACAAATATGTAACTTATACATATTCAATAACTCAATTATATATTTTGAATTTGTAGTTGTATCCTTTGGATTTATGAAGCAAATAGAAAATAAATAAATAAAAATAAAAGGTTTAAAAAAAAAGGTCTGTGTGATTCGTAACAATATAGATAAGTTGTAGAAATCGTATTAAAACTTATATTGTCAAGAACTAAGTAGTCGGCTCAGCACCTCCTAACATTGCTGCACTATAAAATTATTAACCTAATTAAGAGCACACATGATTCCCTATTCCTTCACTCATGAGTTTTATAATCAAAGCGTGAGACAGTATATTTTAACGAATTTCATTGTGCGCGACTTGACCTGCCTGAATTGTACAGACAGACCTACAGACATACATAGAAAGTGTCACAAGATAGAAAGTGTCCTTTTTTTTTTTTTTTTTTTTTTCTTTTTTTTTTTTCGTGGGGAAATGCGCCTGATGCATACCCTCTCGCCACAAGGGGAGGCGAGAGGGTTATGTCCGGCTCTCCCGTCCTTCGGGCCTACGGACCAAAACCCCACGGTGTGCACGCTCGCTGCCTTGTATAGTGGATGGGCCGCTGGAAAAATTACTACCTCAGCGACCCACCCAGCAGTCTACAACTCCTTTGGCGACGCCCCGGCACTACATAGGGCGTCGGACCGACTCAATAGCTGGCGGACGGGAGATCCCCGTTCTCCCGCCCGCGGCCTTCATGGCGGCATTAGGCGCGCGTAAGCGCGCCTGCGCCGCCCGGTTCGCCGGCGACGGCTCGGATCAGCAAGGATACTTTCTTCACGGATCCGCTCCGCCGCCTCCTTCTGCGAGATGACGTCCTCGCAGAAGGACGCGACCGCTGCCCACTTCCTCTCGCTGTCGACCATGGCTTTGATCACGGCCGGCAGCGAGAGATCCTCACCCACAACCTCAATGAGTTCACGGCGCTGCACCGCCCAAGCAGAACATTGCTCGAGCGTGTGCTGCGCCGTGTCCTCCTCACAATCGCAGTGGTGGCAGACGGGACTCGGTTCCCTCCTAGCGACCATGTGCAGGTATTTGCCAAAGCAACCGTGCCCTGACAACACCTGCACTAGTCGGAAGGAAAGGGTCCCATGCTGCCGCCCTGCCCACCGCTCCAATACCGGCTGGAGGGCCCCAACGGTTCTGAAACCGGCCAAGGGCACCTCCAGCCGTGCCTTCCACTTTAAAATCATGCCCTGATGGGCTCGATTGCGCGCACTCAATCACCGTCGGGAGGGGACGACAACCCGTCTCCTCCCGCACCGCCTCACTCACTGCAAACACTTCGGCGAGCACTTCAGCCTCCAAATCCCACGGGGGTGCTCCGGCCAACACACAAGCTGCGTCGGCCGACACCGTACGGTATCCACGTATTACCCTGACCGCTATGACTCTCTGCGGCCTCCGCAAGAGAGTCCTGCACTGAGCGGTCAGGGAGTCCGCCCACACCGGTGCGCCGTAAAGCGCCATCGACCGGATAACCCCCGTGTAGAGTCGCCGGCAACCAGCACTGGGCCCGCCCAAATTTGGCAATAACCGCCCAAGGGCGGACGCAGCGCCGAGAAGCTTCGGGGCGAGCTGTCTGAAATGCTCGTCGAAGTGCCACCTTCCGTCCAGCACCAAGCCCAGATATTTCATGTGGGCCTGGACGGGAACGCGCGTCGAGCCCACCATTATCGAGGCGCCGCGGGGTGGACTGCGACGAGGCCCATGAAAGACCAGGGCCTCCGTCTTGTTAATAGCCACCCGTAAACCCAGCGCCTCGATACGCCCGACCACCTGGGAAACGCCCACGGTAGCCAAACGGGCCGCCTCCTCGAAGGTACCCCCACGGGCTGTGACGAGGGTGTCGTCAGCGTAACTGATGACGCTCAGCCCGAGGGGTAGGACAGCACGTAGGACCCAGTCGTACCCCATGTCCCACAGGAGCGGACCAAGAACCGATCCCTGCGGGACACCGCACGACATGGGCCGCCGCCAAACCTCGCCTCGAACCTCGAGGAGGACACTCCTGCCTCTCAGATAGTCTGCCACCAGCCGCTCCAGGTAAAAAGGTACCCCGTGATATCGGAGCGCCCCCTGGACACAGCTGTATGGCAGACTATTAAACGCGTTGGCGATGTCTAAAGACACCGCCAACAGAACAACGCCGCCAGCGACCGCCTCCTCGGCCGCGGCCTTCAGGCGCATAATGGCCCCGACCGTCGAACGTCTTTCCCGGAATCCGAACTGAGCGTCCGACAGGTCGGGACCGACCGTGCTCAGGTGCCGGACGATGCGGGTGGCGAGAATTTTCTCAAACATCTTCCCCGCCTCGTCCAGCAGCACTATGGGCCTGTACGCCGCGGCCGACTCTGGAGGCCGTCCCGGCTTGGCCAGCAGTACCAACTTCCCCTCCTTCCAGCACTCAGGGAATCGTCCCGACACCAGGCTCGCGTCGAAAAGTTCTCTGAGGCGGACATCCAGGTGATCGAGGGCCAGCGCGAGAGCTCGCGCCGGCACACCGTCAGGTCCAGGGGCGGTCGTCTTGGATCGGATCCGCAAGACAGCCGCCCCCATCTCCGCATCTGTAACCGGGGGAGCACTGAGGTCCGCCTCCCGATGTCGGCCTCCCGATGGGGCCATTGTCGGGGGCACGTGCTCTGCCCGGTCAGGAAATAACTCCTCGACCACCTCGGAGAGGAAGTTGGCCTGGAGGGTCTCCGTAAGGGGGGGGCCCCGCGCACGGAGCTTGTTCAGCGCCGCGCGATATAGGCGCCCCCAGGGGTCACGGTCTAGACCCTCCAACATCTCACTTTTCGCCCGTTCCTTGGCGCGGCAGATGGCCGACTGCAGAGACACCTTCGCTTCGCCATACGCGTCATACAGTCGGCTCTCCTCTCGCTCATCGCGGTGGCGACGGCTTCGGCTGCGTGTGTATAACCTCCAGGCACGAATGCAGGCCGCACGGAGGTCCGCCAGCTCCTGGGACCACCAGTAGACCCCCGTTGGGGTCCAGTGTCGCACTCGGGGCATGGCCGCGTCGCAAACAGCTTGAATGCTGTCGCGAAAGCGTACAGCCCCGGCGTCTACCTCCCCAGACGGGGGTGCAGGAGACAGCCAAGCTTGAACTATGGCTGCCTCTTCCAGTAGGTCCCGGTTCAGCCTCTTCACAGCCCACCGCGGAAAGCGAGGTGTTCTGCCCGCCGACGGGCGCTGACCCCTGCTAGGGTCCCGGAGCAGGGAGACCTCCAGACGGATATACCGATGGTCCGAAAGGGTCTCTACCTCCTCCAGGACACGCCATCCCATTACGCGTGCGGCGAGGGCCGGGGTAGCAAACGAGAGGTCCACTATCGACCCCCCCTGCCGTCGCACGCACGTGTTGACGGCGCCCCTGTTCAGCAAACAGAGGCCCGCCGCATCAGCCCACTCTTCAACCGCCCTTCCTTGGACATCCGTGCGGGGGGACCCCCACGCAGTAGACTTTGCGTTAAAGTCCCCCATCACAAGGATGCGGCTAGATGATATCCGCCGTATCGAGGCCTCCAAGTTGTTGAGAAAGGCCTCGAAGTCTGCCAGACTCCTGTTGGGGGAGAAGTACACACCAACGACTGTGACCTCTCCCCACGCGGCCGCAACGTATCCCGCTCCCCTCTCCTTAACTGAGAGGGAGGGTGAACGAGGCGCCGTGGAGCCGACGACTGCCACGGAGCTGTTCCGGTCACCTGCCCAATTGGGGCTGGGAGGAACGTAATATGGCTCCGCGGCTACGGCTACACCGATCGACCACTCCGCCATAGACTGCAGGAAAAGGTCCTGCGCTCGGGCGGAGTGGTTGAGATTCGCCTGGAGGAGGAGATAGTCACGGTCCTGGTCCATGACTAGGTCGACATCCCCTCCTCCACCGCTGAGGGCGGTTTTACATCAGCAGGTAGGGCGGTAGCCGGGGTCGATGGGCTACCCCCTTCTACGCGCTTTGTGGGCGGGGATTTGCACCCCCTGTCGCCACGAAAGTGGGCAGCTACTCGACCAGCTGCCGCGCACGCTGGGCAGTGCGGGGTCGTCTTGCACGCTCCAGCGACGTGCCCAGGCTGGCCGCAGCGATAACAGGCGTCGCTGCGGTCCTCGGGGCTAGGGCACTTAATACGAGCGTGCCCAGCTCCCCCACACCTAAAACATCTCATGGGCCGAGGGGCCAGGATGTGGACCTTTTTTTTTTTTTTTTGATACCCAGGAAAAAATGCTTGATGCACTACCCGCCGGCTAGGGGACGGCACCGGCGGGGCGTGTGGGACTCACCAGCCTATTGCTGGTATACCCACTAAAAAAACCTGGGGTGTTCCCTCTCCCACCCAATGGGGGGGCCAGTTGGGAGTCTAAAAAGATTCATCCATAGCAGGCCCCCCCGTGTGGGTGCCGGCCGGGTCAATCGGACCCGACCTCCTCTCGTCCCCGGGGGAGAGCATTTCACCGCTCTCCCCTTTCGACGTTAGAAGGCGCGCGGGAACACCGCGCGCGCCCTCTATGGGTTCTTACTCACGGGTGGCAGGGTCCCCTGAGGCCTTGCCACCCAGAACCCTTAGGTGGGGGGCAGGAGAGCGACATAAGCGCGTCTCCTGCGCCCCCTCCTCCGGCGGCGGATGTCCGGGGCGTAAGGATCTTCCTCACGCCCCCGCTCCGCCGCCTCCTTCTGCGAGATGACAGCCTCGCAGAAGGACCTCATTGCACCCCAGCACCTGTCGTCGCCGACCATCATGGATACGACGGTCGGCAACGAGAGGTCGGGGCCAATCACGGCGACCAGGGCACAGCGCTCCTCGGCCCACGCCGGACACTCCTCCAGCGTGTGCTGCGCCGTGTCCCGGTCGCACTCCTCGCAGTGGTGACACCTGGTTGTCGGCTCCCTACCGGCTATCTTGCACAGGTACTCTCCGAAACAGCCGTGTCCGGAGAGCACCTGAGTAAGCCGGTAGGTGAGCGGTCCGCGCCGTCTGTCCGTCCACTCCCTTAACACTGGACGGACAGCCTCGACTGTCCTCACCCCATAGCGGGGCTGGGCCAGTCGCTCCTGCCACTTGGCCTCGAGGACCAGTCGAGCCTGGGACCTTCGCGTCTCCACCGCCCCGTGAGTAGGTTCCTCACCATGGAGCCGGAGGTCCACGCGCCAGTGATACACCGACGCTTGGACCTCCGCCTCCAAATCCCAGGGCGGCGATGCCGCCAGGACGCACGCCGCCTCAAAGGAGAAGGATGTGGACCCTTTTTTTTTTTTTTTTTTTTTTTGATTCCCAGGAAAAAGTGCTTGATGCACTACCCGCCGGCTAGGGGACGGCACCGGCGGGGCGTGTGGGACTCACCAGCCTAGTGCTGGGATACCCACTAAAAAAACCTGGGGTGTTCCCTCTCCCACCCAATGGGGGGGGCCAGTTGGGAGTCTAAAAAGATTCATCCATAGCAGGCCCCCCCGTGTGGGTGCCGGCCGGGTCAATCGGACCCGACCTCCTCTCGTCCCCGGGGGAGAGCATTTCACTGCTCTCCCCTTTCGACGTTAGAAGGCGCGCGGGAACACCGCGCGCGCCCTCTGTGGGTTCTTACTCACGGGTGGCAGGGTCCCCTGAGGCCTTGCCACCCAGAACCCTTAGGTGGGGGGCAGGAGAGCGACATAAGCGCGTCTCCTGCGCCCCCTCCTCCGGCGGCGGATGTCCGGGGCGTAGGGATCTTCCTCACGCCCCCGCTCCGCCGCCTCCTTCTGCGAGATGACAGCCTCGCAGAAGGACCTCATTGCGCCCCAGCACCTGTCGTCGCCGACCATCATGGATACGACGGTCGGCAACGAGAGGTCGGGGCCAATCACGGCGACCAGGGCACAGCGCTCCTCGGCCCACGCCGGACACTCCTCCAGCGTGTGCTGCGCCGTGTCCTGGTCGCACTCCTCGCAGTGGTGACACCTGGTTGTCGGCTCCCTACCGGCTATCTTGCACAGGTACTCTCCGAAACAGCCGTGTCCGGAGAGCACCTGAGTAAGCCGGTAGGTGAGCGGTCCGCACCGTCTGTCCATCCACTGCCTTAGCACCGGACGGACAGCCTCGACGGTCCTCACCCCGTAGCGGGGCTGGGCCAGCCTTTCCTCCCACTTGGCCTCGAGGACCAGTCGAGCCTGGGACCTTCGCGTCTCCACCGCCCCGTGAGTGGGTTCCTCACCATGGAGCCGGAGGTCCACGCGCCAGTGATACACCGACGCTTGGACCTCCGCCTCCAAATCCCAGGGCGGCGATGCCGCCAGGACGCACGCCGCCTCAAAGGAGACGGTGCGGTACGCCCGCGACACCCTGATCGCCATCGCCCTCTGAGGTTTCCTCAGGAGGGCGATGTTTCGGCGATCGAGGGCGCCGGCCCAAATGGGCGACCCGTAAAGGGCCATCGACCGCACCACCCCCAAATAGAGGCGGCGGCAGACGACACTCGGCCCCCCGATATTCGGCAGCAGAGAGCTAAGCGCTCCCGCCGCCGACATCAGCCGGGGGGCCAGGTGGCTAAAATGGACGCGAAAGTTCCAGCGGCCGTCGAGGTGGAGCCCCAAGTATTTCATACTCGGCTCCACCCCGATGCGGACCCCTCCAACTATGATGTGGGCATCTGGTGGCGGCGCCCGCCGAGGCCCATGAAATAACAGGGCCTCGGACTTTTCCAGCGCCACCTCCAGTCCCAACATCCTAATTCTACCGACAACCAGGGCCACCCCTGCCGTGGCAAGACGGGCAGCTGCCCCGTAATCCTCTCCCCGGGCCGTGACCAGCGTGTCGTCGGCGTAACAAGTTACGCCGACGCCCGGGGGCAGGGCGCCCCGCAGAACCCAGTCGTAGCAAGGATGTGGACCCTGGCCGAACTCCAGCCCACGAGCAGACGCCCGGCGTCAGCTAGCAGCTTGGCCGTGGCGACAGGGCATTGCGCCCACACAGCACCGACCCCTCCAAGGCCAGGACGGATGGTGCCGATCCATATGGCATCCGCAGCACAACCAGTTCTGGCGCTAATGGCGCCAGAGACGTCCTCCGCGGACACCGAATCATCGAGGCCGGTAATGCGCATCTGTGCACACTTTACCGGCCTCGTAATCTTTACCCCATCCGTCTCAGGAAACAGACTCCTGAGCTTAGTGGCAATGTTGTCTGCCGCTTCGCCTCCGTCAGCTCCGGGGAACTCCAGGATGCGGCCTCCTGTATGAGCTTGGCGGACCTTCGCTCCGAGGTGCGTAATGTCCTCGGAGTTCCGCCTCGCAGTGGAGAGCACGGCCTGATACGTCAGGCCGCGCTCAGCCGCCTCCGGTAGCACCGTGATAACCACGGCAGCTGACTTTGGCGCTCGGAGTCTGTTTCTCCTCCGCCTCTTTTTCTTGGCCCCACCTTGGTTCACGGGGCTTGCTGTTACTGCGGCTGCCGTAGCAGCAGCCATAGCAGCAGCCGCAGCAGCAGCCGCAGCAGCAGCCGCAGCAGCAGCCGCAGCAGCAGCCGCAGCAGCAGCCGCAGCGGCCTATTTGGCCTTCTTGCGGCGAGCCTTGCCCATATTCCCCACCGTCTGCCAACCCTCACCCTGAGGGATGGAAGGCGCGGGGGTTGACGGCGTACGGGGCGCGGGCCTAGTGGGGCCTCGCTGCAAGCTCTGCGGCGGAGGAGCCCTAGGTGGTGGAAGGGGCGGGAAGTCGTTGGCAGACTTCCTCCCGCCAGATTTCTTACTGCCTACTGGGGGCGTGGGACCAGACGTTAATGACGGCGCCGGCAGCACCGGCGATGACCTTTTAGAGGCCGCAGCAGTAGCCGCAGGAGGCGCGGCTTGCAGCCGCGACCGATAGCTTGGCGACGGCAGCAGCCGGTCGCCGAGACCTTCTATGCGGGCGTCTACATATTTAAAGAAGGACGCCTGCATGTCCAACTCTTTACCGGACGGCTGAGGCGCCCCCTTAGGTGCTTGCCCTCGGGTCTCGGCCCTGAGCCGCACCATCTCCCGGCGCAGCTCCGCCACTTCCGCCTCCAACCGCACGAATTTGTCGGCCAGATAATCGACCGACGCCTTCGTTGTGACCGCCGCCTTCTTGAGGTGCTTTTGGAAGGTCCCTTTGAGGTTCCGAGACTTGGACGCCACCTTACCTATTATTATATATTATACCTATTATAGAGGTTTTCTTCCTCGCAGCCCGAAGGCCCCCGGTCCTGTCAATTCAGGATTACGGGTTGGGCCGGATGGGGGTCCATGCTGAACCGATCCACCCGCCCCAAGACCGCCCAACTGGGAAGAAACCTAAGTTTCCACCCTGGCCTAACGGCCTACACTAGTGATTTTTTAAGAGGTTTACTCCTCTATTCCTGCCGTGTACACATCTGTCAACACTTTAGTAAACAAAAACACCAAGTAACGTAAAATAAATAAAAGCTAGATATTTCAACTATTTGAGTTCACACATTTCGGCGTTATTCTGATTGTAACCTATCCGGCTCTCGGAAATTGAGTATGCGAACTCAGTAACCCATGGACAGTGGCGTATCTAGGCTTATTATACAAGGACCTGGTCCCTAAACAGCAATGGTCTAGCTACAACCTTGGAGTTGAAAACCAACATCCTGGGGTGGGCACCAGACAATCCTGAAGTGGACGCGGCTGACCTGCACACTACATTACATTCGCCAATGGGCATGGATGCTGCCCTCTCCGCAGAGTCTTTAGTGTCGTTTTTATGGCATCCATCGCAAGTGACCAGGTACATAACATAGTCTACCAAGATAAGATAAAATCTTGCTGGATTATATTATTTTAGAGACAAACGTAATTTATAAGAACCTATACTTAGTATACACAGCAACAGATGAAATACCTATACCTATACCCACCTTCTTTTTCCCCTTTATTTTTTACGTGGGGTAATGCATTGAAGCATACTCCTCAGCGGGGTCGGGCGGAGGAGTTATGTCGGACTCACCGGGGTAAAAGAAAGATGTTGAAACGATGAAAATGAACCACCCGGAATACCGACTAAACCTACCACGGTGTAACTCGACATAACCATAGTAGGCGGGGTCACGCGAATCACTTTCACGTGCAATTGCGACCCGAGGTTTCGGCCCGCCGTATGAAATGGCAGGCCATTCACGAAAAGACACTTCGGTCACTTAACCCTACTGTCCCCTTGAACGGGGGATGGACATAGAAGACAGAGGTGCGCGTGGGAACACGCACACCGCCTCTCGGGCCTGGTGCTAAACGGGTGGTGGGCAGGCCCACGAAGCCGACCACCCCCAGGAAAAACCTCAGGGTAGCTTGAGGTCGTCTCGCCCGGTTCTGCAGTTGGGGAGAGGGTTCAGCATTCCCGCTTCCGCTCCGCCGCCTCCTTGATAGAAATAACTTCCTCACAGAAGAAGGCGACGGCGTTCCACGACTTCTCACTCCAGACCATAGACTGAATTAAGGCCGGGAGCGAGGGGGCAACTAATCTGACTGCCGTGACCAACTCACGGCGCTGCGAAGCCCAGGCAGGGCAATCCGCCAACGCGTGCAGCGTCATGTCTGCAACAACATCACGGCAGTTGCCGCAGTGGTGACAACCGGGCGTCTCTTGCCGGCCTATGCGATATAGGAACTGGCTAAAACAACCATAACCAGTCATTACCTGTGTCAGCCGGAAGGTGAGGGTGATATGCCACCTCTCCAGTCACTCCTCAAAAACGGGACTTACCGCCACCATCGTAGCGTGCCCGGCACTGGGGTACACAAGTCGTTCCTTCCATTCTTCCAACACGATCTGGCGGAGCTCGGACCGTACCGCCTCGAGAGTGGGAAGAGTTGGACCACTGCGCCATGCTCTGAAGGAGAAGGTCCTGAGCCCTGGCGCGGTGGTTTAGGCGAAGGTGTGGAGGCATTACGTCTCTATACTGACCTCTGCCCCTCCAACCGCGGGAGCGGCGACTGATAGTGGCGACGACGTGGGAGAGGGACCTGAGAACTGAGAACCCTGAGGAAGTTTTATTGGTGGCGACGCATCCCTTGCCACCCGCCCGATGCCCAGTCGGCTTGCCTGCTGCCGCACACAGAATACAGTGCGGCGGGGACTCGCAAGTGGCGGCTGTGTGACCGGGCTGACCGCAACGGAAGCAGCGGCCAGAACAATCAACTCGGGAGGTGCATTTAGCGCCAACATGGTCGCTGGAAAGGCATCGATAGCATCTGGCAGGCCTGGGCTCCAAAAGCTTGACGTGTGATACCCATCCAACCAAAACCCGACGGCCTTCAGCCAATTTTTTGGCAGTGGTCACGGGACAGCTAACCATGTCTATCCGCATTCCACCGCGGCCCTGCTTTTATTCGCCGCATCTTATTTGGTCTTCTAGACATCCCTCAGTCTAGGCGACGGCGGCAACGACGTCATCTCTAACTACAGAGTCGTTCAGGCCGGTGATGCGCAAATCGACGCACTTTTGCGGTTTAGAGATGCGGACCTCTTCCGACTCTAAAGCCAGGCGGAGGCATTCCGCCAGACGGTCCTCCTGATCGCCGCTAACGACCCCCGGCACTTCAATAACGCGGGCACCAGTCTGCGTTGCCTAGCACGGCAAGCCCGCGGTGATCCCTAATTTGCCAAGGTGTCCGCGCCTTCTTTAGAAGCTTCGCATGCGGTAGCCACGATATTGTTACGGCTAATGCCCTCTGTTGACACTGTGGGGAAGAGTCGGCGGTTTCTAATAATAATTTATTACAGCACCATCTATTGACATCTTACGGAACTACGTATTTATCAGTACGAGTTCAGTGGAGAAAGCGCTGGCACATTCTCGAATCATCGCGTTGTTGCGTGCCGTGTGTGACGTTTTCTGGAATACTCCAGAAGCGCTTTACCCGCGTATAAATAGAACGCACGCGCACCGCCGAGTCAGTTTACTATCGTAAGCGTTCAAGTGCTCATCGAAGCGAACGGAAGCGACAATACTACGGAGTTTGAAGCAGTCAAAGTGGAAAAGTGTAGTATAGTGTTTGTTGTGTTCTTAAAAGTAATTGTGTACTAGAATAAAACGTGTTTTAGTCGGTAATATTATTTTGTATTCTTCTCCGTCGAACCCAGCATGTAACAATATGTTCCCTTAGAGCTACAGGGCGTTCCTTCGGAGCTGCGGGTGCGGGCTTAGCCTGCGACCTCTTTCTGCTGTTTTGACTGGCTGGAATGTTGCACTAGCCGCTGGAGGGTATGATACTAATGGCGGAGAAGGGATAGGACGGTGCTCTCCTAGGTTTTGGCGGTCTGCTGCCAGTGGTGGGCGTAGCAGCCACCCTTCCAACAACTCAACAACTTCCAAAACGTTGTTGAGCCGGCCTTTTAAGTGCGATATCGGTAGGTCTTCCCCATCCGGTTCTTCTGCTGCCTTCCTGCAGTGACTCGCCGGGCTGTCGCAGCAAGGTGAGGCTGTCCTCATCAGAGTTACGCACCTAGTCGGTCTTCCTTAATGCAGCAGCCAGTTTAGCGTTTGCTTGACCAAGGCCCACGTACCTGCCGTGGATGGGTGGGTGACCGCGGCATTGACGCGATGTCGGTCCCTCCGGAGCCGATACCGTCTCCTCACTGGAGCCATCCGACTCCGATTATTGCGCAGTAGAGCGCAACCGCTTCGTAGGAGCCTTCTCAGGTGTTGTCTTCGAGACAGTCTCCACATCTACTACTTTCACTTCATGCTCCGACTGCACGTCGTCCTCTTCAGATCGCGCAGTACTGGGCTTGCACGTCCTACTCTCCCTCACAAACTTCTTGCTTTTTAAAACTGATTTTAAAGATGGTTCCGTAATAAGTCCCACGAGTATGGGAGAAAAGGTGGTGGTCGACCCGGGCAGAAATCCCGACACCCGGTGCCCTGAGGGGGCCGCACTAATGACTAAACTACCCATCAGCCATGCATCTCCTCGCCGTGCGGCAGCAACTTGGGATTCGGGGTGGTTTTTATAGAGGGTCACACCCTCGCAGTCCGAGCGGTAAAGCCAAGACCCTCAGTCCAGTCAGCCGCGAGACGTGATCCACAACGCTGCATAATATGGGATTACGATGTGATCTAGACGGAGACAATGGGGACAAAAGATAATAGAGGGGGACAATACGAACGAAAGGGGGGACAACAAAAACAAAAATGGGGACTACACAGAGGGACAATGAAAGATCGTCAGAGCGACGAGACGAGACCCCGTTGTCTGTTCGGTGGCAGGGTGAGTGTACGTCAAACCCATCAAAAGGGGCTCGTCCTATGTCCATTCTAAAACAGCGCGGTATAAGGAGAGCCGTGCCTAATGACGGGCCTCCGGCCTGCGTCCATCTCCCCGCCACCGGTGCCAAACGCGACAGCACGAGGCACCGGTTGTCAGAATATTAGCCACCAGCAATAATGACGAGCATTATTGCTAACGTTGCCCAGGGTGTACCACGCGGAGGTTTTCTGACACCCTCTCGCAGGAGCAGCCCGTCTGGGGAAGTACCCCTTTTTAAAATATGGCCATAAAAAATAGAAGAAATGTTTATTCAGCGGCATCCTCATCCACATTACAGTTGGACTTCTGCAACATAAGAGGACTTCACTCGAACATCAACGCTGTCCATCAACATATGGAGACAGCGAAGCCGACCTTGTTCTTCCTTACGGAGACGCAAATTTCATGCCCGACCGACACATCGTATCTCCTATACCGTGGCTACAAGTTAGAGCACAATTTTGTACGTCATGCAGGGGTCTGTGTATACGTCCGTGATGATATTTGCTGTCGCCGTCTTAATGGCCTTGAAGACAGAGGCCTGTCGACTTTGTGATTACGCGTAGATTACAAAGGCCCCACCTGTATCTATGCGTGTCTTTACAGGTCTCATAGCGGTGACGCAGACACGACTCGTCTCTTTGAGCATCTGCAATCGTCGACTGACAAAGTTCTTGAGCAGAATTAATGATCTTAGGAGTCTTTAACGCCCATCACGTAAAGTGGCTTGGTTCTCGGACCACCGACTTTACGGGAAGGTCTGCTCATGAGTTTGCTCTGGCCTATGGGTTTTCTCAACTGGTACATAGTCCTACCAGAATACCAGACGTAGAGACCCACACCAACTCCTTATTGGACCTTCTGCTGACTACACGCTCGGATAGATACTCTATCCAGGTGGATGCACCTCTTGGTTCTTCTGACCACTGCCTTATTCGAGCGCGAGTGCCGCATGCGCAAGCAGATCCACTCCGGCCTACCACATGGCGTCGAGTGTGGCACTATAAGACAGCAGACTGGGATGAGCTGCGAGAGTTCTACGCAGCGTACCCGTGGAGGCAGCTTTGTTTCACTTCAGGTGATCCCGAAACCTGCGCTAGCGCCGTTGCGGAAGCGATACTTGCGGGAATGGAATGCTACATCCCAAACCCGCGAATCGCCGCAGGAATTAAAAAACGACCGTGGTTCAATCAGTCCTGCAGAGATGCTGGAGCCTTAAAGCAATCTGCCTATGAGGCTTGGACCACGGCCTGTACTAACAAGGAATCTAACATCCCCGAAGTGAAATGCAAACTAAATGCTACCTCGAGGCTCAATAAGAGGATGGTTGCCAGGGCTAAGTTTGATTTCGTCGGCAGAATGTGCGAGCGACTTGCCAGCTTCCCTTCTGGGAGTCGCGCTTTCTGGTCCCTCGCCAAGGCTGCCGAAGGTAATTTTTGTTAGTCGTCCTTGCCACCACTCCGAAAGCCCGATGGTAATCTGGCCCATAGTGTCAAAGAGAAGGCCGATTTGCTGGGTTCTCTCTTTGCCTCAAACTCGACTATGACCGATGGAGGCGCCGTACCACCTACTATCCCGTGGTGCGGTCATGCCCATGTCCATGCCGGAAATCTCAATTTCACAACGTGAGATCCGGCGGGAACTAATGTCTCTAGATGTTCATAACTCGAGCGGGCCAGATGGCATACCGGCAGTGGTACTAAAGCAGTGTGCTCCTGAATTGTGTCCAGTATTGACGCGCCTCTTCTCGCTTTCCTATTCCAGAAGACAAGTTCCGTCTTCATGGAAGACCTCATTCGTTCACCCAGTGCCAAAAAAAGGTGACAGATCTGACCCATCTAACTACAGACCTATCGCCATAACTTCTCTCCTCTCCAAGGTGATGGAGCGGGTGATCAACTCTCGGCTCCTGAGGTACCTTGTGGGTCACGATTTGTTGAGTGACCGACAATACGACTTCCGCCACCGTCGCTCAACTGGCGACCTTCTCGTGTATCTCACACACCAATGGGCACTAGCCATTGAGAGTCAAGGTGAGGCATTGGCTGTCAGCCTGGACATGGCGAAGGCCTTCGATCGGGTCTGGCACAAAGGTCTTCTATCGAAGTTACCACCTTACGGACTGCCCAAGGGATTATGCGAATGGGTTGCCAGCTTTTTGTCCGGCAGATGCATCCAAACTGTGGTTGACGGTGATTGCTTTAGAGCAATACCGCATGCACATAAATGCTGGCGTCCCGCAAGGCCCTGTGTTGTCCCCGACGCTGTTCCTGCTGCATGTCAATGATATGTTGTCAATTGATGGCATTCATTACTATGCGGATGACAGTACTGGGGATACTTATTACACGGGCCGCGCTAATATCCCTCGGTCCACAGTGGAGGAAAGCCGCAAACGGCTTGTGTCTGAACTCGGAAATACTCTGGATAGAGTATCTGAATGGGGAAGACTAAATTTAGTCGTGTTTAACCCAGCTATGACACAAGCCTGCGCGTTCACCGCTAAGAAAACCCCATTTTCTGTGTCTCCACAACTTCAGAACACGCCTCTCACCATCTCCAAGAGTATTGGAATCCTTGGCCGCGACATCTCAAGTGATGTACAGTAGGCTAATTCACGTAATTTCTTGACGCGCCAATCAAGTTGCGGTGCAGTTGCAATTAAGGTTACGTCTTAATGCAAAATGGTATTCTTGTAATTGTTTAGCTGCGCATGAGCTACACGTAAGATATGCGTAAACTGCGCGTGTGCTGCGCGTCAACTGTACGTCAGTTGTTTGTAATACTTTTGACATGGCTTTCAGGCTTTTTTTTTTTTTTTTTTTTTTTTTTTATTTATTTAGGATCTCCAACGAAGAATGTACACTGCAAATTACAAAAATAGTCACTTAAGGATAAGGTATGTGTACTCCTTCAATTATAGGAGACCACAGCATGCAATTAAAGATAAACTTACAAACTAAGATAACAGATAACACAATTTAGAATACATATTTATAAGCAAAACAGAAATAAAATTTAAATTTTAAATTTAAGTATTTTAGTATATTTGGGCCATTACATCTGTTAAATTTACCCACGGTGTGGCCACATGTGGGAAATTAATTTACTCACTAAGTAATCGCATGGAATCGATTACGTTTAACGTTTCACGTTGATCGGACTAAACTGTCATTTGAGACGTCAAATGAAAAGGTGAATACCGATCAAGTTGCGGTCTGAATCACGCACATAAAACGTGCAGCAGTAGAATACTCTAAAGCGCTCGCGTGACGCGAACTTGACGCGAGCGTATCTGACAGCGGTTGTCAAAATTACGAGAATATGAAAAGGGCTGTTTTGATCGAAACTTAACTGCAACTGCACTGCAACTGAACTTATTTAATTACGTGAATTAGCCTACAGTTCCGCAGTAATTTAGAAAGCAAGGTCAAGCTGGCTTCCAAAGAGCTTGGTGTGCTCAATAGAGCTAAGCGGTACTTCACTGCGGGGCAAAGACTGCTTCTATATAAGTCGCAAGTCCGGCCTCACATGGAGTACTGCAGTCATCTTTGGGCAGGAGCACCAAAATACCAGCTTGATCCTTTTGACGCGATACAGAGACGAGCATTGAGAATTGTCGATGAGCCCAAACTCACAGACGCTATTTAGCCATTAAGTCTCAGACCGCTTATATAATGGATTGTGTTCTGACGAGTTGTTTGAGATGATGCCCTCAGCTACTTTTTATTACCGCACCGCTCGCCATCGGCATCAGTGGATGTCATTCTCACACCTTACAACCTAATTGGTGCCGCACCAAACGGTTCCAAAGGAATTTTCTCCCGCGGACGCTTAGGTTGTGGAATGAACTTTCTGCCCAGGTTTTTCCACAAGACTACAGTATGGGGCTCTTCAAAAACGGCGTTATAAGGTTTTTACAAGGTTGGCAACGCGCAAGATGCCTCTGGTATTGCAGGCGTCGATAGGCTACGGTAACCATTTAGCATCAGGTAGGCCGTATGCTTGTTTGCCACTTTAGTAGTATAAAAAATTAAAAAATAGAGTCAGCGACATAAGTCGATAAAAAGAATTATCATATGATTTTGAATTGTTTATCAAACGCCATAATGATTAATACTAGTCTTATAGATACAACAGTAGTAGTTGAAGGATTGGTATTTCAATTACAATTTATTATTATAAAACAAAAATTTAATATTTTTCATTTATAAAATACTGTTACAACTTCATTCAATGTAGAGCTACTTATATCTTTGAGTGTACGTAAAAACAAAAAATAATAGGTATAATGAACAGATTAAACTATTGTTTACGTATTTTATCGCCGTTAATTTTTTTAAACACTGTCTGATAATTTAAAATTGTCTAAAATTTAAACTTAACTTTCCCCGACCTTTTCGGTTGGTTTTTAGCAGCCAACAGGTAAAAATAAGTAAAATGTAAAAATATTTAAATAGTAATACTACTACTACTTTTCATTTGAGAATCTGTGAAATCTGTCAGCAATGCTATTATGACAACTCCACATTATAGTACGTCAACCGCTTAGTGTCAAAGATGTCAAATTTGACAGCGACCCGCCAGTGCCCTGTGCCTCTACCGTGAGAAACCTCCTTTGACTAAAGTTAAAGATATTGCTCTAACAATATGAACGGTACTTGCGATACGGATACAAACGATCTTAGATTCTACGGTACCGACCCAGGCGCCGTAAAACATGGTAATTTTATAAATTACTATTCGTTTCACGATACGCAAGAAAGGATAAACAATCTTCACCCTCAGATGTTTCCAACGCCTGTAAATAATCAGCTTATTTGCCTCGATGTCGGTTGCAACACAGGCGATCTCACCGAAGCTGTGTACGAATATTTAAGATCTAGTTATCTTAATTGCAATATTCGTGTACTCGCTGTAGATATTGACGCAACTCTAATCGAAAGGGCTAAAGAATGTAATAAAAATTCTAACATTACATTTAGTACATGTAACATAATGGCCCAAAATGATCGTTTGTTAATACAAAACTTTCTAAAGTCTTGTAAAGTAGAAACTTTTGACATAATTTTTTGCTTTTCTGTCACAATGTGGATTCATTTGAATAATGGAGATGAAGGATTATTAGAATTTCTAAAATATATAAAATCTATTTCTAGAACTATTGTAATTGAGCCACAGCCCTGGAAATGCTATAGAAATGCACAAAGAAGATTAAAGAAATCTGGAAAATCATTTGATTTGTATGATACTTTAAAAATAAAAAATAATGTAGATGTAGTCATTGAAAATAAAATAACAGAAGACTCACATTGTAAAGTTTATGAATCACCAAATTCTTCTTGGGATAGAAAAGTTCAAAGCTTTCAGTCAATAGATTAATCAATATGATTATAATTTGATACTTTTAATTAAAAACATTTTATTTAAAAATAGTTACCATCAATTTATTAAAAAGTATTGGCCGAATCTTACTTCCTATTAGTGCTATTACACTAAACTCAAAATGAACTTCAATACTAATTACATATATAACTTTTAAAATTATATTTTGTTAACACTATTTGATAATCACTACAAGTAGATTACACACCAATGTCCAACATCAGAAATAATCTATACTGTACACAAATTAACTATGCCTACACCAGATTTATTTAATACTTAAAATAATAAAATATTTTGAAAACATTTCATGTTGTTACTTCTTCTGTGCTTGATTCAAACTCCAATTTCACATCCCCACCCAAATCGTTATCCATCTCTGTTTCCTGAGCATTCAACATATTGAGTGTCACCTAAAACACAATGAATTATTTTTATTTTCAAATAAATATTAAATAATATTAAAAAAATTTCATACCGGTATCAAAGTACTTTATTTTGTTTTTTAGATAACAAATGTATTCTCATAAAAGCATACATTGCTATAATAATAATAAATTTGCAGGATAAAATGCCAAATATGTCACATTCAAATGAAACTGAGAACAAATATTTTCTCTATTATACATTGTTTTGATATGACCCAATAAATGGAAATGGTATGGTTAATTCTACTGTGGCCTATCCAATAAAAATCTACTTTAAAAATATAGTGCTCTAACAAAACAAGCAATTTGTCAAACAAATTACAACAACACCAAGCATTATTACAAACAGCAAAATAAGCTAATATTATTTTATTTAGAAGCAAATACTAAATTTAAGTTTAGTGAAAATTTCATGCTGATGTTGTAAATTAAATAGTTTAAAAGAACATCTAGATTGTTATTGATATTGTATTAATGTATAACCAAAGCATAGAATTCTTGCTGTGACCCTGTCTAATCAGTCTTGCTGAGGCAATACTACTATACTACAGGTTGTAGCCAAACAACATTGTGTCCTTTGTGGGGATTAGTTTTCTGACTTCTTATAGAGGAGTATAGTATGCTGTTGAGATAAGCATAGGGATAGTCATTTTTGGTTCTATGCACTGACTGCACAGTAACTCATTTTTGATAGTGTGCCTACACATAATTATGCATAACAATAAAAATCTTTTCTTTTTAAATATGTAAGCAGTTACTATAGATAAAGTATAAGCTTAATCTTAATTTTCATAAGTCCTCAAAAAGCAGCATTCTAAAAATAACCTATTATGATTTTAAGCTGAAATGTAATACTTTTTATCACTGCTTAAGTTAGAGTATAACGTGAAATATTGTTAAACCAATACACCTGTTGTGACAAAGGTGCATGTATACTGTGCTGTGCATGCCCAATAACACTGCTGCTAGCTAATGTCCTTTCTTCTGGCATTTTCTTCTTCACTGGTGTTTTTGGCTGCTGGCTGGAATTATAATACAAGGATATGTTTCAGAGATGCTATTTGCCATATAATGGGGAACACAGGTTAATTTATTTTTAACAATATAAATACATTTGTGAAATATTCTGTTTACATACAGAACATTATTAATGTAAAATAGTTAGAATAAGTACATACAACACATTTTACATGATACATTACTGATAAATTGCTTTGTTACAATATAAATCTTAACATATATTGCCATGCTTAGTGTGGTAAGCACAACTTCATATATGAAGTTAAAAGAGAAGTATAAGAAGCAGTTAATTTCAAAAGTGTAACTGCTAGCTTCCTCAAAATTAGGATTTTGGGTATAGACATAATGCTGTATCCAATTCATCAAAATGCAAACTGTGTTGAAACTAAAATTAATATAGTACTCTACTACTGACCTTATGGTGTAGTGGAGTATGTAATATCATTTGCCCAAAATAAGTAAGCAAATTAACTTTTAAATTTACCATTGTTCTGTTCTATAATGGTTTATTGACTATAAAACTTGGCTGTTAGACATATTAACATATTCATCTAATCACTTTCGATAATAACTATATGTTTTTATATTTTATAATTGTATTTTCTCACCTAGGTGCTGAATCTGCCATTGGATGCAATAGCATAGTCATTTCTGCTAATTTATTGAATGCGGCGCCGGCCTCGGTAAATATTTCTCCAACCTGAAACAGTTAATATTTAAAATTGACTACAAATCTAGTTATAGTTAAGTTATGTAGATTTATAAAAGGGTTTAGTATATAAAAATAGTTAAATTAACGCATCAACCGTAGTAAACCCAAAATAATTTAGTTATATTTGCCATATATTGCGTACCTACCTTTGCTGCAGAATTATTCATGTTAGCAATTTGGTATAGCTAATTTTGCATGCAATCTGAATAAACTGAAATAAAAAACAACAGTAATGCTTAATTTATTTACAAACAGTTTGACAAATGACAGGTGATTAGCAGTCGACGACTCCGGATTCAATAGTGTCTTATCTATGGAATAGAGGTGTCGAGAGGATTGCAATCTAATTTCTACATATTGTAGTGATAGTGACAGTTAAAGAAAATTATAATATCAAACCATGGATACCCCCGGGCCTAGTCCGATGCATACGACACCGCGAAAAACTGCATAAGAGAGCCAAGCAGTGTCCAGATAACTCTATCCTACAAATTTCTTATAAGAGATATAGAAATTTCTGTGATAATGTTAATCCACTAAAAAATTTAAAAATAGTATAGGTATGATAAAACTTATATACATCAAGCTTCACATAACAGCAAACAATTGTGGAAATACGTTAAAAAAGTTACTTTCCCATCTAACCAAAATAAGAATAATAATAATATTTCTCGTAAATAATTTGAGTATATATTATGTTAAGTATTTAATTATATCACCAAAATAAGACAAATACGAGTTTATTGAAAACACATGGCTCTCCGTGGTCCTCTATTAATAACATAAATAGGTTTTTTGTAAACGTTGGCAAAACATTAGCTGAAAAAGTTCAAAATCAATGCGGTACAAACACAAGCTATACTTTCTAACGAGTTTGTACCCATCTTAAAAGTTGCTAATCTTTTGTCATGTTAGAGCCAGATGACAGTGAGGTAGAACAGCTTATATTAAATCTAAAAATAATTGTGCAATAGGATGGGATAACATCTCCACTAATATTCTCAGACCTGGTGCGTCCAATAACACATATTTTTCGAAATTGCCTCTCTGATGTCATCTTTCCCAAATGCCTTAAGAAAGCAATAGTAATACCAATACATATATCCGGTAATAAAAATCTCGTGATGAACTACAGGCCCATCTCACTGTTACCTTCTTTCTCCAAATTACTGGAAAATTATTAATAAACGACTAGTATCATATCTTGAAAAGAACTCCATGTTCTCCGACATGCAATTTGATTTGAGATCTAAGTTATCAACAGCAGACGCAGTACATCATTTAACCAGCTATATCTCAGAGGAACTTGGGAAGAGTAAGCAGATAATTGGCATCTTCCTTGATCTGGCGAAGGCATTTGATACCGTGTCTGTTCCTATGCTTATAAGAAAATTGGAGGCACTAGGAATTAGGGGCATTGCTAACTATGGTTGAAAAATGGCGGCTGCCCTGAATACTCTAATAGCATCAATGCAATGGGCAGACGGTTTTCCGCCAACTCACTAGATGGGCTCTCTGAATAGCCACTATAGGCATACAAGCCAGCAGCAGAGGGCAACAACGGTGCGAGTGGCTAGGGGTGTCGAGCGGTGCAGCGACGGTTTCACCATCACGGGTCTCGTGACAACGGAGACCCGAAGCGGGTTTCCCCTTAGTTATGCCCTTGAAAATGACACTTACACCTCCAAGCATATAGCTCTAGCGGCCTCCCTCTGACCGGCCGACCAAGGCAAGCCAGAGTTGAGAGTTCTACGGGCGCTCTTGAAGTTCCACGCCAGCCAACCAGTAACGGCAAGCTGGGGACGAGACCCTAACTAACTCTCTGAAGCATTCAGGACCGCAGTGTCGCCACTCACATTCAGCCAAGCTGCCCTGCGGTTTGTGTGCTTTTATTTAACCTGGTGATATATTTTTTGTTTATATTACAAGGTGAAGGTGATAGTTTAAAAGCTAGTGTACTATGCCCTCCGATATCGCGTTAGTCTCATAATGAGATAACGACTGTCCCAGAGGAATATTAAAATCTTGGGCTATTTATGAATATATTTATATAATAAGTATGGTTAATTGTATATAACTTAGTTCCGATTAGTATATTGTAAATGCCCTTAACGCCTCGCCTGTGGCACAGGTTTACCCTAGTACAGGCACCCTTATTATATTACCTATATTAAGTACTTTATGTACTGTATTCATATTTTACCACTGTAATCAATAAATAAATTATTACTATATTATTTAAAAAAATATTAGTGACTTTGAGTTAAGTTTACAAATTACTCGGGCACGCCACGATCGTGGCGGTAAGTCCCGTGTTTGAGGAGTGGCTGGAGAGGCGGCATGGCGCCCTCACCTTCCGGCTGACACAGGTACTGACTGGCCACGGTTGTTTTGGCCAGTTCCTGTGTCGTATACGCCGGCAAGAGACGCCCGGTTGTCACCACTGCGGCGACTGCCGCGACGTTGTAGAGGACACGGCGCTGCACACTTTGGCGGTTTGCCCCGCCTGGGCGTCGCAGCGTCGTGATTTGATCGCGGCAGTCGGATCGGTTACCCTCTCGCTCCCGGCCGTAGTTCAGTCTATAGGTCGTGGAACGCCGTCGCCTCCTTCTGCGAGGAAGTGATTTCCATCAAGGAGGCGGCGGAGCGGGAGAGGCAACGTTTAAACCCTCTCCCCAACCGCAGAGCCGGGCGCCGGAGGGCGCGAGATGACCTCCAGCCACCCTGAGGTTTGACCTAAGTATACAAGTAATATATGTGACTGTTGGATTCAAGGAAGGGAAACAAAAATATTTATAGTATTATGAACAAATGTATACACTGAATTCTATTCACTGTATTCTATTTCATAACACAGACATATGCACAAAATATTAATAATGCATCAAACTAAGTCTAAAAAGTACATAAATAATTATTATTTCAAGTATCAAATAGTATAATTAGTCATCTAATAGTCGAATAGATAGATTTTATATTTAGCATGGATAACTAAATATTTTAAATAATATTTCTGGCAACAATAAAAAATGTTGCCAAAGAGAGAGAAAATAAATATAAAACAGTAGATAACTATGAATATGAAACAACGTAAGGTTAAATTATTTTAAATACTCAGCACCGACTGATTGCATAAAAAATATGGCTTTTCAGTAGACTGAAAATACAACTGGTTTAGATTATTGATCTATAAACTGGTGAATGTGTTTACTTAATAAAGATATTTATCGTAGTAATTTGATTACAGATTATGGCAGCATAGCTTTGACAGCAACAAATGACATATGAATAACATCGTCCGTCACACAAATTTGAGGTTACTTTAAAGTAAACAGCATGGAGAGAATGTATTTTAAATAAAATTACATGCGTTACTTAATATGTAGTATAATTATAAAATATATACTACACAGACAAAAGAGATCTAAGTAGAACAACGTGTATAAAAACTACGTAAAACAGAATTAACGTCATTGTTTGTACATTGATTTTTAAGTGAACAAAAATGAATAGACCACCTCCACCAATTATAATTAATAATATGCATCGTGGTCCACGACCCTTCAATAATCGATGGAGGCCTCGTGGACCCTATCCTCCTACAGGTTTTCAATTTAGACCCAATACTAATTATAGAGCACCTATTATGAATCCCATAAACCAAGATAATAAAGAACATTGGTGTGAAACCTGTGACCGAGCATTTCCTACAGCAGATCTACTTGATAAACATAAACAACAACATCAGGTAAAAAGATACCTTCATGTTTAATCAATAATACTATTTAGTGCTAGACAGCCTTGATGGCAAGATAGTAGTTAAAGCAATTGCTGTACATGAAGTCCCTGGCTTGATTGCCAAGTTAGATAAAGGTTATTAGATAAGTGTTACTAGATTATTCTGTCAGTAATGTAACCACCTCTTACTATATGGGACCTAAAACCATAGCTGAAGAAATAGGCATAAACTATTAATGTACTTTTAATCTATCATTTGTTTATAATATAATATCCGAAAACATCAATTTATAGTCGATAAACAATCAGTTTTAAGTGTTAAAGTTAGTAAAATAAGGTTTAAAGTGGTATGAACTAGGTGGCTTGTATCTGAGCCTAGCTAGTAAATAGAGGTACACATTGTAGCGCCTTGTACGCGAGCCGCTTGTAAAGGACATGTTAATGTTTACTAATATTACATATGACAGCATATTTTTGAAATTTTAAGGTCTTTAGCCAATATATTGTGCCTACTTATAAAATAAGTGTATATTAAAATTTTAAGTAACAACAAAGTGTGTGGATATATTGGTTTTGTTTTTCAGACATGTAACATAGATGGCTGTAAATTTGTGGCTCATCCAAAAGTAATCACCAAACATATTCAAATGCAACACTCTTCAGGCTTGTACAAGAAGATAGCAAAGTTAGATAATCCTGAAGAAATAAATAAATGGAGAGAAGAACGAAAGAATAAATACCCCACCAGGACCAACATAGAGAAGAAAGCAGCTGAATGTAAGGAGAAAATAGAAAGAGGCGAAAAAATGGCTTTAAAGCGAGACAGGCATAACAACCACAAATCGTCAGATGGTAATATACTTAATATTATAATGTAAGCAACTACCTTTTTATAAAATTATTATATAAAGGCATTAAAGGCAAGGCACATATTATATGCAATGTAACAGACCCATATGTATTTGTATATACAAAGCCATATGGATATCCACAGCCCCATCATAACGGTTTCCCATTTTATCTTTTGGGTTTGTACCCAAAATATGTTGACTTTAACTTATAGTAGATAGTATTAAGGTTCTGTAATCTGATACATGATATGATAGGACTTTGTCTATCTATATTTCTGTGTCAGTTACTAACACAATTATTACCTATCTAGCTTAGATTTCAGGTTTGTGTTATATTCCATTTCAATGTAATTACTTCTCATCGACAGATCAAGTACCAGGCAATAACAGAAGACATAACTTTGATAAAAGAGATCAAAATCATAGAGCTAATATACCAAACTTTAACCAGAGACAAAACCATATATCAAACAACAGGGATCAACCACCAGCAAAGAAAATTCCAAAAGTTATCCCCAAGATACCTAGTGCTGTTGAAAAAAATAAACTTAAACCATTTGCTGGCATCCTAAGTATTGTCATGGACGATAGTAACAATGAAAAAGAAGATGTTTGTGATAGGTTAGACTGTGATAATACTTTAATTGAGGATGATTATTATGAAGAGCCTATACTAGACAAGAGTCCTAAAACTAAGCCTGCACAGGAACCTGTACTTTGTGGAGCTTTAACATCACTAATGTGTGATTATGGGTCTTCCGATGAGGAAACTGAAGGAAAGGAAAACAAAACTTTAAGTAATACCAGAACACCTACTGCTGACTCAATAGCAGATATAGATAAGAACAGTGTTAAAAAAGATGTTGAACATATAAATAATGGTAGCATGGAGAAGGAGGTAGTTGTTAGCAATGATATAAATAAGGATGTGGAATCTAATAGTAAAGAGCTATTGAAGAAAGATGTGGCAAAGGAAATTAAGGCTAAACCAAATAATAACGATGAAAAAAGTGATGATGATAGTCCAGAAGAAGTAAAAACTGTAAAAATCGATGTTGGGGAGCCTAGTTGTGCTCAACAAGACTATATAAAGAATATAAAACAAGCAATGCCTCTGAAAAAGAACATGCCATGTAGGAATAATAATAAACAAAATAAGTATAAGTATAGAATACCATCTACTCTTCTTCACAAACTTTTGCAAAAAGAAATAAGACAAGAACGCAACATAGTATTGCAGTGTATAAGGTATATTAAGAAAAATAACTATTTTGACAAAACTTCACAATAAAGAAATCTTTCTGTACTTTGTGTTTCCTTGCCTAATCATTATCTGTTAAATCATTGGTGACATGTGGTGGTGAGGGCTACATGCTCCAGTAGCCACACTACTACTTGCAAGGATGGCGCAGTGGGAAAGTGGTCGCCTCGAAACGGCTGCCGCAGTCCACACTGAGCGTTGTAGGTACGAAAACTTTTGGCTCTTGCGGCACAATATTTCTTGTGATTATATTGTTGGAGGACCGAATAATGACAACCAAAAATGACTATATAAGGCGATACGAGCGCGTCAACCGGCATTATTGGTCGAGACTTTGTGCGGAGTGGACCTCTTGTCAAATTGCGTTTGGATTCTATTATTTGTTAAAATTTTGATTGTTGGTGTTTTGATAATTTATGTAACGATTAAATTCAGTTTAGGTTAATCACCACGTGTATTTTTTTTTAAATTAATTCCACTTCTGGTAGCTTAAATCAGAAGTGAGATTGCTCACTACGTCCACTTAAAGCATTTTGTTTTCGTTTACTTCGTTTGAGTGTCCGTGAAGTACAAGGTTGTGATTAATAATTCCTGGTAAGGTAATTTTTGTTACTCTGGTACCTCTTAGCATGTTTTGTTAACTTGTGTCTCCCAAAACGAGTAGGAAATGGGCCGATCTCGATCTCGTGACTGGCATTATTCATCTACCCACCGCCCGCGCGGCAAACGCCCTGTGAGTAATCGTACGCGCAGTTCAACTAGAGGATATACGCCTCCGGTAAGAAAACGGCATTTTACACGTAGTCGCAGCCGTAGCCGTAGCCACAGTGAATGTTATGATGTACATCACACGCGCCGTGATCATTATCGCAGTCGCATCCGCGATCATAGCCGGAGTCGTGACTACCGACGGAGTTGTAGCCGCGATCATAGCCGGAGTCGTGACTACCGTCGGAGTCGTAGCCGCGACCATTACTACCGTGACCGCAGTCACCGAAACGACAATCGTGAGTTTAGTGGTCATGAATCCTGGCACACTACCATGTCGCGGATTCAGGCTGTAGAGTCGCAAGCATCTGCTCCGCATCTATCAGGTCAATTAGCCTCTGCTGAACCATCCTACGTTAATGGAACGGAGCAGATTGTCGAAGCCATTCAATCATTGAAATCAGTAAGTACACAAAGTTACTATGTGTCTAATTTTGACCCTAGCTTACACAACGTGGATTCTTGGTTTAAGGAAGTTGATAGGGCCAAGATTGCAAACCGGTGGGATGAACGTGAATGCCTCGCTCGTGTTGGTAAATGTTTGAAAGGCGACGCGAGATCGTGATTGGATGAGTGGGTTTGCAATGACCGCTCATGGTCCAATTTTAAAAGGGACTTCAAATGTTTGTGCGCTAAAAGAGTAGACCGGGCGAAAATTTTGTACGAGGTAATGTCCACTAATTCTAATAGTTTTCGTACTTATGCTGAATACGCACGCAAATCATTACTCCGGTTGCGGATTGTTAAGGGCCTTAGTGATGACCTAATCACCGATATTGTGCTAGGGGGTGTCACCGATCCTCAAGTAAAAGCGGCGGCTATAAATGCGAATTTATCCCCGCAATATCTGATAGCCTATTTGGCTACTTTCTCGAAACCGGAAAGTGTGGATGGTCGTGTCGCACGCCGTCCGGTCGCGCAAAGTCGCAGCTACAAAATGTCGATTACCAAGCGACCGATTTCAGGCCCAGGGAACAGTGCGAAATGTTATTTATGTGGCGAGCTGGGACATAAGCAGTTGAATTGTCCCAAAAAGCCGAAACCCGCTGCTGCAGATTCTGCAAATGAGCCGGTCCCAAAATCAAATGCTGCTAAGGTCGACCGCTCCATCCCATGTGCGTATTGCAAAATACAAGGCCATCACATACGAGATTGCTTTGCAAAGCAGCGTGCGGATTCTAGTAAGGTCAATTTCTGCTCAGTTGCCTCCGTTCAAAAACAGAACGACGTCGTTGTTGGTGTCATGGAATTCCCGTTGACATACTTATAGATAGTGGTGCCATAGGTGTGTCGCTTATCTCTTCAGCAGAAGTAAATCACCTCTCCAGCGCTAGGAAACCAACCAGTCAACAAATAAAAGGAGTAGGCAAGTCCATAACACACGTTAATTCATACGTCTCTCTGATTGTTCAGCTGGAAGACATTTCACTAGATGTGGACTTCTTGGTTGTTCCTAACGAGTGCATGAATGCCCCTGTCATAATTGGCACTGATGTGCTGAATCGAGAGGGGGTGATGTATGTACGAACTAAGGACTCGCAGCGAATCATACGAGCCCCTAAACGCGCTGTTTCTTCTGTGAACAATAACAACCAACAACGCATTTGTAATACCTCTTTGAACGGTCCTCTTTTAGCCCATCTAAATAAGATCGTGGAGGAGTTCTCCGAACACATGATTTCAGGTACGGCCTCTTCCACTGTTACAACAGGAGCCATGAGTATCCATCTAAAGGACGATACCCCAGTTCATTACCAGCCGTACAAAATGTCTCAGGACGAAAAGCTGAAGGTACGTAGCATCATACACGATTTCGATGAACCGAAACAAGTGTTTCAACATGTATTGTCATTGTTCGGTACTCCTAAGTTAATTATATCAGACAGGGGACGCATGTTCGAATTGACGGGTTTCACTTCATGGATGAAGGTCCTTGGTGTACAGCTTCATTACATAACTTCTGAGATGCATCATGCAAATGAACAAGTGGAACGCTACGTCCATACAGTACTGAACATGCTCCGCATTGCAGTGAACCATCGTAAGGCTGAGTGGGCCGAAGAACTGTGGCAATTACAGCTTATTCTAAACCTGACGAAGCAGAAAACCACGCAGTCTTCTGCCCTGAATCTTTTAATTGGCCACGAAAGCGCAACTCCTGCGATCCGAATGTTAGTACGAGATGTCGCTTTGAATTCGACCAAAGGTAACCGGGATGCGAGACGAGAAATGCTTAGACAAAGGACGGCCGAACGGTTGAAAAAGAACCAAGGTCGTCAGGACACTATGGTCAATGAGCACCGGAAGCCTCCTCGTATGTTTCAGAATGATGACATGGTGTTTGCTGTCAAGTATGCCCAATCTCAGGGCAAACTGGATCCTGGCATGCGGGGACCCTATAGGGTAGTGCAGACCCTTCCTAGTCACCGATACGAATTAAAGTTACTTACTGGATCATATGGAAAGTCTACTTATGCAGCTGCCCAGTTTATGGTTCCATAGAAAGATGAATGGAACCCGGAGACATGTGCAGTGTTTTTTGAAGGCTCGTGTTCACCCTTTTGACCCATCTTAAAGTGAAGATGGTACCTTGATTTGTTCTTTTAAAGCTTTTCGCGTTGCGAAGAGTCGTCGAGGGAGTACAACCTCCTTTTCCCTCGACGTGAAAGCTTTTCGCGTTGCGAAGAGTCGTCGAGGGAGTACAACCTCCTTTTCCCTCGACGTGAAAGCTTTTCGCGTTGCGAAGAGTCATCGTGGGAGTTCAACCTCCTTTTCCCTCGATGTGAAAGCTTTCCGTATGGAGAGTCACTGGGGGGTTTCATGCGCCTTGCCCCCTGGTGTAGATTTAGAAATTCCTCGGTAGGGGCCCATACCGAGGAACCTGTGTAATTTTTACATTAGAGTTGATGTGAAAATTCATTTTGTTTGCTTCTTTTAAGTACTTAAATTTTATAACAACCTCTAACAAACTAACCTTGTTTACCGGCGACATGTAATCTAGAAACAACTTGAACTTTTTATTTCGGATATCGATGACGATGTTAATGACGAATGCTTGGATCCAAACCCAGGAATGATGGACTCCAATATGAGGCTAGGCCATCCCCAGCATCTGACAAGACAACTGGACCTCAACCACGTTCGATGCCCATGTCCTCAGAAGAAAAGGAACTCAACGAGGGTGCTATCAAAGTAGCGGCCTCACCACTGTAATCACTTCCTCGGTTGATTTCTACATCCTCGGACGACGACGACTAGGCCTGTCGAGACGCCAGGATGTCAGGAGAGGCCGTGTTGGAGGACCGAATAATGACAACCAAAAGTGACTATATAAGGCGATACGAGCGCGTCAACCGGCATTATTGGTCGAGACTTTGTGCGGAGTGGACCTCTTGTCAAATTGCGTTTGGATTCTATTATTTGTTAAAATTTTGATTGTTGGTGTTTTGATAATTTATGTAACGATTAAATTCAGTTTAGGTTAATCACCACGTGTATTTTTTTTAAAATTAATTCCACTTCTGGTAGCTTAAAATATGATTATTATTTTGGATCAGGGTCATCTACAACTTTGGTCCAGGTATGTGTACTCAAAGGCAGATTATATATTGAAAGCGCTCCAGGCTAGTATGTCCCACATAGCCGAAGTTCACCCCCCGTGTGGCGATCGTACACCTATTTTGCGAAATATAATTATTTCGCAATATATACGATCGCCACAGAGGCGACTAGGTTAGTACCTACCTAGGTTAGGACACGTGTACCGTAGCGGCGTCGTCTTTCGCGCCCCATAGGCACATGACTAATTTGCCTTAACACATTCAGTAGCACTGACATGCCTATCGTGTCTTCAACCCCTCATTAATCCTTAAAGCCAAGCCACGTCAGGCGTGTTCTCGGTTTTTTATCAATATCTCAAAGATTTGAATATATTTTCCATCGCAACGCTTAGAGCATAAGCCTCATGCCGTAAGCTAAAGAGTTTCAAATTGGTCCGCACGAATTTTAATTTTTTTATGTTATCAAAAAACAAGTTATTCTGTGATGCCGCGGACACGCCATGCGTGTTCATCTGCAGGAGTTCTCAACCTGTTATATTGACAGATAACTTTATAATGATATCTATACATATAATAAAATTATAAATAATCGTATATCTGTACACAGAAGATATTTAAGAAATTTTGATATGAGTGGTTTATAACACCAATAGAAGCCAACAAATTTGTTTTTAGAAATTTTGTCAGTTTGTCTGTAAGTATGTTAGTTCGCGCATTACGCAAAACTACTACTTACACCAAATTAGATGCGATTTATAGTTGTATTGTAGAGACCAATTTAAAATTTAGTGCATGTTTCATTTTGATACGATGACTAGAAGCGAAGTTTAACTGGTGTAGTGCGTGGAAATCTGCATCTATAGTAGGTGGGTATACAAAATATAGAATATCTCTCTTAGGACATTTTGGAAACGTATTTGTGAGCTAAGTTTTAAATTTAAACTCAATAAACATTTCAAGCGTCAAGCGTGAGTCGCCCACGGAATCAACGGATTGAATATTTCTTTTATTTTTTGTGTGGATTGACTCAGTTATGAGTAAGGATGATTGCATTGCATCAGAAGGTAAACATCAGGACAACATAAGTTAGAAAATTTAATAAAAATTGCTTTTCATAAGTACAAAAAACATAACATGACATTAGTAACTAACAAAATCTTGAGGTTCTCTGAAAAAATTACGATAATTAACACAAGCAATTTTATAAATATAATATATCTTCTGTGGCGCAAGAAAGATTAATCAATCAGCACAATTGAAACTGAAATATCGCTTTTTGTGATTTTACATTTAAACAGTGCCAGTGAACACGCCTAGCGTATCCATGTAATTTCATCTTGCAATGCCGAGGACACGACTAGCGTGTTCGTGGTTTATATAGGACGCCATCGCTAGGAATTACTAGTAAAAACATTACCCTCCTTCTGACGCAGTCGGGTAAATAGTGGTGGCATTGAATGTGTTAATTCACCACTGGGTGTACCTACTATGTGTGGGCCGTTTATTGGCGCACATTTACAGCAGATTACGCACTAATTAGGTACCTATAGGTACGTTCCACTCATACCTATCACTCTAGGAGATACTTTCCTGCTGGGGTAACGAACACGTGTCCGACTACCGCGACACGGGTAGGTAAATTTTAAGATCTGAGCATATCCATACAAACGTTCCGAGTTCCTTCAACTGACATGTAGGTAGGTACCTACCTACGTTTTCTCCATAAATGACAGTTTTCTCTCTCATCGATATTTCGAATGGCTCATCTTGGCACTGCCGCCATCGCAAACTGGAAATCTATTTACTTAGTGAATTAGTCGAATTTGGTCGTAAATTTCAAACAGAAAAGATACAAGGAAAGATACATTAAAAGATACAAGGGGGATTGGTGGCTGTGTCAAAGTGAGCAATCATCTTGGCGCAGACACCCTGTATTTCCAAAACCACAGCACCGAACGCAGATCTAACTGTACCAGACCCTTCCCTCTACAGACTACACAAATTTATGATATAGCGTTCCCACTTTCCCACCTGTTAGGTATATAAGTGAGAGCCGCTGTACCTTCCAGAGCCCGAGAGCACCTTAAGGGACCAGTTATAGAAAGGTCTTGTACCCAAATCCTAAGACTCAGTTCTAGTAAGCGAGCTACCTCGTGCCCAGGTGGCACTACCTATTGTCCAGACAGGTGCCGGAGCAATAAAGCCGCTCAACACTCGCGAACTGTGAGAGTTACTAACGATATCCTCGCTGAGGCCGACGGAAAAGCCGCCTCCCATATTTCCAGTATGGTGCCGGAGCTGTAAGGCACGCTCACTTCCCGACGTACATCCATACGTCTGCCCTTTCTGGCCTACAAGCCGGGTATTGCCTGAGTCACCTAGCTATGACTATACCTGGTGAGCAGGCAAGCACCCGAGATGCGTCGTTGGAGTGAAACCACACTGCCACTTCGCTAAAGACAACTCCGTGCCTCGCGCGACCAACTGGTTCGCACTAGTCGCGCATGATTCCGCCGCTCGAACGCCACGTGCTTGCCGAGCAACAAACATGCCGTCCTCTGTGGCTACCCACATAGCCACTACGAGTCCAACTTTAATGTTTCGAGGCGCGGTGGGCTAGCCTGACCCCATAGTACCCTGATCCTAAGGGGGAGACCCGTAGTTCTCCCCCCGAAACCCTATCTACTCGGGTGCCATAAGATAGGGATTACCAGTAATTAGTCGACATTGATCACAAAAGATCAGCTTTCTACGAGCACCCGTTTAAAAGATAGGTATAAAGGGGTATTGGTGGCTGTGCCATGATAAGCACTCATCTTGGCACAGTCACCTCAATATCTTGGGAACCACAATACCTAGTGAAAATCTGATTGCACCAATAATTAGTCGTTAATTGGTCGACATTATTCACAAACTGCCAGAATTAGTCGGTGAAAAGAGAAATTCCGGCTTATTTTTTTAGATAGATTCGGTCGAGAGCCAGTCATGTACATATTGACTTTTAACGCGTTACCAGCCGGCGGGCAGAAGCCAGGTCCGTAGCTGGTAACCGTTAGGGTTATATTGAAACACGTCTGATTCAACTGAGAATATATTTACAATTTTTCACCTATCTTATATCCCATTTATTAGTCATGCAAGTAACGCTAACACTAATGTGTACAATAATCATTTACACCAATCAGCGACGAGTAAACAAAAATCTAACATTTACGAATGATTTCTTGGAAATCTGTCCGCGAGTAAAAAATAGTGCCACGTATAAAAAGCAGAGGGAAGTTTCGCGCGTCACCAGTTCGAAAGTTGATATCGTCGCGGCTAGACGTATGATGCTCCGTTCGATCGCCTTCGCGCGTCGCTTGGTTTCGGCGCGGCTAGTTGTACGATGCTCCGTTCGATTCCAGGTTTCTCGTGAAGTTATATGTTGCCTGTGCGTATATACATACGCCACAGACTTATTGAATGAACACATGGACGAATTTATTAAATCTGTTTATCTTTAAAATTGTTGCAGAGGTGCAGATCTAAAAAAAAACGTCGCGCATTTTGCATCTTTCTATATTTAGATACTTATTGATGCAATGAATATAAATAAAAATAAAAAAATAAAAATTAAAATGCCGATGTTACTTTTTTAGCTTTGCTTTCTCCTGCTCCTTCACAGGTGCCCAATATCATGCCCTTCTTGACTACCAGTTCCTTGTCGCTTGGGTTCAGTGCGCGTACCGATGTAACGTTGGTATCCTTCACCAGAGTGCGTGCAATCTTCCATGGAGCATCGTTGTCCAACCCTTCTATAATTATTTTTCGATTTGCCTGATCAGAATTCCTTGGTAGGCAAACCGGTATGATTGTTTCCGACCTTCGACGAAGTACTACTTTCTTTAGGCAGCACACTTTTCCCGATGATGCGCCCTCCATGAATACTTCTTCTGAGCCACACTTCAATACTCCTTGACTAACGTCCATCTCACAGTGATGCTTCCGCAAGAAGTATAAACCTAGGATGCAGTCGTCCACTATGTCAGCTACGATGACGTTGTGGCGGTAAATTTTATTACTTAGCTTCATGTTCACCTCATTCTCACCTGGACGGTTATGTGCTGACCGGTAGCTGTTCTAAGATGTACACATTCATGGTTCCCGTAGTAGTCCCCAAGAAACCGTCTTGCTAGCCGGAAACTGACTACTGTTCGAGAAGCTCCAGTGTCCAATGTCAACTTGTACGGCGTTCTGTTAATTTCGCCTTCGATAGTCAGGCTGTTCCCGTCACACGATTGTGAGATCGAGATCCTTGGGGCTCTCCTATCACCAGCCAGTACCCGCCCCATAGTCCTGGCGTAGTAGACGCCAGGACTACGTTTCCCTGCTGTTGTTGCTCGGCAGGCACATCAGGTGTTCCTCCTACCAGCGATTGGTTTCTGCTGCGTGGACTCCTTCGCTTCGGGGAGCTCAACCTGATGTGCCTCTTTCGCCGCAGCTATAGCACCGGGGTGAAATTGACACTTCCCTGATAAGGTGAGCGCGATCGTCCCGTCGCACTGCTTCCACCTCCAGAGCGTGAGCTAGGGTATCCTTCAGGTTTTTGAAGTGTCCGAGTCTCACTGCGGCCCTAACCTCCAGGTCTCGGATCCCGTCGGTGAAAGCTTGAACGAGGTTTCCGTCAATGAGCGCAGGTGAGGACCGGTACGCCTTCCGAACCAGCTTCTCCACCTCCAGGGCACACTGCTGCAAGGTTTCACCAACACGTTGCGATCGGTCTTTCAGCTGGGCGCGAAACACGTGTTCCATTTGTGCGTCGCCATATCTCGCTTCAAATGCCTCCAAACAGCTTCTCGTACGTGACGTCTTGACCAAGCGCCTCTAACACGGTCAAGGCCTGGTCGCGAAGCCTCAAGGTGAGAGCAGTCAGAGCCTGTTCTTGCGTCCACCCGTTCGATTTCATGACGGCCTCGAACTGGATCTTATAGGCTGACCATGACGATGAGCCGTCGAATGGTGAGACTTTAAAGCCTCGCGGTGAGGGCGCCTCAACCGCAGGTGTCACGATCCCATCTCCAGCCTTGAGCGCACGTATCGTTTTCTCCACTTGGCGATGCGACTTTAGTGGCGTTAAACTTGCTCTTTCACCTCCTTAATCTCCTTGCCAACCGTTGCGCTGAGGTCTTTTAACATTATCAGCTGCTCCTCCTGGCAGCGCATACCCTCCTCCTTATCGCGTTGCAGCTGTTCCTCTAGGCGGCGTGCGTGCTCCCCCTGGTGGCGTGCCTGCTCTTCCTGGCGGCGCATACCCTCCTCCTTATCACGTTGCAGCTGTTCCTTGAGGCAGCGTGAGTGCTCTTCCTGGCGGCGTGCCTACTCCTCCTGGCGGCGCATGCCCTCTTCCTTATCGCGTTACAGCTATTCCTCGAGGCGGCGCGCGTGCTCCTCCTGGCAGGGGCGTGCACAAAGATTTCTGGTAGGGTATGCACGCCCTACCCGAAACCTCTGCGAGGGCACTACATTTCGTTTATGTTTTTGTGTGTGTGTATGTGTACAATAAATAAATAAAATATCTTACCAAATTCAATTCAGCGATGATATCCATTGTGGCCTTGTAGGTATTACAAGGCCGTGAGATGTTAAGAGTTTTTTGCGCAAATGAACAAAAATAAATGAACGAAATTACTAACATACTTGACTGTAGGTATTATTTTAATTTTTATAAATCAAATCAACGCGCCTGTCTTTTTTAAATAATTCTGTAAAACGTCGTCGTAAAAATTATAAGATCGTTTTAAAATCATTAAAAGTTATTTTTCAATTGAAATCATAGACAAATCAGTGAGTCTGCTTTGGCCCTGTGTGTTTCGTAGACATGTATGGATTCTTTTTAAGCATGAAAATGATCGTTCAGCCGATACGCTACTAACTAGAATCGTAACTATTAATTTTGCTTATTTGTAAACTTCGGGAAATATAGCTGTTAAATTGTTTGTACGTAAATATTGAATAAGATATTTGATCTTATATATATATCTCTATACTCCTAACGTTTTTAATTCGTCTGATTTATAAACGTATCGGAGCTAATTCCTAAGGCGATCCGCGTTAAAGGAATGTTCATGCGAATTAATGAGTTCGACGATCGATTGCTCTGAAAAATTATTACAACACAAAGTATAAAATTCATACGAAAGTAGATTGAAAAACTTAAGGTATTTTAAGTTTTTATAACGACTACGACACTCGTTCAAGACATTGTCAATAATCTCGCGCCTGTAATAATGTTGAACATTGTCAACACCTCGTTTTCTTTTCGGTCGATCGCAATTTGGTTAACAAACAAAATAGTTTATTTGTGTGTACACAGCCCGCTAGGCAGCTATAAATATCATAATACTTTTTATTAAAAGAACGTGTCGTATTACCTTTTTGTTGTTTTAGATCTAAATCGCGAACACAGCGTCCAAGATAAATTATTTTATTTTTGTCATCAAAAGATAACGTCTAGAAAACACCAGTTTTTAATTTATTTAAACACACGTCACCAACACAGGTTTAATTTTCCATAATTTATAGTAATTCCGGTAATTTCACTAATTATTTAGATAACAATTACAAAGCGCTCAAAATCCCCTCGACAGCTCTGTGAAATAATTAATAATGGCGTACGATGCTATATTGCTAAAATAATAGGCCAATAATAAACAACAATTATGATGTTTTTAACAACTATTTAAACTGGTTGGATTTTCATTGTAGGCAGTGCTTTCAGTCGGCGAGCACAAACGTGCATTTTACACACACAAGCAAAATATTTGTCTCGTAGACAGCGTAATCGATTGACGTTTAGATGTACTGCTAATAAGCACGATTCTTTGTGCTTCCAGACACCTCTCTATTATGATATATTCTATTTGTTTAGTTGTTCGCTCAAGGACCAATAGATAGCATTAGATGGCAGTGGCACAAGCTCTTATTGTATCTGATAATTTTATAGTGTATTCAGCTTGTAGTATTTAATAAATAGATTTCGATTATATAGATTTACATAGGCCAGCGGACTAGGGTATGCACTGCTTATTTGCTTGTATGAAGCGCAGGCTGCCTCCTGGCGGCGTGCTTGCTCCTCCTGGCGGCGTGCCTACTCGTGCATGAACGCCATCAGGGTCGTGAAGTCGGGGTTTACCGGCGAGTGAGCTGCACTAGATGGTTCCGCTGCAGCCACGGAGTCACGTGGTTCACCTGACGACGGCGAGGGGGCGTCTCCAAAGCGCCTCTGGTCCACATCTTGCTGGCGCTGGTTCCTGGTACGCACCCCTTCTACTTCCTCCTTCGGTAGTACTGGCATATTCTTATCTCACTTCTGACACCAATTTGTTACTTGCTGGGTTCGAGGGATAAGAATGTAAAACAATATTACCGACTAAAACGTTTTATTCTAACACACAAATTTAAAACACAACAAACACTATTCTACACTTTTCCACTGTATTCAAACTCCGCATTATTTTCGTTTCCGTTCGCTTCGATGTATACTTGACCTCTTACGAGTGTAAACTGAATCGGCGAGCGCTGGCCGTCCCCTTTTATACGCGGTTAAAGCGTTTCCAGCGTTTTCTAGAAACGTCATACACGGTACGTAACAGTACGAGGATTCGAGTATGTGCCAGCGTTCTCTCTACTCTAATCGTACCGACTAATCTACGTGGTTCCGTAAGTATTCAATAGATGGCGCTGTAATAAATTATTAGACGGAACTGCCGAGTGTTCCACACAATGTCGAGAGATAGCACTGGGTGTAACAGTATCCTTAAACTTACACTATCACAACCGTTTACCGTATATCTATTAGTAGGTAATCTAACATATTTTTTTTTTTGATACCCAGGAAAAATGCTTGATGCACTACCCGCCGGTTAGGGGACGGCACCGGCGGGGTGTGTGGGACTCCCAGCAAGACCCACTGGTATACCCACTAAAAAACCTGAGGTGTTCCCTCTCTCACCCAATGGGGGGGGCCAGTTGGGAGCATAAAAGATTCATCCATAGCAGGCCCCCCCGTGTGGGTGCCGGCCGGGTTAATCGGATCCAACCACCTCTCGTCCCCAGGAGAGAGCCTCACCGCTCTCCCCTTTCGAAGTTAGAAGGCGCGCGGAAACACCGCGCGCGCACTCTCGGGGCTTTTAATTTACGGGTGGCAGGGTCCCCTGAGGCCCCGTCACCCGGAACCCCTAGGTGGGGGCAGAAGAGTGACATAAGCGCGTCTCCTGCGCCCTCTCCTCCGGCGGCGGACATCCGGGGCGTAAGGATCTTCCTCACGGCCCTGCTCCGCCGCCTCCTGACACGACAAGATGACAGTCTCGCAGAAGAACCTCGTTGCGCCCCAGCACCTGTCGTCACCGACCATCTTGGATACGATGGTTGGCAATAAGAGGTCCGGGCCAATCACGGCGACCAGCGCACAGCGCTCCGCGGCCCACGCCGGGCACTCCTCCAGCGTGTGCTGCGCCGTGTTCCGGTCACACTCCTCACAATGGTGACACCTGGTTGTCGGCTCACTACCGGCTATCTTGCAAAGGTACTCTCCGAAACAGCCGTGTCCGGAGAGCACCTGAGTAAGCCGGTAGGTGAGCGGTCCGCGCCGTCTGTCCGTCCACTGCCTTAGCATCGGACGGACAGCCTCGACGGTCCTCACCCCGTAGCGGGGCTGGGCCAGTCTCTCATCTCATTTCGCCTCAAGGACCAGTCGAGCCTGGGACCTTCGCGTCTCCACTGCCCTGTGCGAGGGTTCTTCGCCATGGAGCCGGAGGTCTGTGCGCCAGTAATACACCGACGCTTGGACCTCCAAATCCCAGGGCGGCGATGCCGCCAAAACGCACGCCGCCTCATAGAAGACGGTGCGGTAGGCCCGCGACACCCTGATCGCCATCGCCCTCTGAGGTCTCCTTAGGAGAGCGACATTTTGGCGATTGAGGGCGCCAGCCCAAATGGGCGACCCGTAAAGGGCCATAATTTTTTTTTTTTTTTTTTTATTTTTTTTTTATTTTTTTTTTTTTTGTTTCCCAGGAAAAAATGCTTGATGCACTACCCGCCGGCTAGGGGACGGCACCGGCGGGGCGTGTGGGACTCACCAGCCTACTGCTGGTATACCCACTAAAAAAACCTGGGGTGTTCCCTCTCTCACCCAATGGGGGGGCCAGTTGGGAGTCTAAAAAGATTCATCCATAGCAGGCCCCCCCGTGTGGGTGCCGGCCGGGTCCATCGGACCCGACCTCCTCTCGTCCCCGGGGGAGAGCAATTCACTGCTCTCCCCTTTCAACGTTAGAAGGCGCGCGGGAACACGGCGCGCGCCCTCTATGGGTTCTTACTCACGGGTGGCAGGGTCCCCTGAGGCCTTGCCACCCAGAACCCTTAGGTGGGGGGCAGGAGAGCGACATAAGCGCGTCTCCTGCGCCCCCTCCTCCGGCGGCGGATTTCCGGGGCGTAAGGATCTTCCTCGCGCCCCCGCTCCGCCGCCTCCTTCTGCGAGATGACAGCCTCGCAGAAGGACCTCATTGCACCCCAGCGCCTGTCGTCGCCGACCATCATGGATACGACGGTCGGCAACGAGAGGTCGGGGCCAATCACGGCGACCAGGGCACAGCGCTCCTCGGCCCACGCTGGACACTCCTCCAGCGTGTGCTGCGCTGTGTCCCGGTCGCACTCCTCGCAGTGGTGACACCTGGTTGTCGGCTCCCTACCGGCTATCTTGCACAGGTACTCTCCGAAACAGCCGTGTCCGGAGAGCACCTGAGTAAGCCGGTAGGTGAGCGGTCCGCGCCGTCTGTCCGTCCATTGCCTTAGCACCGGACGGACAGCCTCGACTGTCCTCACCCCGTAGCGGGGCTGGGCCAGTCGCTCCTCCCACTTGGCCTCGAGGACCAGTCGAGCCTGGGACCTTCGCGTCTCCACCGCCCCGTGAGTGGGTTCCTCATCATGGAGCCGGAGGTCCACGCGCCAGTGATACACCGACGCTTGGACCTCCGCCTCCAAATCCCAGGGCGGCGATGCCGCCAGGACGCACGCCGCCTCAAAGGAGACGGTGCGGTACGCCCGCGACACCCTGATCGCCATCGCCCTCTGAGGTTTCCTCAGGAGGGCGATGTTTCGGCGATCGAGGGCGCCGGCCCAAATGGGCGACCCGTAGAGGGCCATCGACCGCACCACCCCCAAATAGAGGCGGCGGCAGACGACACTCGGCCCCCCGATATTCGGCAGCAGAGAGCTAAGCGCTCCCGCCGCCGACATCAACCGGGGGGCCAGGCGGCTAAAATGGACGCGAAAGTTCCAGCGGCCGTCGAGGTGGAGCCCCAAGTATTTCATACTCGGCTCCACCCCGATGCGGACCCCTCCAACTATGATGTGGGCATCTGGTGGCGGCGCCCGCCGAGGCCCATGAAATAACAGGGCCTCGGACTTTTCCAGCGCCACCTCCAGTCCCAACATCCTAATTCTACCGACAACCAGGGCCACCCCTGCCGTGGCAAGACGGGCAGCTGCCCCGTAATCCTCTCCCCGGGCCGTGACCAGCGTGTCGTCGGCGTAACAAGTTACGCCGACGCCCGGGGGTAGGGCGCCCCGCAGCACCCAGTCGTAGCCGATGTTCCACAGGATCGGTCCAAGAACGGAACCCTGCGGAACACCGCACGACACCTCCCTCCGGAACGTCTCTCCGTTCCGCCCCACACAGAACACACTCCTCTGGTGCAGGTAGTCCCCGACTATTCGGCGCAGATAGGGAGGCACTCCATGAAATCGGAGCGCCTCCCTAATAGTCGCCCACGGCAGGGTGTTGAACGCGTTGGCGATGTCCAAGGACACCGCCAACACCACCCCGCGCGAGGCGACCGCCTCATCCGAGAGGGCCTTGACGCGACTGATCGCGTCAATCGTCGATCGGCCCTCTCGGAATCCGAACTGCAGTTCGGACAAGTCAGGGCCCACCCGCACCAGGTGCCTGGAGAGGCGGGCAACCACTACACGCTCAAAGAGCTTGCCCACCTCATCCAACAGCACTATGGGGCGGTACGCGGAGGGAGAGTCCGCGGGGCGGCCCTCCTTTCTCAGGAGGACCAGCTTACCCGTCTTCCACATGGCAGGGAACCGTCCCGACTCCAAACAGGCGCTAAACAGCCTGAGGAGCCGGTCCCCTAGGGCGTCGTAGGCCAAAACCCAGGCGCGGCCAGGAATTCCGTCCGGCCCCGGGGCGGTGTTTTTGCCCCGGAGCCGAACCATTGCCGCGCCGAGCTCCGCCATTGTTACCTCTGGCGCCCCGGCATCGGCACCGCCCTCCTCAATATCGGCCGGCGCCATTTCGGGAGGCGTGTGCTCCGCTCTCGAAGGAAAGAGAGCGGAGACCACCTCCTCTAATTGCCGGGGCTGGAGACTCTCGGTGACCGGTGGGGCCCAGGGGCGCAACTTGCCCCTGACCGCCTTGTACGGACGGCCCCACGGGTCTGCCTCGAGAGTCCCCAGGAACTCTTCCCATCTTTGGGCTTTGGCCTTGCTGATGGCGGACTGCAGGGCGTACTTCCGCTGTACGTATTCGCCCCGCAGCCGTGCCTCCACGGTCGCGTCACGGTACCGCCGCCGTCGGCGGTACCTAGTGTACTGGCGACGCGCCGCGATGCACGCGGCGCGTTTTTGACTGATGTCGTCAGACCACCAGTACACCTGACGCCTAGGAGGTCGAGCACTGGCCCGGGGCATCGACGCGTCGCAAATCCGCGTCATTGCGCCCCGGAACCACTCCGCCTCTAGCTCAACCTCCACAGGCCCTTCGCCCATTGGGGTCCAGGCCTGGACGATGGAGGCTTCCACCAGCACGTCTACGTTGAGACGTTTCAACGCCCATCGTGGGGACGACGGGGTGTGCACTCTCCTGGGGCGATCGTCCGGGATCGCCGGCGAGGCGGAGATGTCGAACCGCACGTAACGGTGGTCCGACAGTGACTCCGCCTCGACCAGCACTTGCCAGTCCCGGACGCGGCGCGCTACGGCAGGGCTTGCGAACGAAATGTCCACAATGGACTCACCCTGCCAGTGCACGCACGTGGCGACCGATCCCCGGTTAAGAACCACGAGACCGGTCGCAATCGCCCACTCCTCCAGCGCGTCGCCGCGAGCGTCGGTGACAGGGGATCCCCAAGCCGTTGATTTGGCATTGAAGTCCCCCGCCACCACGAGCGGACGCGATGGGTACCGGTTAATAACGGCCCCCACCGCGCCCAAAAATTGCTCAAACTCGGCGAGGCGCCGGTTTGGAGAAAAGTACACCCCGATCAGGACGGTTCCCTCCCAATCAACACATATATATCCCTCGCCCCTGTCTGTCATCACCAGGAGCGAGGGACCGGACGAAACAATGGCCGCCGAGCCTCCGAGGTCCCCAAACCAGTTGTTTCGGCTGGGGACGCAGTAAGGCTCGGCGACCACGGCTATGTCTATTGACCACTCCGCCATGTGCTGCAGCAAGATATCCTGCGCCCTGGCGGAGTGGTTAATATTCACCTGTAGGAGGCGATGGGCCATAATTAATATTAGGTGTCCATCGCCTCCGTACTTCTCCCTGCTTGGGACGGGGCCGGGGCGGCCGGAGTCCCGGCGACCGCCCCTCTGGCCCTACGTCGTCCCGGTGGGGAGCAAGATTTGCTCCCCATCCGGTGCTCCGCCGGCTTTCCTGCAGCAGAACAGAGGCTGCAGGAAGGTTTTGCGGCGGAGCAGGCGGCGGCCTTGTGGCCGGGCTGACCGCAGCGATAGCAGAGATCGCTGCGGTCAGTTTCAGCGGTGCATTGCTGCCTCACGTGCCCCGGTTCGAGGCAGCGGTAGCACCGCCTAGGCCTCGGCTCCAGGAGATTCACCTGAGCCGAGACCATCCCGACCAGCAAACGGCCGGCCGCCACCTTCTTCGCCGCGGCGATGGGGCAGCGCACCACCACCGTGCACAGGCCACTCTCGCCGCGGCGCATCTCCCCCACCCTGACCTGCGCCAGGGGGCAGGCTCCGGCATGTGCCACCGCAGCGGCGACATCCTCGGAGGAGGCCGAGTCATCCAACCCAGTTACTCGCATTTCTGCGGACTTTACCGGGCGGGAGACCTTGACCTCCTCAGGCGTGAAGAGTGACCGAATTGTTTCGGCCACCCTGTCCGCCTTGTCGCCGGAGGTGGCACCTGGGACCTCTAAGATTCTGGCCCCAGTGGCGGCAACCTTAAAGAAGACGCCTCCAGCGAGGCCCATCTCGGCAAGGTTGCCTTTCATGGCCTGTGTGGCCCGCTGGAGGACGCCTGCGTAGCTAACGCCTTGCCGGAGCCCCTCCTCCGTCAGCTCCACCACAACGGCGGTGGAGCGCGGGGGGCGCAGGTCAGCTGGGCGGAGGCCCTGTTTCTTGCTCACCGGGGGAGCCTGGGAGGCCTTCTTCTTCTTCTTCTTCCTCCTCTTCTTCCCGACGACCTCTGTCCACGGCTGCTCAGCCGAAGTAGAGGCCACCGGGGCGGGTTGGGGCTGGGAGGCGGGGCGCCGCGGCGCCACAGCGGCGGTCGCCCTCCCCTTGCCCTTCCCCTTCCCCTTAGAAGAGGAGGCCGATGGTGTGGGGGCAGATGTCTGCCGCGCAACCGGTGGACTGGAGGGCGCCGGGCCAGCCGGCGTGCCTCCGACCATCCGGGGGCGGCCCCCGAGCGGAGGGCCCAGGGTAGGGACGGGCGTGAGGCCATAGTTGGCCAGGCACGCATCAACCACGTTGCGCGCCTGAGCCACCGTGGCCCGCATAAGTTCGTCCGCCCAGGCGGGACGCCGGTCCTCCGCGGGAGTGAGGGGCCGTGCTGGGCGCCGCGGGAGGGGTGGGAACTCCTCCCGCAGCCTCCCGGCAGGCGCCACGGCGGCGGCCGAGGGCGTCTTGGCGGCGTTGGTCCGAGCGGCAGCGGCAGCGGCCGCCTTCATGGCCGTCACCTCCGCTCGGAGCTCCGCCAGCTGCCTATGCAGCCCCTCATTCTCCGACCTCCAGCGCCTCTGAAGGTCGGAGGAAGTTTGTCCCCACAGGTGGAAGAAGGCCTCCCTCATATCCTCCGTGGCATTTTTTAGGTCCCGGACGAACCCCCCCTTCAGGTTGCCGGACCGGGCCGCCACCCTCAAGACGGTCTCGGCGCCAGCCTCAAACCGTTGCCTGAGGTCGGCAACCGAGTCCCCAGCCGAGGGGGACGCATCCGGGACCTCAACCGTCTTCGGGGCATCCTGACGGGCAGGTAAAGGCTGCCCGAGGAGCCTCCTCGTGGAGGGAGGCGGCATCGGGGAACCAGCCCTTCCTCGACAGGGCATCCCCTCCACCACCTCCACCTCCGTGTCTGAGCACGAGTGCGACGGCACGGGATGCGTTGTCTTCCGGCGCTTCGCGGAAGCCTCCCGTTCTCTTCTAGTCGCTGACGAGCACCGGCTCTGAGGCCGACTGGCCTCCGAACCAGAGCCCGCCTCGGACCCGGACTCGACGCTGATGGAGCTCCTCCGGCTTCCGTCAGGCGTCGACGCGCTATCTCTACCATTGCTGGCGCGTGGTCGTAAAGGGCGCTTAAAGCGCCCTTTGGAGTCGCGCAATGGCACTCCATGCTCCTCCTTCCTCTCCTTCTCAACATCTTTGGGTTGTTGTTTTTCTGTATTTTCCATTTTGATCCCACGAGTGGAGACGATCTAAAGTCGACCCCCGGGTGACGCTCATTCCGGGGGAAGGCCTACATACTGCTGGGGGACGGCAGGTGCCCAGAGGTTTTTACAACTTCGCTGTTGGGTGGTCTGAGTTTTCCTTCTCGCGGGCCGGCCAACTAAGGCAAGCCCCTCGGTCCCGTTGAGCCGCTAGACGTGATCAACGACACTCAACGGGTAACGAGTTCATTGGAGCAGGATTGGGTTTCCCCTCCCCTATGTGCTCCCACCCGGGCCTTACAGGCCCCACTGGTGATTTTTTATAGAGGTTTTCTTCCTCGCAGCCCGAATGCCCCCGGTCCTGTCAGTTCAGGATTACGGGTTGGGCCGGATGGGGGTCCATGCTGGACCGATCCACCCGCCCCAAAACCGCCCGACTGGGCAGGAAGCCTAAGCTTCCCAAACCGGCCTAACGGCCACCACTAGTGATAGAGGAAGACAACCTCTCTAAAAAATAGAGAGGCTGTCTTCCTCCATCGCCCCGCGTGTTGAGCCGGGTGGGGGTCCATGTTGGACCAATCCACCCGCCCCAACACCCCAAAACCGCCTAACTGGGCAGGACGCCTACACCTAGACCTAAACTACCTAGGTAGGTAGGTTACCTAATCCTACCACCCTAAACCTAAAAAACCCTATTCCTACCACCCTAAACCTAACAACCCTAATCCTACTACCCTACCTACCTAGGCCTGCCCTGGCCTTACGGGCCCCTACTTGTTATTTTTTACCGAGGTTTTCTTCCTCTACCCTCCCTGTCTCAAATCCACGTTTCCTCTGCTAATCAGAGGAACACGTGGAGAGACCCCCAAACGCGGCCCTTGCGGGCCGATAACACCGAGACAAACTGCCTCGGGTTCCCTACGCGTGTGCCAGAGTATTAGCCACGAGTAATAATGCCCCCGAAAGGACATTATTAACCGTGTTGCCCGGGGTGTACCGGCCCAACGACTGCCGTTCCCATCCACGAAAAGTGTAGAAGGGACCGGCAGGCGTCAGGCGCACTAGGAGGTTCTCTGGCCACACACCCCAAAGGGCCATAACCTAACCTAACCTAATTCCTTTATATAGAGGAATTAGGTGGCCGTTGCCTGCTCGTCACTGGAGCTTCGCAATCGCTTATCTCACCAAACGCAATTCTACATTCAAACACTCGACTCGAGCGTGAGATACATTATATAAAATTGCTCACAATATAATATAGTGTAAATGCATTCCTGAAACATCTTAATTCCATTAATAACAACATCCAATTTACTATGGAATTAGAGGCAAATAATTCATTAGCTTTCTTAGATATTCTTGTCATCAGGAATACTGATCATACTTTGAGCGACACTGTGTATAGGAAAAAGACCCATACAAACAGGTACTTAAACGATGACGCTCACCACCATCCTATACAGTTAGCTACCGTGGGAATGTCTTTGTTTCAGAGAGCCCATGGGATCTGTGACAAGAAACACCTGGACGCCGAGCTTCAACATGTCAAGCAAGTACTGCAAGACAACAAGCTCCAACAGCCGCGCCGCCGTCACAGATCCCGAGAAAAGCCAGCCACAGTCGAGTGCCAGCCTGCCATACTACCATATGTAAGGGGTGTCACTGACAAGATTGGCTACATCTTGAACCGAGCTTCAATCAACACATACAATTCAAGCCGCCAACGAAGGTAAGTCAATTTTTACCACATCGCGAGGCTATTGAAATTAAAAAACATCCTAATTTCAATAGAGAGGATGGTTGGAATGTACCACCAGCTTGGGATCCAGTCATTCAAATAGTCAAACCCAAGAAGAAGCAAAACACAGTCAGACTTCATGATACTTTGAGCTCATTCTGCGTAAATAGAAACACCAAAGATTAAATTATGTTCGGATACTTTGAAATAACTAGGTACACTTCAGAATGTTGGGACAACTACCATCTTAGTCTCCCCGTGAACATGGCTGCTGTAAAGCAACCGAAACGTCGGGGCAAAGTGTAAACGTAAATATAAATAAATTAATTTTAAAAAAATGTATAGCTTAAATAGTAGTAAAGTTCAATAATAGTAGTATTAGAGTTTTCAAAATTATGTAATAACAGTGTTAGTTGTAGTAAAATAAACAACGCGACAAAATCCGTATAAAGTGTTTAATTTCAATGATACCGTAGCTTACATTCCATTACCACCTTTGTTTAACTGTAATTACATTCACAAGTTCTTATTATTCGACCAATATTTATAAAATTTACTGCACGAATTACGATATTCTACTTGACTGTACAAAACATCGGATACTAACCTGCGAATTTGCGAAGTTTACCCGTATGTATGGTGCGGTCGATTTTTAATAGCCTTTATAATATGGTCGGCTTATAGAAGAAATACTGACACATTATTTTTGTTGATATAACTTTCATAATAGTCGTAATTTAAAGCTGAAATTAACAGGATTGTTTATTGATGGAAAATGTTAATTAGTTAGTATAGTATTCCGTTTCCTTGTTTTATGGGAACTGCGTATTCGATCATTTAAATCAGACCATATAAAATGTAATTAAATTTCTTTGTATCTTCATATTGCGTAGAGTCACATAATCGTGACCATCAGAATGGCGGGTCACTACCCATATTTTACATCGAAATAATTATATAAAGTTGCAACTAATCGTCATATAATTGCTACCCCCGTTTTTTTTTAAATATACTACTTTTAAAGGTGACCGGCCATTCTGACATCAGGATGGCTGGTCACCTATCCAGTGAGAACAAACAGCGCAAATAAATAAAAAATAAAAAAATTAACTAAAATTTGCTACTACTTTATATACATGGTTTTGGGGACTCATAGCTCTTAAGGATAAAAATTTATTATCAATTTACTATTTTGATGCCTTACACGTCTATAGAAACAAGAGTAAATTTGAAATTAAATACGTAACGGATATTTTTTGAGCAGGCGCTACCTAATAGAATTTATTTTTAAAGTTATATAATATACATTTTGTAATTTATGTTTATAATATACTTGTTTCGTTTGCGTCTCATGAGAGAATTTGCCCCATTTATGCAACATTTTTTATTGATGCTCCGCTCCTATTGGTTGTAGCGTGATGTTATAGCCTTCCCCGATAAATGGGCTATCCAACAGTAAAAGAATTTTAGTAATTCGAACCAGTAGTTCCTGACATTAGCACGTTCAACCAAACAAACAAACTCTTTAGCTATATAATATTAGTATAGATTATTATACCATGCAAAGCAGCTTAAAACAATGACAAAATATCGCTAATTTCTGAAATAAGAACAGTCTGGCTGTTCTGCATAATCGAATAAAAATTAATGGACCCTAATCAGATTTTTTTATAAACAATCAAACATAATATCACCTCAACTAATTTCACAAATTAACGATATTTTGTTTTTGTTTTAAGCTGCTTTGCACTGTATAATAATATATTATAAACATAAATTACAAAATGTATTAGATAACTTTAAAATCAATTCTTTGAGGTAGCGCCTGCTTATAAAATAGATAGGTACCAGTTTTGTATTTGATTCCAAATTTGCCCTTATTCTACACGCATTTAGGCATCAAAATAGTAAATTGATAATAATTTTATATCCTTAAAAGCAGAGTCCTAAAACCATGTAAGTAGGTATATAAAGGTAGCAATCTAGTAGCAACTATTGGTTAAAAAAACTCGATTAATTTGCGCAGTTTGTTCTCACTGGATAGGTGACCAGCCATTCTGATGTCAGAATGAAAAAACGGGGGTAGCAATTACATGACGATTAGTAGCAACTAGAAGCAACTAGGTAGCAACTTTCTATAATTATTTCGATGTACAATATTGGTAATGACCCGCCATTCTGATGGTCACACAATCTAAATTTACTATATTTATAAAGGTGTACTTGATTGTAAGTGTAGGTAGGTAGTGATTTACTTGCAAATCGGTTTCTTTCTGAATTTTTCATACTTCTACGTTGAGCCGTTTTTGATCTGGGCAATCCCAAAACATTACCGCAGCAGAACTAGAACCACAACACACAAATTTTGCTGTTCACAAACATTAAATAGGTACGCAGCAAAAGCAATCTATTCATGCATTTATTTCCGGGATGAAACGATTATATAAAAATAGTTTTGCCAGGGTAATGTTTCAAACATTACTGCACCGCTGGTGGTAACTGGGAATAAAATGAGTGGCCACTCCCAATTGGGGGCAACTGGGAATAAAAGCCAGCAAAACCTGTTTTTCTCGAATAAGTAGTTAGTTTAGTTAGTTAGTGTAGACCTAAAACTTGAACAAATTTAGTTATTAGTGAACAAATTACTCTTTACGATAAACTAATTTGTTATACTCTCAACTCTCTAAAGCACAACATTTTGCTGGGGTAAAGGTACGATTCCACCAAAATAGTGTGCAGCACATTTGCTTACAAACATTGTGTGCAAAACTCCAGCAATGCAGGTACTAAGCTGGAATCGCATTTGGCTTCCATCTCCACTGGTAAGGCTGCGCGTAACTTTTGTAAGCGCACAGTTCAGCACACTTGTGCGCGAACATGTTCACTGAGCAGAGTTTCTGCCGAAGACAGTTCAGTAGTTAATATGGACGGGCAGGAAAACGTAGTGCTTTGTGCTGCAGCATGTGTTTTACTGTGTACGTCAGAATGGCGGGTGTACTTTTCAGCTTTGCCTAAATTTATTGCAGTTATTTGGTACCTTCTGTGTACCTTTACGTACCTCTCCTGAAAATCTGTGTACCTACACGCGTACAAAGATATTTAAAAATAAGGTACACCCCCCATCCTGACGTCGAACCGCGGTTGTACTGCTAACCAACAAATGTAGCTAAGTGCATTGTATAAGTAGATTTGGTACCGCTTGTGTACCTTCAGAAACAAGTATTAAATAAACAAAATACTGTTAGGTTGCTGAGGAAAGTAAAAAAACTATTTTCTTTCTTTGACTTCATTTTTATTTTATAAAATAGTAACGACATGAAGGCAGAAATAACAATCTTCTATAAAGGACAACTCCCGCACTAAGGAAATGAATCCTTATATCAAGGGGGACTTTACAAACGTATATCATCATGGACACAAAACATAGCTAGGATGGATATGGATTACACAGTGTTGTCCCCACCAGGATTCGAACCCGGTACCTACACCTGTGGCGCGAGGCGGATGCTTAACCGACCATGCCACCCGCGCAGTTGTTCGAATCGAACCCAGAATCTCCACATCAAACATGTAAGTACATTAAACATGTATTGTCGCCATACCAGGAATCGAATCCAGAACCTCCGCATAATATTTAGTCACTATTGTGTGACCATTCCGGGAATCGAAATATCAAATTAACGGACACAAATTACATCCAGACTCAGGACAACACTGTGTGATCCACAATTTGTTGTTCTATTTAGGGGGATCGAACTCACACCCTCGCGTTCAGCAATCGCGTACTACGACCACTGGTCCACTGAGGTAGTCTAAAGTACTATTGTTCTGGTTGCATTTGGATTACTCTGGTGCAAGTACGCCGTCATTATATTTCCTTTTTGCCTGTTTCCTTTACGATTATCCTGATATCAATATATACAACTGATATAAATTATTTCCATTCAGGTCCAGGACCGGAATAGTACATTAACATATTATATACATATAAAACTAGATCATTTATGCAAATAATTTTATTGTTGATATGCTTGGTTTATAATTTTTCATTATTTTCAAATGCAGGTAGATGCAAACATTAATATATTACATGTACAGGACCGATGATACTTTTTGTTGTCATTTACAAGTCTAATTTAATGAATATAAGTCTTCCAACAAATTATTAGACTGAGTTAAAAGCACATTTACTTATTTTGTTAGCATTCACATTAATAAAAAATCACTATACTCATCACCTCTATTCTAAAATAGGCAAAATGTATTTTGTTTTTCTAATAAGTTTTTTAATATTTAACTTGTTTATTAGTACTAAGATTGTTATTTTACAAAATAAAAAGGACGTCAAAGAAAGAAAATTGTTTTTATTTTTACTTTCTTCAGCAACCTAACAGTATTTTGTTTATTTAATACTTGTTTCTGAAGGTACTCAAGAGGTACCAAATGTACTTAGCTACATTTGTTGGTTAGCAGTACACCCGCGGTTCTGACGTCAGGATGGCGGGTGTACCTAATTTTTAAATATCTTTGTACGGGTGTAGGTACACAGATTTTCAGGAGAGGTACGTAAAGGTACACAGAAGGTACCAAACAACTGCAATAAATTTAGGCAAAACTGAAAAGTACACCCGCCTTTCTGACGTACCTGTTTTACTGTGTAGTCTGCTTAAAAAGAAACGAAGAAAGAAACTGCGATGTTGGGTGAGGCCTTTACTACAGCGACGGAATGAAGAAACGAATAAATTTCTAGAAAAAATAAAAATAGATCCACCGAGTGGATTTAAAAATTTCACACGTATATCTTGCGAAGATTTTGAGTTGCTGGTCAATGCAACTAGTCCTTTTATTGCTAAGCAAGATACCAACTACAGAAAATGTGTCCCTGTTTCAATAAGGCTTGCAATCACCTTAAGATATTTTGCTACTGGAGATTCTTTTGCAAGTTTAATGTACTTATATAAAGTTTCAAAAGAGCTTATTGCTCGGATTGTACCTGAGACTTGTAAGGCGTTGATAAGCGTGTTGAAAGAAAATATTAAGGTAAGAAAATAAAAATAATATATCATTTTATTTTAGTCACTGTTATTGCATTACATATCATGCCAAGATATTATTTCGCCATCATTCTGACGTAAAAGATCTGAATAATCATTATAGCGGACCTGAAAACTTGAAGCCGGTTCTTGACTCTGAGAATTTGACGAATCTGAATATGGTGAAGGCATTGGAGTTGTAACATATTTTCCAGTACCAATAATAGCGTCATACAACAAATTGTCAATATCCCTTTGTACTAAAATCTTCGTTCGCTCATCTCTAATTTTCCTTAATTTCGTTGCTTGGCTGCAGCAAAAATGTCGTCGTCATCAGGTTTTTTTGTTTCCATCTGCTTGTTCACGTTATTCATAATGGACAAAGCTTGGCGATTCTCGGGTCTTCATCGACAATACGGCGTTTAAGCGAGTTCTTCGGAGCCTTAAACTTTTCGACTGGCCTTTCATGAAGAGATTCTTGATCTTCATTTACTGTGTCATTCTGGATATCTTGTGATACCTGAAATAGTAATATGATTTCCTTTTTCAGATGCCTAACACTTGAGAAGAATGGATGATCGTAGAGCGCCAATTTGACCATCTTTGAAACTTCCCTCATTGCATTTGGGCTATGGATGGCAAACACGTTGTTATTCAAGCACCAAGTAATACTGGAAGCGACTTTTTCAATTACAAAGGTGATTTCAGCATTGTACTTTTAGCACTGGTTGATGCAAATTATAAATTTACGTACGTAGATGTCGGTTGTAAAGGAAGAATATGGGATGGTGGTGTCTTCAAAAACACTGGTTTCTATGCTAAACTTCAGCAAGGAAAATTAAATTTGCCTGAACCTTACCCGTTAGCTGGAAGGAACAAACCAATTCCACATGTCATTGTGACAGATGATGCTTTTACATTAGATATAAATTTAATGAAACCATATCCCGGTCAACATGACAAAAGATCAAAAGAGAGAATATTTAATTATCGGTTGAGCAGAGCGGGACGTATTGTGGAAAATATATTCGGCATTATGTCCGGTGTATTTGGCGTACTCAGGAAACCTATTATTTTAGCTGCAGAAAAGGCACAATTGATAACACTGACATGTTGTTACTTGCATAATTTTTTGATGACACAAAAATCGTCTTCACCACTTTATACTTCTCTTGGCTGTTTTGATACTGAGAACCAAATTACTCATTGCACTATCGATGGAAGTTGGCAGCGCGATGCAGCCATGGCAAACTTACTACCTTTAAGACATGTTGGAAGAAGACCCCCTGGCGATGCGAAAGACATAAGAGAAGAATTTGCACATTATTTCCAAACTGACATCGGAATGGTGCCATGGCAAGAAACACTAGCGTATTTTTTTTAAATATTCTGCCACATACACACAACGCCATCTAGCCCAAACTAAGCAGAGCTTGTACTATGGGTACTAGACAATGGATAAACATACAAATTATATACTTTTTTTTTGTAAATACATATGTACATATGTACATATTATACATAGAAACACCCAGACCAAGATAAACATCCATGTTCATGCACACAAAAGTTTGGCTTGTGCGGGAATCAAACCCGCGACCTCGGGCGTGGCAGTCGATTACACTAACCACTACGCCACCGAGGCCGACAAATAGCATATGAAATTAGAGGTAAGAAAATAACAAAACAAGTTCAAAAGTGCTGACCGTGCATTATCTTTACTTTCTATGTAACACAATACAACAGATTAAAAATATTTTAATTTCAGGAGACATCAAACGAGAGCAGTGTTGTACAACCCCAGCAAAATGATTCATCTCATTAATTTGCCGATGACACGATTAAACGTCCCAGAAAAAATATAAACAATGAAATGATTTCACAAGCTCTGAATATTATGAAATCTGTCTCCGATCGACAAAATCAAACACAAGAAAAAGATGAAGACACTCTTTTTGGAGAATATATTGCAGCAAAACTGAGAAAAATGGATAAATCAACAAATGCAATAGTAAAACATCGAATTAATAACATTATTTTTGAAACCGAAATTGGATATCAGACAGATATGTATGCAGATTACGCAAGACCCTCTAGCTCCCGTAGTCATCCAGGGCAGCCAAATGCATATCCTTCTAACCGCTCATCGTCTGTATATTCTTCTATTACGAGCCCGGATCATCAGCATTCTACCACCACAAATCCTGATAATCAGCCAAATACAATCCCTTCACCTCTATATCCCATCAACAGCCCTCATTCGCAACTTCCTGGAGTTGTATCTTCGGTACCAGTAGCGCTTGATGAAAGTTTTAACAGTGAACGTATAAGCAGCCAAGATATAGAGAACGTTTTTAAATCCATAAATGAAAAATAATTTACTTTCTTTAAGATCTTTATTATATTGTTATAATTTGAAATAAATATAGCTTAGCATGAGAAAAGTTATCACGAAATAAATCTGTCTTTTGAAATGTTATGATTTAGTAAGAGTCACTAATTGTAAACACAAATTAAAATATAAGTAACTATCATTATTATGTTTTTTTATTAAATCTTTAAATTTAGATTTTGATTAAATTGATCATTGATCATACTGCCATTCTAAGCTTCCGACATCTGAGAGAAAATATTCAACCAACTCGTTCCTTGTATCTTCAGGACACAGATTTGCAAGGCAACAAAACAATCATTTTCAGGAGTTACTGTGCGCCATTCACCTGGTATGATTTCTCCGTTATTATTTTCAGAATCATATTCGTTTCGCTGTATATATTTTTTATATAATTAAACAAATGTACACAGGCCAATGTCACTATAGCAGTTTTTTGTGGACATAGCTGAATAGGTCTCTTGAATATTTGAAATTTGCTGGTTAACTGCCCAAACACATTTTCAACTACTCTTCGTCCTCGACATATACGATAATTGAAAACTCTTTTGGGAGATATTTTTGTGTGATTACCATCGTAAGGTTTTATAATGTGGGTTTGTAATGCAAAAGCATCATCACCCAAAAAAAAATATGGCACTGGTACATTTCTCCCAGGCAGAGGTTTGTTGTCCGGCAAATTTAAAGAATTGTTATTTAACATTCTACATAACGCAGAGTTATTAAAAACACCGCCATCTGAAATGCGACCCTGACATCCCACATTAGCGTATAAAAACTTGTAATCTGCATCCACTAATGCAAATAGTACAATACTGAAATAAGTTTTATAGTTAAAATATTCACTTCCACTTCTTGGTGGACATTGAATTTTTACGTGTTTTCCGTCCATTGATCCAAGGCAATTAGGAACATTCCATCTATCCAGATATCGATCTGCAACGTTTTTCCATTCGTTTGAAGTTCTCGGAATCTAAAATAAGAACATTAACTAAATTATACTTCGAACTAAATCAAACAGCACAAAAAATATACATCTATTTAAAATTTACATTTATATTTATTATCATTTTGATTTATTTACAAAAGATAAACATTTAATGTTACCTTTACATACTCCGAAAGGCCATCGATTATAGCTTGGCATACTTCTGGGATAATGTATGAAATAATTTGAGGAGATACTTTAAACACGTCACAAAGGCTAATGAATGATACGACTTGAGTACGGGTCAAGTATTTTAATGTTATTGCTAATCTGTCTTGTGGCGAAATTGCAATTCTGCAATTTGTATCTTTTTTAACTATTCTCGGCCCAACAATATTCAATAAATATTGAAAGTCGGTATTAGTTAATTTCATGAATGTTTTAAAATGTATGGGATTTTGTACAATCAAGTCATCTGCTTTCAAATCTCTTAATCTGTCATAATTGCTATAACAATTGCGACTCAGTAAACTAGGTCTAACCCAACAGCTTCGTTCCCTTTGTAGCGATCCAGCAATAAACATTCCACAAGCTGCTATTAACAGATCACTGCCATCGTCCATTTCTAAGATTATTTCTATTTGCTGAATTATCGAAGATACACCACCAAAATTGTATAACACAATCACACAACCTTTATCGACACGCGGCAATCACTGACTGCCAAATAAATTTCTCATCTCAAGCCGCCGACATGTCGCCGACCAAATTTTCCGACTTGTATTAAGTGAAGCCGCCAACTAGACCGCCGACAAAAAGTTGCCGTCATATGTCGGCGGCCCGGCGGGCTCAATGTGTATTGCGCTGAAGCAAGACAGAGTTCGCGAACAACAGGTGTGTACGCGTCGACGCGAGTCCACTGCCTGAATGTGTGCGCGAACATTCCTAGAATGTTAGCGCACAATTTGTAACGATAACAAATTGTTGCTTTAGTTAGTCGACCAGAATAAACATTTGAGTCGCACAATGTGCATTGCAGTGCCGCACCGTTCAGCACACTTGTGGAATCGCATCTTAACCATTATTCAAATATAGGGAAATAATTTCCCACCCCACAGTACATAAATATACAGTATTGTAACTCGCCCGTATCTTTGAAATAAATGCCTATAGCTGCGCGGTACATAAACATGCGATAGGGCTGGGCTGCCCACCTACAGCATTTTAATTAAATCTGCCTACTTTGAGTTTCTATCTATTTTTGTGATTGTAAATATTTTTTATTTTATTTAAACAAATAAAATACTTTGTGAATGGAATAGGAAGTGTTCAATAAAAATGTATGTTGTTTTTTGATTGCTAGATTTAATTTAAAAAAAACATGTTTTTGTTAGATTTAAGACTTAATAACAAATCGGTCTTATAAATTTGCGACTGAAAAATATTTGCGCCTCGACTGAGACGTACGGAATGCTTTATTATTATATTTTAAAGTATAAAAAATCCGCATTCGAATATAAAGATTAATTAAAAATTGTTTTGGGAAACATGGACAAGGAAGAGAAAAAGGAATATCTTTTACATGGTTATATATACCTGCAGCTACTTTACAATTTATATGTTTAGTTTTAAAAGAAGTTTGGAATATTTCTTTTTTTCTATATATTCCACGAAATCATCGCTGGGTACAATTAAAAAAGTTTGCGAATTAATCTTACTGTAGTCCCGGTAACTTTCGGGAGGGGAAAAATCCTTTAAAAGAACTTAAATTACGTACATACATACTAGTAAGTATAATCATTTTACAGTGTTACCTTTCGGAGTTTCCAGGTAATCTAAAAAAAGTTATCTCTGGGTGCGTTATTGAGGAATTCATGCAACCAAAATCAGCACAATATATTCTACTTGTCATGTTAAATAGGCTATACTTGTACTTATATTGGGTAAAAAAATCGCACGGTTACTGTTTAAAAAATAACACACCGTCCGTTCGTCACTGCGGCGCATTCGCGACTGGTTGGGTGCCGAGCGCATGCCGACGCCGAGGCGCGTAGGTATGACTCGAGTTCCGACCGTTTGTATGAAGATAGGTTACTGTATATTTATGTACTGTGCCCACCCGCCTGTGCTTTATTAATCTACTTTTTATTTCCGAACGTTTGCCGATACTTTGTATGAATTTTTTATATGAATCAGAAGTTTGAAATACTTTACTTGTATATATGGTAAAACTTCTTCCCAAGTGTCATTCGTCTAACGTCAAAATTCGTTCAAAGTGACAATTGAATTTTTTTGTCACATTTTAGCGCGAAAGTAAAGCTCACTCAAAGTTTTTTTCATCTGTCGACCAGAAAAATTCTAGTAAGTACCTATTTAATTGTGTTTATATTCATTTATAGACTATATTTTTAGTATTATTTAGTAGTAAACAGTAATTGGAACTGAAAATTGAAGTAGTTTTGCGAGTTAAATCTTGGTGGGAAGTATTTTCCCTCTATCCATGAATGAAACTACTTACTAAGTGGGAAAATTATTCCCTGTATCCCAGTTGAGTCATTGTACAATATATCGGTATATAAAATATTGATTCTGTCTCTTTGTATTAAAACTATAGTTTATAATTTTCAGAAACGTAGACATTTTGAAAATGCCGAACGTAGGTGACCATTTGCCTATGAAGGATAATTCCTACAAAACATGCCGTTTTTGTAGCACTGAGGCCAAAGAAAAGAGAACAAATATCAAATGCTGCAGATGCGATACCATAGATTACAATACTGTATAAATAGGCAACTCGAGCCTCGCTAGAGTTCTGCATAAGTGCTGCCGCCAAGTAGCAGTATCATGAACTAAACTGAAGTCGTCAAAGCAACGTATACATACATACGTGTATATACGTATATTGACACCTGCATTATTCCTTTAAAATATTTATAATTTTATTTTAATTTATATGTTGCCTATATTTGTATGCATACAAAAATAGGCAGCATATTAATCAAGTTACAAAATGGGATTATATGGGGAACATGAAAAAAAATTACAAAAAATAATGTGTATGTTTTTTATTTTCTCTTGTGAGTCATATAATAATTATGCGCTGTGTAAATGCGGACGGTCAGGGTTGCGGCGGCAATGAAGACAAGTTGTACGGAAAAGAACTTATATCATCTTTTTAATGCACGTTTCAACGGTTAGAATATGAATGCCCTAAAATATTCTAACCGCCGGTATTTATACAAACATTTGACCTCATTTAATACTAAATTCACAAACTCAATAGATAATATTAAACATTGTTTATCTTAATTATTCTGATGATTATTTACATACAATTATTATTTAATAATACATAATTATGTAACATTAAGGATTTATTACACCAGAAGCAGAGGCGCCGGTGTGACAAAATTATGCCTAACCCAAAATCAGTAAGAATCTAATAGCTTCATCATTATATTATACATAGTAAACAAAATGATTATAGGATTTATTATTCGACATAGTGTAAGAAAAAGTACAGAGATCAGTAACAATACGTACTATTTATTAATCGCGCCGGCAGCTGACAAGCGGAAGGCGCCAAGCAAATAAATATAATTAAGTATATAGAAATATGAGATAACTATTTAGATACTTGATTATAAAATTATTAAATTATAAAACGATAGTAGGTTTTCATGTACTTACATATAGTGGTTAAGATGTACCCGAACTAGTAGTATATGTGAGGCCGGAAGTGTTACTTGATAACAGCTGCGACTTTAACAGCATCATCACAGTCCGTCCGTTTACAGACTCCAAGCTTCACCAAACATCCTGGTACACAACATGATCTTTAAGTCATGATGGCAAAATTGATCAAATTCACCACAAAATAGAAGTCTTTAGCATTTTAGGTACTCTCGATGCCTGGCCGGAGGAACTAAGTTTATCTCAGCGTACTAGCTTGTAGAAAAACCACAAATACACAGAAAAACAAGAAATTAACGTTGAGCAAACGCATAAATCGAAAATTTTCTTGTTAGAAATCGTCGAGCATCACGTGTCAAAAACAGAGTGTTGCTGATGATCTCAATATTTCCACTAAATCTTATTCAGTTAAATATTTTTATCTGCATTAATATTACCTGTTTAGCTCTATTGTACTTTTATATGGCATTATTGCTGAGATTTTAGATATTATTTATACAAATTATCATCTTCATTGAATTGTTGTAGACTAAAACAGAACATTTTTTATTAATGTCTTTTGAATCGTTTTCTTTTTGGTTCCAATTAATGATCTACACGTGTTTAAAATAAAATTATCGCACATAGGTAGGTAGGTACCCAAACGTAGAGATAATTTTTTTATAGATTTTTAATATTCGATAAATTAAAAACAAAACCGCAGGCCAAAATAGTATATTGCCCACCACACACATTATTGAACTATAGGGAAATAATTGTTTCCCAGGAAAAGTGCTTTATGCACTGTCCGCCGGCATGTGTATCTATCTAGCAGGGCCACTCGAGCTAGACCGAAAAAACTAGTGGAAATGCTTTGTTTGTTCAATGTACCTCACGAATTCATTAACAAGATCCAATGTACCTCAATTATTATGATAGAAATTACAATAAATCGCTTCATCTATCCAGCGGGGCCCGCGGTTTTATTACGCTCGGAATACATAAAAATAATACTGATCGTAACTTATGCCAATGTACCTTTCGATCCAGGAATATTTGTTGTCCTGTTCTGTTAAAGATTTCTGGTACCTATTTGTAGTTTTTCTAAGATTTTAGTGTAAGAATGCAACATTTTTTTAAACAGTGCTGAAAACGCCAATCGGCGTTTTATATTATCCTTATGATTATTATTTATCTATACCAATTATACAGTAAATTTTGGGATGTTACCTAAATATATTGCACGGCCGCTTTTTTGTACCTATCCGAACTTGGTCGGGTTATGTAGGTTTTCGATGCTTCGTCAGTATTATAATTGTTTTTCTTTAATTACTGAATTTAATGACATGAAATTTTGCATGTGAATAGTTGAATGAATAAACTAATTATTGGCATACATTTTACCATGCAATTCCTTTAGAACGTCGTGATATTTGACTGTTTTGTAAACAGTGATCTATTCATGGTAAATTGTCCTATAACTCTTTAACTACTAACGGACATCATTGATACTTGGCAACATGTTGCAGACACTTACAAGGTTTGTATAAACGTGAAAATCTAGACCCCAAAGTACATACTTGAAGAACTAAGACCTAATAAGCGTATTTTACGTTTATATTTTTATCTTTTAAGGCCAACGATTTTTCTAAATCTGTTTTTTAAACAAATATAAACAAATTCAAAACAACGTATGTAAAAGTCTACAGCTCTATGTAAGCACTTTATATGAAAACTAGCTAATGGCCAAACGTTTGCGTAGCGGAAACTTGAATTTCTCCGAAGTTTAAGCATGCACTAATTTTATTCATACATACACAATTACACACAAATTTTTGGACACATCTCTTTTCTTCTCAAGTCTATGGATTTAACCCTTAAATGGACAATGTTGTTTTTAAACAACATACTAAACATCACAGATAAAATTGACCTTCTTTTAATTTTTTGTTAATTTTGACAACTATACTCGCGTGCAAGTAAATCGACTCAAGTCTCAAGTGCGCATAAAAAGTGATATAACTAAAAATTACTTATTTTACCTCTATATAATGTTTTACATAATTAAAGCCTAGTAATTAGGCTTTCAAATGGTAGCATAATATCAGTAATTTAAATAAACACTTGTACTTAGAATGCAACTGAACGCAACCTCCCGTAAACTGCTCTGCGCTCTATACACAACTTGCGCGACACAACCCCCTATAAAAACCCTCTATAATCGTTTTTTCTTATCAGTCGCTCATTAGACGTTGACCTGAACACATCTCTGCAAATTAAAGCCGTCATTTGAAGAAAATTATGGATACAACACCTGAAGAAGCCGCTCAAGTCGTTGCCCTATTGCAAGAAGGGTTGAACCAGCGAGAAGTCGCTCGTCGTTTGAATATGAGTCAGTCCGCTGTCTCGAGAGTATACAGAAGGTTTCAAGAGACTGGTGCCTTCACTCGGAGGCCTAATACCAGCCGACGCCGGTGCACCTCGGAGCGTGACGACCGGTTTTTAGTCTCGACCTCTCTCCGAAATCGACACCTTACCGGCGTAGATGTGCAGCAGGAGCTACGTCAAGTTCGCGGGGTGACTGTCAGTCAGTGGACAGTTAGAAGAAGGTTGAAAGAAGCTAACCTTACTCCGAAAAGACCCGCTACAGGCCCGAAGTTGACCACAGCTCATCGTCAAGCACGCCTTCACTTTGCTCGAGAGCATTTGGATTGGAGCATAGAGCAATGGCAGTCAGTCCTGTTCACAGATGAGACGAGGATGTGTCTCCATGGCAGCGACAGGAGAGGTCGGGTATACCGTCGTCCCGGTGAACGGTTTTCACAGTGCTGCTTTGTGGAAACCGTTGCATATGGTGGCGGATCTTGCATGATGTGGGCCGGAATTTCCTTAGAAGGCAAAACGGAGCTTGTTTTCGTTTCGTGGGGGAGGCCGGGGAGGAGGTCTGACCTGTGATCGTTACATTGAAAATGTTCTACTGGATCAAGTTGTCCCTTATCAAGGCTTTATTGGGGAAAATTTCATCTTGATGCATGACAATGCCCGATGTCACACTGCTCGGGCCACACGTGATTTCCTGAACGAAGTTGGAATTCACACTATGCATTGGCCAGCGCTCAGCCCCGATTTAAATCCCATTGAGCACATATGGGACGAGCTCAAAAGGAAAGTTAGAGCGAGGAATCCAGCTCCGACAAACATCAATGAGCTCAAGACTGCGTTGGTAGAAGAGTGGGGTCGAATACCACAATCATCCATTAAAAAGTTGATAAGGTCGATGAAGAATCGCATGAGAGCAGTGATCAGAGCTAGAGGAGGAAATACCAAATATTGACACGAATAAATTTTTTATCTTACGCACATTTTGTTTCATTTAAACACAATAACCCCATACTGCGAAATTGTATGAATTTTCAACATTTTTTACATTATCATTGGCATTAACCTTTTTTACTAAACTACTGAATCGATTTTCATGCAACTTACACCATTTTAAAGCTCAATTACTAGGCTTTAATTATGTAAAACATAATATAGAGGTATAATAAGGCATTTTTAAGTTATATCACTTTTAATTTTTCTTTTTAGTCGATTTACTTGCACGCGATATAGTTCTTATTTCTGAACGAATTTTGTACTTTTTTTAATGTTGGCACTATCCAATATTTTTATGCATTGAAAATAAGTTAATGTCAAATGTCACTTTGAAGAAAACTTTTCTAGTGGCGCGAAACTAAGTTTTGTAGCTGTGTTCGGACTTTGATAAAATATAATGTAAGTATATAACATATTTTTATTTGCTTGATTATATCTTCAATTACATGTTCATGTTGTAAAACATTGAAAATCACTTGATGCTACTGTCGAATTAGGCGAAATCTGGTATGTTGTAGGAAAACTACAATGCGCATTGCCTGCTAAATAAATGCATGTTTGGTGAAGGATTTTTATTTTGCTTTTCAGCATGCCGCAATTACTAGAAAGCGAAATTACAAAGTATTTAGAAACTCTTGAAGATTCACAAGATGGCTTGACGGGTCAGACTCCGAAGTAGAGGATGAAGGTCACTGTTATCAAACAGCTCGAGATGTTCTTCGAGACCTTCAAAATAGTGATGAAGGTGAGAATGCCCAGTCTGATGAAGTGGATGCTGATCCTCCTCTCGTAATCAACAACGATGAAAATATGCCAGACCCTCCTATTTTGGAAGCCGAAGAAGCAGCACCCCAGAGTAGATCACAAGGGATTTCTAAACGACCTCTGGTTTGGCGAAAACGGAATCTTGTTACTGCTGAAGACAGCCTTATTTTTAGGGGAGAAACTCGGATAACGGAAGCATTGATGTCTTGTAACACGCCGTATGATTTTTTTTCATTTTAATTTACATCAGATCTAAAAAAGCAAATTGTAGAACAAAGTAACTTATACGCAGCCCAGAAACAAATCTCCAATCCTGAAATTATAAATGAAAATATCCTAAATAAATTCCTAGGCATTCTGATTTACACCTCAGTTATAAAATTTCCAAACACCAGGGCTTACTGGAGTGAAAAATTTGGTTATGATCACATAAAAATACTATGCCGTTAAAAAAATTTGAAAAAATAAAATCCACTCTCCATTTTGTCGACGATACGCTATGCTTGTCCAAAGATCATCCAGACTATGACAGGCTATTCAAAATAAGACCTCTTGAGGAAACGCTCAACTGCCAGTTTGGGAAGGTTCCCTTAGACCAAAGGCTTTCCATAGACGAGCAGATGTGTGCAACCAAAATGAGCCATTACATAAAACAATACATGCCCAATAAACCCCACAAGTGGGGGTTCAAATTATATCTCATCTGCAGTCTACAAGGATATGCTCATAGATTTGAGGTTTACAGTGGAGGGGGCTCCAAAAATAACATCTTACCTGGTGAGCCAGATTTGGAAGAGTCTGGCAATACAATCGTCAGGTTAGCTAGAATGGTACCACGCAATGTGAATCACATTATATACTTCGATAACTTCTATACTTCTGTGCCTCTCGTCACCTATTTAGCTAAGAAAGGAATTTTCTCACTGGGAACAGTAAGAGTAAACCGATTGAGAAACTGCAAATTGCCTAAAAAAACCACTATAATGAGGAAAACGTGGCGACTGTGGATGATATTGACGTAAGTGCTGTTGTGTGGAAAGATAACAAGCCCGTTAACCTTCTTTCCACTTACGTAGGAGCAGCAACCACAGTCACACGCTTTGATAAATCGAAGAAAGAGAGAGTTGCTATTCCATGCCCCAAAGTCATCAAGGAGTACAATGCCCACATGGGAGGCGTGGACTTATTAGATTCATTTATAGGTCGTTATCACATCACAATGAAGAGCCGCAAGTGGACCATGCGCTTATTTTATCATTTCCTGGACCTCGCAGTTATAAATTCATGGGTTATGTTCAAGAAGGTAAATAATATAAAAGGAAATGATCAACTTCTCAATTTGGGTACATTCAGACTAGAACTTGCTGAAACCCTCTGCAAATTGGGTCTACCTGCAAATGGCGCTAAACGTGGTCGACCTAGTGGGAGCACAATACAAAGAGAACTTGTAATGAAGAAGTTCCGAGGACCAGCTCAAGCAATTCCTTTGAAAGACGTCAGATTGGATCAGACATGTCATTGGGCAGTTTGGCTGGATAAGCAGCAGAGGTGCAAATTCCCAAAATGTTCAGGCTTTACATTCAAAATGTGCCAAAAATGTCGTGTATCTTTATGTGATACGAAAAAAAGCAATTGTTTTTATAAATATCATAATGAAGAATAAATAAATACATTTCAAAAACAATATCCACTCTTGTTTTACAAATACTTGCAAAATCTCAATGAATGCGCAATGTAGTTTATAAACAACACTCACATTACATATTGCAAAAAAAGTATAGTAAATTCATGTCTAGATTTTTTTACTCATTTTTCCTAGACAGTAATAAATGTCTATTACACAAATATATTTTTTTAAAACGTGAAACAAAAATCGTCCATTTAAGGGTTAAAAAAAGTTCCGCCAGGACAACGTTTGCCCAGCGGAATCAGTTTTTGATGAATTTCGCCACAATGGCTGCGTGCATTTTTTTTTTTTTACCATACACAATTATACGTCATACACTAAATATCTGCATAATTAAAATCTTTAAATTCAACATTCCGCTGCGCGAACGCACACGATAGATGAAGCGATTTATTGTAATTTCTATCATAATAATAATTGAGGTAGGCACCTACATTGGATCTTGTTTATAAATTCGTGAGGTATGTACATTGAACAAACAAATAGATCGAGTGGCACCGCTAGATAGATACACATTCCGCCGGCTAGGGGACGGCACCGGCGAGGTGTGTGTCCCTCCCAGCATGAAGTGCTGGTATATCCACTAACCAAACCAAACTAAATATAGGGAAATATATACCTACCTACCGAAAATACCCAGATTTTGTTAAATTTTAAGTTAGTCATTTTGAAACAGCCCTTGAAAGTAAGAATAAATCAGTTATTACAATCTTAAGTCTTGTGTAACCCTTAAACGCGACACGCGTTTGTGTAAGGGTTAACGCATACCTACTAATTTCTTATAAATTTCAGCAATTTGCTAAAATGAGTACATATGTACGCGTTGCAATATTTCTAAAATAACGCAATCTAGATCATTCATATTAATTCTAATTACGAGTGTTCACAGGATTTTGGACCTTAAGATATTCATGCACTATCTACTACAGGTGACTACCCCCCTCCAGGTTTTCCAAAAATCTATCCTAGTGTTTAGGGTTTATATACCTCTTAGTCGAAGTAAATAAAAAATAAAAAATACTTTTCTTATATTTATTTGCCCAAAAGATGTTTAAGGCTGTGCAGGAGCCGCTGGCGCCGTAGTAGCCGCAGCTTCTTCACGAATACGGTCCTTCTTGAGCGTTCCCATGAACGCAGCCTTGTCAGCCGGCGTCTGGAAGCGACCATGACCGAATTTGGAAGCTGTATCTATGAACTTGAGGTTGATCTTCTCAAGAGCGGCCCTCTTCGTGTGCACACGCAGCGACTGTAAGGCATAAAACATAGTTAGTACAAAGTAGCACTGGTCAGTGAGATCAGTGCTTACGCAGTTGGGCAAGCACTGTCAGTGCTTCCGCATACCAAAGGTTTAAAGATAAAGAATCTTTACTGAAAAATCTTGCAAATTGATTAATGCTATATAATAAGCAATTTGAATAAAGAGTCTATTTACACACCTTCCTCAGGGTGATGACTCGCTTCTTAGGTCCCATACAACAACCCTTGATCATGACAAAGTCATTGTTCACTTCACCATAGTGAGGGAATCCACCCATGGGGGTGATGGACTTCTCGGACAAGTCATACTCAGTTGAAGCATTGTTCTTGATGACCTTTCCATCCTTAGTGTGGATACCTGAAAGTACATAATGTTTATGTTAAATTCAAATTTAATTGAACTAATAGTCAGATCCAGTATAAGAAATTTATACCCTCATCTGTTATTTACTAGTGATAAGATGTTTAATTCATATAAAAATTTATCAATATTTAAAATATTGCTAAATAGAATTTTAAAAATTCTAAGTTAGAAGGATTCTGATTCACCAGAAGTGGCTACTTCAAAACCTAATTCTCATTCTTCATCATTTTCTTTTTCTTCTGATACTTTGAGAACATCCTCAACTTGTTAAGGTGTGTGGGGTCTCCTACGAACCATCTAGACTTCAAATAGCCTTCCAAAAACCAGCCACAATCTTCAGGATTTAGTTGAACGCAGCTTGCATCTATTGCATGAAGCCACATTGAATTTAGATAGATTGCTCGTAAAATTATCTGTTGAAGAGACTCAGCATAGTGGAATCAGATTGGGAGTCGAAAAAGCTGGCAAACCCAAGCATAAAGTGGAACCGAATTTCATTGCAAGCTCAGTACAGTTAATACAATCAAGATCTTTCCTGTTACTTTTCGTAGATGAAGAACCCGCCAACCAAATTTGAGTCCAGAATTATGGATAGTGGCCAGTAAAATTACCAAGAGTCATTTGCTTTGACTAATATTTTCGAATTAGGTGGCGCTTTTGATATATGGAGCTTATGTTTAATGGACTCCAATCTGATTCCACCATGCTGAAAGTCTCTTCAACAGAACCTTTTACGAACAATCTATGTAAATTCAATGTAGCTTCATGCATTACACTAAATCCTGCAGATTGTGGCTGGTTTTTGGATGACTATTTGAAGCCTAGATGGTTCGTAGGAGACCCCACACCTTTACAAGTTGAGGATGTATACTCAGAATATCAGAATAAAAAGGAAACTAAGAATTAGAATTAGATTTTGAAGCAGCCACTTCTGATGTGTCAGAATCCAAATAAAGTTATATAACTAATAAATATTTTATTGATAAATTTTTATATGAATAAAAAATATTGCATATATTTATGTAATTTTTTAATAAATAAATGTATGTGAAAATAATTTGATGATTTTTTTTTTGTTGTTAATATTTAATCTGCATTTAATTTAATATTTGATCTAAAGAACGGGCAACGAATCTCTGCCACACTCACCATTCGCATTCAAAATTTACATCTAAAATGTAGTCAACCATGCATTGAATCAACTGTTTAATACAGTTTAGATTCAGAATAAAATAAGCTTTCATTTGATATAATATATGAATAAATAACTGATGAGAGTATATCAATAACATTTACTCACTGGCCGATACCAGTTAACTCCACAATTGTGTAGAGGGGGAAGAAGGCAACCTTTACTTTTTCAATTCTCTTGGATATGTTCTCTTAACTAGTGTACCATTTTTTTAATATACCTAATAATAATGTTATCTAATAATAAATTTAATTATTTAATATCATCCATATTTTTTTTATTTAACTAGGCAACCTATTTGCAATATGTCTGTGTATATTATCTATCATTTGTTTCTTATCACTAATAAATAACAGATGAGGGTATAAATTTCTTATACTGGATCATAAGACTAATTACTCATAACTAGGTACCTAACTGAAAGTTGCTCATTGCATCATCCAAACTAAATTAAACTACATTCAAAATCCACCAGGTTATGAGACAAAACTAGCTAACTTTAGACAGGTTATGAGACAAAACTAGCTAACTTTAGAAAGTCTATCTGACAAGCAGTAGAAATTATTTAAAATTTTGAAAATAAGAACTTACTCTTAACAAATATGTATTTAGTTAGTATTCTCAATCCATACATGGCCTATTGAAATATTATACATTTACAATGTTGTGCAGTAAATACAATATTTTATTAAATTTTACTGCATATTGTATTTTGTTTGCATTTGTGACATTAAAGATATATAATATTAATATATAATATAAAATGTTAATATCAATTAATAGTACATAATACCTTGTCCGATTCTGTAAATCTTTTTGTTCATCTCAGTACGGTGGTGGTAGCCCTTTTGACCAGCACGGGCTACAGTAAATGATACTCTTGAAGGATGCCATGCTCCAATACAAGCAACCTTACGCAGACCCTTGTGCGTCTTGCGGGGTAGTTTCTTTGTATGCCAACGAGAAGTGACACCTGAAAAGCAAGAATGGTAAATTGTACTAGATTAAAAAAAGGTTTATTTAAAAATTAATTTGATTCTTATGATACATACCTTTGTATCCTTTACCCTTGGTAACTCCAATACAGTCAATCATCTCATCCTGAGTGAATACAGAGTCTACTGGAATGGGCTTCTCCAGATGTTCCTTGGCCCAGTTAACTTTGTCTTCTATGGTTCCACCATTTACTTGGATCTCCATAATGTGAGCCTTCTTCTGACGCTGCTTGAGCAGCTTCATCTGGGTGTGGGCAATGATCCTCACTACACTGCAGTAACGGATCATTTTCTTGAAGTCTTTCTCAATGGACTTGCGTCCAAGCTCATCCTGCCATTTCTTGCTGGCCTTGGTGAATGCCTTCTTCTTGCATTTGTACCTAATTATAAATCATAAGTTGCCACTGTAAGAAAAACCAAATGGCCTCATCGTTGAGCGGAGACCAATTGGTGGCAATATGCTATTGGCATATTCAACATAGAGCTCTCATTGTCAAGAGGAGAGCTATTGGATAAAATTAGAAAGGTTTTAAATAAATATTAATTTCTTAAGTCCTAAAAGAGTAAATAAAATAATTTATCTACCAATAAGGACATGAAATTGTATCTTACTGTGATAAGAACAAAATGGGTTGTTTACTACACATTTTGAAAATTGATTTAAGGAAAGGACTACTGCTGAATATACATTGCATTTCTTGACAAGGGCAACAATTGCCAAGGTTGTTTATTTACCAGTTCTTGTAGAAGCGACGGCGGCAGTCCTCAGACATGTGCTCAGCCCACACGGTGAGTAGAGCACGGAGACCATGAGGCGTCTCGATGTAGCCAACCACTCCAACGGCAACCATGGGAGGCGTTTCGATGATGGTTACTGCCTCTACGATCTCCTTCTTGTTGATCTCTGTAAAGCGGTCACGATTTGGAGAGTTAAAGAATTTAAATAACACGTGTATTTTAAGGTTATGTTCAGAAATGGTACTCACTTGAACCAGGACGGTCAGGTTCACGAACCACATGGGTCATACCAGCCTTGTAGCCGATGAAAGCAGTAAGATGGACCGGCTTGCTAGGGTCATCTTTAGGGAATGCCTTCACCTTACCACGATGACGACGGGATCTCTTCTTAGGGTAGAATCCCATCGACCCATGGCGAGGCGCTGAAAACTTTCTATGCGACTGAAAAGAAAACAAACATCTTCGGTAATTACCTGGTATAGAGCTAGACACGCAAATATCAGTTTCATGATATACATCAGTCCGCCCTAGTATCTTCACATAGAAGTCAGGTTCTAACCGTATAAATTTATAATTAGGGTCTCATCATGTGAAGTTTGGAATCACGACACGAAACACGCTGGTGGTAGTATCAAAAGTATATATTCCCGCAATATAATCGGAATTCATATTACATGACACTAAATAATCACGATATAAAAACAAACTTTGAATAAACTTTATGATTAAAAAGATATTTTTTGATAATTACTTCAACACCGAATACTAACCATGTTCGAAGACAGTCGCTACAAAAATGGCCGATTGAAATGCTTTTAATCGATTAAGCAGTGTCGGTAATAGAGATGTCCCAAGGTAGTAAAATGAATTATTAAGTTTTTAGTCGATAAATTATTATATGTATGTTTAAGACTAAAACGCAGTAAAAATTTCAGATAATTATTATTTGTTTTAGAGCTTATGAATTCATTATAAAAATAATTGGCAGATCACAGGTATTGAGCATAAAGACTGATGGTTAAGGCTCCAAGACGGACAATACTGCGAGAATTCAAAGTGAGCTTCTTCAGCTGGTGGTCAAAGCTGTCAAACCATTAACCGAATCGTCTATTACGGTACAATGATCGCCGAATTTACTTCTCCAAAAAACCAATTTCAAAAAAGAACATTCTAAATCAAAAATGGACTAAGAATATAAAAAATAATTGTGTATTCTTGTGTCCACAACTTAGAATCAATATATTTTTCTACTTATGCACAATCTATGTGTTTACTACGCAAAAGATAGGTGCGCACATAATGTTCACATCTAACTCAACACAAACCTATAATAATAATATTCTATTACATACACACAACACACCTATGACTAAAAAACAATTATTAAAGAGTTCACCTAAGTAAAAATTGTATATATGTTATGTGTAGGCTGCTTATTATTATCTTATTATTATCTTGTGTGTCTTGTCAATACAAATCGGCGACACTTCGACCCAGTGGGATCTTTTGTATCGGCCCTAAGATTTATCCCTTAGCTATCTATAGCTGTACTGCATCAGCCGCAGCGTACACTTCAGAGGGCGAAGCCTGAAGTCTTCAGGGTTTGGATATGCCAATCCCATCAGACTCATCCTCAACCCAGCCAACGCATCGCATTCACACAGTAAGTGCGATATGGATTCGTCCTGTTCACCACAGGCTCTGCTTGAATAGTGTTAATCTCAATCTGCACAGGAAGTCGTTAGTGCCAAAATGGCCAGTGAACGCTCCTGTGAGCAGGCGTATTTGGCTCTTGTTATACCCGCAAACTTCCAGGTGAAGCCTGTGGCTCTGTTTGCAATGAATTTCTTGGAGTGTTCCAGACCCCTAAGGACCATCCACTCTAGCCTGTGTTTATCATTGCCATGTGCATTCAAAGCTGCCTTGACTGTGCTCTCAGAGAGTCCCACGAATGGCCCGGGGCCCACAAACAGTTGCTCCGAGCCCTTTCTGGCTAAATCATCAGCCTCCTCACTGCCCTGCATGCCCCGGAACCCACATCAGTCTGACTGTGATCTTCCTGCCAAGTTTGTTAAGGGCCTTAACACAGTTGAGGACTAGTCTGGAGTCCACTCTTCACGAGTCCAGAGCCTTGAGAGCAGCTTGACTGTCACTGACAATATACACAGTCCTGTCAGTGACATTATTGTTAATATTCTCCTGAGCACAGGCCATTATAGCATGGGTTTCCGCTTGGAAGACCCTTGCATATTTGCTTAGGCTTTGGCTCACCTTGCAGTCGTTGGCATAAATACCAGCGCCTGGTCCTGTTTCCGTTTTGGAACCATCAGTGAACCAGATGAGACAACTCTTGTCATGGGATTGTAGACCTTGTCTCCATTCGTCCCTCGTGGGACCTCGAACCTTTATTTTAAAATTATTTTTGAATATGTGCAATGGTTGCATTTTGTCGCATCCCATGCTCATAATCCTTATGAGATCCTTTAAAATCTCCAATTTTGTGTGTCGGGTTACCGGCATGTTGACGCTCCACAGCCCATGCACAGATAGTGTATGTAGCGCCTTTATCGCCTCTGACTCCACAACAATGTGTAGCGGCGTTAGATCCAGCAAGACCTCTAACGCTGCCGTTGGCGTAGTCAGGAACGCCCTGTTATAGCCATGCAGGCCAATCGATGCACCTTCGATAGCGCGTTCCTGCATGTAGCTAGTTTAGTTCTTGGCCACCAGACAATGCTTCCACATGTGAGTATGGGTCTTGTCATCGTCGTGTATAGCCACTTGATGACCTTGGGCTTTAGTCCCCAGGTTTTCCCATAAGTAGAACGAATCATGCCGAAGACCCGCTGGGCCTTCTCTATGGCTTTGTCGGCACGACAGTACTTTTCCCTGGGTTGGTCGATAAATTATTGCTACTGCACCATTTTTCCACCATAATCATGGCCTTCTGCATGAGATTAGATACAATACTCGGGAACTTTCCATTGACGAGTATCACCAAGTCATCCGCATATCCGACCGTTAAGTACAGACCTTTGTTGAGTTGCAGGATGCTTATAAGACAATCAAATTATTAGAATAATAGGTATAATGTACAATGATTGTTATTTATGGATTAATCTATATATTAATACGTGAAGCAAAAATGTTGTACCCCTTTTTACGAAAATTGCGCGGACGGAGGAGAATGATATTTGGCACAGGGGCGAATCCTAATATAATTGCCCTGATTATCTCAAAAAACTAAGCGTAAACTACAGTTATTCACTGAAGCTGTCCTCTTAACTCTATGACTTAACTCTCAGTACGCTCAGATTTAGAAATAGACATTTAGTACAAAATAATCGATTTAGATAGACTTGTAGCCACGCACGACACCACAAGACATTAATTAGACAAGACTAGCTTGCTATATATGAATCTGTGGACAAGACCAATGGTTTCCAATTGCGTGGGAAACGGCTCGCTCCGACGTTAGCGCCGCGCACGGAAGTAAGCGTAAACTAAACTCTTTTCTGATTCGTCGAATATTGCTATTGGTAAGTTTTTATTGGCTAATGCAATATTTGGTTTGCTATAAATTAAGCCTGCAATACATGTTGGCCAAGCGTAGGCTAACGCGAGTGAAGGCATATACTGCCGTATACACGTTCGGCAAGTTTGAAGAAAACCAATGCAAACAGGTCATTGTCAATGTAGACGAGCTTTGTGGAGCTGTCCACACGTTGGGCGCTATCAGTCTTTATTGATCATTAAAACAATATGGACGTTGTTAAAGTTATTGTAGCTGCTTGTATTTATTTAATTACGGCACTCCAACGACTTATACACGATTAATGAGCGCATATAATTATTATATCAGTGTATACCGTAGTAGACTTGTAAAAATAATACATTTTGTACGTATACCGACGATGTTCGCCAAGCGCCAAATGGCAGCCGGACCAACATGTGGACGCTATTGGCCGAGCGCAGGCCAACGCCTTTGAGCAGAAAAACAGACACCGCTCCGAAGTGAGACGAGTGGTAATAATAATAATAATAATCATTTATTTGCAGATAAACATGGTATAAAAAGATCTTACAATTCAAAATGTCACACATGCTTTGCTTAAATTTAAGCATGCAAATATAATTAAAGATATGAATTATAACCAGTGATCGGAGTAGGTAGATTGAAATGGGGTCATTGATCCGAAACGTATATATTAATATGGACATTCCTCCGGAATTGGTGGATTATTAAAAAAAAACCGGATCTTATGTAGGAATTTTATTCTGCCAGAGTGGAAGGAGTCATTTGATGATTTGCCATCCTCAAAAAAAGGTAGGAGTTGTAATAAAATGAGCAATATTATTCTTTATTATTCTTCATATTTTTTTTAACGGCACACTGTCACGATTTGACAAAACCCAACGACCAATCAGAACAAAGGATCATGGGTGGTACAATAACCGGTTATCAGAACAATGCGTACGCCCGCCGACGACATGCCAGGTAGCTCACTCGTTTACTTCGGTTCGTAGAGTGCGCATCTTTGTTTGTTACTGTGTTGTGAAAACGTTACTTGACCCTGGCTTGTGTACATACTGACTTCTGGAATCTGCTCTAAACCACGATTTGGCTCGAATATACGGACTCAGATTTTTCACTATTGAATTGGATCTACATATTTAAACCAAGCTTTGGTAAGTAATATTTTACTAGTTACAAGGAGTATAAAGCATGTTTGGATGTACTATAAGAATATTTTTAGTATTGTGTTTGTTCGCTTAACCTGCTGAACATACCATGAGTCTTAATATTGATAAATCTTTAATAGAGTATGAACCAGTGAGCTTAGTGCGAAACAAAATTATGATATTCTAGTAATGTAGTCGCAATTCAGCTAACTCCACTATTAACCGACATTTTACTGGAATCCGTATATAATTTGAATGCCCTGTGTCCTCTTGCAATGTATTGGTAAAATAAATTACTATAGGCCTTATCTACTTCTCTACAAAATATTCTACGTAACAAGCCCTTTCATTTGATATATATATATATTGATGGAATTGTAAAAAAAAAAAATTGTCCGCCATCTTGTAGCGGCAGCCATTTTGGATTGACAGGAAGAGGGTGAAATTTCAATGACTAAATTTGATCCACGAAAAATAAAACAAACGGAGTAAGCTAAATAAACTAAATAAAATGTAATTTTTTCATGTCTTTGTTTTAGGTGATATATACGAGGTTCCATCTCTAAAACAAAGTTCAGATATGGCAAACGTCAAGGCTGAAACTGTAGAAAAATGGATATCCGGTCATCCCGAACTACTTTACGATCACGCTAGTGGTACAATATACTGTTCAAAATGTGAAAGCCATTTGAAAACCATAAATAAAGGAAACGTTAAAAGACATATCGAAGGAGCAGTACACCAGGGAAAGTTTAAGCGGCCCGAAGAGGAATTTTATTTCGATCTTATAAAATTTCTCATTTTGTGCAATATTCCGTGGTCTCAGATGAAAAATACTACTTTTCAAGATTTCTTTAAAAGATATATGTGTAGTACCTGTTGTTGTACGTGTACTAATCGTACTCTGCCAGATGAATCACAGTTACGGAAAGTTTACTTGGACAAGTTTTTTAAGAATAAAATCAATTCGATTCGGCAAAATTATAAAAATGAGAAACTATGGATATCATTAGATGAAACGACAGACTTTTTAGGTCGCTATATAGTCCATTTTTTAATAAAACCATTACATCCTAGCAATTTTACTAGACCTTATTTGGTAGCATGTAAAATGCTAACTGTAGTTAATGGACAAACAATCACGCAATTTGTGTTAGAATGTTTGGAAAACTTTTGGGAAGATTCTTTTGAATCGAAGGTAGGTAACATTCTTGTCCTCTGCACTGATAGCGTTGCATATATGCTGTCTGCAGGACGAAATTTAAAACAATACTTACCTGAAATGAAGCACGTAACATGTTTGGCGCACTCTCTTCATCGCGTATCTGAGCAAATTAGGTTAGAATATCACGATGTTAACATTTTAATAGCAAATGTTAAAAAGGTATTTTTGAAAGCCCCAAGTAGAGTCAAAATTTTAAAAGAAAAATATCCAGATTTGCCGCTACCTCCCCAACCAGTTGTTACAAGATGGGGCACTTGGTTAGAGGCAGCATTTTATTACGCTCAAAACTTTGAAAAAATAAAAGAAGTATTATCTTGTTTAAGCAGCTCTGATGCGGTATCTATTCGAGAGGCAAAAAATATTATAGAAAAAGAAAATTTAAAAGAAGATTTAAATTACATTAAAGACAATTATTTTATAATTCATTTGTCTTTAAAAGAATTGCAAAAGCATAATTTATCGTTGACAGATTCACTTTTAGCATTTGACAACGTCAGAGATGCTATAAATCAGTGCAATTCAGAAAATATAAAAAATAAAATAGAACGTGTTATGGAACGAAACCCAGATTTAGACACACTTAGAGAATATAGTGAGGCCATTGAAAAAAATGAAGCACATAATTTAATATCTTTTTTAAAATTTGCTCCTTTGACATCGTCAGATGTAGAACGGTCTTTTTCCATTTATAAATGGACTTTAGATGTTAAAAGAAATAGGTTGAAAATAGAAAATATAGAGAAACTCATAGTTATATATTTTAATTGTAAAGATCAGGATTACCAGGATGCTGACGTTGTAATCGATGAAGATTAAAAATGTGAATAAATGTAAAATGTACATATTTAACAATAAACAATCTTGATTTTTATCTTTTTTCTTTATTCTACCCCTTTTTTTTGGTCCTAAAATCTGACTAAAATCAACCTGTTCCTTCGTATGCCCTTTACGTTTCAGAGTCGTGGTGCATCCTTAGAACAGTCTCACGACCCCAGCAGGCATTGGCCCTCTATGGGGCCCCGTCATTTATTCTACCCTTAATGCAAATTACCATGACCCCTATGAAAATATTTAAATTTAAGTGCAACAATTTATGTCTATCTATAAAAGTTCTAGCCATAAAAGGCTAAAAATAAAAATTAAAGCTTCGATCGGAATTCGATTGTTTTTATTATTCAACAGATAAATAATGAATTAATTTAGTTTTGATACCTTCCTTTAAATTTTGAATTGAGTAGGAATAATATCACTACCAACATTAACAATATTTAATTGAAGCCGGAAATACCGGAATTACTTTCCGGGAAAATGGCTTATCCATGTTATTCTTTCTGTGTGCATTTATGATACAAGTACCAAAAATCAATCTACCTACTCCGATCACTGATTATAACACATACACACACACTAAAACATTTTTAATTCTTATAGTCTAGGAAGTCCTTAATATTATAAAAATTATGTTCATTTAGCCATTTATATAATTTTAATTTAAATAATCTTGTGCTTAAACATTTAAAATCGTTGGGAATCTTATTAAATACACGTATGCACATAGCGATACAGTTCTTATTATATTTAGTGGATTTTGGTATATGTTCCATTACAAGTCTATGTGGATCTCTGCGGTTTCTAGAATTAACCTCTTGTATCGTCTTAAATAAGTGTTTATGTTTCCATACAAACATGCAGATCTCGTAAATGTATAAAGAAGGCAATGGTAATAAATTAAGCTTTTTAAACATAGGTTTACATGATTCACTGGGTTGTAGTCCAGTCATAGCTCGTATACATTTCTTTTGCGCAACAAATATTCTGTTGAGGTCAGTACTATTGCCCCACATAATTAATCCGTATCGCAGTACAGATTCTACGTAAGCGTGGTATGAAATCGCAGCAGTGTTTAAATTGGTTACCAATTTGACCTGTCTAAGTGCATATACAAATTTATTTATTTTATTGGATATTGTGTCTATGTGCTCTTTCCAATTCAGATTATTGTCAATGACAATTCCTAAGAACTTAGTATGTGCCACTTCTTTGATTTTTGGTATGTTTAAGGAAAAGTTGTATTTATTGTTATAAGATTTATTAAACTGTATATATCCTGATTTTTTAAGATTAATATTTAATTTATGTTTATTTAGCCAATCAATAAGTTTGTCAATTGTTAAATTGATTTCAGTTTCGTGGTCGTTAATTGTATTATTTTTTTTATCTGACGCCACCAAAATGGAAACATCGTCCGCAAACAAGATACATTTATGTTGAGTGATATTAGTTATGTCATTTATGTATATCAGAAACAAAATCGGCCCCAAAATGCTGCCCTGAGGGACACCACATTTTATATGCTTATACTCTGATGTATATAGTGACATTTCATGTTTTGATTAAGCTTTGTTATTATAACACTTTGTTGTCTATTATCTAAATAAGAAGATATCCATTGCAGTGCAGGTCCTCTGATACCTACTTTCATTAATTTTTGCAATAGAATATCATGTGATACTAAATCAAAGCCTTTTGAAATATCAAAAAATAGTCCAGTAGTCAAATTATTGTTATTAATGTTGGTTAGTACACTTTGCATAAGAGAGAAAACTGCTAAAGAAGTGGATTTTAGCTTTTGGAAACCGAATTGTTCCTTACATATCACTTGAAACTTGTTAAAGAAGCTAGTTAAACGTATATGCATGCATTTTTCATATAGTTTTGATAAGATGGGTACTAGTGTAATTGGGCGATAGTTACTAATGTTACATTTTTCACCTTTTTTAAATAATGGTTTTACAATTGATTTCTTTAAAGCCTCTGGAAATATACCATATGAGAATGAAACTACGCCAACTGAGCTCTATATACGTTGGCGCTTGCCTTCACTCGGCTAGCTAGGCAAGTGATACCAAGCACTGGCAAGGCAAACCAAATACACCGTCTATACGTTGGCGTTGGCTGTCACTCGGCAACGTTGGCCCAACGTGTATTGCAGGCTTCACGGTGTCAGAACTCAAATATATAACGGGGAGACCAACAGACTGCAATGCAGCAGGTCTCGGGTTCGAGCCCACGTCGCGCACCTCTGACTTTCGGAAGTTATATGACTTTTCGAAATTATGTGCGTATTGATTGACAATTATTGCCTGCTCCGTGCCTCGGAGAGCACGTTAAGCCGTCGCGTCGGTCCTGGCTGCCATAAACATCTATGGCAGTCGTTATTGGGAAGTCAGTGCCCTATAATATCCTGACACTGGTCTAGCCTTAGGGCATCGTTAGCCTTTGGGTTGCGGAGGTCAGGTGGCAGCCGCTCCGTGTAAAAACTGATATCCAGTCAAATCCGGTTAGACCACAAAAGCCGACCCCAAGTGACTTGGGAATAATAAGGGCTAGGGCGAAGAAGCCTTCTGCGCTCACCCACAGTCCGCATAAGTTGTCAAGGCCATCTGAGGCCAATAACTAACACACTCAAAAAAAAAACCAATAGGTAAGTATATATAATATTGTCTTCTGTTTACGCGAATGTTATTAATTGAAATTAAACTACTATATACGGATTTTATCGCGTTGTTTATTAATCACTTTTTCGGTTGTTTTGTCTAAAGTTTGTTTTGACAGATTAATAACTGCTTGTCTTTGAGACGACGGTGAATAAACTACGCGATAAAATCGTATATAGGTAGGTACAATGCGATTCAAATAAGAATAGGCATGAACCCGCGCCATATTGTGATGTCATAACTGTCAAATCGAATAAAATAGGTAAGGTCAGTAAAACAGATTTTTTAAAATAATGTTTATTTTAAATCTGAATCTCATAGTTCTTCGATTCTGCTCATCCCACTGCTTGAGCAGCTATCATCTTCGCCGCTATCATCATCCTTACTGCTAATTTACTCTTTAAAAAAATATTTAGGTCAAAAATATTCTACTTACTGTTAATTAAAAGTAAAATATTAATTTTGTTACCTGTGTTTATAACGAAACTGAAATTATCATCGTCTTCAATAAACAAACAAAATAATTATGTGGGTGTTTATTGTTCATTAAAAAAAACTCATAATAACGTAGTCATAATTACGCAATTTTTTTTTTGTTCACTAATAAAACGAATAATAATATTAACGCAAATATTTTTTCGCTGCTCTCTATACTTTTCTAGTGACATTTGACAGATCGAGGTCATTGACGCGCCTATTCTTATTTGAAACGCTTATTACTCGTATATACATTCTGAAAACTGAAGACTACGTGTTACTTATATCCGTCACTATCCTCAACCTCTAAAGGGTGCGTTCCACTAAGCGCTCACGACGCTCACGCTTACGACCACGGTTTTTCCAGATCCACTTGCTTCCAGCGTTACAATTTTAAACTCAAGTGGCACGATAAAAAAGATTTTTGAGCGATGATGTAAATAATACAAATGCTGAATTAGAAAAAAAAGCGAAAGCTTAAAGACAATTTGTAAGTCTGACCAATAAACTCTTATAGTTATTGGTTAACTGGATTTATATTTAAAAAAGAAATATATATAATATTCTATTAATATTATAAATGTGAAAGTTTGGGAAGATGTTTGTTACTCTTTCACGCAAAAACTACTGAACTGATTTTGATGAAACTTTACAGTATTATTGTTTATTCATCGGAATAACATATAGGCTACTAAAATCCATGTTAACATAAATCTACATTAAGGCGAGCGAAGCCGTGGGCAAAATCTAGTCCTTACTAATATTATAAACGCAAAAGTATGTATGGATGTTTGTTACTCTTTCAAGCAAAAACTTATTTTTTTTTATGATATGACTGTGGCAAACGAGGTGACGGATCGCCTGATGGTAAGCGATTACCGCCGCCCATTGACACCCGCAACACCAGAGGAGTTACAAATGCGTTGCCCGCCTTTTAAAAAGGAGTACGCTCTTTTCTTGAAGGTTTGTAGGTCGTATTGGTCCGGAAATACTGCAGGCGACAGTTCATTCCACAGTTTAGTTGTGCGAGGCAGAAAATTTCTAGAAAAGCGCACAGTTGTGGACTGCCAACCATCTAAATGATGGGAATGGAAATTTTGTCGCGTAGGACGATGGCGAAAAGAGGCGGCAGGGATCAGTCCGAACAATTCCTCGGAGCACTCCCCGTAGTAAAAGCGATAGAAGATGCATAGCGAGGCCACATCTCTACGCAGCGCCAAGGGGTCTAGCCGATTTGAAACAACCGGGCAGTCGACGATTCAAGTCGCTCTCCGTTGAATACGGTCTAGAGGGAGAAGCTGGTACTGGGGTGCCCCTGCCCAAAGATGAGAACAGTATTCCATGTGAAGCCGAACCTGCGCCTTGTAAAGTAGTAAGCGGTGGCTCGGCGTGAAATACTGCCTCGATCTGTTGAGCACGCCAAGCTTTTTCGAAGCTAATTTAGCTTTACCCTCTAAATAGCCGTGGAACTGGACTTCACTCGATATGCCGACACCAAGTATTCCAATATTGGCTGAGGCAGTTATGGGGATGTGCTCAAAACGAGGCGATACGACCAACGGAAGTTTTTTAGCGGTGAACGCGCAAACTTGTGTCTTTGTGGGGTTAAATCGGACCAAATTAAGTCTGCCCCAATCTGAGACTTTCTTTAAAGAGGTATTTCAGACACAAGATTGTTTCGGCTCTCAATGACGTTTTCCCGAGAGATGTTAGCGCGGCCGGTATAGAGAGCATCGCTCGTACTGTCGTCCGCATAATAATGAATGTTGCTTATTTGCAACATGTCATTGATATGGAGGAGGAACAGAGTAGGCGATAGCACGCAGCCTTGCGGGACACCAGCATTTACAGGCATGGAGTTAGAGCATTCACCGTCGACTGCGACCTTAATGCTTCTGTCTGCTAAAAAGCTAGTGACCCATTCGCATAATCTCTCGGCAAGCCCATAGGAAGGGAGCTTCGAAAGAAGCGCTTTGTGCCAGACACGATTAAAGGCCTTCGCTATGTCCAAACTAACCGCCATGGCTTCCCCCTTTGTCTCGATCGCCTGTGCCCAACGATGTGTTAGGTATGCTAGAAGATCAGCAGCCAACCGACCCTTACGGAAACCATACTGCTGGTCACTAAGCAGCTGATGACCCTCTAGGTATCGTAAGAGCTGACAGTTGATAACGGATTCCATTATCTTCGAGAAAAGGGGGGTTATGGCACTTATGGCTATCGGTCTGCAGTTGGACGGATTTGAGCGGTCGCCTTTTTTTGGGATCGGGTGGACCAATGCTGACTTCCATGATGTCGGGACTACGCTAGAAGAGTAAGAGAGCCGAAATAGTCGCGTTAAGACCGGCGCCAACTCAGGAGCGCACATCTTTAATACAATAGGAGGGATTCCATCAGGCCCACTCGACTTATGGATATCAAGGGATAGAAGTGCTAAGCGCACTGAGCGCTGGTAGAACTGGACATCCAGCATACAACCGTCACACCGCGGTATAGTAGGTGGTTTTTGTCCACCGTCATCCAAAGTCGAGTTGGACGCAAAAAGTTTGCCCAGAAGATTGGTTTTCTCTTTTGCGTCGTGGGCCAAAGAATCATTTCCCATGTGTAGGGGTGGAAAGGATGGCTTGCAGAAATTTCCTTCGATAGCTTTTGCAAGAGACCAGAATGCACGAGTTCCCGAAGGAAGACGCTCAAGCCTCTCGCCAATTCTACCAATGTGCTCCGACTTCACCCTTGCAATGTCTCTTTTGAAGGAACCGATTGCGATGAAACTTGTTATGTAGATAGCTGAAGACCTGGATTCACAAATAGGCTATATTCCCACGGAAACGGGACTTACGCGGGTGAAACCGCGGAGAAAACTAGTAATTCATAATTTTGTGCAGTATGTAATTAATTTACATTCAAATATAATCAAAATGTCTTTTACGGCGACAGTTGGATATTTGGTAGAGCGTCGTAATAATGCTTTAGAAAGTACTAGTTCATCCAGTTCAGATGAAGAGTGGAATAACATTATACAAAATCATGATCGTTAAAAACGAAAGCTTATACCACATAAGATAATGTAATTAATCGTTACTCTGATAAAGAACCAAAAAGTAATTTAAAAAAAATATAGACAATAAAATAATTACTTATTTAAGTGCCTATTCATCGTTTCATCAAAATCGCATCAAATGAAGTAATTTTCATTGTTGCCATCTTTGTTACTTTATATTTTTTTAAATGGCGCCTAACTTCTCAACGCTCACGACGACCCACCTCTCAGCATGGGTTGTAGTGAGCTTTGCGTGAGCGTGAGTAATGACGTCATGAATGACGTTTTCGCCGCGACCACAACGATCGTAGTCGTCATGTGGAACGGCTAAAGGAGCGTCTTGAGCGTCGTGAACGACGTGAACGCCAAGTGGAACGCACCCATAGTTAACTCAGGGTGCGTTCCACTTGGCGTTCACGACGTTCACGACATCATGGGTCGTCGTGAGCGTTGCGAAATTTGGCGCCATTTTCAATATAAAGTTGGTAACAAAGATGGCGACAATGAAAATTATTTTATCTGGTCAGACTTAGGTACAAATTGTAACCTTTTAAAACTATTTAAGGATTTGACTTTTTTTTTCTAATTCACTCAATTTACATCAACGCTCAAAACACTTCATTATCCGTTCCACTTGAGTTTACAATTGTAACGCTCGGAAGCAAGTTGAACGGGAAAAACCGTGGTCGTGAGCGTGAGCGTCGTGAGCGACAAGTGGAACGCACCCTCAGTTACAAGTTATAACTGTCAGTTTGACGTATGTCTAATTACGTTTTCTTGTATCTTTGGAAACACCGATTTGGTTAATTTTTATTAGTCCTACTGAAACCTTAACAAAACTACTGTCCTACTAAAACCTTAGGTAAAATGACTGCTCCTATGGAAAGAATTCAAATTCTTGATGATATAGAAAAAGATATAATAACTTGTCTTCAGTGCGCAGGTGAATTATTGTTAGAATTTCGTTTATGTTAGACAGTTTATCAAGTGATGCTCTGATATTTTGTCTGATACGGTATGGAAAAGTATAATTTAACGTGTTCGTTTTGTATTTTTAGCTCAAGCACTGCTGGAGCTAAGTAAAGAAAAGTCAGGGCAAAAACAAGCAGAGACAAATACTTCGCAGTTTTTAAGAACATTGAGTCAAGTAGAATCAAAGCTAAGTGATCAAATCAACTACTTGACTCAAGTATCAACTGGTCAACCTCATGAAGGATCTGGATATGCTTCACAAAAAGTATTACAGATGGCATGGCATAGATTAGAACATGTGCGTTCCTGGGTCAACGAATTGGATCGCTTAAAGGCCTCTCATCTTGCTGCATCGAGAACTGTATCCGGTAACGTTCAAAATGGCAACATGACTTCGTCGGGGACAAGTACCTGATATTAATTGTACAGTTTTCATATTGTATATAAATTGATTGTACTGAATGAAAACAGAATGACATATTGAAGATAAGTGTAACAATAATAGAAATGAATATTATTATGTGATACACTTTTTTGTTATAAGCTAGATTTAAACTGGTTTGATTGTAGCTTAGAGTGAAAACCTTTTCAGGAGGCACTAAAAACTGCACCCTGTAATATTTTGTTCCTACAGGAAATCAAAACAGACCTTTATTATCAAGTAATTCAAATATGCTTTTACGTGTTTTATTCAAACATTTAAAATATTGATCCATCGGAGTATAATGTTTCATACGAGGTATTCATTTAAAACAATTGGTAAAAGTTTGTAATTACCAGGTATTCATAGTAATATACACTTTCTCTTATTAAAAAAACAGATTTATTTCTTGCTAGATTAATTTGCATTTTAACTTATTATAATACTTATCATTTAAATTGTATCTCTCAGGCAATTGTCACAGAACAAAAGACAAAGTTAAGAAGAAAGTTATAGCTAAACAGTACTTATGTGGCTCTTTCAGTTATTGTCAGTCTTTAAATTTAATTTTAGGTACTTAATAACTTTTATTACTATTCAGGATCTTATCAAAAAGTTCTAGGAAATATATTAATACAGCTAAAGTAGTCTTTTTGATAAGTATTATAGGTATCTATAAATTTTAGTATATATATACTTAATGATGTAGAAAAATAGTTATTTAAAAAGTATTATGCAAAAGTTAACAATCTAACATAACATAAAACAGTCTTTTCAGTTAATATTTAATATTAGTATCTCTCTATAATTATATATTTTTCACACTATATTTAAACATATCTATTGTCTCTAAAACTTAATGTTACACTATTAAGAAGCACAAAACTATGAAATACAAATCAAATGACAAAATCCTTTTAACTAATTACTTCCAAAACAGCCCATGATATAGAATAAAGTAATTAATTAGGTAATTGCAATTAGGTAATCAGTTAATCACTAAAAACAACAGAAGTTCTTTTATGCAGCATTAACTTCAATTCTGCAGGGGCAAATGTTATTGTCTTTGTGCATTGCAGATTGATAATAGAAGGTGTGTATATAGTTAGGTAAGAACGTCTTCAGTTCTTAAAGATGGGTATATTTGGATTTTGAAATTGGTAACCTGGAATCATATAATAATGGCATGGTGTCAGTCAGCTGAGGCATTTTAATTCTCTTGTTGAGTGAAATCTTCAGTTAGAACTGTTTTATAGAAAATCGTTCTGTCGTTTCGATATTCAATATTCCGCAAATCGAATACTGTTGAATCCCCAGGTTTACTACCAGGCCTGATTGAATTCAGGTACGGTAGGGTACTAAACTTGTGGAAAACGTATGCTGTAAGTGTTGAACATTGTAAGGTCTTGTCAAACGTGCACTTTTACAGATTTCCACGTATTGAGCTGGTGAGTATATTTCGCGGTTCTTTTATTTTCGTTCAATTGTCGCATGCATACTGTCATATTCCATTTGCGTGTGTCCTTTCTCGAGATATTTGTGTGTAATCTTAATCGATTTCTGCACTGCAGCAAGAAGCAAAGCATTTGCAAGCATGGCATTGCGATTTTGCGTCGCTTCAAAATATAACGTGCTTTATAGTGTCACCAACGTGATTCATTATGAAGTGGTAAAGGATGCTCGCAAACTCATCTGCATTGACACCTCCTTAACTTTCGTGCCATAGAATGCAAAATGCTTCAGAAGTCTTTAGGCAAAATACAAAATAGTGAAATTGTAAACTTTAAGTTTGGTTTTGTAGTAGAGCGCAGAGGCATTTAATGATGGTGATAATAAAACTGCCTGCAAGTCGAACGTAAAGACTTTTACAGTTGGGACGGTGATGTTTTTATCAGCAGACTTAGCTTATCTTGTTGTATCTTTTCGCAAAATATGTTCAGTGTAAGCCTCATCACTTAGATTTCCAGCTCGTCGTGCGCAGCAAACATCACATTCGTCTTTCTTCGGCGAAAACAATGACAAATTCATTGTCTCAAATTCCTCCCAAAATATGAAAACCGTTGTTTTGCAGTCCGTCTTACCTTTTTTTGTGAGGAATTTTAAGTATTCACGATAAAGCATTTGTTTGCACGTGGGTTCCAGGTATAGTTTTGTTGTAAATTTTCTCCAGCTTCGGATGAGCATTTAAAATTTCTCGATCATATTTCCTATCACCTTCTTCTCGTTCTTTTATCTCGCTATTTCTTGCCGTTGTGTGGACTATACAAGGTTTGCTTTTTACATAATTATGAACTGTCCATTCACCGATGTCAAATGTATGAAGGTACATTTGTTTGCAAACAGGGACCGATCCTTGGGGCGTATTCATGGTGTATTTGTAGGTGAAATCTCTTAGTCTTCCACTTCAAGTATCAGAATTTTAGCGTCTTGAGATATTTACGCAGTTAACTGACCGGATAATCCACACTCTCTTTCCTTGTCATGTAAATTTCTAATAATCTGTAAATTTTCTTTCCTGTTCTCTTCCATAATTAGGTAACATTTGAAATATTTACTGCCTTCATTATGAGAGCATCTAGGCTTCAAAGTACGTTTACATTTGGTAACATCAAAGACGTTTTTTTTGCATAATCATTCAGTTTTTCGTCTTCCTTCGTAAGAACTTCCTTTCATCCTTTTATTCTTGTTACACACGTTTACCCATTCCTCTTGATTTGATTTTCCCCGTTTCGCACGCTTACTTCGTGCATTAGTCTCAGTCTATCTTATACGGTGTCGGTCTCAGACGATGACAGTTACTGCATCACGATGTAATCAGATAAACGATAATCTGAATCATTATCATCAGGTGAGAAATTACCATCTTCTAAGCTAGGTGAAGCTTTATTATAAATTTCGTCTTGAATTACAGTGCTTATCGTCGGATCATTTGAACAAGATGAACTCATAACATTTGTTACCAAAGCATCACGAAAGTTTTGAGGCGAATCAGAACAGCGAAGATAATCAATAGTATTATTTGATAGGCCTGATTGCTCTTCTAAATCTTGGTTAATCAGAGTATTCAACGATGACTGCTTGTGCGAGTCCTTTAATAGTGTAACTTCATCTTCAACATAATAATCGATTCCTTCTTCCTCTTGCACACTATCTATTGATGTGTGACAATCCTCATCAGGAGTACCGGAATCTTTTGTGATAGAATATTATTTGATAGGCGCTTTGTAGTAACTTCTTTCGATATATTAATTACGCGAAGACATAATTCGGCAAGAGAAAGCGGTCTTCTGTTATTCAAAGCCATACATGATGTGATCGTTCTGTAATAAAGAAGTGGAAGTACTTGATCTTCTAGAAACGTTTGAAGTCTGTGCGATAGGCGATTTCATATTGGTAACATTCGGTATTGGCTTATTGAGTTGAGAGGAAGACTTTCATTAAGTTAGGTTGTTTTGAAAAGATTTCGAATCCTTGGCCTTCGGGTAAATTATCCATGGAAGTAATACTCTTTATATTTTTATGTTTGTTCTGGGAGTTAATTTGACTTATTTTTATTCTTCGCAATGAATAATAGCTTCTACAAATTTCAGTTTATATTTCCCATCGTCAGAATCCACTAAAACAACGATAAATAGATTAATTTTATTTACTAACTCTTCACTAATACACTGTATTAGTAAAATTCTATGAGTAAAATGGCTGTGACGGACAGACGGACGGACTAACAGATGGGCAGATGTACAGATAGACGGACAGACAAACAGAATGACAGACAGGTGTACATAGGTAGTGAGAATGTTAGGGTTTGTTTACTACCTACCGTATCCTAAAAAATAACAAGACCAATCAGTAAATCGGTATCTACCTGTCTGGAGATAGGTATAAATAAATAAATTAATTCTACAAGATACGTACGTACCTACTATAATACTATCGGCTTAAAAATAAATGGAATAACTCTATTGAGACCAAAAGTTTTCACTGCTATAAAGATTATAGTGAAAACTCGTTAAAATATCGTTACGAGTTTTAAAACGTATTTTAATATCAAATTAAATACCTACATCGAAAGACTCCTAAGTGAGTTTACAACTAATTATAAGTTCGAACTATCTAAATAAATGCATTGAAAAGAAAAGCTCGTATGGGAGTTCACAAGTTTTGAGAAGTATGATTGTTAAAACTAAATAAATTGATAATTTGCATTTAGAGGTTATCTCTTTAAAACTCGGACCAATCAGAAGTATAAGTACCTTAAATTACTTACGTCATATTTTTATCTACAGTTGTATATAAAAATATGACGTAATTCAAGGTATACTTCAGATGGGGCTTTCTTCTTTCTCTTTAACCTTAAAAAGTTTTGACGCGCCGCCGTCGCGAGTTTATCACACCAAACAGTATTATATTATCTGCAATTATCTGTGACCAAACTGATTCGAGCTAGTAATTACGAGGTATGCATTCAAGACCATAGATGGCGCTACAAGTATCGAATAAAATTTTGTGACACAAGATTGTGCGTTAGTAGGTAGCTTTTCTTTCCAGAAATATAATAATATAAATTAATCTAAAATTGTATACCCGAGGTTTTCACTAAGCTATCGATATGTATAACTTTTGTATGGTCAATATGATGATTATCAAATTAAGTACATCATCATCATCATCATCATTTCAGCCTATTGCAGTCCACTGCTGGACATAAGCCATAAATTAAGTACATACCTAGTGCATATTATATTATAAAACTAAATTGTATTACTAGCTTAAGCTTTCTATAATTTTATATAAAATATGCAGAGGCAGGCAGTCAATATTGGTTGATCTCAGGTATAATCATTAGATTCTTCATGATTAGTTAAATACATAGCAAAAAATAAACTAGGTAATTTAAAATGGCTATACATACTCTACTTATCAATTGGGGTTGCACAAATAAGTGTTTTTAAAAAATAACTTGATAACTACATTTCTGTAAAATTGAAAGTAAATAGCATGAAATTTATAGTAATATGTCTGTATAATTGTAACCAAAATCATCAAATTATAATCAGCTTCAGATATTCTGTTTTTGAAAAGACATTTTGCCTAAATGTCTATTAAACTTTTATGTACCTGATGTGCAAAATCAGTCTGACCTTGATAAAGGCATTACTAATATGATAGACAAACTTGAACTTTATTAATTATAAAAAAAATTCAAACGATTCATAAGTTGTCATTTGCAAAGCCAGGAGCAAATTCAAGATTTCCTTTACACTTAAATAAGAAACTTGTTGATATATTTATGATCTTATTGAATATTAAAAACATGATCAGAAGTAACAAATTAAGGTAGAAATGCTATAGGTACACATAAGTTAGATGTCATTGTATGTTTAGTAACTCACTATAGGATTTAGCACCATTGCCAATAAAATACTTGACTTTAAAAGACTTTAATTTTGCTTGTTTGGGCCTGAGGTTAAGCACCCCGTTTACTACATTTTTGTTGTTATTATCCAATAGATTTGCCCTGCGGCTTCACTCGCATTAATCTAGATTTTGTCACGAAATTGTTATTCCGCTAGAACAGTACTTTTTCCCAGCTAATAAGTACCCTATGTCCTGTTTTGTACCCCTGACAACGTGTATGCAATATTTCATGATGATCCGCCGCATAATAAAGGTGTGAAAGCGTAACAAACAAACAAGCCTCTAAATATGCGCATCCGCGAATGTCAAAAAATCTGCATCCGCGACATCCCTGTCATGAGAACATTATGGAAAATTCTCATGACATGCAGGTTTCCTCACGATGTTTTCCTCTACCGTTAAAGTGATCGATAATTAATTATTTTTAGGCACATAATTTCGAAATGTCAGAGATGCGTGCCTTGATATCGAACTCGAGACCTCTGCGTGGCAGTCCAATGGTCACCCACTAGGCTATCGCGCTGCTTTTGAAAATATGTAAAATAATACCTACACATACATTAGGACTAGCAAAAGCTAGTGTCAGCTACCAAGGTAACAGTACTTTTGCCGGGATGAAAGGTACCCTAAGTCCTTTTCTGTAATGTCATGTTTCTGTATCTGTAATGTCATGTTTGTTATTAGGGGACAACGTGTAGGTAGGTATGAGATATTTCACGACTATCAGTCGAGTAGTTGAGGCATGAAAGCGGAACAAACAATCTTCTCCCTAGCATTTATTATTCCCAAGTCACTTGGGATCGGCTTTTCTAGTCTAACCGGATTTGACTAGATAAAAGTTTTTAACCCCCGACGCAAAAACGACGGGGTGTTATAAGTTTGCCGTGTCTGTGTGTGCGTGCGTGTGTGTGTGCGTGCGTGCGTGCGTGTGTGTGTGTGTGTCTGTGGCATCGTAGCTCCCGAACGGGTGAAACGATTTTAATTTTGTTTTTTTGTTTGAAAGGTGAATTAGTCGGGGAGTGTTCTTAGCTACGTTTGATAAAAATCGGTCCAAGATGGCCGCCGCCACAAAATGGCGGATTACATATTTTTTCACAACTCGCTCAATATGGGTATCAAATGAATTATGAAAGGGCTTGATTAGTAGAATACTATACACTATGATAAATTTCAAATCCAAGATGGCGCCACCACAAAATAACATATTATATATATGGGTATCAAATGAATATTGTGTCGGAGGCTTTTTAAATTTTAAATTGCATTATTACACGTAGCGGCTGTCACCTGACCTCCGCAACCTGAAGGCTAACGGTATCCTAAGGCTAGACCAGTGTCAGGATATTATAGGTGATAAATAATTGAGGCCAGTGGAACTAATATAACATTTATTATTATACATATTTGCATACTTGTAGTACTTGCACTATACACAACACTCGTATTCATGGAGTTTGTAGAAGAATGGGAGAAGGAAATGTGCCAAAACTATCAACATATATGTACCTATTCTAACACACCTCCTTACATTTATGTTATATAATCATTAAAACATTCATACCACAAACGTGGGCTTTCCTTTAAACCATACAATGCCTTATTTAATTTATATATACTCTACCAGTACAATCATCAAATCCTAATGGTTGTTTAACATAAACCTCTGACACTACTTTACCATTGAGGAAAGCTGTCTCAACATCCATTTGATGAATTTCCATAGCCATTTGACAACAACAAGATAATAACAATTTAAGAGTTTCCATTTTAGCAACAGGAGAATAAACATCATCAACTTGATCAGTCTGTTGAAAGCCTCTTACAACTAACCTGGCTTTATAATTTGTTGGTGACTTCTTTTTATACACGCACTTTACATCTAACACTTTTTTTATCTTGAGGTTTATCTATTAGTGTCCATGTATCATTTTTCACTAAACAGTCCATTTCATGATCCATTGCATCCTTCCACTGATCATAATCCACGCTTTGAATAGCTGCCTGATAAGAAACTGGATTAGTCGCATCACAAAAATTTGCTGTTATACAGTAATAGCCATACTCTTCATCAAATCGCTTTGGTGTCTTAATATTTCTCTTAGGTCTCTTATAAATTTCTTCGTGCTCAATTGATCTGTCACAAACTTCTTCACTCACGATAGTATCCTCCATAATTTCAATACTCTTTGTATCTTTCTTTTCTTCTTTTAAACCATCATCTGTTTTGTTCTGATTTTCATCATCTTTAAAGCCAATACATCTTACATCCTCTTCTACAACATCCACATGTCTTGCTACAATTACTCTTCCATTTATTAAAACTCTGTATCCAACATCTGAATATCCAATTAATACTCCTTGATCTGCTTTCTTGTCCCACTTTGACTTTCTCTTTTCTTCTGGAATTCTTACAAATACTTTACGTCCATATAGTCTTAAATTTTTTGCTGATGACTTCTGCTTGAAGAATATCTCATATGGTGTCTTTCTTTCAATAGTATTAGTCAGTGTCCGGTTTTTTATGTATGCCGCTGCTTTTACAACTTCAGGCCAATAACGCCTATCAACTTTAGCTTCTGCCATCAGGCTTCTAGACATGTCCATAATTTACCGATTAAACCTTTCCGCTGTGCCATTTAGCTCATGTACATATGGTGGGCATGATTTTATTATTATTCCTCTCTCTCTTGCAAAATTATACATTTCTTTATTCAAATATTCTGTCCCATTATCACATCTCAATGTTTTTACCATTTTTCCTGTCAAATTTTGAACTTCATTTACATATGTTTCAAAACAATTTTTTACCTGATCCTTTGACTGTATACAATAAACTTTTGCCAACTTACTGTAGTCATCAATAAATGATACAAAATATTTTTCTCCATTGTTACCTGTAGTTCTGTGTGGACCATTTACATCAGAATGTATTATTTCTAAAATTTCCTGTGCTCCTCTTCGATTATTTTTAAATGGCAAGTTATGCATTTTGTTTTCCAGACATATTTTACATTTTAAATATTCGGTTTCTAGTTGTTTCGGTAATCCGTCGAGTAACTCTTCTTTGCACATAATATTTAAACAATTAAAGTTGACATGTCCAAAGATTCGATGAAGTTTTTCTTTCACTGATAATTTTGTGGCCCTATTAGTACACATTTCTTTGTTTACAAAACATGTCATTTTATACAAATTATTATCCTTTTTTGCAATAGCAATAAGTTCTCTCTTATTATTAAAGATTTTTGTAGTGAAGTCCTTTTGATGTAATTGAATTGCAGTTTGTAATTTTTGAGTAACTTAATAGATTTGCTTTCATTTCTTTCACATAGAAAACATTTTTCAATATTACTTTACATTTTTTACCATAAACTGGAAAATATGCAGTTATATTCCCAAAATTTGTATCCCTATGAGCTGATTTTTATTTTTTTCGTGGTGGAGCTGTAGCCCGCGGAGCCCTGTGTTTGGTCGCTTGTTTGGGCATTTGGTAGTATACCATTTGGCGTTGATACTTATTTTGTTCCCTAAAGGAATTGACACCAAGTAGCCAAATTGCAAAAGTTCGCGATCAAAATCTGCCCCCCGTTTATAGATCGCTTTATTTTGGTAGGCGTTGATTTGTTTTGATACACCCAAACCATGGACTGACTATTCGTTTCTGGATCGTATTAATAAAATAAATCCAGGACTCATCTCCTGTAATGATGTCGTAAACACGCTGAGACGAGCCTGCTTCAAATTTGTTTATCATATCACGGCACCATTCCACCCGGACCTGCTTCTGAGCCTTGGTGAGGTTGTGTGGCACCCAGCGTGAAAGAATCCTCCTCACGCGAAAATGCACGTGTAGAGTTTCGTGAAGGCTTCCCGATCCAATCTGCAGTAAATATGTGGTAAAACGCCTGTTATGTAACTCGCCTACTGTCTTGGATTAAATTGTTCACTGCTATTAGGTTTGTTTTTCCGTAACAGCCGTCAAAAGGCGACCACTTCTTTCTTCATCCCCCAAAATTAGTCGACCGCGCTTGAATTCGTTATACCAACTATACACGGTTGCCTCGGAAGAGCCTTCATCCATGAATCCCATTTGAAGCCTATCGTACGATTCATCCTGTTTCAGGCGACACTTGAAATCGTAAAAATTCTTAGCGCTAAAATGTTGCCGGCGCAGATCCATTTTTCAATGCACGATAATTTAAATTAGCTCGCAAGAAATTTGGAGAGAAAGTTTGAAATTGGAACGTACCTATTTTTACTTAATAATCATATTTTCAAAATAGATTATTACTGGCCAGTCTCTCATATATAAAAACTTTTTTGCAATACTTTCTAGATTGCCTGGTATAAGAAGCTCAGTTCAGCTAATTATGGGTTTTTGAATTCAAAACTAAGTAAGTACTTATGTATGTTTCATTTTTGTTTATTTCCGTTCGTTTGAGCGTCAACCGTCATGCTCAAACCATGAAAGGGATAAATTATATGCACCACAGCTGGAGTTGTGGTAAAGCGTGTAGGTAAATTACGTCCAGGACGAACCACAGTAATATATCGGGATCCTGATATACCTATTTGTTTGGGACGAACTGTAGAAATGAGAGGACGAAGTCGCGGGCATTATCAACGTATCCGTATCCTTCCAGATTCAAGGTACTTATGTACTTATTCATTTAAGATTCAAGGCACAAACATACTTTTTTAACAACATCTGTTAAGCGCTTGAGCCGTAAACACAACAATAGCAGCTTGTTTGTTACGTTTATGAGTAAATTGTAGCTTCAAATATGAAACCCATTAGCGGCCGCCTCATTGGTCTAGTACTCAACCATTCGTCAACATGCGTAGGTGAGTGTTACTGTACACTACACGCATCTTAGGTTCTTTCTACGAAGACACGGGATTGATCAGATGAGCATAGCCATCACTGACGGAGTGTTAAACTATATCAGTGTTCCCCTGGTAGACTTTTCAATTAATTGTACAAGTACCCACAGGGACATATGAGCGTTTATTTGTTGTGAGGTACCTATTCAAGAAGTGTCATCGAACTCCTGAAAGTTGGGTAGGTATTGCATTCGAATGATAATAAAATACAGTTGTGCACAACGTTAGACTATCAAAAACAGTTACGCATACAATATAATATGAGGAGCATGCGAGTATGATTTCTTCATTAAGTGGTACTCAGAAAAATCAATTGAGAACCACGATCGTAGACGTTAATTTGTTTGTCCAATATTACGTGAGTACTAATCCAATTACCTATCTGAACTTTGTGGAATGTAAGGTAAATATCCTGAGAGATAAGACTTGTGACGCATAATATATTATGTCAGTGTTTGAATATATTGAAATGTGTACCTAGCCAAATACATCATCGTCACCGGTGCACTGCATAGAACGCATCAATCCGGTACGATACGCGCTCCGCATAATGGCCTTGAATCGCTGTTTTATTTAAACTGTTATTATATAAACGTCACCGCAGCGACTCTCACAATTACACACAAATATCAACAGCACGTGTCAGGTCACGCGTACGCTCTCTCACATTCCAAGTCTCGTGTCAATGATATCATGATAGGAGTTACGTCATAAAAAGACAAGCACTATAAGAACGTACTTCAGATACCAACCTAGAACACGTGAAGCGTGTTATTGTATCAAATAATGTTAAAGGGCAGCAAGGTCGCATTAATCTTCTGTTGTAGACGGTCATATCATTTGACCTAAGATACTATCGTAGTGATGCACCAATAAATACCTACTAATTGTCGATATATTTAAAACGAATTTAAATACCTACCAGTATCACGTACAATTAACAAGTCCAGGCGTCTATTTCTAGAAGCAATGTTTTTATTTGATGACCTGACATCACCAACAAATTGTGATATGTTGTACGGTGTACCAAGAACCAAGAACTGTGTGAACATTCGGCGGGAGGTGCGTACACATCCTGTCTCTGCCGTTACCTCTTGTCGCACTAACGCTGGAGTTCGTGCATCTCTTCGTCGTTTATGTCATGTCATAACTATAATATTTTTTTTACAGATTTGGGTTTGTTTGCATTGCCTGCTAATAAATTTCGTTACAGCCTAATCCTTAATATTCATAGCTCCGTTGAATAAAATTTGGACATAAATCAGTAATTTGAATTGTATAAATAATAATTAATATTTGAAATATGTAATAAATATAATTAATTAAATTAAATAGATAGTTCACTATTAAGTAATCTGTGAATAACAGTGCGAGTGCAACTGTTAGTTACCTATTCCAAATAAATAAATAAAATGAGTAAATAAATAAATAAAAAAAATAATACACAAGACAAAGGCACCCATTCAAAACAAGATTATTATAATTTATGAAAATGCATATTTTAAGGGGATTCTTTTCGCATGTTTTTATCTTATATGTGGTATGTATAATATTTACTTTACCATAATTATTGTTTTTGGCATACATCAAATCTAGTGAGGTCCCTTTACCCAACCTTGCTTGCGAAGCGAGTAATTAATGACAACCCGACAAATAGGTAGGTACCTAGGTTCGTTAGGTTGCCGCACGTTGGCTGGGCCATCCCAGGCGTTTAGTTGTGATAATATACAACTTTAAAAAAATATGCGTAAATATAATTAATATGCCATGTTGTTATATTATGATGACTTTAAGACTTAAAATTTTATACAAATGGATAAATAACCTATATTAAGCTATTGTTTTGAATACAGGTGGTGTAGCAGTATTGCATGTAACTGCTGCTCATATGGCCTCAGAGTAGATTCCTGGGACAGGCAATGTTATTAGGTTTGTCTGCCAAAATTCTTAGTAGAAACAGGGAGTCTGGAACTGTGCCCAGTAGAGATTGATGTATGTATGTTTTCATCTATTGACAAATCAGTGCATTTCTATAATAATGAAATTACTATATAAATACAAGAATTTATTGTTGAAAATTATGAAATTAAAAAACATAGTGAATGCTGAAAAATTAAGTTTAATTCAATACCAAGAGTTCTTGGAATCTTTGGAAGTATAGTTACTATGCCAAGCTTTTGAATTATTTTACATAGCTGAGGAATCACATACATATGTTCAATTTAGCCAAGTCCAGTCAAAATAGAGCATTTAAGTTGGTGTGCCAATTTAGTGCATCCTTAACAGTTAAAATATTGTATCCATGCAGCCTACTCACACATCATAGGGTTCACAAATATTCTTTTATCTGCAATAAAACAATTCAAGAATATCCTTTTGATCATCAATGAAGCTAGTATGACTTTAGCAATTATACTGGAATGAACAATCTATCATGGTCTCACTGATGACCAAGAAGAAATGGCTATAATAAGCCAAGTTTTGCTCTTTACAAACATTGGATATTAAACTTATAAAGTGTATCAGTCTTCTCTGCATTGGTGATTCTTGGCATTGAATTGGAAATTAAATATTCTTGCCAACTTGATTTTTATATGGAATACATTACCTTGTATCATAAAAAGTTGTCATGTTTAAATAAATACCTTTCAATATCCAATAAATATAGGTAGTAGACTATCAACCACCAACATACATACAATATATCTAATTCTGACTCATTTTATAAAATCAAAACAATTACTTTACATACTATGAAACAAATATTGCATTTTCCAAATTATATCTATTTAATACTTCAAATCATGGTGATAACTCCTTTATAAAACTTACCTAATACACACATTTCACAACTCAAATGTGAACTCTACAACAATCATACATTTAGATGATATAATAATTTGTCATATGAGGTAATTTATAAATCTTTCCAAGAACAAGTTAACTTCTAGAAACCAATACATAAAACAGGTACATATTATTATCTAATTAAAGTCAATTTGTGCACATGGAACAAACCTATTATGTCATCAATCTTGTTGATAGCTGTTTGACTGACAACATTATTAATTTTCCATATACAAAAAATTGACTTTAGATAATGGAGTGTTTATCTGAATTCACTTTAAGAAGCATGCTATGAAGCTTTATCTCTGCAATTAATAGTATGCGAATTGGACTATTACAAAATAAATAAATTACAATGTAACAACAATACATAAGTTAACTAATTGTTACAATTAGACATTTAGTGCAGGTGCATTATGAGTTGTGTGGCACAACAATGATCACTCCTCTTTTCAGCTCCTCTGGTTAGCGTTGGCCTTTGTGAATTTTTCTATATCATCAAGTGATCTTTTTGCCTTTGACGATATATCATCCATTGATCTCCTGGCTGTTGAAGTGATATCATCAAGTGATTTTTTCGTTTGAGATAATAGTTCATCTGTACTTTTACATGCAGTGCTGGCCAGCTCCTTCAATTCTGTGTCCAGTTTTCCTATAACCCATTCTATTGCTTGTCGCCCTTTGCCAGCATTTAGAGATATTCTATTCGCTAATAAATCTTCCATATAACTACTAAGTGGGACACCCTGTAAATTTTTGTGTTGTTAAAAATAGGAAACAGTATAACAATTCAAGGTCAAACAATTTTATAAACAGCTAATGATTGTGCTGCTACAATAGAGATTGTAGTCCTCATTGATCTTTCTACAAACTAAATACTTCATAAATATATTATTGCTTTAAATTTAATTTATTTGAAAATAAAATTGGCATGCTCACTAGGTCCTTAACAGATTTGACACATTATTGAATATTATGATGCCAACTACTTACTTGTACTGTGACTACCGCTTCCTGTTTCAGCAGGGTTTTAGATGCATCTGAAGGATGTGGTGTGTACCGCACTGTCTCATCAACAGCTATATAGCGGCAAAATGTCAAATTTGTGGTTTTTAAAGTCATCTGTCGTTCATCAGGATTTACTTCCGACTTTTCACTAGCATAGCATATCTTTGCTGTTCCTATGAGCTGAAAGAAGCATTATCACATAAATAATAATCTCATAAATCATATTAAAACTAAAGCAGTTTTTTTAATGATAACATAAACATTGGTATCAATGGAAGCTGAATGTGTAATAAAGATTACAACACTTACTGCCTGTGCCCATCTTGGAAAAAACCACTTCGAACTGACAAGTCTGTGTGTGACTAAAACTCCATCGACTACCTGCCTTTCGATTACATCTGTACCAATCACAGCTGGATTCATAGGATTGGGATATTTACGCCATGCTGCTTGAGCAACCGTCTCCCAGGGATGGCTGTAATTAAGACACAAAGAGATAATTGCTTAAGTTTTCATGAAAATGTTAGGCGGAATTATAATCCAAGATTGCGTCACAAGGAACTTACTTGAAAGTGTGTTCAGACGTCCAAATCTTCATTGTGTTATTTAAATATCTATGAAATTAACCAATAAAACGGAGATAAAGCTATGCTTATCTCTAAAACTCAGGTTTCTTTCTTAAAATTTCAGTTACATAGTAGATAGTCACATTCACGTACCGACGACCTTTATCCTCGCAATGGAGGTTTGAAGTGACCATTTTATTATCAGTTATTCTACTAAATAGCTATAGTACTTATCTTGGAAACTACTAATGATATCATGTTATTTTTTTTAAATATACTTTCATTACTACGTTAATGTTTTAAATAAATAATAAATTCTTATTCATGCTATAGTTTAGTAAAAATATTAGTTTAGTTTAAAATATATAATATAAATAATAATAAATACTTCATTATGTACAATAATATATATATAGGGATATTATATCACAAATACAATTTAAAAATCTTAAGCCCTAGGTTTCAAGTGCCAAATTGAGCTGGCCCAAACAAAAAAGTATTTTTGGGTGGGGCTGGTTCAATTTAGTACACAGTGTTATTGTTTACTGTTGTAGGATTTTCAAGTTAAGGGAGGCGCTGCTCTGTCAATATTTTTGTAATGTCTCTCTGATACACTGTATAGCGGTTCAAAGAAAGCATGCACCTACAAAAAGTTCTTTAAAAGTCAATAGTTTCAAATGAAATTGCTGTGACAGATAAGATGAGTCTGTGGAGTTATGAAGTCTGACTGTGATGTTCCTTTTACCTGAAAAGAGAATCCTATATTCAAGTTGACTGATCGTGCTTGATAAGTAAGCAGATGGGGAGTTGGTGAACAATTCTTAAAAAAAAAAATTTGCTTACTTTATTATAAACTTAATTATCGTGTACGTCGTGATTCTTAGCATTATGTAGGCGTATGTATAATTTCTATGTAGTAGTGTTGATTGTAAACGGCGCCTTCATTTGTACGTAATCTATAACTTGTTTCGTTGTGCGTATGGTCGCAGAACACTACCAGGCTTCCGTCTTCACCATATAATTACGAACAGAGCTACAATTTTGAATTCTTTTAATTGTAGATTGATATCGCAGTTATTACTAAAACAGTAAAAATATTTAATATGGCAACTCAAGCCTTTATTTTTCAATGGCGAAGGCAACTTGTGAAACCAGGTCTTTTGTCCACATTGTATTATTCTATTTTTTTACTTTTCTTCGTTACAGACGGGATAGTATATTACCTCATATTAGGTATTAACCATCGCTTATGGACAGTGTTTTCATTTCTTGATACCTAAGAAGTTAAGAAACTCAACTAAGGTACTGGTCTTCTGTAATCCACATAAGTGGCAAACAAAGACATAGTGGCAACTAAAGTCACACAGTAGTATCATTAGAATCATCAGTTAAGTACTAAGCTTATGTAATGAGAACGAATGCAAGAGAGTAGTAAAAGGAAGAGACCGAAGAGTGGTTAGGCCGCCAGCGCTCTCAAAATGACAAATATTTTAATTTAAAGTAGAAAGATCAATAGGCGCTCTAAGCTTTTATTTGTTTTTATAATAACATAAATATTATTTATCTAATAGTATATATTTTATAAAACTAATATTTTACCTAGGGAGTAAGTAAAATCGAAGACATTTATGCAACGGCATAACCGAGTCGTAATCGGCCATGGGCAAGGGTTCATTTGAAGGTTAACCGGCCGATTGATATTTGACAGATGACAGATAGTTAGATTAACTTCAGTAGTTCAGAATAACTTGCAGATAGATTTATATAATTGTAATATTTTAGTATATGAATAAGTGCTCTGGACACGCATTATGTTCCTGCATTATAGGTAATACACTAGCTGTACCCATTATTATATTATATTACATGTTTTTCTTCATGTTGTTCGATTATGTATCAATAAACATCGTCATGGTAATACGTGATAAAATTGTGTTTATCTCTTGCTATAAATTACCTGCTGTCTGCTGTTTAGTATTACTTTTATTATTTGGCTAATAATTTACATTTTAAGTAATGTTTTAGTAATAATAACTTTAAATATACATCATTTATGTACGTAAATTTAAAATTTTACACTTACCCGCTATGTGTAAAGAATAATAATATGGAGACATTTATTCTAACAAATCCCTTAATTATAAATAGATGGTAAAGTTGAATAATAACGAAAATGGCTACTGAAAGTGAAGAAAAAGCTCTTCGGTATAGGAGAGCTCAGAGTGTTTCAAAGGCTGAGGAAATCACAGAAACAGAGAAGAAAGTAAGAAAACTACAGAATGATAATCCGTAAGTTTATATTTATATCTTACCATTTAATATCCTAATAATAAGTTTACAATTTATATAGCCTTCCACTAATGGTTGGCCTCATAATTATATGTGAACTCATAAAACTAGTATCTATTCGTGTTAGTTACTGACCCTGGTCTTAGGGCATTATTACAACACACCTGTAGAATAGCAACACATAAACTTTTATCAGAAGTCATTATTTATTTGTTATGGGTACAAGTTGAAATTCAAGGCAATTTGTGATATAGGTTAAAGGACCTTGTTCAGCTGCCATACATTATTAGCCTAAGAACCAACAGCCACCAAAAAATTATAAATATATGGATAATGATGATCATATTCAATTAAAAGTAAATATAAGTCATAGACACTTCTGAATCACCATTGTATTACCAACCAAAATACTTACGGATTTTGAGGTTATATTATTTGTTTAGTGTGTCAGTTTGACAATGTAGTCCGCAACAGAAATATTAGTATTTTAAAAGTGCCTATCAGAGCGCTTGCATATAACATGGTCTAGATATTTTTAGACATACTACTGCAATTAGTCAATCAACTACACAAATGGGTTTTTCATAATAGTGTATCATGATTAGTGTCTAGATAACATAGTTATGGCTATATAGGCATCACTTTATATAAAAATAATTTATAATTATTCATATATATAGGTATATCATTAGTAATTCCAGTTAGTAATCAGCTAAAACAACTTAACAATTGCGGAGTAGTCCATTGCTGTATGCAGCGAAGAACTGCCTCATCTTCTAATACCATGCAACCAGAAGCTGAGCCGCAATTAATGCAAAATACACTTTGTAATTCCATTTTACAATTAACTTAAGTTCATATTGTATTATTCAAGTTGTCGTGCCAATAGATCCTTATGTCACAGACAGAGGTCTTTAATTTGTGAAGAATCAGAGTCAATTTTTCAAGCCAAGTCATTAATAAAATCCTATAACACAAAATGCCGCAATATAAGGTATGTAGGTGTACAAGGCATTACAAGGAAGTCAAGGAATGACAAGTCAGACAAGTGCTGTTTGGAAAACCCCCGTATTACTTTTTGGGTTTTGGTTGACTTGGATCAGTGTTGCCATGCTTGCACTGTAGAAAAGCGTATAATACCGAGATAATGGTATTTATTATGGCCTCTTTCATTATATAATATTACTTTTTACGAAGTTGGATATATCTATGACGAAATTAAATAATTATATTCATAGAATGGTATTGGTATTAACTAAGTAAGAAAAATTCAGACAAACTAAATAGGGAATAAATTCTTTAATGAAACCGTACACATATTGTTATAATTCTAGGCATGGCAGCACTGCGTGTCGCAGATTTAACATAATGGAGGCCGGTGTAATTGAAATTGCGAAAACACTTTTTAAAACGATAACACGATTCTAAAGTGTCCGTGAGATTGTAATGATTGATTATTAAGTAATAAAATAAAATATAAATTATTGTTTAGGTAGAATGTGTGTTGATTCATAGGCTAACTTTTTCAATGTCCTTTGGTAATTTAATGTCCTGCGCAGTGGCATGATTGTATTCAATATGACTGCTATATGTAGTGTCTCTGGTTTGTTTCTTGGGATGGCTGAAGTTGCAATGGATTTTTTAACAAAATTCTCAATGACAGCATTAATTCTGCAACTGGGCCTAGTAGATTGCAATAGACCATTTCTTGCTTCCTCTATCTTCTAGACTTCCCCTTTCTGAGATATAAGCATGCTATGTATGTGTGCATTTAGCATTAATGTCATAACTAACCTTGGGTGCCAGCAAGCTTAACCAGACTATATCAAATGTAAATTTTGTCATGATATTCTTTTTTTGTTTGAATAGCTTTTTTGTATTTTTGATAACTGGATTGCTTGTGAGGTTAAATTTAATTTTAGATCTATTGATTTAATTATCTACAATATTATATATGGTATGGGATAATAACCAATAAGTTAATCAAAGCTGAAACTATTCAGTTTGGTTGGTATGAAGTTTGGACATAATATCCTGTATATTATGTCCCGAAACTCAATGATAACCTGGTACCGGGCGAGAGGCCAAGGTATACCAGTTATGAAAAAATAAGAAAACAAAATCCATGTCATTTAGTCAAGCAGTAATAGACATTTTCCGAAAAGGTGAATATTTAACACCCATGGTCACATTTTTAAGTACTGTGATCACAATTTTCACAACTTTACAGAGAATTTTTTAATAATGTAATCTCAAATTACAGTGCTATTAATCGCAACCACAAATCAAAGTAATAAACATTGTTGATTAAGTAAAATAAATTAAGTTTTGTTATGGTTTACAAAATTATTGTCAGTAAACTTTGACACTCTATGTTGGAAAAAAATGTACCACACAACCCTTGTCAAATTATTTCAAAAGATGGCCCATTTAGTCTAGATTTCAAAATGGTACAACACTTACCACTTTTCTAGCCAATGAAAGTGCTACTTCGTATTTTTTGCGAAGGAACCTCATGGAAAACTTATCAAAATAAAACAATCAATTATCGTAACACTTTAATTTCCTCTTAAAACTAAAGTAGATGCTCAAATTGTTTCCCTCCGGCACGAATACAAGCTGTGCATCGCCTCAGAAATGACCTCTTCACCTGTCGTGCACATCTACTCGCATTTATTTCTTCTGATCAATTTTTTGGCGCAATTCTAATAGATTTAGTATTGATTTTGAGTAGACGTTTTCTTTTATGCATCCCCAGTCTGGGCAATGACGGGGCCATAAAATTGATCCAAGGCGTCCGACTCATCTGTTGGGATATTCCTTGTTTAAATTTTCTCGTACAGGCGGGGCATAATGAGCTGGGCAACCATCTTGTTGATACCACATTTCTCTGTAGATGTTGAGTGGTAATTCTTCTAATCATGCCGGCAAATCATTTTGGAGAAAATTGTCATATGTTCAAAATTGTGCTCAAATGGTCCAATTATTTGACCATTTAAGATTCCTGTCCACATGTTGACTTTAAATTGGTACTGAAATCGGTCCTCACGCATCAAATGCGGGTTTTTCATGTGCCAATATGTGCCACATGCATGTAGGTTGTGTAAGTTTAAATAACCATCTTTTTGAACGTCGATTCGTCAGTCCATAAAATTTAATTAGAAAATCCGGATCTTCACGAATTTTAGCCAACATGGTTCTGCAGAAAGTAATTCTGCGTGCGTGATCACGAGGTAACAAACTCTGCACACGTTGCACATGATACGGATGTAATTCGTATCGTTTTAAAATTCGATGAGCGATACTCTTCGGTACTCCCATTGCAATTTTCAACTTCATTCAAAATTACGTCGTCGTAGTCTCCTCGAGGTCTCCCACCAGACTTGCGAGCACTGGGCGAACGTACCAAGTATGATGCGTGCACATTTTGGAAGACACGATAATCTGGGTACCGCTCCACATTCGGGTACCTCTCGCGGTACAATCTAGGTGCGGCAGAGGCATTACAACGGCACATATTTGCATATTCTTCCGGTGAGTACAAATACGGCATGTTGTTCACACACAGTTTGCACAGCATACAGTCCAGAAAACAAAACCAGAGTCGTCAAGCACAGATGGGGTGTCAAGTCCAGGGCACTACAAGCCAAAGTCGATAGTACGAAAGTTACACGATTACGAGAGATACGCAGTAAACGAAGACACGATGCGTACTAAATGATATTATTTTAATTTTATTATGAACGATTCATCAAACATCGGCGTCACTATCCGTCTCATTCATCCTAAAAGTCGAATGACAATATGTCTCGCTCTGACAGACAGCATAATTACTATCTATCTCATTTTATCACTTTTGTTCATTACAAACAATGGAGACGCCGATCTTTTTAAACAAAAGAGTATCAGGTAATTTTTTTTTAAATGAGTGATCCCTTCGCAAAAAATACGAAGTAGCACTTTCATTGGCAAAAAAAGTGGCAAGTGTTTGACCATTTTGAAATCTAGACTAAATAGGCCATCTTTTGAAATAACTTGCTATACCCTTCATTTAATTTAGTTAGAAAACACTGTATTTTTGTAAATAAGGTAATGTCTATGTAACTCGGTGATAATATAGCTTTCTATGTATTTATTAAATCAGTTGAATACTTATTGAGTTAAATACACCTTAACCAAAGCGTCGACGTCAATAAACAGTCGAATAAGTCTTTATCTGCCCGTCAGACGAGCCGATAAGTTTATTCCCCAGTTAAGGTAGTTATTCGCCTAATAAAGCCTATCCGACTATTAAAAATGCAAAATTACGCTATACATCGAATAAACACTACCTGCCTGTTTATCTGAGCATTGAAAAATCGGCCCTTAGTTAACAATGTTTATTACTTTGATTTGTGGTTGCGGTTAATAGAATTATTATTTGAGATTACATTATTAAAAAAATCACTGTGAAATTGTGATCACAGTACTTAAAAATGTGACCACGGGTGTCAATATTAACTTTTTCGAAAAATGTCTATTATGACTAAGTGACATGGACTTTTTTCTTATTTTTTTCATAACTGGTTTACCTTGGCCGCTCACCCGGTACTAGGTTATCGTTGAGTTCCGGGACTCCCTGTATGTGGGATGCTGTTTGTTATGTTTTGAGTAACTTTCTTACAGAATCCATACACCTAGAGATTCCTTGTTTTCATGGAGCTCTGAGTTCAATGACTTCACTGGTCTGGTTAATTGGGGCTTCCTGATGCTGACAATTGGTGGGGTGCGTTTGTGTCTTGAAAATTTCTTGAAGTAAGTATTTTTATATGTAATTGCTTTATGCTTCATCTACATTATTTAATATCCTACTTTTCTTTTGTAAATGACAGTTATTCACTTTTCCAGATATGGATTCCGTGTTAACCCACTAGAATGGATAATAGTGTTAACAGGCTATAATGAAGGGGATAGAAGCCAATATCCATCTGTTATATTGATAGTATGTAAGTAGTGCTTTATATAATACTTCTTAAAGTATAAACTGCGTACCCTATTAACAACTATATTTAAAAAATGAAATATCCTATTTAATTATGTTTAAAAAATGAATAAATATCAATTTATATTTGAAAAATATTCATTAAGATTGTACTTGAAACTGGCAGATGCACAGTTTATTGGAACTGAATAATAATTACAGGCAAAACTGTTCATTACAATATTATAGTCATGGTATAGCTTTGTATGACAAAATTAACATCACTGTAATAGACAGTGTTGTTAATTTTGTCATAAGTACATAATTGTGGTGATTTATGTTGTGGGTATTATAATATACTAGCTGACCTGCGCTACTTCGTCTGCTTTACATAAGCGAATATTCCTCGTATTCGCAACATTTTTCCATTGATGCTCCGCTCCTGTTGATCATAGCGTGATGTTATATAGCCTATAGCCTTCCTCGATAAATGGGCTATCCAACCGTAAAGATTTTTTCAATTCGAACCTGTAGCTCCTGAGATTAACGCGTTCAACCAAACATATAAACTCTTTAGCTTTATAATATTAGTATAGATTATTATTAATATTGTCATTTCTAACAGCCACAACATAAAGCATGACCAGTCCGAACAATAAAAATACCTTTAACTGGTATTATACCCAAAATTTTGAATCAAAGCCTAGATATATTATACATGCTCACATGCTCACTACAGTTACTGCAAAAAACACGATTTTGAACATATGCCGAATCATGTTCCTTACATCATCATCAGTATCATCTCCATACTTTATTTAGTGTGTCACGGGCTCCAGCCCGTATGACGTAGATTCAAGAAAAGGGAGTTAAACGAAATTTTAAATAATATAATAGTAATATACTGTATATTACTATCTATACTATCTCCGTTATTAATCTCCACGTTGACGTGGATGTTCACCGTGATGTGGTAGCAGCGGACACAGGCTTCTCTCCGCTGGCTCTTGCTAAACACTGGCGCAATCCGATGTTGCTTATGACGGATGGCCACAGGAAAGTATGTAGAGCAAGGAGTTAAATGGACGGTTTTATCGGCTATTATTTGTTTGTAGAAATATAGACGAAGTAGTGATGAGGAATAACTACAGGAGATATATCCTGAAGGACGGCACGGTTGACATATGTGGAGCGTTTCACAAGCTCGGAGAATCTCTCGGGCATATTGTATCCGGGCATCCGGTTGTTCTGGCCTTGCTAATGTCGAGTACTTGCATAGACACATATCTTCCCGCCTCGTGTCGCGGTAGTAAGACTGGTGTTCTGCGTCCGGCATGGCACCGGAGCGCAGCGTGTGACTTACCATGGATATAATAATATGTCGCTATAATGTAAAACGCCGCAGCAACACCGTTTCAGGTACTGCGCCACCGGCGTATAATGCATCGTATGCATCAGCACTTAAGGGTTCAGGTCACACACCTTACGTTCGACAGTTAATATTCTATTTAAAAAACCTATCTTTATTATCTATAATTATTAAATGAAATACAATTACTGATGCTGAATTTTGTGTTCTAATGAGCTACATTTTCTCTAAATACATGTAGCATACATGTATTCAATGGTACACGTATTTAGAGAAAAGGACAAACTGAAAACTAAAATAAATGTAAAATTGATATAATACTGTTACAGCTAGTGCCATCTGTCGGCACTGTGGGAAAGACTCGGCAGTTCCTTCTAATAATTTATTACAGCACCATCTATTGACATCTTACGGAAGTACGTAGTTGTCGGTACGAGTAGAGTAGAGAGAACGCTGGCACATTCTCGAATAATCGTACTGTTACATACCGGGTATGGCTTTTCTAGAAAACTCCAGAAACGCTTTACATAGAGCGCACGCACACCGCCGAGTCAGTTTTACAATCGTTAGCGGTCAAGTATTCATCGAAGCGAACGGAAGCGAAAATACTACTGAGTTTGAAGCAGTTACAGTGCAAAAGTGTAGTATAGTGTTTGTTTTGTTTTAAATTTGATTATAAATATTTTTTTTAAATAAAAAAATTTAAAATAATATGCTGGAATAAATCGTTTTAGTCGGTAATATTGTTTTATATTCTTATCCGTCGAACCCAGCATGTAACAATACAAACTTAATTTAAGACTCTTTGGAAATATTAGTCATTGTACATTATATTTTGTTACAGTTAGCATTGTCCCTGTGGTTTTCAGTTTATTAATCGAAAAGGGTATAGCAGTGGTAAGTTAACTTGATTTCATCGATCATATGCTACTAATGTGTTTATATTTTAATAATTTAAAATATTTGCGTTATTTTTAGGATATCATACCTGAAAACCTAGGCATATCGTTACAGATACTGAACATTCTATTTGTGATATCGTTGCCACCCATAGCTCTGCAATTCAAGGGTGAAGATTTTAGTTTCGGTAATTATAATATCAAATATTTATATTTAAGTTATGTTTGACGTGGTTTTACGTTAGGTATTTATGTTGACTAATAGTTTCTGCTAAATATGGTGTATCATGATAATATTTATTTCCAGTTGGCATAACAACAGTGTGCATGCTCTATTTAATTGTATTCTTGAAACTATGGAGCTATACACATACAAATCATTGGTGTCGAAGCGCCATGAAGAAAAAGCAAATTAAGAATACCCTCAGGAGACAGAGTTTATCCGCGCCTAATTGGAGTAAGTTGTATATTTGTAAACTGATTTATGATCCATATCAGGGTTCGATAGGATAATTGTCAAGATAAATATAGGTAAATATTAATTCTGATAAATGTCATTAAAATAGGTCATATTAATATTCGCTTATTTACGCTTAAACCGATTATTGCATCCGTAAATACATCAATAATTAATTTATTTTGTATGATTTGAAATCTTTCAGGGATAAATTATTTATTTATTACTATTAAAGGAAACATATTTATCTTGATAAACGTGAACTCTGACCGATGTGTACGTGATACAAAATTAATAGATAATTAGAATACAATTTAAATGTGCCTGTTAAATTTCCAGATGAACTAGTAAAAGCCGATCGCGAGCGTAAGTTCTTATGCCTTGTGTGATGTGTGTTTGCACTTTTGAGTTTGTATGTTAATGTATTGTACATTTTGCACAAATGACTCATGTACCTACTGATGTCGTGATGACATGAGTAAAAGTCAATTACCGATGGAAACTTAATAGCGGCTCTGAACATAGAACGAGTTATTGCGCAGAACCCAATATTAACTGTCAGCGGGACGTAGCAGCACGGGCGGTAGGGCACCTCCCCGCGCTCTCTTCCTTTCACCCGCACTCGCCCTTCGCGTCTTGTATTTAGTGTGTGCGTTATATCCGTATACTGCACACGTGCGCGCTTTCTTGCCTACGTATAATCGAGCTCATAATAATTTGTTGTTGTTAATTGTTTTGTTATTTTTCTAGTTAAGTTTTGTTTGTTCTGTTAAGTTTTTTAGTTAGTTTAGTTTATTGTTATTTTTGTTAGTTACGTTAAATTTCTAACTGTTGGTTGGTTGCGCGGTAGAGGTGTGAATTCGGTGTGCATTTATTTAAAAATGCCTCGTGGAAGATACAATGTCCTACGCACACAAGCCAGGAAAATGGCGTATCACGTCATGGAATTCATGAAAAAGGAGAATGAAGAAGGTGTTCGAATATCTTTCCAGCTGGTTCAAAAACGGGCGGCGGCTGCTACGGGTGTCTCGCTTAGAACTGTGCAAAGGCTAGCATCGACAGCAAAGGAGTATGATGGCAGTGTTCCGTATACCCGGCAAAAAAAGGAAAGGGATAGAGAGAGTGACTGGCATTGACAGTTTTGATCAAGGGATGATTAAAATGTACGTTCACAACTACCACGTGACGGAAAAAGAATTGCCTACTCTTAAACAGTTACAAAAATAATTAAAAGTTGATATTAAAAACCAAAATGAGAGACGCCTTTTAATAGAGCAATCGATCATTCGATTGCAACACATTGATTTATTAGGAAAAATTTGTAAATATCGTTCAGAAGGTAGACCTATCATTTATACCGACGAATCATACGTGGATTCATCCCACAGTACATCGAAGTCATGGGGAGACGGGTCCTTAATGGGATTGAAGACTAAAATTTCAAAGGGTCAAAGAGTGGTTATCGTTCATGCGGGTTCCGAAGCTGGTTTTGTTCCCAACGCTTTATTAATGTTTAAGGCTAGTACAAAAGTCGGTGATTATCTCGACAATATGAAATTATACTAATTACGAAAAATTTATTCGCAATCAACTGGTTCCTAATTTGCCGCCGAATTCAGTTGTTGTAGTAGACAATGCGTCTTACCACAATAAACAAGGGGATCCAGCACCGACTCAAACTCAAACTCGAAAAAGGCTGAAATGCAGTCGTGTCTTCGAAAGAATAAAATATCTTTAGAGGAAAAAATTTTAAAACCGCAACTCTACAAATTAATTGCTCAAAATAAAGATCATTTTCAAAAGTATAATTTAGATAGAATTTTAAAAGAAAACAATCACTCCGTTTTACTTCTTCCTCCTTACCACCCTGACCTAAACCCAATCGAAATGGCATGGGCTGCAATAAAACAGTATGTTGCTAAAAAAACGTGACCTAGTATGTAAATAATGTCATGGAATCGGTCCAACAAAAAGTTAATGAAATGGGGGAAAATGGATGGGTGTCATTGTGCCGGAAAGTAGTAAGAATAGAGGAAGAATATAAAAAAGTGACCTTGTGATCGACAATTTGACAAAGGAATTCATTATCCATGTCAGTGATAATGAATCCGATACTGACACTGAGGAGGAATCTGAATCGAGTGAAGACGAAGGAAGCGATAGCTACATGGAACCGATTCCTTTTACAAGCAAAGAAGCTTTTATGGAAGGGAAACGGCAATTTAATAAAACGTATTTTATTTTTCTTAACCTTTCTTCATAGTAAGTACATTTTACATTTATCGTAGAATAGACCTGTATAATAAATATGTATTTGTAATACCTGTAAAATAGTACTTAGGTATTTCATAGTTTTATGAACACTTTAAACCAATAAAAATAAAAGGACTTAAAACGAAATCTAATTACATATTATCAACTCGTCTGTACCTGCGCACACCTGCACTCGCAGCTAACTTCCGAGCCGCCATTAAGTTTGCATCAGGCTGTACCTGCTGCTGTTTTTTATTATATGTAATTTATGTATAACGTAGGCAATTTATGCTTTGGTTGCGGCTTAGTGTGTGTATTACTCTGATATTGTTCGTAATTCCGCTAATGCGTTTGCATTACTTTCAAATAAAATATTATGTTCCTGTCTAGCTAAAACTAATTCATCGAGCCTGCTAACGATTACAATATTAATGCACACCCAACCCAACACGGGTGTGACATTTCATTTGTTTAGCCAGCACTTTCGTATGATTAACCGGTACATTTTGTCATTTGTTAACATCGTTGACAGTTGGTAATAAACTATGAATTAGCATTGGCTCAACTGCAATACTTTTGCCTAATATTAACGTTTCTTATCGTAGAAAATTGTATATTAAATTTATCGAACTCTTAATCTTTTTTCTAATCTATTAAGTAATGTTACATATAAGGCTTGTGTTGACTAATACCCCTTTTGTCATCATTATAATTAGATTAATATTTTAATATACTAATCCATCTTACCTACAGAGAGTAAAGAAGACATGTTGAATGATACTGCAGTTGCGGCGAAACTTACAAAGTATCCCGATAACCTGAACCTAAAAGATTTGTTTTACTTTTTGTTGGCCCCTACCCTGTGTTATGAGTTGAATTTCCCTCGTACTGCACGGTTAGTTTGAATGCCATTTTGATATTTTTATAGTTTTAAGATTTGCGTTTTTCAGGTACTATTCAAAATGAAAACTTATCTTAACTTACACCTGTTTTGTTTCTCTTCTTTCTTTTCTTCTGTTTTGTTTTTATGTTACTTAATCATTTAAGTTTCCACTATGAGTTTTCATAGATGTTAACGCGAAAATACTCTTTTGATGGTTAAAATTGAATGGAAAGACATGATTTCTATATAACAAAAAGAGCATGTAGCGGAAATGTACATAAACTAGTCAACAACTATGGCAAATCTGCCACCACACGACGTAGTGATTTAGAACTAATTAGGGTTACCCGAAGAACATCGGTAGTTGTATTCTTTTGGCTTTATAGTCAACTGAGGCCGCTCGAACTTATCCCGCGGGATCAGTTGACTAACGAATGTTTTGAATCGGGCAACTGATCCCTTTGATACATTTTATGATTTGTACAGACACGAAAAAAAGGGTTGGACATTAGATTTACGAAGACAATAACGCAACCAGAAACGCACAAATGTACGCGCTCGAGTAGTGCAGTTGAAGGTCAACTCGTCGCATTGTGCACCTGCATTAAGCCAATCATAGACGAGAATTTTATCACAATAGGAAGGGTTGAGCGCATCTTTCTATTTGTTACGTATTTAGTCGTGCATTGCCCTTTGTTTAAAAGGTGTTAAAGATGGGTTATGCGCACTTTCTCCCATTCGCACTTCGTCCTCCGTTCGCAAATGGTCCCATTCGTGGTTAGTCCCACTAGCTGTTGGTCCCGTTCGCAGTTAGTCCCATTCGCGATTAGTCTCATTCGCAGTTTGTCCCATGCAAGTAGTATGTAAGGGAAGAGGTAGGATTATGGACCGAAGAGTAGTATTATGAATGTTAACTGAAACTTAAATGACTGTAATTTTAAGTTCTAATTTTTTGAATGAATCTAATATTATTTATAAATTTATTTTCTTTTGTTATATCTGACTTGTAATCAAACCTGTGATTTTGACTAGTTATAAGTAAATATTAATCAAAAAACTGATTTGTGGATTCTTTAGTTTTATTTATTGATATTGACTAAAACATTATAATAGCGTTTTTCGGTTGTTTTATTTTAATGTATTTTGTACGTTAATATCAATCAAGGGTGATTGTAATGTTATTTAGTTTTAATTTGTTTTTTAATATTATAAATCAAACGACTGTTCAATTACCTTCACATAGTGTTAAGCTAATTTTAATTAAACAATGTGGATGTTTTGTTGTATACTTTTACAACAAAAATCAACATACTTTTATATTATTATTTACTTACCTTATTTATGTAAGTAAATAACAAACAATAAACAAGAAAGCTTTTTTTTTTCAATACTTTAAATTCTTATACCTATTAGGACTTACGAACACGCGACTTCTCGATTGAAAGTACCGTTTGGTAAAAATTTGTAGCGGTTGTAGCCTATCAGTTAGGTATTACACTACAGCCGCTTCAAATTTTTAAACTGCTTATTTATATTTGGTTTACTGTTTATTAATCAAACGACTGTAATTTTTTAATATATCAGTATAACCAAGCGATGGCGTGTCATTTCTTTTCGCAAACACTTTTGTTCACGTGTGTACATATTTATATTGCATATATATAAATAATATTCTTCTTTTTAAAGTAGGATCAGTTGACATAGCAAAAATAATAAAATTAATTATTAAGTCAACTCATCCCGCGGGATAAGTTCGAGCGGCTTCAGTTGACTAAAGAGCCATTTTTTTATAGATAGAATATGATTACATTTTTCTATTATACATTGTTGTCGTAATTGCTATTTTTGCCTTCATTTAAATAATGCAATAATTCGACTGCAAAAATATAATATCGTTGCTACGCCAGTACTATAGAAACGCTCTAGAAAGTAATCGTGTTAATTAACTAAAAGTATAAAGGGGCTCAAAAGAAATGATTTCATTATGTTTTATCGTTACTTTCGTTTTGTTATCACCTTTACTTTAGATACGTAATCAATCGAACTGCGTAGTTGGCTTCTTATATTAATTACTATCGTTTATTTAGGTATATTTGTTCTTCATATTGATAAGAGGAACTCGTTTATTGTAACTAAATAAAAACTATCTAATGGACGTGTCATATGAATGAATCAAACGAAATGCCATCTCTTTGTTAGTTTGAGATTTATCCTAAAGCGATCATTTGTGTTCACGTGATACGTGTATTGGTGACAGTTTGCTATCATATATAATTGATACAATCTTTTGGCACAGCAACAGCTAAAGTGCACCCAACAATGTCTATACTTGAATGCGTGCTATGATTTCTATTTCAGTATCAGGAAGAGGTTTGTTATCAAAAGGGTATTGGAGTTGATATTCGGGGTGAATCTTGCTCTGGCATTGTTCCAACAATGGTTGATACCTACCGTCACGAACTCTGTAGAGACCTTCTACAAAATGGATCTTGTCAGGATCACGGAGCGTCTACTCAAGTTAGCTGTAAGTATTCACTAAAATATGAAAAGGCTTATAGACTATCATGTGGTCAAAAAGCGTAGCTTGGCATAGTTCTGATGGATGCCAATGGTGCCAATTCTGTTGTCACAAAATTCTCTTATCTTGGCTAAAAATCTCTAAAATTTATTTTAATCTTGTCACTTTTAGCGATTTCAGAATACAAAATGTCGTTTGACAGGATAAAATCTAAATTTTAGAGATTTTTAGCTAAGCTAAGAGAATTTCGTGACAACAGAATTGGCACCAATGTGTCTTATATATATACCTACTCCTTATTAAAGTGCCGGGTGTTAGACCTGTAATACTCGCAAAAAAAAATATTTGGTTCATTGTACATGAAGTACCTTGTGAGACAGGATTAAATTATAGAGTGCAGGAGTTAAATACATGAAATAGAAGATTGGAATATATAATAATAATATCAGCTTTGTATGCAAACTGTCCCACTGCTGGGCACGGGCCCATTCTCAGTAAAGATTAGAAACGACCACAAAATTCATAAAATAAATAAACTTTTTAAAACCTATCTCTTGATTAATGCATAACATAGTTTTATCTAAGATAGGGTTTGTGTTCACGTGCGTTGTTTTATTCGTGCTCTCCATTGGCATGTCATTCAGTCAACGACCGTCGTCCGTCCGTATCGCGATGTTTGCCAAATCTTGAAATAAACTGAAAGACACGTGTTCGCACTTAAACAAAAATGCGACATTGCGCGGCGCTCACGTGCATCTCGTAATGATACGACGTATTCATATTGTGACTATACCGATATATACTAAAAAAAATTGTGGATACTGAAATTCTTTCTTAATTATGTCTCCAAAGCCCATCTACCTCATTTATACTATCTTCTTAAAGGACAGTGGTCATTAATGGAAGTTCAAGGACGTATATCAATGATTCCTTTACCAAAGCGGCACTCCTATTCACATCTGGGGCAGCCCAATAGGAGCAATTACTTTGTCTGACAGAAGAATCCAAAATTCTTTGTATTGTATTCCTGGGGGTACCTACTAAGCTAAGCATTTACTATGATGAAAACACACTTTGTTTTTATTTTTTAATGAAAAAAGACATTCAAACAACGGACACAAGGAACACCCTAACTTGGAACAACCATTCGTGGATCACAGAAAGTTTTGCCTCGTGTGGAATTCGAACCCACAACACTCGGCGCAATAATAGTGGCGAGGCGACCACCTAAACCACTATGCCATTTGTGCCGTGAAATTTGGTTAGTCGTTGAGAGTCCATGTAGTACCTGAGTCTATTCCACAAAGTGTGTTTAGGCGAGCTGTCGGGCAAAGGCAAGGTGACCTTCCTGTAATGCTGTGTCTGAATCCGCGTTTGTACTGCAACTATTTTTGGTTTCACGTGAACAAAAATACAAGTCTAAGCTAGCCAAAGATAGGTTAGTCGAAGTAAGAAAATTTCATATAAGATCTGCCTCGTTAATCTTGACGTATAAATTTACGTTTATCGGTCGGTTCGAATCCCTAGTCGAAGAAAGCCTTTGGAGCTATTGGATATTTTTTGGAATCTAAAAATAAATACGTTCGTCCTATGACGTGGGACCTAAAAACTGTTAGTAAATCGTGGCTACACATACACACATCATGGCCTACCTCTGCAGAGATATGAAGGCGTGTCTCTGGCCAAATGTTAAAACTATGTATGATAATTTTCAGGTACCAAACCATTTGTTGTGGCTATGTTTCTTCTACTTGTGCTTCCATTCATTCTTGAACCTGATGGGTGAGCTGTTACAATTCGCGGACCGTAAGTTCTACAGCGACTGGTGGAACGCTAACAACATTTCTGTGTTCTGGAGCACTTGGAACACGCCGGTCCACTTGTGGGCCGTCAGACACGTATACATACCTGTCACTCAAATGGGATTCAGCAAATTTGTCGCTGGCATCGTCGTGTTCTTTATATCTGCATTCTTTCACGAATATTTGGTAAGAAAACTTTTTGGTTATAGTTATAACCGTATAAAATGTGTCTGCAAAGTTTGATGAACGTTACGTACGTATAGATAATATTTTGAAACTCTTCTACTCCCAATATGATAAAAACAAACATAGATGGCTTTCCTTTGCAAGGCATTTTTATTATATCTATTTTCGATACCAGTCTGATGTTTTCAATTTATTCATCAAAATATAATCTTACTAAAGCTATTTTTGTGAATGTAACTCAGGCTAGTGGTTGTATAGCTAAATGTTCTGATATTAAAATAGTCGCAAGGTCCCGTGATCGCGTTCTTTGTTTTTGTAATTTGCTCGTGGTTATTATAAACGCGTTATTTTGGTAATTGTCAACCTTGACTTTCTAAGATAGTAAAAAAATAAAACGAAGTCATACAAATATTTGTTAAAGCATAGGTACTGTTTGTTGATTGCCTCATTGAATTATTTGGTCCAATCGCTACCTACATAGTTCTTAAGTCCTAGAACTGGTTATAGGAATATGAAATTGATAAGAATACCATTATCATAGTCTACTCTCGTGTTTAGAGGACATAATGTACTATGGCAACGAATATCATTGCGTCTAGTGGAGGTACACTACAGTCTATTAAGTTAAATCAATTTTATACATCTATTACTCACCGACTATTCAAACAGTATATAAATAAAGTTTCTGCATTTGTCATTTCTTAAAAGGCGAGCTATTTTTTTATCATGAAGTTTAAAAGATTTGCTGGTTCTTATATTATTGACGATTTCCGGACTAAACCGTTAGCTCTCAAAACGTAATAAAAATGTTACTCAGTAGCCTAGAGAGAGAGTAGTGGGATTGTTTCGTATTCATGACTAAAGTTTCGACGACATTTCAAATTTATATGTAGAAAGCTTCAAATACGAAAATGAAAATATAATAAACATGAATAAACCCATGACTTTATATATGTTAAATTTTATTAGTATTTCTGTAAAAATGCTACAAAATTCGACTAGAAAATGTTGCTAGGGCCATTGCCCCTCGTTCGACTCGTATACTTCTGTTGACATGTAGTCATAGCAAGTGACGCTATCTAGTCACACGAAACGCTCTGGCCACTGACTGATTATATTATTATCATTCACGTGTACCTGTACGTATCCTTATAACCTTGACACACGTATACGGTAGATATATATTCGGTTTTAATTATCTTTTAGTCTTATCAAAGCATATTACTTAATGTTGAATTATTGATAATATTTTCATTTATTTTAACTATGGCTTACAGGTTAGTGTGCCGCTGCAAATGTTCAGGATTTGGGCTTTTTTGGGTATGATGTCCCAACCACCGCTGGCGGTGATATCTCGCTTTGCCGAAGCGAAACTTGGACCTCGTTGGGGTAACATCATGGTGTGGAGTTCTTTGATCCTTGGCCAACCCCTGGCCCTCATGATGTACTACCACGATTACGCCTTGCTGCATTTCCAACCAACCATTACAGAATAAAAGTACCATATTTATGAATTGTAGAGTTACGCCTTGTTGCATTTCCAACCAACCATTACAGGATAAAAGTACCATATTTATGAATTGTAGAGTACTACAGGGAGTAGAAGCTATACTATTTTTGTTATGGAATTTACAAATATTTTTATGTGATATATTATTTATGAGCAATGGGAGATAATAAGCAGCGCTTAGAATATATACCTAGATGTCGATAATACAAGCTATACGAGCATTTAATTCAAACTGAACACTGGACCATCAAAAATCCTACAAAAATTGACAAAACTATAGAAAAGTTCTGGTATTCAGTTTTTTTATTATCATGTGCTATTATAATATTATGAATCTATATAATAATATATAGAAGATATTTTTATAAGTCAATTATTATGAATTAGATTTTATTTATAATGTAGGTGGTCGGTGCGTTAGTGGGTAGGGTATGGGTATGTAAGTTCTATGCATATAAGTGACACGACTATACTTCTTTCCTTATAATATCAAAGCATTTTATTGAAGACTGAAAGCGTTTCAATGACGTTTGTGATAGCTGTGTCTCGCAGAAATAAAGCATTACCTATGTATGTACAAAATATCGATTGTTTTAAGTATTAATTGAAAATAATGAATGGTCTTAGACATTCTAAGATCAACTATTTACCAATCGCTCTTATCCTTATACTATAAAGCTGTCTATATTTTGAGGAGACCTAATTGGTTGCTGTAAGGCCATAGTGTTAATAATACAAATATAATTTAACTACTTAACAAATATTTTCTTTCTACATTAGGTGTATTTTGTACGAACTTTGGGGCAATATAGTAATAAATTGGTTACAAGTACAAGTGTTTTAGGTAATTGATAAAATAGCTCCCAACAATTAAATATGTGTACCTACAAGCCTTTATATCATTGTATAAATTTATTAAGTCGGGGTCAACTTAATTGTCACTTACATTTGAAATTCTATCATCTTTTTAGGCTAAATTAAGGATGGAAACATTGAGCATAATTTATACATTTATATACATTTTCCGAAATTATCTAATATAGGTTACTGTATAAAATTAGATAACTATTTTTACTATTAACTATATTTGCCATATGTGGAAATACGCCAATATTGTTCATTTTTTAAATTAGATTTTAAATTTATATACAACTTCGAATTTACACTGCGTATTATACCATATTTATAATTTGATGTTTTTATTGTAATTCAGGGTGTGTAGTGCATTTTATAAATTTTCTGCGTCTTTATCAAATTTAATATATTGTTAATCTATAGATTATGGTACAAGTTACATTTCTTAACATATATTGATTTAATATATATGTAAAATCATATTTATAGTAGATAAGTATAAAAATGAATAATTATTAATATCATTGCAGATTGAATACATCCGTTATTAGTATTATACTTTCTACTTTTATATATACTGTTTTGTACTTTTATAATTTTATTAGGGAATAAAATGATTTTATCATAATTTTGAATTTTATTACTACTACAGACTTGGTTAACTTGAAATGATTGCAATACTTACCGAGGCAATTACACAATTAAACATTCTATGATTACTATATAGTGTAATGTTTCACTTTAGTTTTAATTTTACAACAAAACATTCCACCAGTGCTACTCTGCTATATGTGTATATCTGGCTTTAGAGTTCATATACCTACAATTTATTTTGTCTAAAGAACCATCTCAGTGTATGAAAAAGTTTCCGTCGAAAAGCGTCAAATTAGGGTGGCGCCATGGTAGCAAGTAGGTAGATTTTAAATACCTATCGCCAAAAGTTATTAAGGAAGGATAGCGAATTAAGGAAAGAAAGACTTCCGTTTTAAATATTTAAATTTCTAATTTTCTCAACTACTACTCACCAGGGTTACTAAATTTTCCAACTCAGCACAATTCACGCCGCTTACAACTGTTAAGTTCATATAATTTCCTCTAGCTACGCTAGCGCTATTTTGGTGTGTCTTTAAATTAATAATTTGCTGCTTACAGCTTGGACACTTTTAACTTGTAAGACGGTTCTCCTTACCTCTATCCTCCATAGTAAATATGCATAAACTCACGTCTGTATAGTAACCGATCACAGCTACATATTAAACTCTTCTGTTCAAGAATGGGCGGTAGTGTTAATGTGACTAGATTGCTATTAGCTGATCTGTTTTACCGTTTTTTACTAGCTGTCAATATCACGATCTCAAATCCCTTTATATAAATTTACATTCAGCTACAAAACTGCATACCCATTTCAAAATTAAAATGGTATAAGCCGGCAATTGACGCCATCTAACGGAAATCGATACAATAATTGTTAAGTAGTGTATTTATATCGTAAAAGATGGCGTTGCACTACTATAAAATAAAATTGTAGCTCAATTATGATAAAATTTACTTTTACTTTTAACAATGCTTTCATCTCTATTCACAATTGTTTATTTAAAAAAAAGAAATTTCAGGGTAAAACAAGAACAAATGAATGAATAAATTTATAGTGGGTAAATTTAAAGGATAAAATATTTTATAGATACTTTCGATGACTCACTGTTCTTAACGCACGCAAACATTATTCTGATCCTGTGTTCGAGTGCCTCTTTGGTTGAGATTATAATTTCTTACAAATTTCACTTATTTTCTAAAATGAGTACGCATATTTATAAAACAACGAAAGCTAGGTACCTAGTTTATTGATATTCATTCTAATTCTGTGAACACGTAACGTACAGTGAATTGTAATAGTGCATGGATATGCACTATTACAGCAGGTGACTGTAGGTACGTTACTATAGGAACGCAGTTTCGAATTTTAAATATTTCCTTAGTGGAGATTCCGTGGTGCTATTTTTAGCCGTGAGAATACTTTCATGATTTATCGCCATTCACTGTTCTACTGCTACTGCTATTGCCGGGTTTACATTTCTAGGTTCCGTGCGCCCAGTGAGATTTTTTAAACAGAAATACCCAATTACACTGACTGACCCGCGAATAAGATGAATAAGAAAGGCGAATATAGAAATCTGTATCTAACTTGTTTCTTTTACTTGTAATTAATTTTATTGTGGTTGTGTTTAAATTTTAAACATTATATTATTTTATACTTCCAAGTTTACGTTATCTAAATTAAATTACCTATATCATTCTTCTTCAACGACAAAATGGGGAATGATATAGGCATATTATGGTATTAGCGTGAGTAATAGATACTTTTCCGATTGATATTGAGAATTGCCGATAGATAGCGCTACTAATATTCATAAACGCTAAAATATAGTAAAACTATTTTTCTGTTCCTTCTATATTAAATTTAATATTGTACTATATTAATATTTGTGGAGTCAGTATTTTTATTTTTTATATACCTACGTATATATATATAGCACTATATTTGAATATATATTAAGTCTGTTCCTTGCAATAGTTTACTGATTTTGTTGTATTGGTAGGCCCTGTCACCTGTGATACCTACAGTTTCCTAACTAGTACAGGAATGGATGACCTTTCTACTAGTTTAATCATTTTGTACTTATATTTTTAATATGTTTACCTTTACACAATATTTGTAAGTATTGATTATGGAAATAAAATTATTATTATTATTTGTAATCCTACTTAAAGGAAAAACCACACCCGCAATTTTTGGATGTAATTTCTGTCATAATATTGCTCGTTTAAAATGTATCAAAACGATTAATAAGTCCATATTTGTTACTAATAATAATAATTAGTTATGAACATAAAACACATTTGTAAAAGTATGAGAGATAAGAAGATATCGGTATCCTTATGTCGCTAACTGTAGGTACAAAAAGTTTTAGTTGATTTGTTGCTCATTGCGATCGTCGATTTAGTAAATATTTACAATGAATTTCATAATTGGCATACTTACATAGTGAAAGTACGACCAACCGTAAAGATGGTGTTAGGCGTTTTGATACAGAACATCTCTTTAGTTACTTCTCCACAGTGTCCATCAGTATCATAGCCCAAGAGTCCACGACGGCCAGACCTTCGTTATTTTATAAAAGGTGAAAGTTTATATATGCATGTCCCCAACACAGGTAAGAACGATTAGCGAGTATGGAGTTTGGATCGCACCTACTGCAGATTTTTAATGTGTCTGGCAAGATGTAAAAACCATTATAACTGTCCGGCTATTGAGGTAACATTTTTATAGGTCCCCAAATAATATATACCTATAAAATTCAGCCTTTATAACTAAAGTATGATTATAATTTATTAAAGTGTAGGGGTGTCTAGCAGAGGGTTACAATTTACCAAGTGTCCGGCAATAGGTGACGTGATTTCTAATGTTATTCCGAAGAAAATATAAAAAAAGTATAACTTTAACGAATTTGAGGTATTTTTTTTTTATTTTGCTTGCAATAGGATAATAAATCTGCATCAACAATGCCAATCATTCAAAAACGGTATAAAACCTTTTTTGCAATTGTTTTGAATGTTATAGTAGATATTAATCATCGGAAAATATTTTTTTTGAATGATAGACCATTTTGTCTGCGGCTTCGCTCGCGTTAACGTAGGTTATATCAATAAATTTCTATCCCTCGGGAAAAGTACTTTTCTCTCGATGAAAGACACCCTGTGTGCTTTTCTGTACAACGTGCATGCAAAATTTCACGATGGTCGATCGAGTAGTTAAGGCGTGAAAGCGTTACAAACAAACAAGCTCATATTCGCATTTATAATATTAGTGAGAATAATATGTTTAACAGACACCGGTACAGTGCGAGTCGGACTCCCTTAATGTTAAAATCTTAAAATAAAACGTATAAAAGTTACATAATAAGTACACATAGTATTGTCTTACGTTTACGCGAATGTTATACATTGATATTAAAACTACTTGATACAGATAGTAGAGTTCAATAATAGTAGTGTTATAGTTCAAAATTAAGTAATAAAAGTGTTCTAAAATAAACTACGCGACAAAATCCGTATAAAGTAGTGTTAATTTCATAGTACACATAGTCTCGCGCCAGTATCCCCGCAAAAGTGTACTAGTCTTATTTTTGTCAGCCAGGGTTAGGTTAGGTTTGCTCTTAGCTTTGCTCATCACATAGACCTCCTGTCATCTAGGGTTCGAAAACTAATATTTATCTTTAAAAATCTCCGACATGTAGCTGATAAACCCGTGATCAGAATGGTATACATGGCATTATGTCAATCCATCTTGACATACTGTGTCACTGTTTGGGGCGGCGCATGTAAAACCCACTTATTAAAGGTTGAGAGAGCGCAAAGAGCTGTCCTGAAAGTCAGTCACTTCTTGCCTTTCCTCTGCCCAACAAACGAGCTCTATAAACTCGCTGATGTTCTGACGGTAAGACAACTTTATGTCCTAAACACTGTCCTGAAACAACACTCCTTACTTGACTACGATCCTTTATGCAATAAAGATAAGCGCCTCAAACATAAAGTCTGTTGGCCTGACAATCGGTGGTCTACGGGTTTCGCCAATAGATTTTTCGGATTCCAAGGTTATTACTTGTACAATAAAATCAACAAACAAATTAATATTTACCATCTTACAAAATTCAAATGCAGAAAGTCCATTACATATTGGTTAAAATCATTTAATTATGACCAAACTGAAGAACTACTACACATAGGCCTATAGTTACATTATTTAGAAATGCACAGATGCACGCACTGCCACACAAATACACACACTTAGTCAGACATGCGCAAACACTCACACACGCGTGCTCCCACTCACTCACACACACACACACACACATACACGCACACAGACATTTGCACTAACGTACTCTCACCATTAAACTAAATTAATCTGTACACCCACTAGTCCAGAGTTAGGAGAGGCTGGTGTTCTGTCATACAGGTCTCCTAGTTCAGACACCAGTCTCTCACATTGATTTGTGTTACTACTATATTTGTACATAGTTAAGTTGCCTCTGTAAAAATATCTTTGTGAGAGAAAATAAATAAACTTATTATTATTAAAAGCCATGGTTTTAAAACTCATTAGTAGGGAATGAGCATAGTGCTGTCTATGTGAAAATGTTCCAAACTTAGTGATGCTACTTCTAATTTTTTTGACCGAACTTCTCCATACCCTTTGCTCTGTCCAGAAATCGAACCCAAGACTTTTATTCTCCAGCGCCATAAGACCAAGGCAATACAGAGTTATTTACTTAAATTCATCAATTTGCACCGCTTGTATTTCGAGCGCAAAACTAAGATTGCTTGTAGTCGATAATTGGTTCTTTTAATTTCAAAGATTGTGCTAGTTAAAGACTCCTGTAATCTTTATATGTACCTACTTCTATTACCCAACATTATATCACACAACTAAATTGGTACCTTCTCATTCAACATATCCGATGTCACGCCGTTATGACGGATTTAACCATTCGCACATACACCTGCGCACATATCATCTCCACTCCGTTATTTCTTTTCGGTGACGCTGCGCTCTTAAAAGTGACTGTTGTGTATGAGGCCTCGGGTTCGAGTGCGATCGGTACTGTCTCGGATAGGGTCAACAAAAAGTTACTGTGTTTTGTCAACAAATTCCCAATGGCAGCTCAGAGTTAACAAGTTATCGCAGTGTTGCACATACTCGTGTCTCGGGAAGCACGTATAGCTGTTGGTCTTGTGCCTAATCTCTCTAATCGTACCTGATGGCAGTTTCATCAGATAATGATAGCAAAGGAATGATAGCTAGTTTCCGTTAAGATTGGCAGCCGCTGTGAACGTAATTTGGTTTGGAAGATTAGTACTTTTATTATTCCTTTTCTCTAGGTCGCCAACATGTAAATGGATCTCTTGGCAATTATATGCTATGACTATCCGATACATCATTTCTATGGTTCCCTATCCATTAGCATAAAATTTTAAGACCTAATATAACTTAGCATAATGTTGTTTGGCATAATTATATTTTCGCATAATATAATTACGCATAACAGCTTACGCATAATTTTTTAAGCATAATTTCTCTAACCATAATAATGATTAAGCATAATATTGTAAAGCATAAATTTATTAAGCATAAAGTTCTAAACCATAACTTTTTTAAGCATAATATCCTAAAGCATAAATTGATGATGTGTTGAATGAGTTTCTGTCACGGCTCCGGCGCTGCGGGCCTCCGGCGGCCCCACGCGTGCTAATCGTCGCAGACGGCTTTCGCTCACCACCGCAGCTTCGGCTTGTTGGCCGGCTTCGCCGGCCAGCCTCAGCCGCGGCGGCTCGCTCGCAGCCGCCTGCTCCTCAGCCCGCGGGCCGCCTCGCCCCTACACGCCTACGCGATTTTAAATAACACTCTAGGGGTAGGACAAACAAGACTACGTGAAGTCGGTTTTGAAAATATACACCTAAAATAAATAATTAAGGACTACTATTTCAATCAGTTAACTTCTATCTGAGTTAACTTCTATTATGCTAAAAGTCTTTAGGCCTACTAACGTTATGCTAATAGTCATTAGGCCTACTAACGTTATGGGAATCAAATTTATGCCAAAACAAATTAGTCTTTAACATGATTATGCCAACATAAAATGTATGCCTAAAAAAAGTATGCCAAAGTATTATTATGCCAAAACAAATTGTGCCAAAATCGTTATGCCGAAGTATATTAGGACAAAAAACATTATGCGAAAAGGAGGGATCCCCATTTCTATGTTTGTTTATACATAGTGTTGAATAAAAACATCTAACGTCGAACGTGCTGAGACGTAGTTTCCGCCGCATTGCTTGCTCAAAAAAACCACAAACCACAATGATTCCAACTTGTTTTCAGTACTTTCAGAATTCCTCCTTTTTTAGTAGGTATGCTGCGAATAGTTAGTATATTAAATTGACAAAATTGACACGTAGATACACGTACCTAGATCAAATCTAACCTTGTAGAAATATTAAAATGTTGAACATAATATGTATATAGTGACCGGTGTTTTAACGATTCATTTCATAAATGATTTGTATGAAATGTTAAGTTTCAAAGCAACATAATATTTGAATCTTTATATAACGCGTTAATATTTGCAGCTGGTTGCCAAACCTGGGACAGCGTGCTAGACTATTGGCAATTAGAAAAGTATTGAAACCTTCATAATAAGAAGAGTCTGTCTGAACTGCTGTGTACAGCTTTGGCACCGTTTTTGTACAGGGCTGATATTAAATGATCGGGAGCTAAGTTTTATAGTCACTTAATTCATTCGAAATTGAGCAGAAGACTAGTGCGTCTTTTTTGGGAGATTCTGTGCTGTAGAGTTTCGTATTCAGCAGATATTATGCTTTCAACAAACATTTTGAAATGGTATGTGATAATTTCGTGTGGTTGGTCCTCTACTTACGTTTTGTATTTAAATCTATTAATGCAAGATAGGTAACATATAAATAGTGTTTACAGTTGCTCTATCTATATTTGTCATTTGACCTTAAGGAATATATCGAGCATAGATTACGGACAGCTGAGATAGACAAGTGCACTGTGCTATAGACGAGTTTCCTCTACTTTAGTACTGAAACCTTTGACGCGACTCGAGCGTGTGCAGAGGGTGACGAACTCTTATCAGATGGCCTCGAACCTCTAAGTGTTGGTGTCATCTAAACACGAGTTACTTTCATGATTCTTCGCATTACATATTTTATTGATCATAATTAAATAGTAGAATTGGAATGACGGTCACAAGCTGTAAAATATCACCAATTGATGAAATTCACCGATTGAGGTGTAATTAAATAAAAATTAATTTAATTAAATAAATAGTTGAGAGCAAGTCCTCCACAAGACAAATAATGATAGGTACTGTCTTAATAGCACATAAAATTAGTTAAATCTATGTAGAATCACAGTTTAAAAAATTCACAACTCACAGTGGTTTACTCACTCAAAAAGAACCAATATGCAGTGTAAACATAAATATATTTAGTACATTCAGGTTGTTCAAAGAGCTAGGAGACAACATTCAATTGATCTTGCCTCTCAGGTAACCTTTAAACTGTCAGCCAACCAGCATTTCTACATTCCTTAACACTAAATTTCACACTAAAGTACTCAAACAAGGATTTGCTTCTAAAGTAATTACTTTGTACTTTAAAATTAATGTTCATTAAATCTCTTGTAGCCGCCGCGATTTCCATTACCATTGCTGCTTCCGAAAGTATGGGAGTACCTACTTTATATACTTAAACGATCCACCTCCGCGTCCACTGCCGTATTTGTTTCTGTTCCAGTCACCGCCGCCACCGCCGCAGCGGTCGGCCATGGTCTGTAGTTGAGGGTTCACAACCTGATTAGCTTCTTGTAGAACAGGCACGAAGTCTTTAGCTTGGCGAGAATTTGATGGCGTGAAGAAAGCATATGAGGTGCCTTTTGATTTTGAACGCCATGTTCTGCCAATCCGGTGAATGTAGTCCTCAGAAGAGTTGGGGTAGTCAAAATTAATGACATATTTAATTCCATTCCTTAGGAAGTTGATGTAAGTAGGTATTTGTTGAAGCAATATGTACCTATATTTCTACTTGATTTTAAAAATGGTTGATTGTAAAGGAAGAATTGGAATGAATTATAGTAGTAGGTACCTACGCGTCTACCGTAAACTAGGTGAAAACGTAAACTAATAAAATAATAAATTGAAATGATGCTTATTGACGTAGCTCGTAGGTATCACGTACAAAATATTTATGAGTAGGTATGTATGTTAGAGGTACGGTTGCATGTACAATAATTATATTCTAGTTCCTATATTTTAAATTAGAAGAAGAGCAGATAAACCCTACAGGAACTTATTTTAAGATAAAGCTATCGTTATTGAAATTTGTGCATGAATTTGCTGGAAATGGCTTTGTGACTGATGTATGGGGTTAAGCGAGGGAAGTGAGGTAAGATAATAAGAAATAAGTGAGGTAAGATAGGGAGCGGCTATAAACCATATTGCCATTCATGTCACGATGATTATCCTAAGTCCATACTGTAATAATATATTTCTTACCAAAGAATTCTTACTAGAAAGCTATTGCCAAATATTACAAATCAAGACGGATGATGAGTAAATTTCATAAATTACAATATTACCTATATAGCATACTCTATACTATTCAACATAACTTATATAACTCTCGCCTGTATATTCTTGGACGGGAATGTAGAGGAATATTACAGCCACAACTTGCCAGCGAGTATTATCATTTATTTATCATTAAATAATTTTAGACATTATAAGGGTGTCCCTTGCCATCAATATTTATTACCGTCTCCGTAATTCTGCTGATAATTTTCTACTAGTAAAATTCAATAACACTTGCCCTGACCTGCCTACCCGGGACTTAACGATCAACTGTAATCAAACGCTATCTTATGTCACGAAAATAAAGAGGTTGTCGATTATTCATAGATATGTAATTAAGAACATTTGTAAGTATACCTAAATCTTACAAAACTTGGATAAAACAAATATATTTGGTCAAGATTGTTTGGAGACAGAATGGCATAATATATGTTTTTTAGTTCTTGATTTATTTAATTTCTTTGAAAATACAACTCCTGCGCTAGGAATAATTCCTGTATTGCAGGGCGAGCTTACAAACCTTCAAACAACGGACATAAAGAACATGCAAACTCGAAACAACCATTTGTTGATCTCACAATTTTTTGTCGCGTGTGGGATTTGAACCCATGACGTTCGACGCAGTGTCAGTGGCGAGGCGACCACTTAAACCACTACGCCATCCGTGCAGTCAATATAGTGAAGTATACCTACTCCGAAAAGTACTCAAAATAGAAACAAAGATATAAGCGACAAACAAAAAGGCAAATAGTAACGGGTAGTATAACGCACAGCAAAATATGGTTACCAAAAATACTAATTGCACAGCAAAATATATTTTAAGAGATCAAACTACATAAGTCGACGGAGCACCTATTTTTGGGTGGTTTTAAGAAGGAACCTAACATAACCTAACCCTTCCGTGACGGAATGCAGTGATTTGAGGCGTACCTATACATAGGTGCTTGTTATGCTGTGCAATATTTGCTGTCCAATTAGTATTTGTGATGGTCATTGTATTAATTAATCCCAGTAGTAACCAAGACGCGTAAGTTCCAGAGCACTGTGTACGTATTTTATAATAATGGTAGACAGAAGATTTTCTATGAAGGTTAGAATGATCATTAACATTAATAAAATATTGTTTCGTTTTAATAAAATAATGGAATCCTCAATAAACGCCGTTACCCTACTTTCCCATATGCACTGCGTAACTCGTACAGTCAACCTACAGTTTGTTGTCAAGTTAAGTACCTATCAAATCTTTAGGCACAAATCATAATCAAACCATTGGTTAAGTCAAGTAGCTTGGCTGACCATCAAGTTTAGTTTTAGTTTAGTTCTTTTAAACGTTACTTGGAGTGACACAGATGCGCTTAAAATGTTGGTTAATATAATTAATAATAAGGAATTTAATTATTAAAAACAAGCTCATTCACAAAGTAGGCGTACTCTCTGTGTCAATTTTAAAATAAGCGGATACAAAGATTCAGAACACTTATTTGTACGTTACAAATTGTACTACATCGTGTGGGGATCGAACCCACACTCGGCACATTGACAGTGGCGTAAATGTATTGAATGCGACTGCTGCGAATAAGGATTTGAATTCGATACCTGGGTCGGCCAAAAATGTCATTGGGCTTTCTGTCAAGATCTTATCAGTAGCAGCACGGGGTTTGGAACAATATCCGGTGGAACACAAAAATTCGCAGACTATTACGAGGAACCTAAAGCCACAGCTGGCGGAATGTCGGTGTAATACACTTCTGCATGTCCTTTCGAGGATACAGGCGTGAGACTATGAGTATGTGACAAAAAGGATATTTACTTGGTTTTAATTGGTTGACCCACTCCATGACAAGAAATCTTAGTTGTCAGATGCGAAATGGGTTGCGATTACATTATTTTAGGAGTACATCATTTATTTTAGGGTAGGCTACAAATCGTTGGAGAATAACTTAACAGATTCAATATAGCACCAATCAAAAGACGAATGCGGATCACGCGCGTTATATGTGATGTGTCAATGGTTGTGCGGAGAAACAGTGGTACTCAACTACTTAACAACAAAACATGGACTGGAATCATCGACAACACTGCCAGCACACAGAGAAGCTTTTAGTTTCAGTAAACGCACTGTCCATCCGGTATTAAAGCAAGTTGCTTGCTTAGGAGAAACCCAGGCCTATAACCCCAATTTTGTTATCACATGTTATCGAGCAAGTCATACGGTTTGTCATATTCCCATAACAATTTTACACATGCCTAAGTACATAAGGCATGATAATTATTCGACAGCTATATTAAAATTACTTACATGTTTGTAAGCGAGACATCCATAATGACTAAGTGTTAACTATTTTTAGAGCTGCATAAGGATTTATTTATTTGCCTTCCTTAAAGTATTGAACATGAAATTGGGATTTCTAAATAGTAGTATTTGGGGATATATTTTAAACATAGCAACCTAGTTACTAGTTTAAAATTGAATAACCTGCTCCCACGTGTCGCACAGTAAAGTTCCTATTCTCGTCTTACTTTAGTTTAGTAGGAATCTGAGCATGGCGAGTTTTTTCTAAGTAGATCTCAGAAATATTACCATGTAAAAAAAGGTATTGTAATGGTTAAGTATAAAATTGGTTTATAATCAAAAAGTTAATAAAATCGAGTAATAAAGGCCCATATTCTTCGAAAGATACCGTAGTAAAATTAAAGGTGATAGTATTGGTTGCCAATTGTATGAAAAATTAAAATCTGCACATTCTTGTGGCTTATAATCTGATACTCCTGTTTATGCAATTTTATGAATTTATGATTTTATTTGTTGGTAAGTTATTTTAAAATAATTATATGCTTATACACCTTTCTTTATAAACATACTGATCACACAAACTCACTTATACGTAACCTTTTGATACCAATAGTTACATTGGATAAGACGACAGTGTGTGACGCTACATATTTTTATACAACACTCATATCAAAGTATGTAGTCTATTGGGTCGTAAAATAAAATACATAATTAAATATCTATTGTGCCCAGCCACCGGTGTGTCGCTGCGATTCAATAGGTTAAGTACGACACGAATTTTGATTTAGGTATTTAGTGCACGTCATAAGGTTATTTGCATTTGTATTTGATAGTAGATATATAGATATAGTTAGTGGCAGCGGATCGACGTCCTCGTGAGTAGGCCGAGGGCGGCGAGAGCGAGGAATCAATTGATGAAGAGGCTCCGATAGTGCTCGAACGTGTCCCGCCTCTGGGAGCTAGCCTCTCACCGCCGCCACACCAATTGTTATCACATTCTTCCTCCCGTTGTGTCACGATAACAATACAGCCAGGTGCTAGTTCTATTTCGTATTATTTGGAATTGCATTCAATTTCTAATGCTGGATTATCAATTTTTATAGATTTCAGTGAGTGTAATTTCTCCTTTAAATACTACAAATATAATTTTGATGAGTTTGTTTAATAAAACTTCTCAGTTCTCTCTCAGATCCATTTGGCAAAAATACGGACACGAACACCAAAGTCAAATATCCATATAACATATTTATATTTGTTTTTAACTTTATCTATATTTTATGGGCATATTCAAAATTAAACTTAAATATTATTCCTGGAGAATGGAAAATATCTTTTAATAATATACTTATTATTAAAATATTTTGATTTTGAATTATACAATAAGATGTAAGTAACTAGATATAAAAGACAAGCAGCCATGGTCACGGGACCATGGCTGCTGAAAAGCACCCGAAACGTCGGGGAAAGTGTAAACCAAAAATAAATAGATTTAATAGTTTAAATAATTTTATTAGCTTATAAATTAGTCAAATAAAATCAATAGTAGTAGTAGAGTAATATTTTCAAAATTTTGTAATACAGTGATAAATAAACAACGCGATAAAATCCGTATATAGTAGTTTAATTTCAATGAATAACATTCGCGTAAACAGAAGACAAAGTTAGAACCTTTGTCGTTGGATAATTTTAAACGTTTTTTTGTTTAATTATAAGGACATTAAAAGTATTCTGGTTTAATATTAATGTTATATTTCGTTAATGCCTTCTCAAAAAATACTTTACTCAATAATTATTTATAGCCATTTTACTTTCGGATATAGGTATGTCTAATATGAAAATGTCGTTAAAATCCGAAAGGATCTATGTTATTATAATTCCTATTAATAACTGTGAGCTTTCACATCATTTTAAATAAAATAGTAAATTACCAAAAACGCTAATCTGGCCTGTTCAGGAGAACGATAAGGCTAATCTAATATTATTATTTGAAATTATATTGAAGTCGAATACGATATTAATAACATAAACATCCGTTAAGAAAAGGCAGAATCAGTCAAAACGTGTCAGTAAACGGGTTGTTTGATTTGACGGAATAATTGATGTACGCAGTTTCAAAGTGGGCAATTAACAAAGCTAGGCCAAACAGAAGTAGGATACGTGTTCGTTGGGTTAATCATGTAATAACATTTGCGGCGCAGCGCGGTGCGGTGCGGTGCGGCGCGGGCGCGAGCGGCGGCCGGGGCGCGCGCTAACAATGTTGACCGTGGTGAGTAAACAGCGGCGCTGCGTCAGCCCACGGTACGGCGCACCCGCGCGCCGCAGCGCTGCCGCAACCCTACCGCTCTATGTCTACACAATATTACGTATTATATCCGTATTACGTTACCGGTTATCATTATATTACCATATTAGTATTAATACCGTCATCTTCTCTCCGCAGCTAATGAGAGAAAGGTAACAAAGCAGCAACTTTCTATGTATACACACATCATTGCATACGTGTTGTACCAGTTTTTACAGACAACACACGTGGTTGTGTGCTGATTAAATGTCATGACGTCACGAAAGATGTTCGACACAAAATCAAAGATATTTGAATGGCACCAAGGAACAAACAATAGTCGTCTTCCCTACATATCTTTATTACTTACATATTTTTACATAGATAGTTACTAGTCTGTTAATTTCATGTAAGTAAGTAAAGCTATGAAAAATGATTTAAATCTTTGATTTTATTTTGCCGTTCATAAATGTTACATTGTGACCTAAATGATTTTTTAATTAGCACCCGCATTTCACCAGCAACGGTTTCAGTCTGGTACGTGGGGTACCAGAGAGCGAGTCTAATGACGTCTACCGAGCACAGTTCCAGAATCCGTGTTGCTACTGAGAATGTCTTGACAAAACTAGTCTTTTCTGGAGGCATTCGTAGCTATTCGTGAAGTAAGCAATCGCATTCTCAAAAGAATGACGGACCTAGATATAATTTTATAGATTATGCTCTATCCAAAGCTTGGACAACAACGATAGCCTTCTATCTAAACACGCATCTCTTTTGGGTACTTACTTTAATTGGGTTTATAATCTAAGCCTGCCTTCAGCATATCAAATGTACAGGTCTCCTTTTATAGTTTACTAGGGAAGCAAGTATTTTTTTGTAAAACCACCTCTCGCTATGTGATTAATTTTTGTATCGCGGCGTACTTTACAAACACTGAAACAACGGACACTAACGACTAGACTCAACTATGTGTAGACCACACATTTTTTATTGGCTAATTCCATCTGTAAAACTTAGGGATTTAAATATGACACGATTCAAACAAATATGTATAATAAAATAACATTATACCCACACAAAGAGATAGTGAGTGTTCTTTAATCAAAAATAAGCGTATAAACGGTTAATTTGAATACAAATCACAGTCCGTTGTTCTACAATAACAAGCGCATCGTTTCAATTATTTAGGGATAATAAGGAAGGGTTGTGGAGTGGTGGGTCACGCTCTCTAGGTGATTAAATGTAATTCGCGATTATGCTGAACCCGCGACCCCTTCGCGGTCGGCGACGCGTGAAATCACTTTGTTCTACAGTTAGCCTCCTCGCTGCCGCCTCGGTGTTGCATCGCTACGCTTATACGTATATTACATGTAATTAATTAATTAACATGGATGCCTTCTTCGTCGTGGTTAGGATTATGTTTGCGGCTGATCGTGAGGTTGCAAGTTTGACTCCCGGGTTGAATATACATATAGACCACCTCTTATTACATGGTATCCAAAATATAGAAAGTTAAATTATATATTATTAAATATGGCAACTTAGAGCGTAGCTATGTAAGTATTAATTTACCAAGTTATCGATAATTTTACCCAAATACAAAATCATGAAGATTTAAAATATATTAATATACTAGATTTTGTCGGCGGCTTCGCTTGCGTAAATGTAGGTTCGGTTAGTAACGGTACTGTTTTCTGGATGTAAAGTACCATATGTCCTATTTTGTTCCTCTGACAATGTGTATGCTAAATTTAATGATGATTGGTCGAGTAGTTAAGGCGTGAAAGCGTAACAAAGAAACGAACAAACTCACATTGGCATTTATAATATTAGTTAGGATTACTAAACATCAAATGGTGTGTCTTAGTCTTAGTGTAAGTCTATACTTAACAGCCAACAGTTGTACTTTATAATATACGAGCAGGTACTATGTTACCAAAACTGCATCTTTGTCATTAAGGAATTTATGATACGTATATTTTGTAAAACGTGAAACCAAAGAGGCCATGTTAATGGCCTCTTTGGTTTCACGGCATAAGTTATTGATTGTGAAGTCTCGGGTTAAATTCCCGGTTGGGCAAAGTATTGTTGGATTTTTCTAAGAGAAAATTCTATAGCAGCGCGGAAGACAGCAATAGGCTCGTCCCTGTTGAAACATCTGTCAAAATGTGGATATACTCTGTTCTCCCTTTTGGCGACATGGAAGCGTGAATATAATATTGTGTGTATTTTATACGTATTTACTATAACTTAAATTAAAATTACTGTGATTTGAGAATATCTATAAATACTTCTTAACATTATAAGGGGTCCATAAGTTCTACGTAGTGATAGTGTAGCATTAGTGCTACGAAAAAGAATTCGTAGCAAAACTATATTTTGTAAATAAACTACTTGACCTCTGGTATATTTAATAGCTAAACTTGTTTATGCGTATATTATCTGCATCTAAATAAATAGACACATATACTTGAACTGACACATACATGATATTCATATAGTTACTTGCTTTACAATACCTACTGAAGCACACGTATATTTCGTAATGTATGTCATGTTATTATTATATTATGTTATGATATTATTCTAGTGTTAGCGAACTTATGTCAGTGAAAATAAAGGCTGTACGTGTATGCGCGCGTCGCGAAACGTCATTGGGTCGGAGGGCGGAGTTTCGCGCCGCCCTGTGTCGCGGCGACAGTCCGCTCCAGGCCGGCGTGCGCCCCGCACGGCCCCATGGTGGAACACGCGCTAGTCGACTGCTCCCAGGCGAGCGCCATGCAGACTCTGCCCCCGCAGCCGCACCGGGAAGCTGACGAAGATCAGCTCGCCGACGAGTACGTCCAGAACTTTGAGCTTGATCACCTAGAGGATCACCATGTTGTAAAGCGTGAACCTTTGCGTACTGGTTGGCACGAAATGGCTGAACCTCCGCCGGCTTGTGCTCGTGCGTGTCGCCCGTGGCCCGACGCGGGACCGTATCCTCAACCTCACGTAGCTATCGCAGTCGATCCCAGCACACCTCCAGAGACGCCGCCGGCACCCGTCGGCCGCAGCCCTTGCCGCGCCGCGCTTGTCGAAGATGTGTTATGGCTTCCTCACATGCGAGAACCCCTCGACATGCGTACAGTACCTTGTGGCAGTTTTGAAGAATGGGACCGACGAGAGTGGCGCGAGCAGGATCATCACGTTCAACAGGTCGCGCTGCGTCCGGCCAGCTCGTGCTCAGCAATGTCACCACGAACTGGACCACATGCATCGTATCAACCTTCCTCCTGTGGAGATGACCTAATAAGCGACGACTTGCTGATGACGTTGAGCGTACGCGAACTTAACAAACGTCTGCACGGATTTCCCAGAGAAGACGTCACTCGACTCAAACAGAAAAGACGCACGTTGAAAAACCGCGGCTACGCACAGAACTGTCGCAGCAAACGGCTGCAGCAGCGGCAGGAGCTGGAGATGACGAATCGGTCGCTACAGGACGAGCTGCACGTGCTGCAGCTGCAGGTGGCGCGCGTGACGCACGAGCGTGACATGCTGAAGCAGCGGCTGGCGCTGGTGGGGCGCGACCACGCGGTGCCGCAACACGCGCCGCCCACGCCGCACTCCTCCCCCGAGTTCTTCTCCGAGCTGTGACGGCAGGGCGCGGCGCCGCGGGCCGGCGCCTCCGCCGCCGCCTCGTCCTCGTGCGCCTGGCAGCGCTACTGAGGTGCTGACGTGCTGCGGTGCGACAGACTCCCAGCACGACCGCGCGTTCACGTCGCCGAGACTCTCGTGCTTTTGTTAAGTTTGAAATGTAATTATATCATCAGTTCCAGTTTTATAGTTTTTTTATTAAGGTGGAACAATGTAGCCAGCTGCCCGTCGCGCGTGGCGGCGGGCGCGGCTTTCAACACCGTGTTAAATATATGGTTGTGTCGTAAGATATGCATAGCTTCGTTAAACTATATGTATTATTAAAATTAAAATTTATACATAAGTTAAAATGAGTCAAGACAACTGATTAATCGAGTAATTGTAAATAGATACATAAATTACGAATATTATCTATAGGAGGATTTGTGTTTTCCTAATAAAATATGCCAGAAAATATTCTTTTATTTATCTATTAACACAATTATAAACACATATGATTCAGGACACTAAACCCAGTAGAATGTATATAAACAATGTTGGTGCTTACTCAATCTTGTATCAGACATTTATCATAATTTATAATATAATGATTTTATACATACCGATGACTTTTTCTGTTCTTACTTATTATACATCCTTGGATCGCTAAACTAAAGCATATTAATATAGCTTAAAAGACTAGTTCAAACAAAACATATGTTCGATAACACACAACAATTAACTCTCTCTCATACACATTGTCACTCCTTCAGCACACCTCGCATTACGACATTTAGCGTTGCAGTTTAAGAATAATTTAAAAGTGTAATGATAATACATTATAATGAAATATTGTATTTGCCACTAGATACCATATTTTTATTTATTTAGAAATAGTTCAGATTTCAATATTATCTATAGCCGAATGAAAATCAAAGTAAAAATTTTCCGAATACTTTCTTACCGGATTTGAATTGAACTGAAATATGGCTAAATCACGGTGGTAGTATTTCCTTTTTTAGTCTTATTTTGCTGATAACAACTTTTTTATTGCTTTCGCTGATAGTATATTAATATCTTAAACTGCTAAATGAGCGACAAGAAAACACAAACCATGCATTAATAACAACTTAAATTGATCTATCATTCTTCTTTAATTACATTTACGGAGTTTACGACACAGAATACTTTTCTATCTGATATTCTATTGTTTACCTAATTGAGTGCATATTTCAATGATTTCGTTTGCAATTGACATTGTTGAAGTTAGAGTTTGTTATACTTAATTCAGGTTTCAAATTGACTTTGTTTGTAAGCTATAGTGCTCGACTGATAATGAACTTATCTGACTGGCATTTTGCAAAATTCTATTAATAATATGTGCGAAAGTTGCTAAGTTTAGATTTTTTATGTACGAAGAACATTACTGGCATTTTGCCTGGAATGTGTTAAATGAAAAATGCCTGCATTTTAATGAAATACAGGCATTTTCCGTATATTGAAAGTGTTGATTGTAATTAGGATTATACCAGTTGGGTACTGATTGTAATAAGCATGGTTTCATATCTTTACATATGCTTTAACCGCCAGTTATTCGGTTCTTGGAACATTTAATATCTTAATACATATTTTTAGCATTTATGTGACTATGATTTATTTTATGGCATAAATATAATTAGTCATTAGTCATAGGTAGGTAGTTAGATTGTTAAAATCAATAGAAAATTGTTTTAACTAAGTTGCGTTAGCATTTTTCACATCACAGTCGCGTGTTTTCCGGTGGGATGGGCAGTCTAAGTCTCAAAGACTTTCTACTTGTCTACTGTTATGAAAAACTTCTTCAGCTTCATTTACTTTGATTAGATTCTTCATGCACGCTTAGTGGATAGGTAGTCTAAACGTGAGTTTTTACTATATGGTCCGACAACTTTCGTTGAAATCTTTCACTTTCAACTATCTATTACTCGTCTTTTACCAACAATTATGTATTTGGCTTAACATACACTTCAGCAAGAGTGGCTTTTTGGACACGTGCCTGCTCCTGAAGGTATGCAGTAGGTACGCTAAGAAGATTATTAAGTTTTATTTACTTGGAATTTCTCGGGCATGGTAGGAAAATGAGATAGATGCCTATGTTTGTAAACCAAACTCGTACAATAAGAGAATCAATAGGTAAAATTGAAAAATAAACGAAATTTTTGGCAATCAGATGTCATTTCAAAAAGTTAGTTTAAGAATTAATTACTTACACAAATACTATACACATTACACACGTATAAGAAAAAAATTGTTTATATTTTAAATACTGGTGTAGATATAGCCTTCTTTGGATTATCTTTATTGAGCGTAATTTACTGAGATGAATCAATATATTGAAACAGGAATATTTGATGTTTTCAAAGTGCTAACTCGATGCTTATATCAATGTTTAGGCAAAATTTAAGAACGAGTTAAAGATAAGACCTATGTATTTCTTTTATGGAATAGATGAATATAATTCTATATTCTTAAATCTAATATCTATTATTCCGTAAGACAGTATTCAATACATGTACTGTTCTACATAACTTGACGTGTAAAATATGAATAACTAAATAAGAAATGTTTAACTGGACTCATTTAAGAGTCCAATGACTTGACGATGACGATTGTGCAACACGACGTCATTGAAGACATCGGTCGTGTTCTTGATTGCCCAACACTTGCAAAAATTGAGGTCGACAGCCAAACGGTAGGTATGTAAACATAGGTTTTAATACAATTATTATAAGAATTAACATATTAGGTATTTATTACTTGGTATTCAAATCATTTGAAATGCCTTCGTGAATAAAAAAATAAATTTCTGACAGGTTTGTTTAATGGATTTCACTTACCTGCTTTATTATTGGTTATATATGTTCTTAAATAATTTTCTTACGATATACCTTGTACATTTACATCTTGTACATGTAAAATACAAAACTTTTGTTTTCTGGGTACATTTAGGATCTATTTGTAACGTAAGAATACTAAATATATCTAATAATAAAATGATAGAACATTAAGTACCTTGTTCGTTTCTTTTCAAAGTACTCGATTTAGGAGTTATAGACTATAATTTAGCAAACGGTTAGTTACAACTCTACTTATTTGGTGCGTTTGAATTGTCACATAATAAAAACGATAAATCAGGTAATCGAAGTTTATAACTTAGTTATAAAAGGAAACAAACTCAGAAGAGTAGTAATTGCGGACAATTGTTGTATTCCTGAATCAAAGAAGAAAGGCGACGGAGATGTATTATGTTCGTGAAGTAATTAAAAATAATTTTCCACTCACCAACCCTGAGTTGGTTTCCACGAGCATAGAAAGAGTCGTAAACATATAAATGATTCACACTTATGTTATCTAATTGCAACGATCTGATTTAGTAAACATCATACATAGTTGCAATTTACGTACTTAACTTATAAGTAAAATGTTTAAATTATAAGTAAATGATTCTACTTCATCCGAACAAGATGCATCGGTGGTTCGTTCACTATGGTGAAATATACTACAACCAATTGTATGGTATACGCTACCTAAATAATATATGTAAAACTCAGGCTTACTACTAAAACGTACGCTATGTTATACCTACTATAAAAAACAAATAGATAGCAACATTCTTTTATGATCAATGTTTATCCAGATATTCGGTATCTTGATATCGGTTTCGGTGTCTTCGTATGAATCTGAATCATACACATACACCTATTAAAAAACATGCAAAACTTTACTATCTAAAACCATATTCAACCGAATATATTTATGAAAATCAGTATCAACTCCAGATATTTTTAAAATTTTACAGTCGATCCAAAACAAGTGACTGAATCGAAAAAGTACTCGAATAAAAATAAATTTAACGTGCGCTTCTCAAATAGAAGACGAATAGTTACCGAGTACGGAATACTGCTCGGCGTGCATCTTTACGCGCCACAGCAACTGTGATTTGATTCTATGCTCCGTGCGACTAATATCTACATTTCGAAGAATAAACTTTCAATCTTGCTGAACTCCAAAAGTATTGGTAGGTGTCACGCGCATATAATGACAGTCAAGTTTAGGTCCTACGTAAGAGGTAAACATATTACTGTCTACCAGATGCTATACGATTTAGATTATTTACTGTGGTGATACGAAAAATTTTTTGTTGATAAACTTAATAACACTAGATGTGACTTGATTGACACATAAGCGACTAGCCCAATGCAAGAGTCATATTATAATCAGTGGTACTTATTTAAAAGCTGTTATAGACAGAAATAAATATTGTCTTTACAGTTTTTATAGATAACATAACATTTTATTTTATGAAGGTAAGTTATATAATGTCTATCTGAGTTAGGCTAGGTTAGGCATAATAACGGGCACGCCACAATCGTGGCGGTGAGACCCGTATTTGAGGAGTGGCTGGAGAGGCCTTCTGGCTGACATAGGTAATGACTGGCCATGGTTGTTTTGGCCGGCTCGGTTATCTCTGAGGGGTACAGTAGGGTTTAAAGTGAGAAGTACCAAAGGGTAGGTTTCTTCGTGTTCCTGCCGTTTTATACGGCGGGCCGAAACCTCGGCGGGGTCGTGACCGCATGTGCAAGTGGTTCGCGCGGTCCCGTCGATAGCGCTTTTGTCGAGCAACACCGTGGTAGGTTTAGTCGGTATTCCGGGAGGTCCATTATCATCATTTCAACATCTTTCTCTTTTATAACCCCTCTGTCTGCCCCCGCGGAGAGGTATGCGTTAATGCAGTTCCCCAAGTAAAAATAAAAAAAGCGATTAGGCATAATAAAGCGCTATGCAGCGGCTTATCACACCAACATTTATATGTTTGTATCTTCCTAATTATTAGAAATCACATACATACATTACCATAAGAGATGGCTCGTATGATGTTTCTTTTTTTTTGTTAAAATAAGCTATTCAGACTTGCCCTGTAATCGAGCTGATAAGTATCAGCAGCAATTCTGATTCTTATTATCTCTATAATCTCTATAACCTCGGTCATTTTATTACCTTAGTATTCCTAAGGCTATTCAAAAACTGTAGTGTACTTTAATAGCTTCTCTTGTAACTGATCCATGATTAGTTACAAGAAATGTACTTCTTATCATAAGTTTACATTCAAAACTATACTAGTGTAAAGTTCCGGCGCTTGCGCGTGATAGTCGATAACAACTTTGTTGCAAGCTCCAGTATGATATATGACCATAAAGTATATCGCGCACAATACCGTCACACGACGGCGAGGCTCGTAACACAACACCGATGTGTTATTAGAAATGAATGGCGTCAAGTTCTTTGATTGCGAAGCTAAATACCAATAAGCGACGCGTATAATGTCTCATTATTTATACGAATTATGTGCGGATATTTGTCAAATTATGTAATTTATGTTTGTATATTATGTTCTAGATGTTTCTTCGAAAGGATTGATGGAATAAGTCAATGACTAGGCTAAGGCTAGAAATATAATGAATACGACCGCCAGTAGTGTTGGAAGAAAATAAGTATAATATGCGCAGAGTCGAAATAACTCGAGATTGCTCTAATCTCAAGTTATTTACGTAAAATATGATGTTATACTGCAATATTCTAGAATTAAGTAATATGCAGGTTCTGTGTGGACTAAGACTAGGACAGTGGCTTAACTATTTTAAAACTATGTAAAATATTGTCTATATAAAATAGGTACCTACTTATCAACATCAGTTTCATAAAATAATATGTAAGATGTGACCAGTCTAAATAACGATTATACTATTAGTTGTATAGCATATTAAACAGCATGTCATATTCAATGGCATGGAACGTGACATTCCAACATGCACATGATAAATAGCGATATCAACATAAAAAATACGTTTTGTTCCTAACATACGAAAAAATACAAATACGAGTCAGAGTGCGTGGATATCACATCAGTTCAGGTGATCACGTCGCCACTGTGCCGCGCCTAGGGTAATAAGTTTGATTCTTACACGGGACAAAAATTTGTGTGAACCACAAGTATTCCTTTAGTGCCTCCATGCCCGTTTGTTTGAATGTTTGTAAAGCATTCTGCAATCAGTTATCAGGATAACTTTTTTTGTCTGATAAATAAAGCCTGACTCGTTACCGTAATTTATAATGTACATTTCAAAAAGTTATTATTAAATGTGACAATGTCTTAGAAGTTTATTTCCTGAGGGTCATCATGCAGGTTTCTGGAAAAAGAAAATATAAATGTTATCTATTTATATTTTCAAATTATTTTATATTAATAATTTTATTCTGTAGAAAGGCAGGTTATGAGTACCCTAAACTGATAAGCTACCGCTTAAAGAAAATAATGTACGTGAATTAAACATGAGAAGTATGCCAGGATTGAAGCAAGCGAAAATCCTTAATGTCTGCCTACCCCTCCATGAACCAGCGTGAATTTACGTATACATTTCCAATAATAAATATATGAAATATGTATATAAGAAAAGCCCTGAAACTTCAGGATACTGTTAGAAATAATAAAATGATTTGAAGTATAAACTTCTCCGTTTTGACTTTTATCTCTCTAATTACTACTACTCTACGTACTACAGGCGTCACGTTGACTAAATTGTTTGTTCCATGAGTTAGAGCGCATGTTCTCTAACTGACTTAGTTTAAAAGTTACGACACGCTTGAGTGCAATATTAATTAAGCAGTAGCCTAATACACATGATTGAACAAAGAATTGGTGTATTTAGCAAAAATTCTTACTGTATGGCGATCTACATATATAATAATTACCAGACATATTTAAGAATCTCCCCATGACAAAATTCAAGAAACAGTTGCATGCACTACTCATAAATAAATGTCTGTATCATATAAATGACTATTTCAATGAAAAATATATGACCTTATAAGCTACCCATTAACCTATGACATGATTAATAATACCAGCATTAAATTCTTATTTTATGATTAAACATTTTAAATAGCTACAAATACAGCTACAAAATTAATACTGTTTGTTGTTACGAATTTAGTAGATTATGATATTATAATTTAGAAGACTAATTGTAGATGTTATTTATGCTTTTATCTCTTACATTAAATAATAACAATTGATAATTTATAACATGCATATTAATAAGATAATCTTTTTGTGTTCATCTCTATTTTTTCTTTTTTAATCATTGTTAAATTGTAAAGACGTGTAGCAATTATATTCCTGTCCACTTGATTTAATTTTTTATTATATTATGAATATTTGTACACTGTTCATTCAGTAGAATATTATGTGCTATATATTATGTAACTCCAACCAATCTGACAATATTCTGACAAATAAATTATTATTATTCTCTTTATTTCTATTTTTTTCTAATTATTACATTTTTAAATATAAATATAAAAACTATACATATTTAAAAATATAAAAACTGAAATGACCCACCGACATCGGGAACAAGGTCCAAGCTGCCGGTGGTTAGGGCCCCAAAGTGAGGAATCTCCTCACAATACGCGCCGTGTCGAGTAGTACTGCCTTTTGGATCAAGGACTTAAATTAAATAAATTAAATTATTATTATTATTATTAAAATATACATATATGGATGTTTTAAATATTATAATTATGCACTCAAACGTGTCGTTGCAATAAACGACTAAGGGCCGCCTCCTATTTCACGAAACGAGTTGTTAGCTACGTAAAGTTACATTTTGATATATTTTTCATAGAATATGTGTAAAAAATTAACTGTCTGGAGGTAAAACGAACTAAACGTTTCTTGATTTAGGATCCGGGAATAAGTGATACAACTTACAAGCAAAATAGTTTAGATATCTCGTCTAGTAGATTATACATATTACGTCAATGTCGTAAATAGACAATCGTAACCAACCATCCATTATGCTACCGTCCCAACAAAACCTAACAATTCTTTAACAATGGCGGTTCAACCTACGGTGTTATAAATGTCTGGTTTAATAGAACTCCTGTCTCTTTGGCGCAATGGTTGTAAATGTGACTACTGTGTATAAGGTCTCAGGTTCAATTTTCGAGTCGTGCGAAGTTTTATTGGGTTTTTCTGTATAGAAATATTTAGTAGCAACACGGTGTCTGGGTAGTGCCCGGTAGATGGCAATTATATTTTCTTTTCATATATCGGCGTCTGTAATTCAAACATTCAAGTAGGAAAAAATAACACATAGCACCAACCGATCCGATCCCAAGGCAGAAATTACAAAGAAATATTATAATGATGTCTCTTAACTAGCACAGTTTTTAGGTAATTAGCAAATGTTAATCGCGAATGCTGCGAATAAAGTCTCGGCTTTGATATCCGCATCGGGAAAAATATTATTGGAATCTTCTGTCAAAGAAATTCTCAGTAGCAACAGCTTTAGAGTTAGTATATCTGCCAAAATAAGGAGTAAATGCCAAGGATACAGGCGTAAGGCGAAAGTGAGTATCTATGTGAAACTTCCTATATGTATGTTTTCCTAAGGTATGGAATGCTGTGCGAGTACGACACGCTTTAGCCAACATTTTTAAAACAAATGCAGTTATATTACAAATGCTACTACTTTCATTACCTTTCAGGCCACGAATATCATTATGTATTTAACATATTGAGTACTCACGATTACTTTAAATTTGTTATTGTTTTAGATATCATTCTGTTAATTAATAAAGGACTCCAGTCCCATAAATCTCCACAGTGGATTTATTAATCATAGTAGGTATACTGAATGTGGTAGAGCTACGGCGACATTAAAGACCATGATTTATTAGTATACATACAATCGTAAGAATAAATATACGTAAAATACCTTCCAGTACTTAGGAGATCAGAATGATGAAGGAAAAATTCCAGTTTAAAGCGTTGTGAAAAAATTCAATATACGCTCAATAGTTGAGACAATGCAATGTACCAATATGCTAGGCAAAAATAATGTCTAAAATTATAAAAGTCTCAACGACGATGAGAAAGGAAGTCAATGGAATGGAATGAAAAGGAATGTTATTTGGATTTACATATGTAGGTACCTATATATAGTGAAAGTTTTTGGATAGCTATAGTAGTTTACTTATTTAAAAAACTTAAAATATCATCTGAATTACCACAATCTGACACAAGTTTCACGACGGTCAAGTCAGTAAAATTATTTAGCCATTTTTGTGACGCGAACACAGTACTTTTTCCAGACCTTAAACATAAAATATTTACTTGTACATTTATCATGCGATGTCTGAAGTCAACATAGCCTGTCCATATCTCCGTAGCAGTGCTACGTGCTACGGGAGAGCGGAGGGACGCGAGGGGCGTGCACTACACCGCCACGCCCCGCCAGAGCGAGACGACTACCGCGCCGCCTACCTCGGCCTCCACAAATCTGTATTTTCATCTGCTCATCATCCAAGACTCACTATTTCTTGGCTAGTAAAGTGCATATTCGGGTGCTAGTAGTATTTCGAATGAAAATGTTTGTGTATGTGTGGACTTGTAATGGTATGTTCTGAACGTACAACCACCTCCACGCTCCTCTTCTATCCATCGGACGCTTATTACGGATCTATAGCGGTACATAAGTAGAGGCTGTCATGCAAATGGAGGCCTGATAATGAAGTCGAGGAGAATTATGGCCATTGTTACTGCGGCCCCGGCCATTGTAATGGCCCATTTCGTAGACGTACATCATAATAATATATGGGACAATTATTTCTACGATGCCATTGGACTGCATTTCTGACCAAGGATTTTGGTGACTGCTGTTTATGTGGACCTTATTGTATGTAAATATCTTCGAGTACTTACATCATAAATCACAAATAATATATTCAATTATACATCTTCATATAAAGTACTGTCAAGTAACGTTTGCTCTAACAAAATCTTATTTACACTTATACCAATGTTTCACAAAGATATGTTAATTTGGGATGTATAGATAAAGTTGCAAATCAAATAAACTATATTAAAGTAGTTATCTTTGTCTAAATAATATAATTATATCAGATGCAATTTATCATATGCTGGCATGCCTGAAATAATTTAAAACAATTGTGTCTGGCCTCAGGCGGGCGGCTGCAGCTCAAGATTTTAACTTAATTAAGCAAGTCAAACAATAGATTCTTATATTATTATAGTGTAACTAAATAAAGTATATTACCAATAGAATAATAGCAAAAACAACAGTCCGTAGTTCTATGGTGTTCTATCCCTATAGCAAATACTATCGCGAAAATAAACATGGTTTATTAATTGCCAGTATTCGCATTATAACTATGATTAGGAATGGAACTAATCACGCGAACGAATCCTCTGGTCCGAAGGAATATCTTTGTAATTTAATTAGACAAAGGCAATAATCGTCAAGGTAATTATATAGACAATAAAATGTAGATACAAATCTAAATGATTCAATGTTTATCTGTTTGGTTTGTAAGTGGGTAGTAATGTCTGGGACAGCGGTAGCGGGTGCAGGTATACTCCTGGGTGCGATGGCCGGAGCGGGCGGCGGCGCGGTGGCGGGCCCGGTTGTGATGAGCCAGCAGCCTCCTCTGCGACCGACGCGGCACATTTTTCTAGTAGCAAGGTCGGCTTGCTAGCTCTGACGTCACCATTCCATACTTTCCATTTTCAGAGGTAACTAAAATAACACCATTTCCAATGTTCTGTTTAGATAAGGCTTTTGGATGAATTTGTGATTAGATATTAGAAAGTTTAATGAACTGGTTTGCGTTATGTATGTTTTGTGTACTGAAATTAACTAAGCACTTATTCGTCTTGAAATACTTGCTTAGAAATAACTCGTAGTTTTGAATCCATATCGATCTAAAACTGTTATACAGTTATAATTAAAAACATTAAATAGTATATCTGAGACTGTCACCAGAAATAAGTATGAAGCATATGAAGACTTCTTTTAGTCTATCATTTTGCATCTACAAACTGTGCAGCCGAACTGATTCTGATATTCATACTTAAACAGCTTCAAATACTTTTGTTTATATGCAAATATTAAAATGAGTCAGCATCATAATAATTACTGTACCTGAGACTGAAGGAAACTGATAATCAGAAAGTGAATTGCAGTATCTATACTAACACGCTGCAATTGAATTGTTAGAATCACTTTAGACGAATTTGTCCGTATCTTATGTGTTTGTCAAGAATGAAAGATTTTTTTCGTAAAAAGCTGCTTAAGTGTAATCATAGTAATAAATCTTAAAACGTCACAGTTTTCTTTCAATTAAAAAACTAACGAGTTCCGAGACGTTACATTTAGTATTGTGCCAAGACACCTGTTATACGTCTCCAATGTTGGGAAACTTGGATGAAAAGGGCTGATGGAGAGCGGCGGGGCGCAGGGTGTGGGGCGCGGCCGGTAGCGCTTACGCGGAGCTGAGCCAGCACTACGCCAGCGAGGCAGGGTCGCGCCGCGGTCGATACTCCCGCACTAGGTCGACCCATCACTACCACCTTGTACTAACGTTTTAGACGATCTGTTGGAACGATTACACGGAAATCTGCATCGAACTTAGATATCACTAAGATGTGTGTCTCGCTATACAAAATATGACGTACAAGATAAGGAGTGGTCGTAAAGTCTAGAAAATAATTGCAAATGCAATAAACAGATACATATAAGTAAATATGAAAGAAATAGATTAAGTTTTTTGCTAACCTAATATAGCATGTTCAGGCAAAATTGTTGTTGGTCTGAGATCAACAATTTGTAAAGAGACCAGAAATGTTTATTTCGCTTCGTATTAGGTCTACGTTTGTATGCAATGTTTTTTTTCTAAATATCGCAGTATTGATACTTGATGAAGTTGTTTCAATGAACCCGTGACACAGTGCACAGCTGAGCGGGTGAACAGCCCCGGTGCTGACACCAGTTGACGAGTGCTGACGAGGGCTGACGGCGCACGGAGTACCGCCGTCGCTGCAGGGTCGCCGCCGCCGCCTCAACAACTTGTACACACGCCGCGCGCCGACACGCGACCTCCACCCATATACCTAGTACCTTCACGTGCTTACCATTACCTAACTTTGTAAAAGTAGCATACGGATATTCTTCATTTTTATTCGTTACTATCATGACTGTAAACGTATGCTAGACCGCAATAAATTTCTAGACAAAGGTTACTTAAACGGTCAATCGGAGCAATTTATACTCATCTCTATTCCTATAGTCAGGGATAAAGACAGTTCATGAATAAATTAGAAAAAGTCGAATGTATTGAACGTAGAGATCTATATGAAGAGCGTGGGGCGGGCGCGGTGCGGCGGCGGGGCGCGGGGCGCGCGCGATCCGCTAACTAGGCACTATTGCCAATCGATAGGTCGTTACTTGAGCGGAGCGAGTCGCCGCCGCCGCCGCGCGCCGGACACGCGCGACTCATCACTTTAGATGCTGCTACGTCAGGTCACTCTCCTTTTCTCGATGTCCTTCAAATTAGCTTTGTAGGTCAGGTTTTCGTTGGTTGAACTCCACGTGGTATTGTTGACATCACCACGATTATGTGTCACGTTGCTAGACACGCTGGCCCTACCGCTACTATTTACACTAGTCTCAAACGTCCACACACTTATTACTTAACTCTGTAATCTATCTTAACTAAATAATTACAATGTTTTAGCTATTTAGTAGAAGACGAAAACTCAACATATAGCCTTTGCGAACATTTCGAGCACTATATGGTGTAGATAGAGAGAATAGTTTAGTCAAATTTCAGATATTCTGCTTAAACTGAATCTGTACTGTATACAGTTGGAGTTGAGTAAATATGAAATAGAAAAATAACTTAAATCAATTTTAAAAATGGTAACTATGATGATAGGGGTTGATGTATGATTTGTAAAGTTAAAATCGCACTTGAAAGGGGAAGAGCTTTACCGTTTACGATCTGACAAGACCGTTTATTTATCAACGTACCAAATGTGTCCATGTAATCAAAATCCCTTTCTAAGACATAAGTGTGTATTTCATAAATTGTTCCCTATTTTGGTAAACAAACAAGATCTAAGCAGTATTCTCTATAAGTTACAACTATGTCCACTGATCCGAAAGTCAAATAAGCATCATTTGTGCCATGTTATTGATATTGTTCATTGAGTAAGTCTTTGTATACGTGCATAGCTATTGTACGAGCTCCTTCCTCGCTTTCTCTATAATCTTATCAACTGCAATGGGTTCATGGAAATGACCTGCTAGACATAAATAAGTAGCAGACTGCTGAGTCGCAGACTTTCACTTCGCTAAGCTGCGAGCGTGCAAGTAATTGTGTCAATATGATGATAGGAGCGATGAACCGGATGTTGCAACGTAATTTGATAGTCACAGGTTCTTTTCATCTGTATATTTAATAAGAAACTTTGATAAGATTACATTTTTCGCTGAAACGACCTAGTTGGTCTACCGTAGTTAGTGACTGAATCAGATTTCTGGAACTCTTAACAAGTTCCTTGTATTATTATGTTTAGACAGTTATTTTTAAAAGTAAAATCACAATTTACTTATTTCCATCGGGAATCAAATGTCCTAAATGTCTCAAAGTGGCCTAAGATATGTACGATCGGCAATGTTATGTAATCAGTGAGGTGGATTTTCAATTGTTATTTTAGAACATTACGACAGATGGTACTTTTAATCAATCCTCCAATTCAAGTGTAAATATTTTTTTTACTACTCTAAACGCACCGTAAGATTCATGGCGTTTTGCTAAGAGTGCTGTACATAATTTCTACTGGTACAAAAGCTTATTTTACTCAGCGAACAGCAGGATATTTGAGGAGGTTAGGAGGATCGAGACTTGTGGAAGGGGTGACCTTATGTTTACATATGCAAAATCTTGACGAGTACATTTTGCATTCGTCTTCCCGCATGTGTTTTATATTCGTTTACTTCGGTCGGCCGAGCCCGTAATCGGCGCCGTGTTTGCGAGGGGAACTCTGCTGACTGAGCCCCACAAATATATGTCGTAAGATTTAATAGACATGTAATGGATATCTGGATGACGTTTTAAGGATTTGAGCAAACCGAATATGTCATTTCTTTCCTGTGTAATTGGAATTTTATATGCGGGATTGTTGGATCATGCCCTCGTTCTATTCATATCTTTCACATTAAGGAGACGAAGGAAGAATGGTGGTATTGTTTTTTAAAATAAATATTGATATTCTATAACATCATATTGGTATTTCTACCAAGGATAGTATGTAGAATACCATAAGATGAAATTAATAAATTTGTGTTTTTTCACGTTCGTAATTATTGTGTGACAATAATTGTTCCTGTCCAGAAGTCCAAGAACTTTAATATCTAATATTTACATATTGGACGAATTGTGTGATTATTGATAAAATTCGTGTAGTCTTTGCTTATTCAATACATATATTATAGACGCACGAAACGAAATGAAATCTCTATTAAGTATATTTTTAGATTTTATAAAGTAAAAGAACTTTCTGCTTATTTGTAACGCAAAAATGCTAGTGAGCATGCCATTAACTCTTCGATTAACTTGAATTTAACCACAAAGAACACAAGAATTACTGCATGAGCTAAAATATGATTTTTATAAATTGTTCATTGTCCCGTGCGTTTTGATACGCACCTCTATTAAGAAGTATAGAGTAAAGGTGCTGTAAGTAAGGCGAGGTGTCGCAGCAAAGCCGCAAGTGAAGCTCTTTTGAATACGTACGTGATTTAAGCATGATTTAAGTGAATTATACCGCCCTTCAGCGGAGCGACGGCGCGCGGCGGCGACGGCCCTGCACTCTTTCGACTCTTGTTTAACGCGTCGCGGGAGCCGCATCAAAGACACAGCCATGCCATCATGTTAAATAGTGTGGAACGCACTTTATTATCATCAACTATTTTCGTAATAACCATACTTTGTTGAAAATTAATTGAATTTCCTCGATATTTCTAATAATAATATGTTTTTTGTAGTTAAAGGTACGTTACGTTATCTGAAGGCGTTATTTGTGCTTCTCGTATATATTTGCCGCAGAGTAGTAACTAGATCTACAATAAATACCAAGCGCAACAGAGCAAGTCTCAAGTCCCTCTGCCTTTATAATGAGTTTATACTATAATATATAATCTCTATTGCAACAAATATCTATTTAAACATTGAAATTATGCCCTAAACCTAGACTCACAATTACTCTCTCTCAACCTCACCAATTTTTATCTGATTAGGGACCCAACCAGCAATACTTGGGGCGGTATAGCAGCGAGGTGACCACATCAGTAATTTCTACTAGAAAATACCATATTCAATTGTCAGTATTCAAATATTCCGCTTCCATATAAGAAGGTGCAAGCGTTATTCGTCCTGCGGTGTTCACGCCGCCGGCGGCGCTGCGGGGCTCTGCCACAAACACGATTGTCGTCAAACGAACCGGCACAGCACGCCTGTCGCACACCTGCTTCATATTTCCATACTCAACCAAGTACCTACCAACACTCACACTCACACTGACACCCGTCAAACACTTAAGGACGTGTCACTATGTAAATATTTACAAATGCTAGAGATTTTAGCTGTTTTTAAATTCCTCTAAATTTTCACGTACGACGAAACTATCGTAGTGTAAGTTTGCGTTTATACTTCACGATGGTTACCTAGGTTTGTTACTGTTAATAAATAATTGTTAGTAGGCGTGCGAGACTACCAACGTTGCAGTCTATACTGCAACAGTAGCTGACGCAGTTGCCTAATTTGATCTCCATGTACCGTTTTCTGTTTAATTGTATTTATTATTGTTTTTTAAAATTATGTATGAATCTCCATACAGATTCAAATAAAACATTTTGCTTTCTTTATTTCTTTCTTACCAGGATGGAGTAAAGGTTTTTGTTTTATAATTATTATTAACAACATTTTGCCCGCGGTTTCGCTCGCGTAAATGTAGGTTAGGTTATGTTAGTAACAATACTTTTGTTTAAATAAAATATAGCGTATCTTACTCGGTGATAATATAGCTTTCTAATGGTGGAAGAATCGGTGAAGTAGGTTTTGAGTTAAATTCTTACAAACAAATAAACAAACAAAAATCTAATCTTTCTTCTTTTTAATATTATAGATAATATGGACAATGTACTCGATAGGGAGCATAGACTTGCCTGTATATCGAAGGCCCAAAACAATGAAAATACGTCACTGTCTGATGCTTTAGTAAGATGCATGATATTTAGTATGTAATGATGCGTGTAGCCGATCAAAATAATTATAGGATCTATAATATAATATATTACATAAGTACGTATATAGACTTAAACCAGAGGTGTTATACATTCATATTTGGTAATAAAAAACTTGGATATCGAATTCGTCACCCCACAATCACCGCCTGCAATCAAAACCGCAAACTAATATCACGGCACTAAAACAGACATAATGTAGTTATTAAAGGCGGTAATACCAAAATGAATGGCCAATCGTTAATGATCTTATAGTATTTTTGACAACACTCATGTGTGGCACTTGAACTGTATCAAATAACAATACGACTAGTCGTTCCGTGCCATATCTATCGACACCACACAGTAACTGTGTTTACTCGTTTAGGATTCGGCAATATGAGGACCCCGATTTTAAACGTCTTTGTTTCTTTTAAGATAAGGAGTATTTAAGATAACAATATTTCTAAACAGATTTTTATTACGTAGACGTATAACTTAAACAATTGACATAAACATCGCAGTAGTTTCTGCAGTTATTACGCCATTGTCATTACATAGAGCGTTACGGGTTTAATCCTGGCCTGAGATGAAAAAATATGTTGACGGTTGATTTATATTATTTGTTTATAATATGTACTAATCGCGAAAGTGTAAATATAAGATAAGATATAGCATTATTTTAACAATTAATTATCAAGCCAATGCAAAATCATCACATTACAAAATATTGAAGACCGTGTACGATATTTATAAGCTTTTTTTAAACATTAATTAATTAATTACATACATTCATTTACAGTCGGTTTTAAGAATCAATATGATACAAAATAATTAAATTTATTTCGTCCTCGCACCCTCGGGACATTTGTTTTATTTTAATTGTACATTCATAATCAATGTAAATAATCAATCATCAGATTGATTATTTACATTGATTATGAATGTTGATCGTTAATCTCTTGTGTCGCTGTGTGCTGCACTCATTGTGTTGCGGATACATAAACTAGTCACTTCAGCTTTATTTTGGTGTCAAGTATAAGGGATTTCAATTGCCAAACGGGACAGAATCTTGTGACATACACAGTGTCGAGTCCTTTTAAGTAAATCAAAGTATTGTACGTGGATTTTAAGCGTAGGTATAAGCTCTCTAAACAAAATGTATGAATACATCGAATGTCTATGTGAAACAATGTAACATATTTACATAAGGCCGCCACGACGGGATCATATTGCAAGCGACATCCTGTTACTGGAACTATGTCGATTAATATTCCAAGAATTGTGACTTAGTTTTAAAACTTTATTTTAAGCATATATATAATGAATATTTGTTGTTAGACGTACATACTTATAGTATGATCAACTTAACACATCCCTTAATACCTTGTTGTTTTTGTACACATGGGCACAGAAACCCTACTGTAGTTAATAACATTACAAAATTTTGTTTAGTACTTTTTCTGGATGTTAGGTATGCTCCGTCTTTTCCTGTATCCTTGACGACGTGTATGCGAAATTCCACGATGATCGATCAGGTAGTTAGGTAGTAAGTAGGCGTAAAAGTGCAACAATTAAACAAACTCAAATTCGCATTTATTATATTGGTAAGGATTAGGATTTCCCACAAAAACAAAATTATGTATTCTTGTGTGATGATTTTATTGAATAAGTATTTACTACGCTAGAACTCTAACTGGCCAAAAACAGTATCTTTGCTTCTTATCTAATGTGCCAGTTGCCTGTATACGTGTGGTACTTCTCCGGAAAAGCCAGCTCATTTCACATCATGAAATACAACAATATTAAAATGTTAACATGCTAAAGGCTGCAATAAAGTTAGTGGCGGTTCACTATAGTCTTGAACAAAAAATGCTAGTAATATATTTTAATAAATCGTGTTCCAAATCTTGTATATGGTAATGACGCAGGTAAACTAATAAACAACGTCGTATATACACGTATAGCCTTCTTATACTTAAGTGGTACAGGTATTGTGTGATCTTTGGTCATTGTGAATTTGCTTGACGTGACAATTTTGTTGGATGTGTTCCGGCCGCGCGGCCCTGGCCCTGTTGTGACGGTATCTCTTGTCTTACTTACGAATCAGAGATGCTATTTGCAAAATTCTATTTCTGGAACGACCACACTACAACTGAGTGACTTCTGTTGTTGTTTATTACTATCGTATCTATGTAGTTTTAATTGTAACTAGCTTAGGTAGACTACTGGGTGCAGTGGCATTTTGGTTGCCTGGGCAGTGCGACAAGTAATGTAAGTTCGATCACCACAAGAGGCAAAGATTTGTGTGATCTGTTTAGTAGCTGTACCGAGATAGATAATCGTTGCGTCCGTTTTTACAATATATAGGAGCATTTTTTTATTTCAAGAGTATATAACGCAATAATATATCCTTATATTTTTGAACGGAAAAACTTAAGTAAAGTGAACAGTGATTACATATTATGCATATTGATTACACAACCATATATCAGATATTTTGTTTGTAAAAATTTAGGAATATCCGGCACTCGATTTATAATTGAGTTTCAATAATTACCTAAATGTTTATATAGATTATTAACGTTTAACTGGTTGAGCTTTTTCGACAAACTGTGCTATAAGTAGGTACTTTAGCTCATTGGTGCAGTGGCTCCGATGATAGATGTTAACACGTCTGATGATTATAAAATCCTGGATTTAATACTGATTTCAGAGCTTTAATGTTCTAGCTTAATGTTATAGAAAATTCTCAGTAATGCGGTCTAGCACTGTTTACAAGTCTCGTAAATCATATTAGAATAATATGTTTCAATAAACATATCTCGCTTATACCTTTTTTTTTTTTTTTTTTATACGTGCAATGACGCATACCCCTCCGCGGGGGCGGGCGGAGGGATTATGTCGGACTCGCCGGGGTAAAAGAAAGATGTTAAAAGATAATGTACCTCCCGGAATACCGACTAAACCTACCACGGTGTTCCTCGACAAAACCACTATCGACGGGGCCGCGCGAATCGCTTTCGCATGCGGTCGCGACCCCGCCGAGGTTACGGCCCGCCGTATGAAACGGCAGGCCACTACACAAGAGACCTACCCAAAGGACTCACTTCATAAGATTCCCTACTGTCTCCCCCCCTAGGGAGGAGACGGACTCGAAACAGAGGCGCGCGTGGGAACACGCACGCCGCCTCTCGGACCTGGTGCTGAACGGATGGCGGGCAGGCCCACAAAGCCCGCCACCCCCAGGTCAAACCTCATGGTGGCTGGAGGTCATCGCGCGCCCTCCGGCGCCCGGCTCTGCGGTTGGGGAGAGGGTTTAAACGCTCCCTCTCCCGCTCCGCCGCCTCCTTGATGGAAATTACTTCCTCACAAAAGGAGGCGACGGCGTTCCACGACCTCTCACTCCGGACCATAGACTGAACTACGGCCGGGAGCGAGAGGGCAATCGATCCGACTGCCGCGATCAACTCACGGCGCTGCGATGCCCAGGCGGGGCAAACTGCCAAAGTGTGCAGCGCCGTGTCCTCAACAACGTCGCGGCAGTCGCCGCAGTGGTGACAACCGGGCGTCTCTTGCTGGCGTATACGACACAGGAACTGGCCAAAACAACCGTGGCCAGTCAGAACCTGTGTCAGCCGGAAGGTGAGGGCGCCATGCCGCCTCTCCAGCCACTCCTCAAAAACGGGACTTACCGCCACGATCGTGGCGTGCCCGCGCTTATACCTTGCCGTAACTCGGGCGTTCCATATATAACTTTGTAACAATCGTCGTCACAAGTCGGCGTCTATGGCGTAGTGGTTAGTGTAACCGACTGCCACGCCTGAGATCGCGGGTTCGATTTCCGCACAAGTCAAACATTTGTGTGCATGAACATGAATGTTTGTCTTGGTCTGGGTGTTTCTATGTATAATATGTAAGTATTTACAAAAAAAAAGTATATATGTATGTTTATCAATTGTCTAGTACACATAGTATAAGCTCTGCTTAGTTTGGGTTAGATGGTGTTGTGTGTATGTGATACAATATTATTATTAATATTATTATTTTTCTCTTATCACAGGTACTTTCTAAGATATGATATTAGAAAATACCTGCTCCTTTGGGAGGCTTACACGGAGACATGGGTCCAACGTGAAGAGGTCCTTCGAGAGTTTTAATCAAAGGTGGGATGGAACACCTACAGCGGCACTAGCCGCAGCAGGCGTAGGACTATTGCTACGTATGGATTCTAATATATGGGTTATGGGTATGGGTGTTTGGTGGACCGGTATATTACTAACTATGGATGAAAAACGGCGTCTGCCCTGAATACTCTAATAGCATCAATGCGATGGGCAGACGGTGACTCGCCAACTCACTAGATGGGCCCTCTGAATAGCCACTATAGGCATACAAGCCAGCAGCAGAGGACAACACCGGTGCGAGTGGCTAGGGATGTCGAGCGGTGCGGCGCCGGTTTCACCATCACGGATCTCGTGACAACAGAGACCCGGAGCGGGATTCCCCGTAGTTATGCCCTTGAAAATGACACTTCCAACCCCAAGCATATAGCTTTAGCGGCCGCCCTCTGACCGGCCTACCAAGGCAAGCCAGAGTTGAGAGTCCTACGGGCGCTCTTCAAGTTCCACCCCAGCCAACCACTAACGGCAAGCCGGGGACGAGGCCCTAACCGATTCTCTGAGGCATTCAGGACCGCAGTGTCGCCACTCACATTCAGCTCGCCACAAGCTGCCCTGCGGTTTGTGCGCTTTTATTTAACCTGGTGATACATTTTTTGTTTATATCACATGGCGAAGGTGATAGTTTAAAAGCTAGTGTACTGTGCCCTCCGATATCGCATTAGTCTCATGATGAGATAACGACTGTCCCAGAGGGGTTTATTATTATTATTATATTGTTTTTATAATCGTGGTGTTACTTTATACTGCCTCGGTGGCGTGCCAGTAGTCGGTTCGATTCCCGGATCGTAAAGCTCGGAATTGCGCCTGGAAGATGTCAATAGGCTCGCTCTGTCTACCCCGTCGGGTCGTCGTAAGTCTATCTCTATATATATTTTTCTATGTGTTGTCCTATTTGCACTTGTTTGAACAATCACATTCCGTAAATATTATCTCTGGCTAATCCCTAACCACGATTTTGGCGTTCAATACATCAAAAATTACGAAGTTTATTTAAATAATGGTATAATTTTATAGGTATTCTTTGATTTATAATCACGTGTACAACAAACTAAACAAGTATCGTCGCACGGTGGACGGCTAAGCTCGGCCGGTGTCGGGTTCGTTAAAACAATGTGTCGGCAGATCGAGTTGCAGAGGCTCAAGGTGAACGTTTCATAACACTAAATATATTGACACCACAGGAATCCCTCGCTCGAATCCGTGTTACTTAAAATGTAATTGTAATCGCGCTTTATCAATACGTATCCGGTGCCACGGCGCAAATAGCACAGTACTACATCTTGCCTTATTTAATATTACGACGTACTTATCCATTTATAGGCATCTGCTGTATGGACTAGTTATTTTATCCTTATTAATATTGGACTGCATCAGTGGCGCAGCAGTGAATACGACTGCTGTGCGTGAGATCTCGGGTTCAATTACCGGATCGGAGAAATTGTTATTGAGTTTTTCTGTCAAAAGACTCTTAGTAGCATAATTTAGGTAATAGGTTACGTGGGACCTAAAATCATGTCTAGCGAAATGCGGGCGTCATACACCTCTGCCTACGTACATTCCTGTGATATAAGCCTATGTATGTCTGTAACATTGGCAATGTGAAACTTGTTGGTTGGTCTTTTTAATGCAGAAACGGAGAAACGGGAAAAGCTTATGTTCTGGAGAGTAACATGTCGTGCTACATCCCGTCATAATATTTGTGGGATTTTGGTTTGATTATGTTCAAGTGGTTGCCTTGTCGCAGCTAGTGCGCCAAGTGATGTGGGTTCGATCTCACAAATATTGACAAAAATTGTGAAATGAATAAATAGCTGTTCGAGGTCTAGCTTACCCCTTCGGGTATTTATACCCGATGTGAGACAAAATATGTATATGTATGATCGTGATCGTGACACGACCACTTAAACTAATACGCTATTCGTGCAATCAAACCATTTATATCTTGGTCACACTAAAGCCTGCAAATGCAACAAAATCATTTAGTTTTCCTTATTCCTAAATTCAACCTAATGGGTGTTGTTTTAAACAATTAATTAACTCTTGTATTGCATTTTAACATCCAATTCAAAACTTGCAAATAATCTGGTGTATTTTATTTTGTCCATGTGAACGTACTAAATGGTAGTTTATATACCTGTATTACAGAACTGCATATTCAGTGAAAACGTTTAAACAAATCGACACGGTTGAGTGATAAATGATCGCGAAACAAGTGTTCAATCAGCGTGCGGTCAGGCTTAGGGCGGAGGGCACACCTCCGAACGGTAATAGCGCCAAGCTCCATTGGGCAAAATGGCGGCGCACAAAACGCAAAACAATTGAGCTCTAATGACCCTCCGTGCAGCCAGTGCGCCACACAAAACTATGCGACGATCAAATTAACGTCACCCAATATAAGTTAATTTAATTGTCATTAGCACATCACATAAAATAACGGGATGCAGTGTATACTACGCACAATATTACGATTCGAGGGATAAATTAAACTTTAGTTTAATTAAAAAATAGTGAAACTATTTGCCCCGTTAGACCCGCTGCATAAGTTTGTCAGTAAACGAATCGAAGCGGTTTCTAGGTTAGCCAAGGCGTTATTGGGTTTTTCGGTTAGGGAATTTTCAGTAGCAACACGCAATCAGCAATGTGCAGAGAAGTCGGCAATATGCGCACCCACCATTACGTTAAACGTAGAAAACGTTGCTACCGAATTCGTTTTTAAAGCTACCTTGTAGGTTCCAAGACAATTTTCCCCGTGAAGATGTAACATTTTTATGGCTACTGAACAAACAAGTGTTTCGTTGAAAAACGGGTAGAATTAATCCCCATAAATCGCGAAATATAGGTATAATACACATCACTTCCTACTCTTTTGGGGATGTATAGGATCACTATTTGTAAAAAAATATATGTTTTGTAATTAAGCACTCATCAGTAATTATAATCATAAACCTCGTTGATCTTCTTATTAGTTTACATTTACCTAGTGAACTCGTGGACACGTGCAACTGCCAATTGCCTACTAATAAAATTCAATAACATTTTGCTTGACTGGAGGGTGAACCTTGGAGCTCACAGTTGGCCTAAGCTACATCGCAGACTTATATCAAGGAGGCAACGAATTGTGCCAAAAATGCATTTTTGTTAGAAGTGTAGTGGGTAAAATTCGAATTTACAACCTTTCAACGGCATGTTCAATGTCTTAGCGATTGGACTAGTACTGCTACATTCATAATTTAAAGAATTTATATCCGTTAAATGTCGAAAAATGTCAATTCGAAATAAAATAATAGTGTGGCCGCCTCTCCACTGCCACTGCAGCACTGCGAGTGTTGTGGTGTCTCACAGGGTGGGTACAAACATTTGCGTGATCCCCAAATGGTTGTTCCGAGTCTGGATGTTCTTTGTGTCCGTTGTTTGTATGTTTGGAAAGACCCCCGCGATGTAGGAAATATTACCAGTGCAGGAGTTGTCTCTTTAAAACAAAATTACGTGGACTATTCATTTTCTACTAGAACTATTCTTATGACTTATTATTTTTATTAAAACATTAAATACCTACTTCGTTGTTGTTTTCTCTTGACACCCGATTGAAAATACAAACGTCAGCAATAATAAATTGCAATGCTGTTTCTGTGTAGTTGCAATGTATTAATTTCTTATTTAGGTAAGTATGTCTCATGGGGCATTCACCTCACTCAATGTAGGAAGTTTTACATGTAATGCTTATGATAGGTATATTGCCATACTGTGTTGGTCACGTTCTGAAAAACGGTAGGGTATGTTCGCCAACAAATGTGGCTCATTCTTGCGCTATTTGCCCAAAGAACTTATCTAATTTCATCGTCTTTATGTCTAAAAATACAATATCCGGGTAACTGAAAATCACTCTCGGAAATTAATAGAAACGGACAAAAATTATACTGAATCTAAGAACAACTATTAGTAAACAAATAATTGTCATTATTATTTAATCGCCACACTCGGCAAATTAATTATAGTGCATAACCTATTTTACTTAGTACGTAATTCTTACAGTTGATGATTATACGATTACCGCGATTTGCTTCGTAAAGATATATGTATAGAAACGTGAAATGGTACAGCACTATTAGGTGAGCAAGTTCTCCTCATATTTTACGTAATATTGACTGATATTACAGCCTAAAGTCATCTATACATTCTGCTAACGATAATTAGCAGGTGATAAAATACCTGTTAATCAAGCAGCTAACTAGTACTAGCTAACTGCTTGATTAAGAAGTATTGCATGTCTGCATGCTTGGTCTGTCTAACGTTTACGTCTAGGTTTGCTTCGCAAAACTTCTTAAAAGAAAATTCCTGTATCCGAAATTCCATGAAGTTGAATAAGCTTTAATGGATTAGCTTTAGCAAAGCTATCCTAATATTATAAATACAAAATAATTTTGTATTTATTTGTAATTTATACTATTCCTCTTAAAAATAGCAATTAAAGACGTAATTATTTTAATGCACAACACAACGCAAAGATAGAAATATTGAACCTTATAAAGCTAAATCTCTTATTACGTATATTATTTTAAATTACTTAAAATAGACACTGTATTATTCAAAAATAACATTTGAGAATATATGATGGAGGAGACCAAGAGGCTAGAAGGTGCATGTGGGAAGTGGCAGATTACATGTTGAGACAACAGATTACAAGTTTTATAGCCAGCAGTGGACTGTAACAAGCTGATTGAGTAATTCAATGTCTTACTTGTATAATTAACATAAGAGAGAGCAAGTATAAAAATGCTAATTCTAAATATAGATGGCATTTAGAAAGTTAAACAGATAATATTTCTTACATATAAGAAAGACTACCTATTGTGAGCTTTTATGCAAAACAAGTATTCCTAACGCCTGATGTAATGATAAAATGTAAACGCTTAGGATGCTAGGTAAACCATTCTCTCATATGCAACGTCGCATATAAGGCATAGTTGCGTTGTTATGGTGCTGGTACCCTACCAGGCTTTCTGGCAACTCTGTTTACTGTAGACACACAATACAATTTTATTTCATTGCGAAAATCTGTGATGTTCTCGTAGAGGTAATACCGCAGTCTGAACGGTTTGATTAAACCGGATATCGCGCTGTATCTTTTCAAATAATTGTGACCCGTCCCAGCTTCGCACGGGTAGTACAATACCTTAACAAATTATCACATCTAAACCTTCCTCATGAATCACTTTATCTATTGTTGAAAACCGCATGAAAATCCGTTCTGTAGTTTTTGAGGTTATCGCGAACAGACAGACAGACGCGGCGGGGGACTTTGTTTTATAATATATAGTGATAGTTATTTATACATAGACATACATACATCTATCGTTGGTTTTACTATGATGGCGTAACAATATGCAGTTAAATAAATCGTCAGTTACGTGTCGTAAGTAGGTACGTGTGTGGCGGGACAGGCAGGCGTTGAGCCAACGCGACTCATGGCTAATCCAATCACGTAATTGGACTTAGCGTTATTCATTGACAGGGTAATGACTGAAGCTACAAACGGCTTCTACGCAATAGTATTTATTGTGATTGCTTAGGACAACTTATATTACTCTTTAACCATTCCAAAGAAAATGTATAGGTACACAAGATTAAGAAAACAGCTTCCTTTCTTCTCTGTCTCACATACACCTATCCATCGCTCTTGCGAGTGAACATTTTCATAGTTTGAACATTTTATTTACAGTCTATATTTTAATAGTTTCAACTTTCTATAGAATAAAGTAATATGACGATAATTTAAACGCATATTACCGACTACGGGGCACATTTCTTAAGTATCAAGAATTTTCTAACAGAAAATCCAATAGCGCATTGTCTGACTCAGGAGACCTGGATGTCACGATCAGACAGCATCTTATCTTCTTTTGTACAGATAAATAATCTCGTTTTCTTATAAATAATATAGAACCACTTATATTATTGTTATCGGATTGTTTATAGCTTTACATTTCTAGACTCTATGTGATAGTTTTCGAATAATGTAATAATACAATTGTTGTTTTAGTTAGCAGTTAATTTTAAAGAGTTGAACCATAATTCGATATTCAAATGTTTCTAAATCATGTTTACCTACTACTGTTTAAATGTACAAATTTTACTTACGAAAGCACAATTTGCTGAGAAGATTAGGTAAATTAAAGGAATAAAGGTTGTTCCGTCAATCAGTGTCAGGGTGACGGTGGATCATTGCTGCGCAGGGCGGAGCCTCGTGTGACGTTGACGACTCATTAGCGGCGACTCGTCCTGGCCCCGGGCGCTACATCACTCATCAGGCATCACTGATCGTTAGGACATACACTAAATTTCAAAATATACCTATCTAATTGTACAACAATATACTCAAATAAATATGTAAGTTGCTAATACAAGAACAAATTAGGCATCTAGATCATCAACACAACCTGAATCGCTATTTCGAAATTTATTACTTTATATTTACTTACTTTTACCAAACGACTTTATATGGTTGAGGTGATGGGGAAATATAGTTTATTTAGATTTTAATTCAAATGGCTGCTAGAGACAATATACCTATATAAAATAGCGATCATCCGTTTCCATATCTTTCTGTTTTCTCCATTTCTATTTATTAGAAATCAAACGTAATATAAGCAGTAATTGAAAAATGCAACAGATTTTATAATATTTTATATGGTTACCAAATAAGACTAGTAAAAAAATGTACTCTAAATTATGTGTGGAGATTGCGGTTGAGATCATCAGATACATGATAATGGCTCTTAAAAGGCATCACTATTAAATTTGACAACTAAAGATGATAAAATCTAAAATGTATTAATCCATTTAAGAGATAACAAAGATTAGCACACAAACATACAGAAGAATGATACTAATAAATCAAACCATGAACTATCTGTATATTTCTATTCGAGGCTTTTATTTAACTTGCCTTGTTAGTATGTGGTCATATCGATTTATTGCCACCGGATTTGAATATCAGATTCTCCCAACCAATTGAACGAAAATTTGGAATACATGAGTAACTTTGGTGATCCGATTTGGGAATCAAACCTGACTCATGCACAACAGTCGCAATTGTAGTAATTGCGCTGCGCTACCGAACTACATTGTAGATGCATAATATTAATTTACTACAAAGCTTTCAGTTAACAAGTAAAATTATGTGCTAGATGTAGATTCGCATAAGATGCTAGATACTTTTTTATTATTATTAAAATATTTATTGGGACCAAAAGATAAAGAATACAAACATTTATATCACACCAAACTTTAGCAACCATTTGAATACAGGTTTGAAGTCTAACTATTTTGCTATCACCATTTTAAATTGCATTTTAAATCGCTTCGGAGTGAAGCTGCAATAGAGTTTAAAGTTTATTTCATATAAAGGCATTTTACTACACAGAAATACTTTCTAGCATAGGTGTTATCGATAATATAGTAATCTGATAATATAATAATGGTGAGCTATATAATATGCATTTCGTTGAAGAATGTTTGTAAACGAACCAATACAATTTAATGTGTCCAGTACAGAACACAGTATTAAAGATTCTGTAGACGAATGGAAAAAAGGATACTTTAGGATTTGTACTATTTGTATGTTCGTTGTAGAACCGGTTCTTATATCAAGGCAAAGAGTCGTTTTACCTACCGACAGAAAGACTTCATTTTAATTTTCAAAATAATTTTAAATTTTAACCTTATGATATGTTAAGATAAAACGACTCGTATAAGAACCGGGCCTCAATAATTATCTCGGCCACTACTGGCACTATATATTATATAATATATAGAAGATAATTTGGTATGAATTGCAATACAATCATGTTGAGAATTTATGTTAACCAACAAAGTTATACATACATACATGTAAGTGCGGAATGAAAAAAAAATATCAGTGCACATAAACGCGTAAAATATATCTTTAAATACTATATGGTAGTTTGTGCAATATATGAGCAGTCAATTCTAAACAACGCCTAAAGGAATAATTCCTGAGTCACGTTTACATGAACAACCTGATTCGACACAAAGAACAATTAGATTTGGCACAACTATTACTATTTGTAGAATACATAATTTTCACGTAGGGATCAAACCCATAACACTTGGCGCACTGATAGTGGCGCGGCTGCCATTAAACCGCTATCCATGGGGTCAAATTTAGCAAAACTTTTTACGATTATTTAATGCTCGTCATATTTTATACTACCAGTAAGTACTACATAGTAATAGTCGATTTTGCGTATAGTTTTGTGCGTGTTAGTTTGTGAATAATACGCCCGAAAAGGGTGCTTCATTCTCTTTCAATACACATCCCGATGCATTGACGGACAATTGGCTTCATTTGGTGTCGCTGTCATACCTGACGCTCGGTTATGATGCGAATAACTATTATTAAAGGAGTATTCCTTTGTTGCTTACTTATAGGAATATGTAGGTATATGAGCAGTCAGTTGAAGGAACGATAATTCTATAGAACCTTCTTCTAGAGAATAGACAGAATGCAAGAACAGAGAATACAGAGTATGTATTACAAAAGGTTTACAGATATTACCTAACCTTCGATTTATTTGGGTAAAAAAAATTACAAATAGTTAAAGTTATATATTTGAGTTTTTTAAAAAGGATGTCGAACAATGTGTCATAGATATTATTTGATGAAAGCTAAACATTACATTCCAATTCGTTTTAAACACTGTTTAATCAAAATGGCCATGTACATATTGGAATCATCTACACATACACATTAATAAGCACTAGGCTTTATGTCACTAGAAGCGTAGTATTAAGGTAAACGTAAAATATGTAGTAGTGTAGCTAAAATGCCTATAATTAATTTAACGTATCTATTACAATAAGTTTTGACAATTGTCCACAACCCAATAAGATATTTAGAGAATAAAATCGAAATGATCCCAATCCATTACGAAATTATCTTACAAAATAGTGCAATAAATATAGATATCTGTCCGTATTGATGCAGCGAGCGGAGACAATATTTACTGGGCTACGCCCCTGGTCCTGCCGAACGGAAACTTATAGTTTTGTTGAGGCGCCCGCCGAATAAAATACTGCTGGTCCGGACATAAATCAGATCGTGTCGTGGCCGCAGCCGGCGCGGAGACGCCGCGTCCGCTGCGCCGCCGCGTGCCTCGCCGAACCTGACGCTCCCGGACGCTCTGCTACATTTTAATAACAGGACTGCGCCATAAATGGTCACTGACAGATTTTATTTCTACTCATATATTATCTCCAGTCGTGCAAGCGGACTCCTTTTTATTAATATTTGTTCTGTTAGATCCTGTCCACCTTACATTCTTGCATTGTAGATATCTGAGAAAGCTTTTACAAAATAACAATATAAAGATTGTTTATATAAAGTAAAGAAAAATAAAATAATTTCATTCATCTTTCAATATTCGATTTATAAAAATAAATATATTATTGAAGGCTTTAATTAAAGATTTGCAGCACAAAATAAAAGACGTAGACGGATAGGGTAGCTATTATATTTCGTCTAGATGTAAGATACAAATATATTAAAATTTTAAATATATGTAGCTGCGATCTGATTATCGAGGTTCATGGGGTCCGAGCGCTCGTATTTTGTACAGGGAGATCGCAAAACGCCTGATCGACGTTTCGCGTGATCAGAAGGCTGGTCTTTTTTTTGGCCCAAAGAATCAGCATTGCCATTCAACGTGGCAAACCTGCCAGTCTTCTGGGCACGTTACCAGTTGACAGCGATGCTGAAGAATTCTACGATGCCTAAACCATTTTTGTAAATATGTTATCGTTATTATAGTATTATAATTATTTGTGTTTTTGTAATTATGTTATCTATTTTAATACGTTTGTAAATATAAATAGTTGTATATATGTTGTAACAAATATTTTAAATAATTATTATTAATGAGTATTAAGAATACATATTTTGGGTTGGAACCAACCCACAGATGGCCTCTGGAGGATTCCCCAGGGCTTTCAACGACTGTCGCCGAGGGAGACTTATGTGGGTAATAAATGTTCATCATCGGTTAGGCTGAAATTTGCTAATGTCACAAATATTTTTTGTTTACAAACATACAAGTAACTACTAAAACCATGACTACGCATTATTTACGCATACTTAGAGCAATTTAAATTGAGATGTCGAGTATGCAAAATATTTGTTGAGAATCACGAATTAGAAGATCGTCGTAATGTACAGTGTAAAATTATTAATATCGGTATTGGAGAGTTTCAATAAGTGTAGATATGTATCGGCGTACCATGGCGCCGAGATGTTGGGTGTTTTATGGGCAGTTTTAGTGCGGTGACCGCCGCCAACAATAACGTGACCGCGAGGGTGTCGCGCAGCTGTTTTTTACACGTTCTTACACAACCTACACCTCACAATGCACGACTCACGGAAAACCAAGGAGATTTTTTGCAGCGACAACTAAGTAAATGTTAGAAATGTATATTAGTTTATAATACATCAATACAGATATGAAAACTTGAAATGAACAAGGATATGATGATATATGTTTTTAAAACCTTTTGATGATTAGGGAAATTAAAAATGTACTTGTTAATTAACTCATATTAATATTCAATTCTAAATAAATATTTTTCATAAGAATTTATGAAATAGTAAGTAGAAGTAGATATAATTGGCAACATTACATGTATATACATACATATATGTCTACTTAATAGGCGAAGTGTACAATTGAATTCGAATTAGGTATAATAAATTGCATTAAAAATACTAAATGTTCTGTGATGCTGAGGTATGTGCCCTGCTTCCCTGATCATACAAAGTAGCTATCTATCGAGTTGTGCCCAATTTTATTCAAATATAATTCGAATCAAAACATTTGAACAAATACGCGCATTATTCTCAATTCGTTAAAATATTTTACTATGTTTATTTGATATTTTTATAAAATTTACAATGGATGATGTTATTCTGCCTGACGGTTTCTGAATCCCTGTTCACAAACGTATTTCCCGTATGGCTTATAGAGATGCGGCTGATAATTAATAAATTATGATTTACATTCATATACATGCCAAAAATTATTGGTACACAAATATTGTAAAATAAGAAGAATCCATCCCTTTTTTGTGCTGAAGTGGCCGTAGCCATTACAATAAAAATATTAAAAACCGCATAAGTAAGAGGCGGAGGTCGTCGGCAGTTCGGTGCAAATGTCGCCTCGGACACTTACATTATTCCTTAGTGGCCATGGGTGGCTAGCCCCCGGTAGGTCTCCGGCGAGCCCCTGCACCTATTATCTCGATACTTTAGATAGCCACCGGGACATTCACGGTCTCCGATCGTTCGCCCAAATGACCCCCCATTTGTCCAGATCCGATTAATCATGATTGTGTTTATGTTGTGTACTAGTACTATAAAAATATAATCCCTTTAATAAGCGGAGTCCAAGCGGAAACCGATGAGATTTCGTATCGAAGACGTTGAAAAGGATTGGATTTGATCAAAGGAGGTCATTATAAACGTCTTATAGACTCGGACTGTAGGATTTTCAAGGAATTTAATCGAACCGGGTAGTTCTTGAAAATTAATCTAATGGATTATTTTACTTCAATGGCTATCATGTGAAATGGGAATTTGAAACACAGTATAAAATTGCAAGAACGCATTAAATGCCTACTAATAGAAATAAACAAGTATGTATAACATTTTCGTCTACAAGACCATATAATTAAAATATCATGGAAGTTCTTCGTAATAAGATATTGTAATATGTAACTACCTTAATGACGCTAATCTTGCTCGAAAACTAGCCTATTTTGTGATAATATAAACCAAGTTTTAACCAATTCTAAGAGCACTCTATCTCAAAATTTCCATTGATAACTATGATTTTTCGCAGGCTATATCTATAGAAGGGGTGAGATTGATTAATTGAAACGAATCTTAGGCCCCTGTGTGTATATTATACCGGCAACATGCTTGTATGTATCTATAATTCTATATATATGTCGGTACCTACTTACAAGCATTGATCAATGATTAGTTAATTGGTTATTATGTGAGGCGTCTAGTATATAAAATATATGTATGGCGAACAAATTCACTTTCATATTTATAATATTAGTAAGGATTAATATTCACGATATGGGTATATTATAAAATACCTAATATCAACACGGTAGCAAATGTAAGAAACAGTAACCAGAGACAAATGCAAACTGCTGACTTAAGTAATTCAATATTGTTATGATACTTACATCGACGGCTAACAAACAATATAATTCACAGTATTGTTTTGTTGCAATTGTACTTAGGTATTTATACATGTTTTAATATTATTATTTAAGGATTTAATATAATTATTTATGCCGTTTTCTGGCATAGAAAGAAATAAGTACATAGCTCGCCTAATTGCAAACAATTAGAAGCCTATGAAGGTTTTCAATATCGGGCGATCTGGGAGTATAGCCAGGTCGTTGCTGATCGTGTAAGGAGGAGCTCACTTCTGTGTCAGTGCAATGGACAAATACTGAAAGGAAACAATACTAAATTGTTTAGCTATGATCTTTTGTCTGATTTACTTTGACCATGGAATTAATAAGTATTTACGTAACCTATTAATTTGATGAATAGGATAGACTTGTAATATAGAACTCTATTATCACTTACAATGTATAGAAGTACCAGATAAGATCACGGAACGTTTCAGAAAATAGAACCTTATTTAGTCTGCACGAATGGTACCTAATGGAAGTGGTCACCTCTGGTCACAACTAACACGCATTTGGTTGGGTTATAGGTAATCTAAGTGCAAATAGACATCAAGTCTATCTAATCACACATTTTGTCGCAGCTGTGCACAGATAGTTGACAATAGTAGCTCATCCTAGCTATAGCGAATCCATAGAAGTGCTTAGATAGTTGTTTCAATGATTAAACTGTATTGATTACTGTGGATACCTATTAAAAAGTAAAGGCAGACCTTTTATAAGCCAGTTACATTTTAAATATCCTAAATTTACAACATTTCTGTTGTTTCATGTTAGTATTTGCGTTATTTAAATAATTATCACACTTTCTATGTAAAGCATGTTACAAAATGTGGCCAAAATGGAAAATATTGATACATATAATAATACTAGCTGACCCGCGCAACTTCGTCTACTTCATATAAGATAAGAGAATTTATCCCGTTTTTGCAACATTTTTCATAACTGCTCCGCTCCAATTGGTCGTAGCGTGATGTTATATCGCCTATAGCCTTCCTCGATAAATGGGCTATCCAACACTAAAAGAATATTTCAATTCCTGAGATTAGCGCGTTCAAACAAACAAACAAACTCTTCACCTTTATAATATTAGTATAGATTGTCTTACGTTTTGTTTTGAAATTAAACTACTATTTGTGGATTTTATCGCAGTTTTTTAATAAAGATAACCCAAAAAAAAAAATTACCTCGTTAAAATCCGTAAATAGTAGATAGTAGAGAAAAATTCGGTAAATAATGGTTAGTAGTGAAAATACATTTAATTATTAAAAGCCGAAGACATTCAAAGTATTACCTACTAGATAACTCTATTTAAATCTTTTGAGCGCAGCTAACCTCACCTGATGAACTGATTTGAATTATATTTAGTAATGTTTATTTAAATATAAACACCGCACCGTGAAATCACACGTTTCAGTTTGTAAGTTTTAGTACATTTTATGAAACCATTTCTATTGTATGTGGATTTCACATTTGTTTTTATGATGGAATTATTTATAGTCCTAAGAATATAAAGTGCGTGGATGAAAATATTGTCAAAATCCTGTATGATACCTTTCCAGCAAGCTTCGTGCCAGTAGAAATTAACGATACACAGACAAAATTAAGTATTTTACAAAAATGATAAATACAATAATCAATTGAAGAAAAGGATTTCTTTATTTCAAATTGAAATCTATAGTACAAGTTTTGATCGACAATCAATAGTGCGAGTGATGCGAGCAGGGGAGCTCGCGTTCCGGTCGGTTGTGCTTATCGGATGAGCCGATTGGGGAACATGCCGTTCTGCTCCATTATGCTCCGCAATAATCCTCAGAGCAACGACTCAGACTTGTACAAGTTGTTCTGGTAAGATATCGATCAAAACTAAATAAATACGGGATTAATGTTACCAAACCTTCGCAAAGGAATTATTTCGCCTTACGAAGAAATAACATATGAAAAGCCGATCTCTATATAAAGCTTATAGTACTCTATTTGTAGTATAATAAGATTAAAGCAGCTGACAATGTTATTGTCGAAGTGACGCTAGCATTAACATATGTGCGAAAAACGCTGGGAATAAACTTAGTGGTTTCCAGGTCGAATAGAGAAAGGAATGGAAAGAAAACGAATTTCTCATTACTAACACAGTTAAAGTCAGGTATTGTGTACTTGTCTCTGTATTGTACAAATCGATGTTAGGACGTAGAATTTCAATTTAGCTAGCGATATGTAGTGTGGTACGTCGTTGGGATAAAAAGAGGTATAAGTGACTTGATTAAACGTGGGAAATGAACTAATAATCTTTGTAGGACAAAGCGTATGCCTAATAATCACATCTTTGTGTCCTGTTATGTATGATAGCTTCGATCAATCCTACGATTTTGATATGTTTTACACTATGAAATCGAAGTAGTACAATTTGAATGTGTGTCAAGCTTTGTTATTTCGAGCATGAGTACGTTTGTATTTTAAATAACAGTTTTGTTATCTTACAAATACGACAACACAATATCTCAGCATCAGCCTTATGATAAATATATATTTTAAATCATAATCTTCGTAGATATTTCAGTGAGTTTGCAATGGGGTTATTAAATTAAGATTAATATTTTTATAAATATGACTAAATGTATGTACCTATAATTTATACTTTTACTGGAATTTTAGGCAGATAACACTATCAATGGACCATAACTTAGAGGAGGAGACACTCAGAAGTCACTATTTCGATTCAAGTACAACATGACACGAACGTTTCCGAGTATCGGCTCTGCTACATACATCTAGCAGTAGTACGGTACTTCAACCTCTACAAGTTTGTATTTCAGAACAAGTTGCTGGTGAATAACCCTGGCTACTTGGTTCTATCTGTGCAAGTACTCGCCGTTAACTAGACGAGTACAACAAAAATCTATATGCGTAGGGGTTTCACCAGCTGGTGGCACGTACATAAATGTCAGCCATACCATGCCTCCAGATGTATTACCGGTAATCATTCGTCTTGATAACTTATTATTCATATAATAAAGTTCAAACGTTCCAAATACTTATAATGTTAAGGAAAATTTGGCTATCTGTAGGTACGGACTGACAGACAATAAAACATTTTAATAAAAATTTGCCGGCTTCAAACAAAAATTAAATAAAATACTATTTTATTTTATACGTATATATGTACGTATAGACTCAGTAAGTTTGTATGTTTTTCGTTTATCCAAAACTTTAGTACCATGTACTTTTATAATTTTATTAAAGCATTTCTGGATGAATCTTGTTGGTTCATTATAATTATGGAACATTCAAACTTATTGAAGTGACCATTGATTCGTAAAATATGTTCTGAACTGAAACTGAAAACGATCTGATATTTATTATATGATACCTACCCTACCTATAACTACAGATCTGATTGAACTCGGTGCTAAATATTAAACAGGCTTTTATTAAAAAAAATTGATGTCGGCTTACTTTTGACTGACTTAAAAAAGGAGGAGATTCTCAATTTGACTGTATTTATTTTATGTACGTTACCTCAAAACTTTTTTCTAGGTGAACCGATTTTGATGATTATTTGTCGTATTTCCTTGGCTGACACCGACTACAAAAATAACAATAATTGTACCTACATTATATAATAATTTGATTGTCTCTGAAACACAAATATATTTAAAAAAATTGCTTAGGTTAACTCCAAATAAATATTTTAATAATTGTTTGTTAGTCATAGGTAGGTACATATGTGTTGAGTTAGATGTGAAGTTTAAGTGTGTACCAACCTTCTTGCGTGGTAAACGCATAGATTGTACATTAGTAGAAAAATAAGTTGTAGACACAAGCATGTGCAATTATTTTTCACTTCTTAATGCATTTTTTTTGTTAGAAATTTCTTTTTAGAAGTCGGATTTTTGTTGTAATTTATGTTATGTATGCATGCAGGTGTATTTTGTTTATATATAATACAGATAGGCCTAGTAAACCCATGTATAAACAATGTTTGACTTTGACTGATAGCATACGTTAGTTGGCCTGAAAAATAATTCTAAGTCTGTATATTTCTATAAGTTATGATGTGAGATTAATTATTGATCAAACTTTCAAAGTATATCGACATTAACGATACAGTATCAATGTTCATCGAAAGCAATATTGTTGAGTATTTTTTCTAAAGTAAGGACACATAGCTTTACATAAGAAGAATATGAGGTTATGTCTTACCCGATCTATCTGTTGTCGTTGATTCACATAAATAATTTTGTAACCTTTCTTGAAGTAAGCTAATAGTTCGCGTATACTTTGTGAATAAATTTGATTACTTTCATGATAATGCTGTTTCAAAAACGTGTTATATTAAACCGCGGCTTCGCTTGGAAACAGTAGATACTTTTTTCTGAATAAAAGGTGCGCTATGTCCTTTTTGAGCCTCTGATAAAGTGTTTGCGAAATAAATGAATACCGAGTGGTTAAAGCGTGAAAGCATTATAAACAAACAATCTTACATTCGCATTTATAATAATAGATAAGATTAGGATTTGTAGTATCAACCCTGTTTGAAAATGTGCCACTACTGGATACAGACCTCTTCTGAACATAACTAAGCTGGTTAAGCTAACGTCTACGTCGCTGGACCGGGTGAGATAGCAGACTTCATGAATCTTCGATAACATTATCGAGACATTTCACACATATAAGTTTCCTCAAGATGTTTTTCTAATTATTTAATACGCAAATAGCTTCAGAAAGTTAGAGGTGTCTGCTGAGACCTCTTCGTGGTAATCCAATGGCTTCCTTATTTGGTCATAGCTGTCATAGATTTTATTTTATCTTAATTGAATATCTAACAAGAATGTGGATGGCATTATAAGATTTATTTTAATATTTTCTTTTCATATTGTAAATCCCCACACACAAGGTGAACCGCATTTAAATTGACATTAACATCATACATTGACGTGTATGGGAGTCGCTTCAAGCGCCTCTCTGTACGGGCCACGCTCCAATGAACCCTGATCCTATCATAACGCAATCGCATATCGCCGACCGTTCTTCTGCGAAACAGTTCTATGTGACATGGCCATTCGTAATATCAACCTTATTCAGTACGCACTAGATCGATATTTCGAGGGTCTAATAACATAGGACTATGTTCCCGTAAAACGGTAAAAATCTGCAGATATTTACGTTGATAGCGTTCCAGCAAAGAAGTGGAGTAGATACGTGAACTCGATCAGGGACTATAATAACCTAAAGCTCACGTTATTCCTTCAATAAATGTAACGTATGTCTCTACAGATTGAAAACAATCTTTTCATGAGTTATTAGATCCATTGTATGATCATACGCCTGAAAAAGTTATTTTATATTGCATTTAGGCTTAAAATATATTTCGTCCCAAAAGTTCGCCTCTGGATTTTATTAATATTGAATATGCCAGTAAAATATAATAGTAGGACTACTGTCAATTATAAGTAAGAGTCATGGACATGACTCTTACTGACTTAGGATTGGTTGTTGATCGCGATCATTTACACTTACCTGTAGGGGAAATAATATGTAGGTAACTAATCACCTTCATTTAAGACCAATATTTTATTATTGTTTCACATTTGTATGCCATCAAACAGGCAGAACATGATGTACATATGACTATTTCATTATAACATTCTCAATGGTGTTTCTAACAAATGAATTCGTTTGAAATTGATTTATTTAAGACAATTTGTACATGATTTTTTTTTATTTTTAAAGAACTTTTCATTTAATTTGTGGCAGGTTTAACAGTATGATGTATTGCAATTGTTATTGTCATGCACATTCATACGTGGACAGCAAGGAGCATGTAGAGACAACGACAATGCTCTTTGTCATAGGGTACTCTTAATACGGCCTTTTTTTAGAAGGTCTTAAAACTGTAAAAAGAACGTTCGGCTAGGATAAGTTTCTATTTTTATCTTAGCAATGTCGTGCGCCGACTGTGCCCGGGTACTGTCTACGTCACGTGCCGCGGCCGCCAAGTGTGCACTAGGGGCGCGGTGGGGGTGTTGGCTTTTACATTAGAAGTGGCCTTAATGCACATACGTTAGCTGTTGCTATAGATCCAAAACACGAGTCAATTGAGCAACTGTGTGTGGGTTACTACTACGTTTAATGCGAAAAGTTGTTGCAGTTGGCACGGAATACCGCCCTCCTTGGCTTAACCTGGACCTGTTTCTTAACGCCATGACTGACACTATTAGTTCGATTAATAATATTGACTATTGTGTGCTAGTGGGAGATTTTAATGTTAATCTTCTTAACACTAACGACTGTAGAACAAGAAAGGTGATGGAATTTTTAACATGCCTAGGTCTAACTCAGATGGTATCGACTCCTACTTATTTCACAGAAACGAGTGAGACACTCATCGATTTAGTGTGTTCGAATCTGCGGGTTAAACGGGTACCTGTTGAACCGTTTAAAAATATAAACAGTTATTCAGACATTGTTTGCGATTTTTTTATTAAACGCGAGAGACTTAAACCTGTCTTGGTAAAATATAGGCCTTCAAGCATATTTGTGGTGAGAGCTTAGGTAGGGTTCTATTTGGGGTTGACTGGAGTAGTATTTTAACATTGAACACATTAACAGAGAAGGTTAATGCATTTTACTTTCACATTATAGCGGTGTTCGATGCCTTCGCGCCACTTAAGACTTGTCTGATCACAGAATCGTCATATCCGTGATTAATGGATACTGTGATGGTTATGATGAGATTGCGTGACGGTGCTTTAAAACAATACCGCCAGTGCAAGACGAAGAAGAGTGCAAGATCTACTATAAACAGTTAAAATCTCTTGTATCATCATCCTTGTATCACGAAAAAGTGGCTTATTTTAAATACAATATTAATAATAACTTGAACAATCCCAAAGACCTATGGAAAAATCTAAAAGCTAACTTTATCCCAAACAAGAAATGCGATTATTGCCATTTCTTGAACGTTCATCAATCCGATGGTCAGTATATATCGTCTATGACTTATTACGAATTTCACTGTTACAGGAATGTTGTTTTTATTATTTCACTTGTGAGTCAGGAAGTTATTCAGAAATATTTACTTGGTCTTAAATCAAAGGCAGAGGGTTGCGATGGCATGAATTTAGAGATGTTATTATTATCTTTGCCTCACACACTGCCAGCTATAACAAATATAATTAACCCTTCTATACAATCGGCTTTATTTCCTGATGTCTGGAAGATGGCTACTGTTAGGCCGCTGCCTAAGAACGCAAACCTGGTGCATATAAAAGACCTTCGGCCAATAAGTATTCTGCCGTATCTGTCTAAGGTTATAGAAAAAGTAGTGTGCAAGCAGTTAGCAGACTTTCTTGAGAATAATGATATCTTACCAACACTCCAATCTGGGTTCCGTAAACGACGTGGTACATGTTTACAACAGCTTTACTTGATGTAACAGATAATATTTTGTATGCACAGGATCAGGATATGTGTACGGTTCTGGTTTAACTAGACTTATCCCGCACTTTCGATAGTATCAATATTTCGTTGCTATTATCTAAATTAACGTACTACGGTTTGACTGAAGATCAGTGAAGTGGTTTCACAGTTATCTGTCCAACAGTTACCAACGTGTTGAATTACGGCTCAGTGATGGACAGACCCTTCCCTCTACAGACTACTTTAGTTTATGATATAGCGTTCCCACTTTCCCACCTGTTAGGTATATGAGTGGGAGCCGCTGTACCTTCCAGTGCCCGAAAGCATCTTCAGGGACCAGTTATAGACAGGTCTCGTCCCCAAATCCTAAGACCAAGTTCTCGTAAGCGTGCTACCTCGTACCCAAGTGGCACTACCTATTGTCCAGATAGGTGCCGGAGCAATAAAGCCGCTGACCACTCACGAACTCAGAGAGTTGCTAACGATATCCTCGCTGGGGCCGACGAAGAAGCCGCCTCCCATATTTCCAGTATGGTGCCGGAGCTGTAAGGCACGTTCACTTCCCGACGTACATCCATACGTCTACCCTTTCTGGCCTACAAGTCGGGTATTGCCCGAGTCACCTAGCTATGACTCTTACTTGCTGAGCAGGCGAGCACCCGAGATGTGTCGTGGCAGTGAAATCACACTATCCCTTCGCTAAAGGCAACTCCGTGCATCGCGCGACCAACAGGTTCCCACTAGCCGATCATGATTCCGACGCTCGAACGCCACGTGCTTGACGAGCAACAAACATGCCTCTGCGGCTAACCACATAGCCACTACGAGTCCAACCTCAATGTCAGGCACCGCGCACCCTATTCAGCGGCCGATAGAACACGCCTTTCGAGGCGCGATGGGCTAGCCCGACCCCGTAGTACCCTGATTCTAAGGGGGAGACCCGTAGTTCTCCCCCCGAACCCTACCTACTCGGGTGCTGAAGATAGGGAATCAGATTTTTCAGCATGTACCCCCTCTGTCAAGGGAAGTTCCGCAGGAATCCATTTTAGGTCCTATTCTTTTTACTCTTTACTGCGCTGATATAACTAACTGTATGTTAAAAACGAATTACCACATTTACGCAAACGACATACAATTTTACATATCGTTTAAAAATACGGCCTACGAACGAGCTATCGCAGATCTTAACGCGGACCTTCAACGCATTGTGGAGTGGGCGGAAGAAAATTATCTGGTTGTCAATCCGTCCAAAACGAAGTACATGGTGTTTGGTTATAAACAACAGCTAAGCTCTCTACAAGATCTGAATATAACGTTAATGGGTGAAGTTATTGAAAGAGTTGAACAGGCCCGCAACCTAGGAATGCACATCGATACTAATCTTAGGTACGAGAAACATGTCGCCGAGATGGTTCCTAACTGCTGTTTTAGGTTAAGAATTTTATATAATATGGGTACAATTTTTTTCAGATGAGCTACGGGTGCGACTAGTTGAGACATTGGTTCAGTCAAAATTAAATTATGCCGATATGGTGTACATGCCGCGGCTACTAGCACGAACGGACAGGCTTATTCAAAGAGTCCAGAATGCTTGCGCCCGTTTTTGTTTCAATATACCATCTAGGATTCATGTTACACCTTTCCTCAACAAAAATTAGATCCGTAAGATGAAATCTAGGCGCAAACTACATTTGGCCTGTCTTATGTTCGGTATTGTTAGTACTCACGAGCCATCGTACTTATATCGCAAATTGAGCTGGGTAAATAGCAAACACGACTGCGTGAGCAGACAGTGCTCACTACAGCTCTCTATACTGCAACACAGAACATCTGCATTTAGGGGCAGTTTCCGCTACGCTGCATCAAAAATTTGGAATAATTTACCACCGCCTATCAGATTACAAAGTACTATTGGGTCATTTAAAAAAAATTTGCGTCTATACTTAATTGGTGCTTAGCGGAGCTTGGGACTGACGAACATAAATGCGTCGTTCGTTTAATGCAATGATCTTCTAGCCTCATATATTGCTAGTATCGTTGATCTATATATATGTAAAGGTGTGACTACCTGCTCGTCGTGTGAGCACGTTATATTGTAATAAATTAAAATTAATTTTACTCAGTCGTATCTCTATATCTGTGTATTATATTATCTGTGTCTCTGTGTAAAGTGGATATTATTCTGTTTTTATATATACAGTATAAATATTTTATATTTATTTTCTTTGTTTATATTATAGATGGTTTTATATCCGTGAGTCACTAAAGGACCCAGTTTAAAACCAGCGTCAGGCTTTCGTCTGACACATGCTGAACTGGGCCCTATTTGACACTAGTGTTAAACACTTACTTTAATATGTACTTTAATTTGTTTGTTTTTTAATTGTCTAATTTCGCTAAGTTTATTTTTGTACTTGTTATTATGTGTTTGTAGTATGTGTCAAATAAATATTTTTCTTTCTTTCTTTGAGCTTGTGGTTCACTGACAGGAACCACTAACCTTACACGAGTCAATAAGTTATTCGAATACTTATATTAGTCATGAAGGTACTCTGTATTAGGTAATAAGATTATAAAATCAAATTGTCTTGGCAATCATCGTCGGTAAAGATTTTTCATATATTAACTGCTTTTAAATACAGACATTTTTAGCTTAGCAAACTAACGACAACGGCAGCAGGGCTATGGTATGTCAAAAATAAACGCTGAGTATATGTTTAGAACAAGTGCCCGTATTAAGGGAAAATATATAAGGAAGTCCACGGAAAACCATAAAATATCCCCCTAAGCTTCCGCTCACCGATAATCCCTTTAGCGAGGGAAAAACTTCAAAAGTTTGTGCGGGCGTTGTGGGGTCTTGAATTTTTGATCTCTATTAAATTGTTTCAAATGGTTTAACTTGTCGCGGCTCAATCAGTGCGAGGCGCGTGCGGCCGGAGTCGCGCCGTGTCGCGCCGCGCCGCTGTTTCACGCTTGCTGCGCTGAATAGCGATGCTGAGATTGCGTTCGGTACACGCATGACGCCTTCATGTGCAATGAGCCAAGCCAAATATGATTTCATATTTTCTGGATAAGAATTTGTACTCAATACAGAACTATTCAAACTTATTAACTAACATATCGACTGAAATAAGCGCTTATTAAAATATGGTACCTCATAAATGTATGACTTATCAACGTTTTAAGATGTTAATATTAAAAAAATATTATTTTATAAATTTATCAGCAGGACTCAAATCAATAGCTATGCTATATTCATTCATCTTACTTCATTCGTTTATTAAACTGGATTTTCTAATATTAAATTTTGTTTAAAGTTATTTAACGCAACAAATTGAAGCAATCAATTAGGACGACCATTCGGTTTTGTTTTTAGATCCGGTCAATTATTATTTTATCTGTTATATAATATCGTATGACCATAAATCGTCGGTAGTTACAGGAGGTGGAGGGTCGGGCGCATCACGGCAAAACTGATTTATTCACTGGTGATATTTTATAGCGCAGTTTGTTCCGGCCGTTATTGTATTAGGGCGGCTGTTTGTTACATCGCCTTTGCCCTCGCCCCATGACATATACTAGAACGATACCGATGAGGTTCCTTAAACTCTTTAATTGATTATATGATATTTTTTTAGTGAACTCTATTCTACATATAGCAGCAATACCTTTTCATCTAGACTAAATGTATTACTGCTATAGAAATAATGGATGCAATTTAGTTTCCAACAAAGTACTGAGTATCTTGAATTTGCTTACGCACGCTTTGGACTCTACTCCGTGTATTATAACACTGATAGATAAATCAGTTTTGTATGGTATAAATAAATACGACATATCTTTACATTTGATATGGCCTCCCCTTTGAAATTCACTCCCTTAAAATCATTTTAAACTTCATAACTAGAGCTCAATAAAAAATAACGTTACTGACTGTCCCCCAATTTTTTAAATTGCGTGAAATTAAATTTAGAATATACTCTTTATCCCTCGGGAGTCTGACAAATAGCCGCGCAGCGAACGGCGCGATTTAGCCACGCTGTAATTGGTTTTTTAATGCGGCACTTGCGAAGTACCACCTTCCGCTTTATCAAGTGAATACATTATCAAATTGTTAGGCCGCCAACGCGACGTCCCCCGCTCTATGAATAAGAATCAAATGCGCTCGTCGGCGTCGTTCACTCACCGCTCTAACCGCAACTAAGGGGTGCCAAATTAGTGATCCCGCTTCGACAATTCGCTTTTTAACGGTTTATAAATATAAATTAAACCATAATGATTACTGTTATAACTTTAGGGCATCAATATTTTCTTTACGGTTATGGTTGTTTTTATTTATTTTAGTATAAAGAAGCAGATAGAAATGTACGTGATAACAAAATATTATTCCATTTTAACATATAAAGAAAACTTAGAAAAATGATATCGACAGGGGTCTACCGATAGCGCAGATGGAGGGCGCATTAAATTTGACAAGCGGAGGTATACAAAAGGAATATCTATAAGAGTGCATTTCCATTGTTGTTAAATAAAATCTGATAGTTTCTCTGAGAAGAGTAATTTTGATTTGACTAAACGTAAAATTAAAAGCAATGGATTATAGTTGGCTTCTATATAAAATGCGATTATTATTAGTTTTTAGGATTTAAATAGTGACACGGCTTATCGTATCGTCGATGGGATGGAAATGGAAATGCGTAAATGTTTCGCGAGGAGCATGTCGTCAATCCGGTCACGTTCCACGTTACGTCCGATCCTCCGTCTAACATTGTGCCTATTGCCGGACAGTCTTGATAACGAGCCTATTGGCCGAGTACCGACGTATCATTCGCACTCGTAAACTGCTTCGATTTTATGTACGCTCTTACATTATACAGACAACAATATTGTCATGACAAAGACGATCATAGTTTTATTGACTACGTATTAGTACTTATGGTAAACTTTGGGTCGAATTTTACTATCGATCCAGCAAAAAACATGTGAAAAGCGTGGCGGGACTGTTATCCCTCGCATAAAGATGGCTAATGCAGTTAGTATAGGAAATCTATGCGTTACATCGGGAGCTTGTCTCCGTGGTTAAGTGGCCCATTCACGTGCAAACGAGCGCGCACTTTAAAAATAATAAAAACCCCTTCAATATCTATGGCGGGCGAGTAGCGAGCGTTCTGAGACTGTAGTTCTTTCATAAGACATGTACCGCCTGTTTTTGGGGTAAGCTTGGTGGATGGTACTCCATTGTTCATAGTGGGATTGTAACTTTCATTTTGGCTATTCTTTGAGGTGCATTATAGTATGCGAGTTGCGTAGTGGCATCTCGTGTCTGTGATCGAGTTACGTCGCGACGTGGGGTGCCAGATGTGTGCATAAGTCATCAACTGACCAAGGAGGTCACGAGTGTAAACAATGCCTAACTAACCGTTGCTTCGCACCTCCGCGGTGATTTAATACGATTTGGAATGTGCCACTGTATTTATGAAGTTCATTGAGAGAGCAACATAGAAGATTTAGATATTTAAAAATAATATCATAGAATATATTTATTTCTCTCTTACTTAAACATTGCTATCTATTAGAGTTGTTTTGAATTATTTCAAGACGTACTTTTATTACATCTAATAGTATTAGATATAATAAAGGTGGTAAAATGTATACTTTATTATATAGTTGGCGTTGGTGGGCTGTTAACTGTTATACACACAATAATAATAATTTATACAACAATTATTATCAACCGCACTAGGCATAATCCCAGTGTCACTGTTGCACTGAGGTCTCTATAAAATTAAAAAAAAGAGCAACAAAGATCACCCAAAACAGACCAATTACCTTTTTAACCGACTTCAAAAAAGGAGTAGGTTTTTGTTTCGTACGAGTGTCAAATACGCAACACTCATGAAAGGCATTACGCCATTTGTATGACCAAATGTCTAGACTTTACATTAAATTACTGCATATGTATACCTTGTGCTTTAATCCTTGTCTATACTCGAGCTCTAAACACATTAAAAATATATAATATGTTGATGTTAATTACACAAACACTATATGAAATAAAATATGTCAGGTCACACATATATGTATAATATGTGAATCGCTACTTGCTGGCTAAAATAATTCGTTTGCTAAAACTGAATATACCAGCATAAAAATAAAGAATCCTTGACATAAACGACATTCACAATGACAGATACAAAGTATAAAACATCGTTACAAAAGATACAGACCCGTATTTCCTTTATTCGTGTTCCATCCGCGTGACGCGGCACCTCTATCTAGTTAGAGCGGTGCACACGGGAAAAATGAAATATAGAGGCAATCCAAATAGATTGTTATCTACCCACGTGTTTACCGGCGGCGCCGCGGCACGTTCGCGCTAACAAGCGACCCTCTCGCCTTAAAACACCGGTGACAGACGCCCTCACAGCACCCGTGCACCCGAACACCCGGCCCTAAACTGCGCGACGCAATTTGACAGCACTGCTTCTGACAGCTCCCGCTCAAGCTTTTATTCTATCCTACTAACACAATAAAACCTCTCTTGACCAGACATCAGCAAAAGTGTCTTCGTAGAAAACATTATTGGGAGCAAGACTACCCTCAAACTGATAGTTGTGTTTACCTTTATATCTCATCTAAGCGCAACCGTTTTCCTATTGCCGTAAATTAAAACATCAGATTCCTATCGAAACCCATAAAAATTAATGTGTTAGATAGAACACACCTCCGCGGTATTAATTCTTCGGCCGAAGCTAAAACTATAAATGTCGGTTAATCCCATGTATCATAGCGAGGCGGTCATTGATTTGGTGCTATCGGATGGTCTCGGTGACTTATTGTCGGTCCCCTCGCGTCTCGCGGCCATTACCTCCGTGACCGGCCTCCGTGGCCGGGACACCACTCTAATAACTGCACCTCTAATACACCTCATCTTTCCCTATCGTCACACTATTCGTTACGTGACTAATTGGGTGTAGGCGCTGCACATTTTTCTATATGGCTCCTACTTTATCAACTGCCCGCGGTTTGTTCAATTTTTCATTTAAGTCCATTCAATTTATTTTGTATGCCTTTATTTAACTTGGTGTATATTTCAATTATTATATTGTAGCAAAGCTGTACGTAGACAAAGCGCGATAAGAGTATTACAAGTCGTCATTAGCATAATCCTCGGCGCGGGCGCAAAACAGATAGCGGTAAGATGCTTAGGTAAATTAACTAAGCGCGCTCTACGACTCCGCTACGCTCGTAGCGCGTAGTACTGACACTCGTAGACTCGTTCTTTATCAGCTTTATTGACGCGAAAATAAAATATTTCCCCTTTTATATGAATGTTGAATACTATTAGTTTTTATATGTACTTTTATCATTTTCTCCAGTAGTGATGTACCGTAGTAATGGCATAGGTATTACAAAATAAATTGGTGAAATCTCAGAATTTTCAAGATTTTTATGGATGAGTACAAAATAAACAAAAATAATTCACACCCTTTCATTGCTATTGGATGATTCTGGGTTAAAGCATACAGTAGCAGCAACAGGGTAGATGGCGTTAGCATATTTTCAAACATGCAGTCGAGTGGTGCGTGACTTCGGAAATCAAGTGGTCATCATTTTTTTGTAAGGTACATGTGTGAGTGGGTGTAGGCGTGTGCAGTTGTGATTGGATTAGGCTCGTCGTGTGTTGACGAGCCCCGCGGGACTGGTGCTCACGACCCACGGCCGCCGGCGATGCAATGACACCTCCACGTTAATAACGCACTGTCCAACTCAATACAAATAAAACCTCCAATAAGTTTTGAAGGTCATTCACTCGAATCACATAAAACTTAACGAAATTGCTGGTTTTTATTATTCTTTATGGATGATGTCCGTCGTAAAGCACGTTGCTGGACTTTAGTATCGTATCAAGAAATAAAAATGTATAGGGCTCAGACAGTAGGATGTCCAGTGGTATTGTAGCTATTTAAAGAAATTATTAGGTGCAATTACGCAGCCTGTTGTGCGTGATTGGAATGCGCGTCGAGTGTGGGGCGAGGGTTCGACGACAAATTCTTACAAATTAATACATCTATCTGGGCGCCGCCTCGCGACCGACCGCGATACGTGTGGAATACTTTATTATCGTAGCCTAACACAATTCTTCATAGATGGGGTATTAGACATAAGTAAGTGCGGGGCTACTCTAAGTGACATGATTAAATTTTGGTTTCAATGTTTATATTTGAAAATAGTCTCAACAGTGGCAGAAAAGAGGGTTGTTTTTAAGAGAAAATCTTAGGAGATGAATGTTTGGTGAAGCCTTTGTACTGTTTTAAAATTTTATTTTAATTTATTTAACTTCACAGTCGAAAACCGAATATTGCGAGTTTATTCTTAGCCCAAACACACACGTTCTCACGCCTATATCTTCGATAAGGCACAGTTATATTACATCCATATTTTACAGCTATGGTTTGGGTAATATAGAGCGAGCCTATTGCCTTCCAACGGACTCAGTTTCAGACCTTTTAACAAAAATTGATTGATAGAAATAACTTTGCACGACTCGGGAATCGAATCCGAAAGTCAAGCATAGCAAAGTATGTATTTTCATTTTGCCACCGAGCAGGTCTCCTGAACTTGCAATTTCATTGCGTAGATAAGTAGTGTGCTTTAAGTTTTGACAATTGTAATAAAAAAGAACATGATATAGATGTATTGAGGATAAGAGTGTTGTAGTAGACAACGCCGCAACATCGCGGGGAATTCTATTTCTAATCTGTGAGTATAATCTGCAGTGTCAGCGCGACGCTGCAATATGCGTCCGCCGCGCCCGTCCCGGCTTCACACTCGTTGTTTCGAGAGCAATCGAGGCGCCAATAAAAAAGGCGATCGTCGCCCCGAGCCCGGGCACCGACTTATTTACAGAACACCCTGCCGTCGCTATTTATTTTATTGACTGCCATTTGGCCTGACTTTTATCGCTGCCCACTTCCCGGATAAAACAACAGCAGCAGGTAAAGATTGTCCGAAGCGCAGCGTGGCTATGGCGCCCTCGTAGCAATCATGATTACTATCCGCACTTCTATTATCATAAGAAAATAACATTTGTTCTACCAATTTGTAATAACGAATAACAATAATCGATCATAAACTGAACGACTTTTCACTTTTAACAATACTTAATGGTTTTAATAACATTTATTATAGTTTTATTGCCTTGACATTCTATTATACTGCGAATGTGGTCATTATTGTTCATTTTGGCTTAGGCTTTAGGTAAGAGTAATCAAAAATTATACATTCAAAGAGTTATCTACAATTTTATTTTCTAGTCGCCCATGTTTAATACATTGATCCGATTACTAACGTGAGTGCCGAATTGCCAACATTTATTAATGGGTAGGTAGAGTTGTTTTGCACCAATATCATAAGCAGCTGTCTTCATATGAGCTGACAATATTTTTAGCTAGCAATTGTAAAAACCATAAACTATCATAATAAATAAAATTAAACTCAGTAGAAACAGATAAAATTGCATCAAATAAAAAAATACACTAACAATTTATGTAATGTATTTTATTGCGTGGTCAGGGCGGTCGGTGGTAGTGCCTCGCCGTCGCAGTACACGGGAGCAGGCCACCGGGGCACGCACCGGTCGCTCCGGCAAGGGGTGACTCCCATTTTCCACACATCATTGCATCGGGCCGCAGATTTATTTGCATGCGGGCCGCTGACCAGGATCCATTACAGCCATTATGATGCTATCTGATCAACCGTCACGAGAGTTATGGCGCTCTTGTTTTTCTTAACTACATGAAAAAATGCCAACAAGGAAATACTGAATATTAAGAAAACAGGACATAGTGAATTGGTTATAAGACGGGTTATGGTTTCCGCTATATTTATTTTACTTAGGGTGATATATCTGATAGGCAGTATAGAAAATGACTGTACATCTACCCTACAAAAATGTATGATTGAAATTTGTAAAGATATCTAGCAGATAACAATAGATGTAATTACTGCACTTATCTAACAGCGATCGAGTAATGAATGTATCAGAAACTCGTAAGAAAACTTTGACGGAGGCGAGTTCTCAAAGTTGACGTAGGTATAAGTCAAGGAAAGTTGGTAGGGCGGACGGGTATTTACTACGTTTCATTCAGATTTATGCCACGCGTCCGGACTATCGGCCGCTACTAGTTCAATACAGATAATGAACGGGGCGGAAACTATAAATCTACTTAGTCGCTAAAGTTGCGTAATAGAGAAGAATCGAGCAAGTAAAATAAACATAACAAAATGTTTAGCTCGTTTGTGCTCGTTCACGGTTCGCCGGTGCCGGCTGCCGGTCTTCCGCGCGCCATTTGAACCCGCTTAGTGAGGTTTCCGCTTAACCGTATTAATCTGAAATTAGGTCGCAGTTAACACCGTCGTGTTAAGTACGTATGGGTCACTAGTCCCTCGTATACCTACCAGCTACTGTTTGACTTTGTACTTTTACGGTGACAATATTGTCGATAGTTTATATGACAATGAGTCGTTAAATTTGTATTAACTGAGCAACCTAGTACCTAATTGTTTTATGTACCTATATTACAGATAATATGTACAGGTTACTTCATTTTTGTAATAATAAACTATATGTTTTTATAGTAATATAATATGTACCTATCTAGTGCAACGCAGTGTATAAATTAGAACGTCATTAATGTTTTTATGACGAGTCTATGCTTTAAATTGTTTCATTAAAAAAATATGTTTTACTACCGAATGGTATAAAAGGGAATAATCTAATTTATTAGTGTAGTTACTACTACACGCATATACTACTATATTTGCACTGTTCAATAAAGTGCGTGCGATTATGCAAGCGGTCACAATAATAGTGGAGATATTTTGACCGCGCGTGGGGGCGATTTTATTTTACTGGGCGCTTTATTGGTTCCGTATCGATGGCCTAGTGCCGTACAATCAGTATCGCAATTATTGCTAGCATGTCGATATTATTACTGGACCATTACTTTTTAAATGGCACTTATAATAAATTAATACTAAACATATCAATATTGTGTTACAGAAAGTAGTAAATATATAGAACACGTTTATATATTTAGAAATTGGTTCAAAGCTTCGCAACCGCGTGCATTTTTATAGAGAACTAATGTCATATAAGTATTAAATTCAATTATTAGTTTTATTATTACAATGCCTTTATAAATAAATTCTTGTAAAAAGAAAATTGTTGTATAGCAGCTTTTGTTAATAAAATATATTAGCAGTAAAATGAAACAACATTATAGAAAGTTGCTTTTAATATAAAATAACTTTTATTTAATCGAAATTATTAAAATTTACGTTTTACGAATATGTTCTTCTATCTAAATGTTAAGGCAACTGTCGGAGATATATTGTTCAACATTATATATTACACATGAAATTAATAAGCAGATATGTACTGCCGTACAACTTAGTACTCAGACTGAACTAACTACTTACTGTTAGTAAAGGCTGAGAGAGTCCAGATAAAACGGATCTCAACAGTAATTTGCGCAACATATTATTCGAATACAACTGATACCCAATGCGATACTTACTGCACAAGCTTAACCTATTGAGTCGCAGCGGCACACCGGCGAACAGAAACAATTTTTTTTTTAATATCTGTCATTATAAAACTTGACAGGTTAATCGCATCGCACGGACCTACTGCAATTGCTATATGTATGAGTTGTAATACATTCGAATACCGTTCTGCACATCGCTAAGACTCAAGCACGTAATATAGTCGACATATCTGGTATAACAACACTAGCGGTCATAGATTGCCGTGGGATGGACGCGACAAATCAACCCGCGAGCTGCAATGGGGCGGCTCCGCATCGACAGCGCTGATTTATCGCGGAGCCGCGTTATCGTACTGCGCGCTCGACTCTCGGCGCTGTCTCTCCTACTGCGCTTGAATTATTAAACACAATCTCACAATACCAATGGTGATGAGGCTATGAACCAGTAGTAGTGTATGGCTAGGGTTTGATTACGAGCTAAGTGTTACCGGGATGTTCTGACAACCAATTCTCAGTAGCAATACGGAGTCTGGTACGGCAATAGCCTCGTCTCATATTACACCTAAATCTAAAACCGTAACTGTCGAAATGTAGGTGTAATATGCCTTTATCTCTGCCAACCCCTTCGGAGAAATAAGTTTGATCTTACGAATCTTAACATCAAGCCTTTATATTTACTAATGCTTAGGTATTGGCAGTCATGTTTTCAGTCTAACTGTTATTTATATTGTAAACAATTAATTTCTTAAGTAAAATAGACGACACCTCTATAAGGTTCATCCATTTTAATAATTTCCATAATTCAAGTGTGTAAAATTACAGTACACTTTCCCGTATAGTGATTTTATAAACAAAGGATCTGTTCTTCATTTGTATAAACATACACATATGTGTTTTCTGTAGAAAGCGAAACTTTGTAGCTACTGTACGTAACACTTACTTTTTCTGCGGTGCAGTACATTTGTTTTAGTTAAGCGAGCACTCCTTGTAATATATATATATATATATTACTATATTTATGTTACCTAATATGGTTATATATTAGTGTAAGAATTTTTAAATCGGTTCACTAGAGGTTACATACAAAGAAACAAATTTTATATCACTATAAAGCATTGTAACGAAAAACACACATGCCGTGATTCCTGCATGCTGACTGTAGTGTAGAGTTGTAATGGTATTATTCGATATTTCAAAATCTTAAATGTAGTAAATAATAAATTACAATCTATACATATACCATATCGATACCAGTTACTAATTATGATTCAGTTAATTTATTTTTCTAAGATTTGTATACAATACTACCAACTTTTAAAATGTCTGTATACGTAAGTAAAGCAAAATTATTATTAAATGAGCTTTTCAAATTTGCCCCATATATGACTAAGGAAAACTCTTGTCAACATCATTTACCTTTAGAAATACATGTATAAGTATAACGATAATTAAATATCCGCTGCACGTTATCGCAACGAAAACCCGAAATGTTGATGAAACTTTTCACAGATGTTTTAAAATTCAAGCGGTCACGCGTAACATTAAATTTAACTTCTATTTGAAGAGGACGTTTAATCGGTTGTTAACGGTCGGTGACCGTGGTAAATCTCGGGTAATCCGGCGTAGAACAAATATAGTTGAGAGGTAGATAAGGTGCGTCCGGTGCGCGGCCGGCGGGCGTGCGCCGCTAATGTGCCATTTGTATGATGATGCCGACCCGCGATGTCACGCCGCTCGCACCCCTGACGCTCCACGTTTCCTTGCGTCACACTGACATTACTTGTCCCAAACGATAACCTATTCTGCAGTACTTATGAACAGCCATAAGTACTACAGAATAACTTAAAATTATATCTACTCTAGCTGGGATCACATCATTAATATTATTCTGTTAGTTGCATCGCTTATGATATGTATAATCGTTTCAATCCTGTTTATTAATAGTCCCAATACTAGATATACGTCACTCATAATGCTCTGATCCTGTGATAAGGTCATGGACCTTATCACAGGATCAAGGCATGGTGCCCTAGCCTTGGTATGCTACGACGTCTAGTCTGCGTATGCAAACTCCATAATTGCCACACTAAGTGTGGGTTGGCCTAGAGTAGAAATCTTTGATAATATAATACTATTAGTCATGCAAGTATTGATGATTTTTTTTCTGTTAAACACAGCGGTAGAATATTATTTGCTCCAATAAGTAAGCAGTGGAGAATAAAGATATAGGTACGTCATCCAAAGGATGGTATACCTCTACATTATCTAATGATTACAAAAGAAAGAAAACACTTAAAATATTATTAATTAGTGTGTAGGTTAAATAAAATAATACTAGTTTAATTGTTTGACAAACAGTTGTCTGCTATACAATTTTATAAATCGTGGCAAATTTCAATTTTTAATTTGTTTGGTTTGATGAGCTTCTTAAAACTTTAAATGAAACATACAATTTATAAATGTGCGTATGTTTGTTATTGATTAAGGTTAGCTATTATGAAAAAACTTAAAATATCGTTTCACATCTAGAACAGACACTTTGGATTGTGCCAAGTAAAAACTCGCAGAAAAGAAGGATTAATAAACGCTACCTGCGTTTATTAACCCTTCTTTTCTGCGAGTTTCCTTCAGTTGCCCTACATGCTATAGTCAGCTATCAATCCAAAACAGAAGATTGTTAGTTGTACAGAGTACTTATTTGTTCATGTAATGTCATGTCTTGGTTAACAAGATTTTAAAATAAGTCAATTTTAAAACATGTATGTACATAGTCGCACGTCTATAACCGCGAAGAGGTGCGTTACACTCACATTTTTTTTGTGTTAAAATATATATTCTATATATTCTACCACATACACACAACACCATCTAGCCCAAACTAAGCAGAGCTTGTACTATGGGTACTAGATAATGGATAAACATACATATATACATTTTTTTTTGTAAATACATACATATTATACATAGAAACACCCAGACCAAGACAAACATCCATGTTCATGCACACAAATGTTTGACTTGTGCGGGAATCGAACCCGCGACCTCAGGCGTAGCAGTCGGTGACACTAACCACTACGCCATCGAGGGTTAGATTGGTTAGGTTTTACGTAATAGGGATGAGTCTATAGACGTCTACGGGGCACAGTTGCAGACTCGATGTACTGGTGACTAAGAATTAGGCACAAATCATACATAAATTATGACAAAAAAGTTCTACGAAACTTTGCTCGATCCGGGATCAAAACCAAGTCTATTCACCAACTATTTACTTTGTGGCTAATCTAAGAAGATGCCAATCTCGCATTGATTTTGGCGAGTTGAAACAAAGAAAATATTTTTATTGTCAATATATGAGCAACGAAAATAGTCGAATAAAAAAATATATAACAAAAAATGGCAGTCTAGAATGCTAGACTGCCATTTTTTGTTATATATTTTTTTGAAGAAAGAAAAGTAATATACAAATATGTATATTACTTTTCTTTCTTCTTATATAGAGACAATTCCCGCACTCAGATTTATCTGTCGGGAGAGACTTAACAAACATCCAAATAACACGAAGGACTATGTTTGCTTAAAGAGTCCTGAACATATGCATCACCGATGTCTAATACGTAAGCCAAATAACTAAATTTTTTTACATTGCACAACAAGTAATATAAATCATATCCTAAAACATGTCAAGCATTTATTGGTAAACTCTAAGACACGGCCAAGTTTAAACTGTCTTATACCGTAAGTTTAAGCTATGAGTTATATTACGTGAGATAACATTTCTATATCTTTTGTTTTTATAAGTAGCACATTATTTTTTGCGAGTAAAGTGGAATACAAAGTGATACTGTATTACTAAAAGGCAAGGATAAGTTGGCGTTTGTCCCGCCGCGCGCCGTCCGTCGGTGATACTACAACTGTAAATGTGAATATGAAAACCGGCGCCAGAGTAAACAATGTCGACAATGTTTGTTTTCTGTGCTAAAAAAATGAGCGGCGGAGGTCAGTTCATTTACATGGTAAACGTGCGCTTAGAATGGACCGTCACGCGCGGTCAGTCGCTCACAAGACCGGCTATCAAGGACAGGGCGGCGCAACACTCAAAATAATATACAGCCTTTTAATTTCACACTACACACAGATATTTACAGCTTTAATAAAATCTTGTTGCTTACGTAAAAAGGGTACCCTCGTGTATTGTTCAGGTAGCGTCCAAACATGTGTTTTGTATTCGTAGGCGTTTTCTCTAGACTCCGAATTTTCCGAAAACGGTTAGCATTTTCTTAAATTGCAATGCTGGGTTAGATATTTTTGTCTGCGGCAATTTTGCTAGTTATGATAATGCTTTGTAATAACCTATCAAAATTATCAGCACCAAGTTGCATATGTTGGGTTAAGATACAGTATGTATTATTAAATTCTGCGTAACAATGCAAAGTATAAAAAATAGAAATCGAATGGGATGCGAATAATAAAGCGTGTCGCAAATGTAGGTACGCTTACGATTAAGGCAGATCGTTATAGCCCAGATTCGAAACAGAGTTAGAAAATCTATTATTCGCTTGATTTGTTTGGCAATTCTTATTCGTTTTATAACTAGACTTCAGAGACTTTCAGAAATGTTCATACTTTGAGTTGTCACACAAAATCAGAAAGTGGCCTCAGTAGAGGACAAAAGATTCACCCCTGTAAATGCAAATAAAACAGTTCATCTGCTATCATGTGGGACCGTTGACCAAATGTGTATATTATTCTATCGGAAGTCTTAACTTCAGCGATTTACAGGCGAGCTGATGGTTATGTTATTTATTTTAGATTTTAGATGGACGCCTTGTGTTATATATAGTATATTTTGGATATAATAGTAATGCTTTACGAAAATTATATTATAGGCTCTGTACATGCAATAAGGTTAAAAAAAGAATTAATGTTCGGTACATTGAAATAACGGACACACGAAGATACAAATAACAAATTGTCATTTGCATTGCAGGAATAATAATAGTGAGGAGATTCATGTGCTTCGTTAGTTATTCGGCAGACAGTTCAAATCAAATGCAAGAGCTTAGTAACTTTAGCTTTTTAGCGAAAATACGGATAAGAATTTATTAATGTGCGCCATGGAAATAGTCCTAGTGGCAATCTAGCGATTTTCTATAAGAAGATATATTTTTTGGATATAATAACAATGCAGATGTTAAAGCGGGTTCGCCCGTACTGACAGTTATTGCCCGATTACAACACAGTTAGAATCTGTTAATAAAATACAAATGTCTATAATTCTTGCAAAGATAATGTGCATTCAATGGAAAATAACTTTTACATGAGTGCTCAATTCGAATTTGCCTCGACTGGCTCACATACCTCAATATAAATACATATTCAATCCAAATACAAAATCAAATCCGATATTTACCCGGAAAGTGTCAGATCTGACCAGAGAACGATCAACTAGGTCCATCATCCAATTCAAATATTCCTTATTTATGTAGGTACTATTTACCTAAGTATTCGACTGCGCGGAAGGCGAAGTGGTGACATCGCTATTGCCAATACGCCGAATGTCATGGGTTTGATACCCATATGGGACAAAAATTGTGCGTTCCACAAATAGTTGTTGCGAGTCAGTCTGTTCTTAGTGTTCATTGTTTGAATGTTAGTAAAGTGTCCCATGGCACAGGCTTTATTGTTAGTAAGGGAGAGATCAAGGTAAAAAACAATAATACACTTCGACCCGGGCATTGAATCCAGAGTCTCGCGATAGATCGGTCGCAAACGTGTAAGCGCAAACACGTGCCGCGGGACCAGCTAGGCAGTCATGATGAACGAAACAGTTTTTATACTGTCCGTTGTGATTGTGAGTTATGATATTTACCGTTTGTCACCCACACAGGAAAAATGTAGTTAGTTTAACAAATAAGTTAACCGATTGTATTTAGCAATAATACAACCTATTATTTGAAAAGTTACTGTATAGTTGCATTATACTGTGATATGCAAAAATCCTTCACCATTTCTTTTATCTTTGTTACTATGGTGAACCCCTATAATTATACTTGATGCCGATAATATAATTTAGCCTTGATGGTATTGCGGATGAGTCGGCGGTAAGAGTGCGTCATTAGCGGTTATCACTTCATTCCGGATGAAAAAACTTCAACAGCCCTCGGCGCCTCTCACGTGCGCTTTTGATTTATTAATTTTCACCTTCATAAATATGGTACACGCCAGTATAATGAGTTCAGAATAACGTTTAGTAGTACCTATACATACAATTTATAAATAATATTACTTAATAACAAATACTACATTACTCTTAATGCTGTGGTCATTAATTATGATGAACTATTAAGAAAAGATAAGATAATTTATTTGTTTATACATACAGTTTACATATGTATACATACAGAAATATAAATGTATGAAAGATGTTACGTACAAATATTTGTGAAGTTAAATGTCAAAATTAGCATAATTATGCATAGTAAAATATAATTTAAAAATAACACTATTAATAGCTTTGAAAATTGTCAAAAGAATAATTATATTTGTATTAATGATAAAATATAAACATAAATTCACCTTTTCTCTTCGCCAATTTCAAGTAATAGTCATAATAGTCAAATAAAATTATAAAATAATAAACAATTCAATTTGAAATAAAAATTAAGAAATATTTAAACATCGGGATTATATTCTTAATTAGTATTTAATTGAATTTATTATATTATGAGCTAAAAAGTCATTATAGTGAGCTATCAGCACAAGGTATGTCCGCAGTTTTTTTTAAAGGCTTCGCTTTTAATATTTTCCATTCTTTAGGCAGTTTGTTAAATGTGACGGGTGCCATGCAGAAGACACTTCTGCGCATAAGTGCAATCCTAGAAGTATGTATACAGAGCTTGCTATTGTCGCGTCTATTTCTAGGAACTCATTCAAACGAGGGAATAAAGTAGGATTTGATTTAATGAACATAGCTGTCTCTAAAATATACATATATGCATGGCAATGTCAGTATTCCATATTTAACGAAGTAAGGCTTGCAACTGTCGGTAATTTTTAGGTTAAACATCGATCTGATACATCTCTTTTGTATTTTGAAAGCCATTTCTTTACCAGTCGAGTATCCCCAGAACATAACGCCGTATCTTAAAACAGATTCTACCAGTCCATAGTACGCCGTTAATATTGCTTCTACGTTAGTAACTCGTGAAAGTTTGTATAGGGCTTATGAATTACTACATATTCTTTTACACAAGGCTTTAATGTGAACCTTCTAATATAAATTTGGGTCAATCGTTAAACCTAAGAAATTTGTAATAATAACTGCATCAATCGTATTATTATTGTAATTTATGTCAAGATTATTATTATATGTCAAAGAACGTTGGAAGAAGTGCATTATAAAGGTATTTATTATATTAATTTTTAATTTATTACTGTCTAACCAAGTAATAATATTATTTAGCATTTTATTGATGTCGGTTTGATAGTGGTTCTTAAAAATTATGTGATGTACCTATACTGGCTATTTGCATCTGAATGTAGACGAGATGCAACTAACTGTTTTTTATTTATTCTTATACTTACAATAATTACTGATTTTCATTTGCGTATCTTTAGTTGATTTCGTATATGTTTTGATTATGAGGCTTTCACGATTTCATCAGGCATTTGCGTCTTTGGGGCAGTGGCGTTTATTTGAGATAATATAAAACCTACCTGAAATATGACAACTACTACCAACTGGTTCTATTATTTTCTACTAAATTTAATTTATAAAAAGGCAACACAGGTTACTGGATGAAAGAAGTTTAAAATATCAGCCAATTTGTGAATTACGTGTTCGATGTCAACTTGTGTTGCGTGAGCAGCGTGAGGTAAATTTTGGAAATCGTAATTAATCCATGATTATCCTTGATCTTCAATTTTGATTTCAAGTTCATGTGTATATTACATTTTAGTCTAACTATATTATTAACTATTATAAGTGAAATCGTTTTAGTTTTATAGAAATGAGCATTGGCAAATTTGAGGTGGATGGTGGATATTTGAGGTAAATGCGTCTGCGACTTTGGGGCTATTGCGTCTACATGGCGCAATTACCCCAAAACCAGTAATCATAAACCTTTTTTGTTTAGTATACTATATTATTATATGTATTTTACCTGGCCATGGCATGACACTTATTTTGTTTGGTCAAACAAATGTTATAGATGTGAATTAAGTAGTTTACAAATAAAAAAATTTAATTCATCCCTAGCATCACCCAAGTACCTATGGAATACCGTGAACAACTATAGTGGATAGTTAATTTGAGGCGAGGTACTGTAAAAGACACACGAAATAGACGCTGAAAATGAAAGAAGATTAGCTTCAGGTCTTCACACCATGGAGAAATATGGCTTTGGTCCCTCCTCGAATTTATTGATTGTAATGTACTTAATGTTAAAAACTCCTTGTTATTATTAGTACATATTGGAAGGTACCTACAACAAAAATTTAATTATGTGACTTTAAAACGCTTTTATTATATAAAAAATGTTGATTCTGTACCTACCTTGTTTTTTTAGACATTAAGGTTTTCATATATTACCTTTACCCGCCCGACAAATGTTCATAACATCTGGATTTTTCAAGGGGTAAATGCGTCTACGCAAACTTAGTCGCATTTGCCCAGATGTTAAGAAATCGACTGTGATTGTATTTATTATTCTTTTAATTTATTGACATTTTTACAGAGTTGCGCCCAGGTTGAGGTAAGTTATGTATAATTCATCCCAGAAAAGTAGCACTTAATAATTTTATTTTATAAAGACGCTTTTGCCCAAATAGGAAATATGCGTCAAAAATTCCTCTTTTTAAAAAACACATTATAAACTCTTTTCTTGAAAGCTTGCGCATACTGACAATAAATAAAATATATTTATAATGGATAATTTTCTAATAAGTCTCTAATTTATGTAAAACTAGATGCGCCTGCGGTTTCACCCACTTTTATAGTTACTGCGCCGTCCTCGTGAGTCGAACGTGATGTTATATAGCCTTTATCCTTTCTCGATAAATAGGCTATCTAAAACTAAAAGAATTTTCCAATTAAAACCAGTAGTTCCTGAGATTAGCGCGTTCAAGCAAAGAAACAAACAAACTGTTCAGCTCTATAATATTAGTACAGATAAAAATGCGCTTGGTAAAAATATAACGCAATTTCCCCGGTTGACCTTACAAATAAAGAAATGAGATACATATTATTATGATGTATCGTTAAAAGTAGCAGTAACAAAAGCCACGAGTATTCTACTGTACATATTCGTAGTTATCGTACGCAGTACTACTGGATAGGCTGCCACGCTGAGAGGATTGCAGAGTCAGCAGCACGCGCGATCGATAGGGACGCATCTCTGTCTGTCTACTGAAAAGGTTTTTATACCTATTGCCACCATCAAACTGATTTGAGAAAGTAATATTTGTATTCATAAATCTAGTGCAGAGTGCAATTTAAGTTCCTCGTAAAAACGTGAAAGTGAAAGAACGCATTATTTTAAAGAAAAATGGAAACAATTACTTATAATGATAATTATTAGTCTTTCTATCTCTAAATCTATCTAAAATTTACCAAGCAATCGGATTTCCAACCGATTTTGATTTGATTTAAAATCGATGCCGTGTATGATTTATACGAGTATTACCTAGTAAAGAACAGATTGCATAAAATACAGTACTGGTTATATTCGTATATACATGCGTGCTGCTAATTGGTACTTATTGGCTTTAGTTTACTGACGTTTATTACAGGTTTAGTCGTACAACATTTAGATACTAAGTACGTAACATTTAATCGCCGATCCAAAACCCTTTGTCATTAATTTAAAATGGTAAATGTAATAAAAACGGTAATCAAATATAAATAAATACCTACCTAAGTACTTAAATTATATTTACCTACCTACATATCATAATTTATATCTACTTGCCCTGTTGTTTGATTGTTGTTGTTTGAAAATATTTTTTTTGGAATTTTCTCAAAATGTTCACAAAGGCATTGCTGAGGTTTTCCCCAATTTCCCTTTATTCCTCATTTTAATCCCTTTATTTTTTACTATTCTCAGTTGAGATAGAGGCCTAGCGGGGCAGTTTATTAATAATATCAGCTCTGTATTAAACTGTCCCACTGCTGGGCACGGGCCTACTCTCACTGTGAGAAGAGTTAGGCCATAGTCCACCACACTGGCCTAATACGGGTTGGCAGACTTGACATATCTTCGAGAACATTATGGAGAACTCTCAGACATGCAGGTTTCCCATGATGTTTTCCTTCACTGTTAAAGCAAGCTATAATTAACTATTTAATTTAATATGCATTTCGAAAAGTCAGAGATGCGCGCCTTGGGTTCAAATTTAAAAATAATAATATAAAAATTTAAAAATGCTAACAATGTATTATTATGATCTCAGCAAACAGGATTATTAATAGGATGTAAGGAGCAGTGCTATGTAACAAGGGCTTTCAAAACGTAGAATTAAAAACAGCAGGCCAAGTTCTAAAATATAAATAAACAACCCAGGCTGACTTCGATGCGCTAGGAGGGAACCGTGTCCCATCTGCCACCACTGCGAGTGTGAGGAGGACACGGCGCAGCACACGCTTAAGCAATGTCTTGCTTGGGCGGTGCAGTGCCATGAACTCCGGGATGTTGTGGGAGAAGACCTCTCGCTACCGGCCGTGATCAAAGCCATGGTCGACAGCGAGAGGAAGTGGGTAGCAGTCGCATCCTTCTGCGAGGACGTCATCTCGCAGAAGGAGGCGGCGGAGCGGATCCGTCAGGAAATTATCCTTGCGGATCCGAGCCGCCGCCGGCGTACCGGGCGGCGTAGTGAAGGCCGCGGGTGGGAGAACGGGGTTCTCTCACTCGCCAGCCGTTGATTCGGAACGACGCTCGCTGTTGTGCCAGGGCGTCGTCCAGGAGTCGTCGCCCGCAGACACAACATCTCTGCATTGGGCACTGCTGGGTAGGTCGCTGATGTAGTTACAATTCCTGCGACCCACCCACCATACAAAGCAGCGAGTTGGCACACCGTGGTGGTTTTAGTCGGTAGGCCCGCAGTCTCGGGAGAGCCCGACATAACCCTCTCGCCTCCCCTTGTGACGAGTGGGTATACATAGGGAGCATTTCCCAACATATAAATTTAAAAACAAAGGACGGCTTCAATGGAAACTTATTAAGTACTGCCGCCACCAAACTCTGCCAATTGGTTACAACAGCTATATTTTTAAAGCCAGATTAGGTCCTAAGCTTTTAAATGTTCTTTTAATTAATAAATAGGTACTTTTAAAAGCAAAAATATAAAATGTATAGGTAGGCGCAATATTATGTATGTACGTATGTAACTGATTTGCTGTTTATTCTTGATGAGTTCCATTAATTTTGTCTGATTCAGGGATCCTATCATACGACCTTGATCAAATTGATACATGACTAGAATGAAAATTCAAGACAGTTGATCCGTTACTAAGTGATAGGTAATCCAAAAAAATACTTATTAGTACGTACGTACCTATGTAGGACGGACTCCAAATTTTAATTAGTAACATGAGTACTCTTGATTTATAAGGTAAAAGGGAATGGACCTTCGTACCTGTCGTTTAACTCTTGAGGTAAATACGTATAAAATCCTTAAAATCTTGGAGGGCACATCTTGAGCCCGTGAAAATAAATTCATGTATTAAAACCGCAAAATATACAACTTATTCTATACAAAATTACAAAATTATAGGTAGTGTAACTGTTCTCCCGAATTTGAGGGGTAGGGTACAGCGGACTTCGAACTATGTAGTTCCTGGGATTTTGCCCAAGCGGAAGGTTTATTCAGCACTAGATTTTGCCCACAGTTTAGCGTAATCAATAAGAATTCCAGGGATGTCAGTGCCAAGGGCCAGTCAATTTGATCCAATGTAGCACACCGATTCTTTATTTAAAGATTACCAACACGCCAGTTATAGTTACGCCTGGCATTGTAAGTTCCTGTAGGCTTTAGCCTACAGGAACTTTAGCGTTTACGCTTATTTGCCACCTTATTACTTAGTACATTAAAATAATATATATATAGTGACCAGTTTTACACATATTAGATATAACTTGCGTATACGTGAGTGAATTGTGTATAGACACATCTTACTCACAGAGCGTACCTAATCATTGCAGCGTACTTACTACTACCTACTACTATCTTGAATGACTTGAGTCCCCCCGCACGTGTAATGAGAACAGGAGAAATAAGTATGTGCCTCACCTTCAGCATTATGTCTTACCAGGTGAAACTCAGTAGGTAAGTGTTACTATTCTTACGCTGATTACCTGCAAGAGATATATATAATAATTCGTAGTGCCTGGTCTTAAATGAAATTTATTAAACACAAATACAAGCAAGACACAGTAACTATTGAACACTGGTACCCAAGGTAAGATCTAACTTGTGTTATGGGACCAGGCCTCACTTTCAGGTTTCAACAAAGGTACATTGATGTTTCCAAATAAATAACAAAAAGATAATAAATAATACAAAATAATAATAAAAACAAAATCTAAGAAAACAAGTAAATAAAAATTGGGTTGACACTTATGATTGTTCAGTGAGCTGCAAAAATGCATACCCATTTCAAAACTAAAATGGGATAAGCCGATAATTGGCGCCATCTAACGGCAATCTATACAAGAACTGTTAAGTAGTTTATTTATATCGTTATAGATGGCAGCGAACTACTATAAAATAAAAAGAAGTAGATTTCTTAACTCGATTTTGATAAATTTACTTTAAACAATTTTTTAATCTCCATTCACAATAGTTTATTTAAAAGAACACATTTCTGGGTAAAACAAGAAGCAAAAAAATTGTTTAGTAGTTTATTTTATAGATACTTTCGATGTCTCGCTATTTTGTTCGTATTATTGTGTCCCTGTGTTCGAGTGTCTTTTCGGTTAAGATAATAATTTCTTATAAATTTCACCTATTTACTTAAATGAGTACGCGTTGAAATATTTACAAAACAACCCCATAGAGTTCATTCATATTTATTCTAATTCGAGTGTTCACAGGATTTTCGACCTTAACGTATCCATCCATGCACTATTACAGGTGACTGTACATGCAGTAATGCGAGAGTGGCTGAGAGTGTGTGTGTGTGTGTGGGTGGTGCGAGTACATGTGTGTGTGTGTGTGTTTTTGTGTATGTGCGCTGAGTGTGCGTGTGTGTGTGTGTACTTTATGCGTATCATAATATTGATATCTTTAGTAAATTTTCAATTTCTTCATAGCCTTTGCCTAATAGCGGATGTTATTTCTTTTATTTTTTAGATACGTTATCTCCCGCACCGTAAAATAAATCCTGTATCGCGGGAGACACAAAGGACACGCAGACTCGGGATAACTATCTGCAGCTGACACAATTTTTAGTTCAAAACACTTAGCGAAGTAGACATGGCGAGGCGACCACTTTAACCACTACGCCATCCATACGCCAGCCGAATCATGCGTTGTTTACTAAGCAATTAGAAAATCTTTCTCTTCTACTTAGAACACTGGTATACTAACAGTAGAATAGAAAAAAGGAAACACATAAAATCACAGGCACAACTAGGAATAATAAAGCATACTAGATGGTAGTGCAATCTAGCGGCTACTTGAAGAACTAATTTATATTAATGTTATATTTTTACCTACATGCAATTAATTACCAGAACAAATAATCTAATATGCTCAGAAATATCTTTATCTGCATGAATAAACTTGTATAATTAATAACTTTGGGAGAATCTATATATATATATATATAAATCTTCTGTGCGTGTGTTTGTAATTAAACTCCTCCAAAACGGCTGGACCGATTTTGATGAAATTTTTTGTGTGTGTTCAAGTGGATTCGAAAATGGTTTAGATTTGTTTTGTTTTTTCGTTTTTACAGGTCAAAGTCTGTCGGGACAGCTAGTTCAACTATAAAATTTTAATGTGAAAATTCTAAAACAGTAAGTATGCGCTCAAAATTTAACATACTTATTTTGTTTACAATATATGGTGTTAACGAGTTTTATCTCATCTCAAATACTGGCACAATTACTACTATTCTAAAACTATTCCAAAAACCCCACATATTTAGAAATATTTATATGTGTATATAATAAAGCTATGACCATTCCAATAAACAATAGGCAATCTCATTAAAAATATTATCTTAGATATTCTATTATAGGTACTCCCTTTGACTAAGTACCTATAATGTGCCAATAAAACATTTTTCCCTTTACAACTTTCACAGTCAAGCTAAAGCTAATCTATACTAACGAATGAACTAATGTATCATAGTGTAGTAATCATGACGAGTTGTAATGAATAATGAGCGAGGTAAGTACTGGCTGATTAATGAAATAGGTGGTAGGTATACCCTCTTTCGAATCAAAATTGTTACGCGTTTTTATTCCTAATTCCATTGAGTTTTTAGTATGTTGAAGATTCATATCTATAATTTTGTACATACTTCAGAATCACAGATCTTTGGTTCAAATAAAACAAAGTAGGTGATTTACAGTAATTGTTGGAGCCATCAGGACTTGGTGAGTCATTCTAACAACCCATAACTTATAGAGCGTTGTTTACAAAATATTCCAAGAGCGTCGCAGTACTTAGATATTATATTTTATAGTAAATATGTATTTTTATAGTAAAAGCACGGTTTATAAACTAGTTGTTGGCATCCTAGAAATCTTTGTAGAAAGCATTAAATAATGTAGCCCCCGCGTAATTCTAGAGTTAAAGTGGTAGTAGTATTCTTTTTTTTTGTAATGGTCATTATCTCTTATCTACGTCAAATGCTGTGGTCAAACGTCAAAATACTGTGATGGATCTGTGAATTGTTTGTTTGTAAGAAAAACTCGTTAGAAAGTGTTTCCCTGCCACAAAAAATAAAGATTAAATGCAAATTTTACTCAAAAGCAATATAGTCCTTCGTTCAGATCAGAAGTTTTATATGCCATTGTGGCATTATTCATCTAAGTGGTTAGCCTTGAAGTAGATGTCATCTATTAACTTGTATGAGTGTTGTTTATTCTACATTTTAGTGATATTAGTCGCAAATTCACGATTATATGGCTTTGATATTTGACTTATGTTTTACGACGATCCGGAAGAGGCATGTTTTATCTAAGTGTTCGGGCAAAAGGTGCAGGTTTAGTTGTAATCAGCTGGATATGTCTGGCTGTGCTTTGCGCGGCTTCTACGGCGCCTTGTGACAAGACTCGCAGAATATTCACAGAGCAAAGCGGGGTCATCACTGATGGACCAACTACGTCTAATTACACACAAGTCAGTTACACATCCAATGAATGTTTGACATTATATACGGTTCAGTACTAACTCTTATTACTATTTTAGGACTCACATTGTGAGTGGCTTATCAAGGCAAAGAACAAGAGTCAGTATATTACATTGAGTTTTCTTCGTATGGGTACAGAGTGTTCCTATGATTATGTATTTGTGTATGATGGCGACTCCTTTGACGCACCATTACTTGGCAGTTTTAGTGGGAAAACAGAGCCACAAAATGTTACTGCTTCTAGTGGATATGTAAGTTATACTTTTGTATACCTATTTTCTTTACTAGAATTAAAATTAATTGTGTGCTAATTATTATGATGATAAGATCTTTCAGACAATTGTTTTCTTTGTTTTAGATGTTAATATTGCTGTATAGTGATACTAATTATGTTCTGGATGGATTCCGAGCAACATATGCTATTCACAATTGCCCTAATAACTGCACAGGAAGAGGACTCTGTGTGACCAATAAATGTTTTTGTGTTGGCAACTGGGGTGGCCAGGAATGCAGCGTGGAGCTGTGTCCTAATGCCTGTTCTGGTAATGGTCACTGTAAAGGTGATAGATGTGTGTGCAAGAAAGGGTAAGTGTTATAATCTAGTAACATTAAAATATTTTTTTAATTCTAGCCAAGTTTGGTTAGCATAGCATGGATTTACTCTTGCATATCCTTTGAAGCATAGACTGTATTGTATCAGCATTCTCCAGTAGCAGTTCTGATTTGAGGTGTAGTTCAAGCCACTGTGATGCTACTAAGAATTTCCTTCGATTCATTGGATGATCCCTTACTGAGAGAATTAAAGACTTACCTAAAGGCAAACCAAAGATTTATTATTATTTGTTTTGATTTGAGGATACATAAGTAGAATGGTAAATTTATTTCTCTTTAAAATCTGCTTAAGTAGTTTTCACAATAACAAATAAATAAAAACAAAAGAAATATATACATATATTGTTTCAAAATTATAAATGTTTGTAGTAAATATCTTTCATTTAACATTTACATAATTGATAGAGGGCATTGCAATATATATCACAATAGGTACAACACCTACAAAAATGTATATTGTAATTTTGCATATTTAAATTTTTACTTTCCATGATGTTGGTTAATCATTTATAATAATTTATTAATGAATGAAATTGATGTTATTGACTTGTAGTTATGTAATTTATTCTTAACATCATATAACAAAATTACATGTAATCAACATTTACTTCCTTATTAAACCAGTGTCGTAACATGAATTGCTGTCTATCTTGAGAGATTTTATTTAATTTCCTTAGGAATACAGTCATACTCTGTAGTTACGAAATAGGTATAATGTCCAATTACAATGTCCATTTAGAAGTAAGAAATATTCTATATAAGAATACAATGTAACAGAAAATCAAATTATGAATGTAGGAGTTTATTATATTATTCATTATATTTCAATGATTTCCATAATTATTATTGGAAACCTTATCCTTTTACCTTATCCTTTAAAAGTTGGATGTATTATGTTATTGTATTAAAAACTATTTTATTACTTACTTAATAATATGTATATATACCTATATTTGGCTACTGTAAATAAATTATACATAGGTACATAGCATTGAAAATAATTTCAATGTATGCATCAACTTATTAAAATGAATTAGGTCACATTGTTTTAATTTGAATTTGGACCCACAGGCCTTTAGATATACAATTTTATAACTATATGAAATATTATACAATGGGACTTAAATTGTATGGGCAAGTCCCTATAATAATAATATCAGCCCTGTATTAAACTGTTCCACTGCTGGGCATGGATCTCAGTGTGAGATATTCCACCACGCTGGCCCAGCGCGGGTTGGCAGACTTCACATATCTTTGAAAACATTATTCAGAACTCTTAGATATGCAGGTATCCTCACGATGTTTTCCTTCACCGTTACAGTAAATGATAATTAACTATTTAATACGCACGTAACTTCGAAAAGACAGAGATGCGCGCCTTGGGATCGAACTCGAGATCTCTGCGTGGCAGTCCAATGGTTTCCCACTAGGCTATCGCTGTTTTATAACTGAGTTAAATAATAATATTTTCATTACCATCTAGGTATGCCGGCGAATCATGCTCCTTAAAAAAGGCTGATAAAGAAGGTAACAACTGGCACTGGCTTTCACACACGGAAAGTGGAATGAGTAAAAGAGCAGCTCACACGGCAGTCTATGTTAATCACACTGATTCTCTTTATGTTTTTGGTGGATATGATCTGAATAAAGTGCTTGATTTACTAGAAATATACAGGTTAGTCCATCTTGAAATGTTAGTTTAATTAATAATTAGTCTTGAAGTGCAAGCAAGTATACGACGCCATATTTGTCACAAATACATAGGAAGCTGAATCTCAATTTGCAAAATGATGTTGTTCAGCAAGTAAACAGTACAAACATCATTATACAAAGAATAAGTATGAATAAAAAATGGATGTAGTAATCATGAATGACGGATTTTCCTAGAATAATACAACTGTTTTATTGAAATAATTATAAAACAAAGGGACTTTGACTTTACCATTTACACAGAGATAATTGTTGTAATCATTCTGACGCCCTGTGCCATTCAAAATGCATTTTTAATTACTCGCGTGAATTATCATCATATCTGACTACTAATATCTCTGCAGTTTTAATAATAATTGTTCTTGTTATAGGTTTTCAACTAGTCAATGGTATGATGAAAATGGCAAAGTTTTACGTAGGTACCCAACTAATGAAGAAATAGACAAATCTTTATTAACTATCTTCACCAAGGTAAGATTTGCTTTTATTGTTTTTAAAAATGTCTTTCAAATACTTATATACAACGCTTGTATTATTCGTGTCTAGAATCATGTACACATACAATCACACGTAACTTGTCGTACCTACAAACTGCGTGGGTTACACGAGTGTTATGGAAATATGTATAGCGGTTGGCGAGGCTGTGATCCTTACAATGCGCCATTTATCCGTGTTATGACTCTGCAACATTTTAATACCATTTTGTTGTTTTTACAGGGTAATGTTGACGGCAGCTGGCCAATAAGTAACAGAAGCTCATTATTTAATTTACTTCTATCATCATTTTCAAATCAAGACAAGACCACATTACCTCTCATGTATTCACATGCGCCCACACCGTATTCAGAAAGCTATTTACATTTTACGGAAAAACCTGAGGTACTGAATAGTGTTCTTAAGCCGAACACAACAAAACCAGAAGCGAGATATGGTCACTCAGCGTGCGCATTCGGTAGCGGCTTCGTTTTGTACGGAGGGAAACTATCTGACGGCAGTCTATCATCTGAACTGTGGTTGTACGACGCTGAACAGAATCGCTGGACCCTTAGAGCGGCGAACGCCACATTCACACCGCCAGGATTGACGCGCCACACTTTAACTGCAGTTCGAGATGAATTGTACCTGTTTGGCGGAAGTACCGTAGATGGCGAGTTTTCCTCAAGGTAAACAGATACCTGTTAATATATTACGCTCAATGCTTGCCGATTATAGTTCCTCCTTCCGTTTACGCAAATGCTATAGATTGAAATTACTGACGTTTGCTAATATATTTTGATGAAATTCCTGTAAAACCAAATAAATTATAATTGGCTAGAGTAGTTTAATTCCAAACATGTAAAAACTTCTCAATATCAGGATGCTAAATCTCGTTTGCAAATCACTCGTAATAGAAAACATTGATGTCTCAATAAAGAAGAAATTAACTACCTATTAAAAATAGGAAAAACCCTAAAAAGATAGACTTGGTAGATATTACAAAGTGTGTTGTACGTCATAGATAACATTGTTTTTACTTCTGTTGTTATTTTGCAAGTATGTACAAGATAAGACTTGGTGACGTGTCATCGGAGACTTGGGAGAAAGTGCAAGTGAGAGGCGGCAAGGAACTGGACGTTAGAGTCGTGGCGCACACTGCTGTGTATCATTCACATTCGAACTCAATACTAATTTACGGAGGGGTTGTCGCCAGCGTAGCTCGGTAAGCAACGGTTTTATTACTTTTATTCATCTGAAAATGAGTTTCCGATGTTCAATGGTTTACTATTGGTCTTGAATACTGTGCAATTGCTGATATTGCAATAATGGCAGTGCATACTGAGGATCTTACGGGATACATTGGCACGTTTGCCTAAACGTAATAATACAACTTCAAATGTTAAACCGATTTAATTACTAATGTATATCCAGGCAGTCTACCTATTTATTTATTATTACTGTCAAGTTGATTAAGCACAAAACACGCGAGTAACATGACCTTTAGCGCGTCAGTCTGATATACAGAGTATGATGCAATCAATCTTACACCTCATTCCTTTTGTGATGGGCTTCATTATAGATTGAATGATGCATTGTTATATTGTTGGGTTTGTTTTGCTTCTGCACAAACGAATAAATTTAACTTCGACTGTGTTTTTACTATTTATTTTGAATAAGTATATGTAAACCAGAAATTTGCATTTATTATGTACCAACTAGCTTTTCCTCACGACTTCGCTTGCGAAAATGTAGGTTAGGTTATGGTTGTAACAGTATTAAAATATATATATAGTGTGTATTATAAACCCTGTCCGATCCATTAAGGGCTTGTTTCTCTCTTAACAAACATGCTAAGAAAAATAACAAAACAAATCTATATCATCGTAAAACGTCTTCATAATATTTTAAGTACAGTATTGATCAGCATGTTTACCCTTAAATTACTGAAAACTCCACTAAACTTGACAAGGACGCGGAGCGTAGTATACTTTCGGCGGCATTTTTTTAAGGCGTCGGTAGGTAGGCGCGGTGTAGTGCGGCGCGGCATAGGTGAAGCTTTATGAATTTTAGTGATTCTCAGGTATTATGAATATTATGATCAATAAGTTGTTGGTGTTGCCATGGGTAATCTATTAATATATTATTTTAAATAAATTAAATTTACTTGAGTTACTTACACTTACATACTCATAATAAGCTACTGTATAACACCTTTAAGGATAGGACAGGGTTTATTAAACACACTGTATAAGGCCGGTTTTAGTGCTCGACCGACCGTCGGTGCGTACCTACGTCAGTCGCGCTTGTCGTTTGTATGAAAATTCACAAGTCGTGACAGTGCTCGACCGATCGTACGCATGCGTATATTGCTACGCTCTGCGTACGAGGACCGTCGGTCGAGCGCGTCCGCATGCGTGCCGTCGGTCGACCGACGCGCTATGGAAACATATTAACGCGTTCAGAGCTTCACCGATCGGTGGGCCGACCGTACGGATGCGCGTATCATCGTCAAAAAAATCGAACTTACTATACTCTATTCAAATAGGCTTGAGACAAAAGGTAAACAAAGAAAGCAATGTTTCGAACAATAAAACATAAACAAATGCGTAAAAACTAAACACAACAAATAACTTAACAATTAGCATCGAATTTAAAAACAAAATAACAGATAGTGTGCACTCTCGTATCAACAAGTTGACAGAGAATGAAAATTACGGCTATAACCAGACTTGTAACAAAATGATACATTCACTACAGAACGTAATAGCCGTACTTTTTGGCGGTATTACGCATTATGCGTTCTAAATTTGAGAATCATTACATTTTTAGGTTCTTTTTAGTGTACGTGTATGTGACTGTACCAGTCCGGCCAGTTTGGCTGGTCAGGAGAGCACTGAACGTTACAAACTGACGATCGGTTATGCGTATCGTCAGGAACGACGGTACGCACCGACGGTCGGTCGAGCACTAAAACCGGCCTAAAGGTGAAAGAATTTTTAAAATCGCTTCTGTCATTTTTGATTTAAATCGTTACAAACAAACAAAAACTTAATTCTTTCCTCTTTATAAATAAATATAACCTTAAAAAATTCTTGTCTATATAATGACATTTTAATTTTTCAGATTTTCGAAGCTTTCAGACAGAATGTTCGCCTTTGATATAGACTACAGACACTGGAGTGAAATACACTATCCTAGAGCCCATTTAAGGGATACTTATGTTCCCAGGGAAAGAGCTTTTCACACTGCGACAGTCATAGGTATGGATTTTCTATACATATATTGCAATACAAGTACCCTTGTGATTATTTAAATTACAATTAGTGACCTAGTTTTGTAAGTTAGGCGTATGTATACATCAAGTTGATAATGCTAAAATGTGAAAGTTCACATGTGATGTAAGGCAAATTATCGGGCTATAGGTGTAACTCTGCTTAACGTTTAAAGCCTCCGGCTACCGGCCGCCAGATACAATGTATTCCGCTATTATGTCTGGCGTTCTAGCAATATCTGATACAAGTAATAATAGTTCTGATTCAGGCATGCAATTTCCGGTTGCAATATAAGTAACTCAGGAATGCAGTCCTCCTCTTACTAGTAGCAGCGACTTAGTGTTGGAGCCAAATGTGTTTGTACCAGCATTCGACTTATTTCGGTAGTGTATAATTACCAGTGATCGGAGTAGGTAGATTGATTTTTGGTACTTGTATCATAAATGCACACAGAAAGAATAACATGGATAAGCCATTTTCCCGGAAAGTAATTCCGGTATTTCCGGATTCAATTAAATATTGTTAATGTTGGTAGTGATATTATTCCTACTCAATTCAAAATTTAAAGGAAGGTATCAAAACTAAATTAATTCATTATTTATCTGTTGAATAATAAAAACAATCGAATTCCGATCGAAGCTTTAATTTTTATTTTTAGCCTTTTATGGCTAGAACTTTTATAGATAGACATAAATTGTTGCGCTTAAATTTAAATATTTTCATAGGGGTCATGGTAATTTGCATTAAGGGTAGAATAAATGACGGGGCCCCATAGAGGGCCAATGCCTGCTGGGGTCGTGAGACTGTTCTAAGGATGCACCACGACTCTGAAACGTAAAGGGCATACGAAGGAACAGGTTGATTTTAGTCAGATTTTAGGACCAAAAAAAAGGGGTAGAATAAAGAAAAAAATCAAGATTGTTTATTGTTAAATATGTACATTTTACATTTATTCACATTTTTAATCTTCATCGATTACAATGTCAGCATCCTGGTAATCCTGATCTTTACAATTAAAATATATAACTATGAGTTTCTCTATATTTTCTATTTTCAACCTATTTCTTTTAACATCTAAAGTCCATTTATAAATGGAAAAAGACCGTTCTTCATCTGACGATGTCAAAGGAGCAAATTTTAAAAAAGGTATTAAATTATGTGCTTCATTTTTTTCAATGGCCTCACTATATTCTCTAAGTGTGTCTAAATCTGGGTTTCGTTCCATAACACGTTCTATTTTATTTTTTATATTTTCTGAATTGCACTGATTTATAGCATCTCTGACGTTGTCAAATGCTAAAAGTGAATCTGTCAACGATAAATTATGCTTTTGCAATTCTTTTAAAGACAAATGAATTATAAAATAATTGTCTTTAATGTAATTTAAATCTTCTTTTAAATTTTCTTTTTCTATAATATTTTTTGCCTCTCGAATAGATACCGCATCAGAGCTGCTTAAACAAGATAATACTTCTTTTATTTTGTTAAAGTTTTGAGCGTAATAAAATGCTGCCTCTAACCAAGTGCCCCATCTTGTAACAACTGGTTGGGGAGGTAGCGGCAAATCTGGATATTTTTCTTTTAAAATTTTGACTCTACTTGGGGCTTTCAAAAATACCTTTTTAACATTTGCTATTAAAATGTTAACATCGTGATATTCTAACCTAATTTGCTCAGATACGCGATGAAGAGAGTGCGCCAAACATGTTACGTGCTTCATTTCAGGTAAGTATTGTTTTAAATTTCGTCCTGCAGACAGCATATATGCAACGCTATCAGTGCAGAGGACAAGAATGTTACCTACCTTCGATTCAAAAGAATCTTCCCAAAAGTTTTCCAAACATTCTAACACAAATTGCGTGATTGTTTGTCCATTAACTACAGTTAGCATTTTACATGCTACCAAATAAGGTCTAGTCAAATTGCTAGGATGTAATGGTTTTATTAAAAAATGGACTATATAGCGACCTAAAAAGTCTGTCGTTTCATCTAATGATATCCATAGTTTCTCATTTTTATAATTTTGCCGAATCGAATTGATTTTATTCTTAAAAAACTTGTCCAAGTAAACTTTCCGTAACTGTGATTCATCTGGCAGAGTACGATTAGTACACGTACAATAACAGGTACTACACATATATCTTTTAAAGAAATCTTGAAAAGTAGTATTTTTCATCTGAGACCACGGAATATTGCACAAAATGAGAAATTTTATAAGATCGAAATAAAATTCCTCTTCGTGCCGCTTAAACTTTCCCTAGTGTACTGCTCCTTCGATATGTCTTTTAACGTTTCCTTTATTTATGGTTTTCAAATGGCTTTCACATTTTGAACAGTATATTGTACCACTAGCGTGATCGTAAAGTAGTTCGGGATGACCGGATATCCATTTTTCTACAGTTTCAGCCTTGACGTTTGCCATATCTGAACTTTGTTTTAGAGATGGAACCTCGTATATATCACCTAAAACAAAGACATGAAAAAATTACATTTTATTTAGTTTATTTAGCTTACTCCGTTTGTTTTATTTTTCGTGGATCAAATTTAGTCATTGAAATTTCACCCTCTTCCTGTCAATCCAAAATGGCTGCCGCTACAAGATGGCGGACAATTTTTTTTTTTTTACAATTCCATCAATATATATATATATCAAATGAAAGGGCTTGTTACGTAGAATATTTTGTAGAGAAGTAGATAAGGCCTATAGTAATTTATTTTACCAATACATTGCAAGAGGACACAGGGCATTCAAATTATATACGGATTCCAGTAAAATGTCGGTTAATAGTGGAGTTAGCTGAATTGCGACTACATTACTAGAATATCATAATTTTGTTTCGCACTAAGCTCACTGGTTCATACTCTATTAAAGATTTAACAATATTAAGACTCATGGTATGTTCAGCAGGTTAAGCGAACAAACACAATACTAAAAATATTCTTATAGTACATCCAAACATGCTTTATACTCCTTGTAACTAGTAAAATATTACTTACCAAAGCTTGGTTTAAATATGTAGATCCAATTCAATAGTGAAAAATCTGAGTCCGTATATTCGAGCCAAATCGTGGTTTAGAGCAGATTCCAGAAGTCAGTATGTACACAAGCCAGGGTCAAGTAACGTTTTCACAACACAGTAACAAACAAAGATGCGCACTCTACGAACCGAAGTAAACGAGTGAGCTACCTGGCATGTCGTCGGCGGGCGTACGCATTGTTCTGATAACCGGTTATTGTACCACCCATGATCCTTTGTTCTGATTGGTCTTTGGGTTTTGTCAAATCGTGACTGTGTGCCGTTAAGAAAAATATGAAGAATAATAAAGAATAATATTGCTCATTTTATTACAACCTACCTTTCCTACCTTTTTTTGAGGATGGCAAATCATCAAATGACTCCTTCCACTCTGGCAGAATAAAATTCCTACATAAGTTCCGTTTTTTTTTTAAATAATCCACCAATTCCGGAGGAATGTCCATATTAATATATACGTTTCGGATCAATGACCCCATTTCAATCTACCTACTCCGATCACTGATAATTACTGTTACCGCTTGCGTCTTCCCTTTTTTGGGTAACGACTTGGCTATGTTTTCTTATCATATACCTAGAAGCATTACAATGCCAAGGAAATACAACCACGGCAATGAGCGGCGGTTATCGCTTACCTTTATTTATATGGTCTAAATAAAGCTCTGTCCTAGCTAGTTAGTAAAAAAAATGTAGACTTACGCGTTTCATATTTTGAACTATATGGATAATTTTATAATCGACGTCTTAGGCTTTTACTGGTCGAAACAAAAACAATTCGTTATTGGAACCGAGATGTGGTAATCCTTTCTTTAAGTTGCAAATCGCACTTGGTTCCTCATATCTTGTTGATTAACACAGTCATTTATTTAACAAGTACTCCTATATTTATTTTCAGGAAATTATCTAGTTGTTTTTGGAGGATATTCTCATCGTCACAATAGGGAAGAAATTTGTTATGATGGTCAAATGTATATTTATCACCTTGGTTGTCACTCGTGGATACCGCTCGATGTGTTGGGCAAGGTTCGCAAGTTTTATCCTAAAAAGCAGGGAGTGTTCGCCCACGCGGCGGCCTTAAGACCACCCTCCACTTTATTGATAGTTGGAGGATATCACGGCAATGTCAACGGTAAGCATAAACTTTATTGTTTTTAATCTAAATATTGTTACGTGCTGGGTTCGACGGATAAGAATATAAAACAATATTACCGACTAAAACACTTTTTATTCTAGCACCTAATTAACTTTAATACACAACAAACACTATACTACACTTTTCCGCTGTAACTGCTTCAAACTCCGTAGTATTTTCGCTTCCGTTCGCTTCGATGAACACTTGACCGCTTACGATAGTAAACTGACTTGGCGGTGCGCATGCGATCTATTTATACGCGGGTAAAGCGTTTCTGGGGTTTTCTAGAAAAGCCATACCCGGTATATAACAGTACGATGATTCGAGAATGTGCCAGCGTTCTCTCTACTCGATTCGTACCGACAACTACGTAATTCCGTAAGATGTCAATAGATGGTGCTGTAATAAATTATTAGAAGGGACTGCCGAGTCTTCCCCACAGTGCCGGCAAAGGGCACTAGCCGTAACAATATTAATATCTATGTGAAGAGAAATTTTGTAGTCCTTTTTAAGCATATTGCGTTCACGGCCATCCCCCGTTAACGCAATATGCTTAAAAAGGACTACATGTTATAGTTAACTTACCTACATGATATAGTTAACGTTAATATGATGATGGAGTGCAGAAAGTTACAATTTATAAAAAAGCTAACGGTCGACCACTAAACGACCTCCAGTTTTGTATCGCTCCGGTGTTTTGAATAAAATATAGGTACTAACTACTTGTACGGTTAAATACTGAATTTGACGTGGAGTCAAATTCAGTATTTAAGCACACTGTAACTGTACTGTTACAGCCTACATTGTAGTGCACATTGAGTCAACACCATTATTTAGTTACATACATACAGTGGTGGACATACAATAAGAAACGATTGCGACGTATTTCACATTATACAAGGCACATTGCTGTAAAACTTTTGTTTTTGGAAATAAAACAACAAAATGCATAGAATACGTTCAACAACTTATAATTCATTAAAAAACAAGTAAATATCCGAATTTACAATTACCATTTAGATATTTAGTTACGTACAAACAACTAAACGACATTTGCAGTACCATCCATCATAAACAAGTAATTAGAAACAAAAATAAAATGAGGTAAAAATCAAAGTTATTAACGTGTTAACGTCATCAATTTCAAATTATTTATGGACAATTATGTTAGGGTTACTAAATTTCTTAAAAATTAATATTTACTTACATAGCTTTTGTTATTAATGAGGGCTCTGCAACGACGTGGCATTGATTCAAGTAATTTCATACATTTATCTAGTGGAATGATGGAACAAAGGCTTCGTAAAGTTCATTTTGTCTGGAATTACGTTTAACGCAGACTTTTTTTTAACGACGTACCACAAATTTTCAGTTTGATTTAAATCACTATTTGCAGGCCAGTCTAACATGGTAACACGTTGCTCACTAAGAAAGGATTTAACACTGCGGGCCGTGTGTTTTGGGTCGTTATCGTGCTGAAAGATCCAGATCACAGGCAAATTGTCGTCGGTGTAGGGAATCATTGTCTCTTCTAAGATGTTTTTGTATTGAAATTGATCCATTAAGTATACCTTCAATCTTACGGACGGGTTCAACTCCGCTACCAGAAAAACATCCCCATACTTTAATGTTACCGCCGCCGTGTTTGACTATGCTCCTCGTGTATTTATAATCAAAAGCATGGTTTATTGGACGTACTCGTACGGTCCAGTTAAGATATTTATTTGCAAATAATAATCGCTTCTCTCGGTGTTGCTTGGTAAGAAGCGGTACCTTTTGAGAAATCCGCCTGAACAATTTAGCTTCCACTAAGATGCGGCGTACCAGTTTCGAGGAAATGTTCCTTGGGTCATCAGGTGAAAAACTTCATTTCTAATCTCGTTGGAGCTTTTAAACGGGTTTTGTTTAGCTACACGTATTATTTGCAAATCTTCCCGGGGAGACGTTTTCTTTGGACGAGCCTTTCTAACAACACTTTTAGTAGTTCCGTTTCTTTTATAATGAGCAATAGCGTTGAAAACTTTCTTCACAGAACATTCTAGATGATTAGCAATTCTTCTATAAGTCCACTTTCGATCTAAATGTAATTTAACAATTAATTGCCTAATTGCCTCGTCCCAACCTTTTTTTGTACCCATTTTTAACAAAACTTATTATTCACATTATTTTCACATTCCAAATTGACGTTTAATTGCCGCCGAAACTACGGAAAAAGCTAGAAAGAGATTTTTTTTTAATTTCAAATTTGGAACGAACCATGGATCCTGTTTCGAATTAGTTGTCCAGCCAGCGGCCAGTAATAGAAATTCAACTATCATTCATATTTAAACTCTTTTAATAATTAAAGATAGAACATATTTTTTTCTTAAATATTTTATGAATTTTTTAATCATTGGCTATATTCTGGCATAGTTAATAGTGATTTAATCTATATATTTTTTACTCATAACGATAGTTTATTCTGTTTTTACCTAAGTTTTATGTACTGTTTCTAATTATATGTCCACCACTGTACATACATAGGTATGCTAAAGCAAATTACCAGTCACATTCACAGCATAAAGGAAAATCTCTAGATGCATAATATCTTGCAAATGTTATATTACAAACCGCCATTGTAACATCCATATAAAATATTATGACAAATAGAATCACGACCGCAGAATAATTGAACTTAACTTTTAGACTGAAATATAAAACGGAAATTGTTTTTTAAATTATACAGTCGTACTTTTAATTGAATGCTTAGTACCTATAGATGTTATATTATTATATCTTTGTTTATTTTTTGTAATTCAATGCTTATTCTATATTTTTGTAAGTACGGTTTATTATATTATTATAATATACATAGGTATAGGGGTATATATCTATCCTTAACCAATATTCTGCCGGCAATGCATGATGTTGGCAGCTACTACCGTATTAGTTATTAAACTGAATCTATGCAACCCACCGCCACAATAGTGCAAGAAAGATGGCGGAAATAAAATGGTTCCCTTCATTTCTTTCAGCTCTGCAAAACATTCAGCCTATCCCGACTTTTTTGTTTTAGGTGACCTGTTAGCTTACATGGTGCCGAGTTGGCAAGCTGGTATTACTGATAACCATCCGGAATCAGCTTGTCGTCGACATCGCACTCAGCCAGAATGCTTAGCAGATCCGGAGTGCGGCTGGTGTTCCGCTGATGACGTATGTAACAAAACCACGATACGTTTTACTTTTTTTTTAAATTAATTACTTTGTTATATAAATATTACCTTTTACAGACTTGCTACGGCAGGACAATAGGTTCCAATTGTACAACAAACCTGCAGTCTATACGATGTGGAGGAATATGTCCCGCTTTGGGCGATTGCCACTCATGCCTCATCCACGGCCCACCGCAGGGAAATGTGAACAGCACGCGAACACCGCTACCATCCGTCAGCACTAAGTTAGGCCTAGATCAGTGCAACTGGTGTGTGCAGAACGCGAGATGTCATCACAAAGATGGTATTTCAAAAACAATTCTAATTCTATTTTATGTTAACTTGGTTAAGATAAATAATTTTGCGTTTATCCTTGCAGATAGTTACGGCGTCTGTGGTGAGGATACGCCCTCAGAAAATCCTGGTTGGTGGGGTCCCACCGGAACAGAAGTAACAACACCGGAAGAATGTAAAAATTCAGACAAGCGGCCTGGTCTCACATTCCTTAGATATCAACAGCCGGCTGACTGGAACCACCCCGACGGCGTGTCCGTGGTGAACGCGACGACAGTGGACTGGGGCACCGGCAGCGGCAGCAACCACATCCTCAGCGGGCCCAGCGAGGCGCGCCTGCGCGGCTGGCTGCGCATCCCGCAGTACTGGAACGGCACGGGCGAGCTGCTGCACATCTGCGCCGGCTACGCCAACATCTCGCTGGCGCTGGGCGACGCCGCCGGCCGCGCCGCCAACCTCACGGCGCAGCCCTCCGCCTGCTCGCTCGTCGACTGGCCCAACCTGCTGCCGGGCCGCACCGCCGTCGACATGCACGCCAACGATTCTCTCCACACGGGCCTGTATCCATCTCATCATCATGCTAAAATGGAATTACTTCACAATAAGTCCCAGGAGAGTGCTAAGGTAAAATTATTGTTGGTTTTATATCAATATATCTGGAACCGTTTGCGTTTACTTGTGCTTTCTCGTTTCTTTGTTTTATTTTAAGTGACTTTTTCTTCTAATTTATATGTATACTCACTTCGAAAATGGTGATTATGCTCCGCTCCGCTCTAATTATGTCGGCTAAAGTACGTAGGAAAAGTGAGACGACTAATCGATTGTTTTCTTTTCTGCAGGTATTCACTTTCGAATTTCTGGAGCCGTACTCGGACGGTCAATGCTCAAAATACGACAACTGCCTCCTGTGCCTGTCGGACGCGGCGTGCGGGTGGTGCGAGCTCACGGAGCGCTGCGAGCCGCGCAGCGCGGACGAGCGCGCGGCGTGCGCGGTCGCGGGCGCGGGCGCGGGGGCGGGCGCGGGCGCGGGCGACTGGCGCTACCTCACGCTGCAGCCCGCCGCCTGCCCCAACTGCTCCAACTACATCAGCTGCGAGCGCTGCGTGGGCGGCAACTACTGCGAGTGGTGGGCCGACGAGGCGCGCTGCGCGCGGCGCGGCCGCGCCGGCGGCGCCGTGCTGGCGCCCGCCGCCTGCCCCGCGCCCTGCCGCCTGCGCCGCGACTGCGAGCACTGCCTGGACGAGCGCGGCCGCTGCGTGTGGTGCGAGGCCACGCGCCAGTGCTTCAGCTTCAGCGTCTACACCAGCGAGTACCAGTTCGGCCTGTGCCGCGAGTGGCTCGACCGCGCCTCGTCGCCGCCCGACGACCCGCAGCGCAAGTCGGGCCAGTGCAAGTCGTGTCGCCGCCACGCCGCGTGCTCCGCGTGCCTGCGCAGCATGGGCTGCGGCTGGTGCTTCTCGCACGAGAACCCGATAAAGGGCGCCTGCACCGAGGGCGACTTCACCCGCTCCCGCGTCGACTGCGCGGCCGTTCTGAACGTGACGACGACTGACGCCGGCTGGGCTTACGCCCAGTGCCCGGACGTCGATGAGTGCGGCCTCAACCTACACGACTGCAACGAGAATGCGATATGTAATAACACCCACGGCTCGTACACGTGTAAATGTAAGCAGGGATATATTGGAGATGGAAAAAAGAGTTGCATGCGAACCTGCTATAATAACTGCATTCATGGTTATTGCCTGGGACCTCCTCACTACAAGTGCAACTGCGATTTGGGATGGACGGGTGCCGACTGTTCTATAAATTGCGGCTGCCACAATCACTCGACGTGTAAAGCCGGTGTGGGAAGATGTGATGAGTGCCAGGATTGGACAGAGGGCGAGTTTTGTGAGTCTTGTAAGCCCGGCAGTCACGGCAACGCGACTACGGGTCAAGGCTGTCGGCGATGCGATTGCAATGACCATGGTGACGAGACGCGCGGTGTTTGTGACGTAACTACGGGCGAATGTATATGCAAGGACAACACAGAGGGTCTGAACTGCGAGCGGTGTAAACCCAAATTTTATGGAGACCCTAGACATGGTGGCCGATGTTACTATCAATGCGAACCCAGAGGAATGCTTAACGCTTCCCAAACTGAGGGGATCGGGTCTTATAAAACCGACCCTGACATTAAAACGATCGGTCCCTCTAAGGAATGTTTGTGGATTATTTCCGCTGATGACATAAATGATGCCATAATTCAGTTTACTATAAATTCTTCTACATTTGACGTTCCCTGTGATGAAAACGCAGTTTATGTGTATGACGGGCTCGGTGGCGTGCCAGATCTGAGCAACAATCAGCAGAGTCAACTATTAGGTGTTTTTTGTAACGGCGCCTCTTCAGGGGTCGTAGAGGCTCGCAGTGGTAATTTAACAGTACATTATAAACAAGGTCAACCTGAACAGGGTTTCGAAGGTGTTTATAAAGTGATCGCTTGCGACGGGTACTGTTCGTGGCCGAGAGTCTGTAACAAGAGGTACTGTATGTGTCGCGAAGGTTACGGAGGCCCTAATTGTGAAGTCGAAATTTGCCGGAACAACTGCAGCATGGCAGTCAGTGCAGGAGTATGCGACAGTAGCTACGGACGATGTTTGTGTAATGAAGGCTTTGGTGGAGAAGATTGCTCAATTAGACTTGATAATACACAGCTTGTATTTACAGAACTTTTCAATTCAGAATATTTATCAGATAGTTTAGATCATTTAAGGAAAACTCTGCCGAGATTTGGACACAGTTTGGTGGCTGACAGACGAGGATTATGGATGTTCGGAGGATATTCTCTTTCTCACGGTCCATTGAATGATATAAGATTTTTCGATACGAAGAACAACACTTGGATGCAAGTCACCGTGGAAGCGACGCCTGACGCTAAAATGCCGGAAGGTCGATATTTCCACGCTGCAGAGATCTATCACTCTAAGCAAAATATTTACATTTATGGAGGTTTGAGTTTACAAGAGAAGAGTGGCCAAAACAAAACTCTCGGCGATTTTTGGCAATTTAGTTTAAAAGATCAAAGGTGGGGTAATATTCAGAGTAAAGATGGTCATCCGCCTTCTCTGGCCGGTCACACGTTGACTTTGCAGAAGTACCAGGACTACGAAAGCTTAGTGTTAATAGGAGGCTTTTCTTTAGAAGATGGGTTTATGTCTGATATCTGGGAATTCGACCTTGACAATGAGAAATGGATAAAATTAAAAACGGAGGGCTCTAAGCCAGCTGGCATAATAGGGCACAGCACAGTTTACCACGTTCCTTCTCAAAGTTTATATGTATATGGAGGCATACTCTACTCGTACAATGGTACAACGCTTTCAAATAAGTTGTTCTCATTTCATTATCCTACGAAGAAGTGGAGTGAATTACCTACATTCCCTAATCTAAATCACTACTATGATAATTTGCCGCTGGCCACATACTTGCATTCGGCAGTAACTACTAACGAATATATGATTATTTTTGGAGGACGGACTGATCCTGAGAATAGATCTGATTCTCTCATAGCGTACGTTTATAGTTGCAACCAGTGGGTCAGACTTGTAAAAGGTTTGTATAGACTCTTTTGGCTGAATATATGTAAAAAATAAAAAGAAACCATTTTCATATTTTTTCTTTTCTAGGTGTTAGTATCGTGGGTCACCCGCCACCGCCCACTATCGCGCATGCGATGGCGATTGACTTAGAAACTGAGAACGAAGGGTACATATACATAATCGGTGGTTGGACAGGCAGCGCCCACTGTCAAGTTACTCGCATTTCCCTACCCGAAGATCTTTGTTCGCTATGGAGTTCAAACAAGTTAGATTGCCGCAGTCACATGGGCTGTAGTTTCTGTAGTACTGGAAATTATTCGAAGTGTTATTCAGTGGACAAGCCGGGGTGTGAGGGAAGCGATAGGGTGTCGACTAACTCAGGCTCGGCGTGCGATGCGGAGCTGGTGTCGAGACGAGCGTGTGAGAATTTCACCACGTGCACATCATGCCTGGCCGCGTGGCCCATGTATCCTGAGGATAAACCTGCGTGCCGGTGGTGCGAATCCTGTGCTGCTGCCGTTGGTAAGTGACAAAGTCGGGAGTATGGATAAGTGAAAATAAAAATACCATATATCTTTTGGTGATATTCGTAACATTGCCTGAAGATATAATATTAACAAAAGTCCATTAACTATTATATAGCATGTGAGACTCATATTATTCTTGCAATTTATTACAATATAGTTTTCAGTGCTATATTTTTATTTCCTTCATTGTTTAATATGTTATTGTATTATTATTATATTAGTTAATTGACATCTCAAACAAATGTTTACACATTATTATGGCAATTGAAATCTTTCACTATGGCTTATTTTAGGCTATGTTTTCGATATCGTTAGTTTTGGACAGTATTCTTAATAAACTGAAATTGTTTCAGTAATTTTTAAAGTATCAATGTATAATATTAATTTATTCACACTATTTTTAGGCGAATGCGTGCCTACAGACGAATCGTGCACTAGCATGAAATGTAACGCCGGCACCACTTATATTAGTGACGCCGACTACTGCCCAGAACTCAGATGTGCAGCTTCCGACTGTGAGAAATGTGTATCTAACGACTGTACATGGACTAGACATGCTGTTAGAGAAGGTATATTTTTTCTATTATAGATTCATGAATACTATTTTAAATAAAAATACTAAGTCTTATTCTACTACAGGTCAGCTATCGAGAATAGCAGAAGATTCCGTTGAGCTGTTCAACTGGACGTGCGCGTTAATAGACGAGCCCGGTAGAACTAGTTTACGCGCCATGAAAAACGACGAGTGCCCGAGTAGATGCCACTTGTACGACGACTGCCAGTCGTGTCTCAGCTCGGACGGCGGCGAGGGAGGGTTCGCGGAGTGCCGCTGGGCAACATACCTCGGCAAGTGCATCTCGCCCACGTACCAGCCCGTGTATTGCGCCGGCGGCGTGTGCGGGCTCGTGCTGACCAAGGTGGACAAGAGTAAGTGCCCGGCGCCGTGTGGCACGTTCGAGCAGTGCTCCGAGTGCCTGCACCACTCGCACTGCGGCTGGTGCGCGCTGGCGGGCGCCAACGGCGAGGGCGTGTGCTCCGAGGGCTCCATCGACTCGCCGCTCGACTACTCGGCGCGCACCTCCTGTGCCGCCGTCTACCGCGCCGCGCGGCCCGCGCCGTCCGCCAACCGCACGCTGCCCGACGCCGACCCCGCCGACCCCGCGCACCCCGCCGACCCCGCCGCCGAGGACGACGCAGCCGCCTTCTCCTGGCACTACACGCGCTGCCCGCCCGAGAATGAGTGCGAGAATAACCACCACCAGTGTAAAGCCGAATCGGAGGTGAGTCTTGCTTTTTATATTTGAAACTGGTTTTAGGATGACACGTCATATTGTAAGAATTTCGATCTGCAATATCATATAATATCACACTAAGATTTACTTGATTCTGTCTCAAATAGATGTTGTCTTTCACCGTGACATTGTGGGTCGATCGTTCTGAAGCTTCACGTTTAATATCGTTCTATGATTTTCTAGTTTCAATTGCCGCGACTGTCCGATGGACCGTAGTTGCGCGATGTTGTTCGAGCTTTGGCAATTCACGAAATGATGACCCCTTATGTGTCTCCTGTCTCTGATACGGTGCCTACGACGTACATCTGTGGATGCATCATTTTACGTTTATTTTGTTCTTCTATTGAGCGGATTTCCTGCTATGCAGGACATGTTCTATATAATGTTGCTTTATTAATTTGCCCTAGACAAGGTTTCTGAGAGGCTAAGTACACAGTACAAATTCTCAAATTAAGTGCTTTTGATTTTATTGTTGATTTATTGGCTTAATTTTGTCAAACGGCGACACTATTAGGTGACATAGAAGCTTACAGTGTGTTGATACCGCGAGTTTGTCAGGTGTGCCGCGACCTGGCCGAGGGCTACGAGTGCGCGTGCGGCGCTGGCCACAGGCGCGCGGCGGCAGTGGCGGGGGCGGGGGCGGGGGCGGCGGCGGCGGGCGGCGGCTGCGCGGCCGTGTGCTCGCAGGGCTGCGTGCGCGGCGCCTGCGTGCAGCCCGACGTGTGCCGCTGCGAGTTCGGCTACGTCGGCGCCAACTGCACCATCCAGTGCCAGTGCAACGGCCACGCCGACTGCCAGGGGCCCGACAAGCTCGACCAGTGCATCGAGTGCCACAACAACACCATGGTAACTTACTTACTCCAATAAATCTATATCATACAGATTGTGTTACATATTCATGAATAAGCTGCCTAACTTGGAGTATGACTGACAGGGCGATCAGTGCGAGAAATGCAAACCGAACTTCGTCGGGGATCCGGTTAACAATGTCCAGTGCGTGCCTTGCTCCACGTACTGCCACGGTCACACGTCGATATGCACGAGTGACGTGGACGCCGTGCCCCCTTCGCGCGACGGCTCCGCCGACTCGGACAGTTACAACTACAGGGATCAGGTTGACGCGACGAAGGCCCGGTGCGTTCGTTGCGCAAACAACACCGACGGTCCCCGCTGTGAGAGATGTATCGAGGGATACTTCAGGGGATCAGACGATTTCCGTGATCCTTGTAGACCGTGAGTACAAATGTTGCGATTCGAAACGATGTCATATAAGAAATTCTCTATACAGATTTAACTTGTGTAGGAGTGATGTTATTAGCGATGCACACCTTTAAATAATATTGGAAAGCAATTTGGCTTAACGTGATACTTACCTTGTGCGGTTAAATACACAGCGCACACATACGTGTACTCTATGGTTAATATATCCGAAAATCGATTTATCTTCAATCATTCGAATGCGATAATGCGCATCGCTAGATTACTTTGTTACGGGATGACCAATCCTGACATCCAGGTTAAAAAAATATCAACATTACTAGCATCAATTTATTAAGTATTACTAACTAGAATTAGGTTTATCTCTACCAATTTTTCGTACTCACTCACCCATTCACCCACTCTTATATGAAGTACTAGCTGACCCAGCACACGTTGTTCTGCCATATAAATTCATTCGATTAGGACACCTTATATATTATACTTTACGATCTATTTTCATACCTACGAATACGTATACTTTACGATCTATTTTCATACCTACCAAATATACATAAACAAAATTATAAAAATCCGTTTCGGAGGAGTGCGACCACAAACACAGTGATACGAGATTTTTATATGTATAGATTAACCTGTGTGTTTAATTTTATAGGTGCGAATGTCATGGTCACGGTGACACTTGCGATCCAGTAACAGGTGAGAAGTGTAACTGTGGTAACAACACCGAAAGCGACATCTCGTGTCAGACCACCAGCTCCAGTAAGAACTCCGCGCAGGAGTGCTGGCGCTACCAATGCGTTAAGTGCAAAGACCTCTACATGGGCGACCCTAGGAATGGACACCAGTGCTATAAAACTATAAACATAGAGAATAAATTATGCTTTGACGGCAAATCCATCGGTATGTATCGTTTTATAGAAGTTTGCCGTGCCAACATAAAGATATTTCACTAAGTTTACGTTTTCTTCTTTCAGATGAATGTAAAATTAAACCGCGACCACTATATCCCGGTCAGACAGTATTCGTAGCTGTGAATCCAAGATATATGAATGTTGACATAAGAGTTATAGTGGACGTGACTCAAGGCGCTGTTGATCTATATTTAAGTCCGAACGATAGCTCGTTCGTAGTATCAGTAAATGCGAGCACCGGTGACCACGCCGTAGAACTGGACCCGACCTATCACAAACATGAGCCAATCCGTAAAATGCCGTCATTCGATGAGCACGTGCCAGAAGAGCCGCGTATTACTTGGTATTATGACAAAATCGAGTACACCCTCGCTGACTACACGTGCAAGAACTTAGCCACATACGTAACTGTTGACAGAAGGAACATACTGCTACGTGTGAGGAACCTGCGCAACCGACTTGTCCTGACCCTACCACAGCACATCCATGACCTAACACATACTAAGTTCTATATCGTGATTCGTGCGCGACATACGGACGACGGTGCAGCAAGTTTTGGTGTGATATTCTTCCGCCAAGATCAGTTGCACATTGACCTATTCGTCTTCTTCTCTGTATTCTTCTCATGCTTCTTTTTATTTCTCGCGGCCTGTGTGGTCGCATGGAAAGCGAAACAGGCGGCAGATGTGCGCCGCGCCAGAAGAAGACATGTAGTCGAGGTGAGCGATGACTATCATGATACTATAAGTGTTTGTATACATTTGTGCGATGCCTGTATACATGTAGGTACGCTATATACTATATAACATACATTAGTATCACACGCGGTAGATAGTCAATTAGTCTCACCACCGTCGTGTACGAGAAACAATAAAGCAAAATAATAGTAAATTTAGCCGTATTTTACGCGTAGCCCATAGTCGACTAGGACAATGTGTTATGCCGCTGCTCTAGGCTTGACAATGAGTATAATTATGTAGATTGTCTTTCGCTGGTGACATATGTATATATATATCTACTTTAATTTTAAAACAACAATATTTATGCTATGTCAAAGTTATAAGAGATGGTGCTAAAGACCCCGAACTCAAAATGGACCGAAAATTCATTCATTATAAAACAATCAATATACATTAACTTAGGTTTGATTGATTATTAATTTATTTATTGATGAATTATTAATTGAAGTGCTACTTTGTGACGGTCCAGATGCTGCACATGGCGAAGCGTCCGTTCGCAGCGGTGACGGTGGTGCTGAGCGGCGGCGTGACGTCAGCGGGCACGCGGCGCCGGCGCGCGCCCGACCTGCGGCCCGTCGCCATCGAGCCCACGGGCGACGGCCGCGCCGCCGTCACCTCCGTACTCGTCAAGTAAGCGCTGACGACTGACTGACTCGGACACACTCACGTAGCGTTTGTACTATGGCGAGCGATAGTGAACGTGTCGCATGTCGTGTCTTAGCTCGGTCGGGCCATCAAAAATTAATGGGTTATTGTGTAATCTCAATCTCAATATCTGTCTAAAGCTGGGCAGGTGGTTCAGTGGCGTAGCGTAGTGGCGTCCCTACCGAGATTTTTAGTGGCGGTAAAAATTTCACTATATAATATAATAATAATATCTTTTAAATATTTGAACCATTTCGTGACGAATGAGAGGAATCGGCAGATGTACAATATACAATTATGATGAATGCTGTCGCCGAAAAGTTCTTTAGAAATACTTTATATTACACTTTTTTAAATTGAAGTACCTAAAAAAGAGAGCGGCTAAAAAATTGCCGCTCCGGGCGGCTCACACCCACGCTGCGCCACTGAGTTGGCTGTGTTAGACGACCCCGTGCCTTAGAAAGCACTTAAAGCCGTTGGTACTGCGCCTGATCTCTCTCGGGTCGTGTTCGAATCATGAGAGTTAGGTAACAGAGAATGCACATGTGTTTGCACAAATATTTGTACACTATAATATCTCCTGTGCAGCCAGTCTCTGTTAAGATTGGCCGCCGCTGTGGCTGAAATTCGGTATGTTCTGTCTTTGAATTATTACTACACAGTGACGCGTGTGTATTAGTCGAGTGCCGATTTTAAGTAAGTATTAATACAATGAAGACATTAAAGGGTCATGCCAGTATTAGGCCCAGAGGTGCACAAGAAATTGGCTATATATTAAAAAATATATTAATATTTATCTTAGCTTTTCCTTGTATTTATTATTCTGTACAAGTCGGTAATGTTTTCTAAAAATGTTAAACAAGAAAACGACTAAACTATGTAATAGAACTTGGAAGGAAGTACATTAACGTGAAAATGTTGCCTTTACACAAAATATGTTGACAGGTAATTAATCGAAATAGTAATTTACCATTGCTATATTACATAATTTTTATTTTAATCGCTCATTTCATTTTTTATACATAGGTAATACAAAAACTAATAATAATTATTAGCAAGCTTTGCAAGATAACTTTGATTAACTTAAAGTAATGTTTATTATCGATGTATCGAGGTTTTGTGTTTATTATGGCAACACCATCTCTATCTATTCTATCTAGTATAACGCCGGAAAACGTAAATGTCAATATCATTGCTTGTTTTGCAACTCCACTGTGACGGTTAGTCTTTATTTATTGCGGTTAATAAATAATTTAAAATAATGTGTAAAATTATATAGCACATATTTATATAAATTGTAGTGATGAGATATAAGATTTGAAGTTGCGAAACATGGACCTTAAGACAGAGAGACCGGAAAAGGTTGGAAGCTTTTGAAATTTGGTGCTGGCGTCGAATGGAGAAAGTGCCCTGGACAGAAAAAGTTACTAACACAGAAATATTGACAAGAGTAAATGAAAAACGTGAAATTTTGAAACACGTAGAGAACAGAAGGGGTAAAATGATAGGCCACCTAATTAGACATGATAATTTTATCACAAATATAATGGAAGGGAAGATAGAAGCAAGAAGGAAGAGGTATCCAATCGACTGAAAGAAGTTGTGAAAGTTGAAACTTATAAGGAACTAAAAGAGATGGCATTGGAAAGAGAAAGATGGAGATTGCTACACCGACAAGTGCCAAGCACTTAAGTTTTGGATGGATGGAACTTTAAAATGCCAAGATTTTGTAAATCACTTCTTCACACTCTTGTACGTGTAAGAATATACCAATTAACTTGACACACATACACACACACGCCCACACCCCCACGCAAAAGCACACACACGCATACACACACACACGCATACACACACACACACACACGCATACACACACGCACACACACACACACACACACACTTTTAATATTGTGTATTATTGCTATTTGTGGTTGATACTTAACACTTGTTTGTACTGAGCCTGTTTTCCACGACACAGGGAAAACTAATGTGGGAAGCAGTGTTTTTTTTTATGGCATATGTTGGCAAACGATCGCCTGATGGTAAGCGATTACCGCCGCCCATGGACACCCGCAACCCCAAAGGAGTTACAAGTGCTTTGCCAGCCCTTTAAAAAGGAATGAAGGAGGGAAAGGACAAAGGAAAGGATAGGAAAAGGATCCGGGTAACTGGGCCTTCGGCTCTCTCACTCACCGATACGAAACGCAACAGTACGGGTACCGTTACTTCACGCCGGTATTCTGTGAGGCGTAGTACTACCCCGGTCGATCCGGCCCATTCATGCTGAAACCAGCGAGGAACTTACTACCTTAAAACAACAATTTTGTACCTAAATGAAGCCAGAAATAAATATATTTTCATTTTCATTATGTTAATTAATTATTGGCATCGCTTACTGTTATTGTCATTAGCCTTTATAGGTGTGCACTGTGGGCCCGAATCACTATGACGTTTTGGCATGCCCCTTTGAGCTCAAATGCGTGTACAATGAGAAATTTGTATAATTTAGTAAGTGTACATTATAAACAATGGTCGATTACGTGATGTCGCAACAGCACGAGTAACATGTGGTATAAATGTGTCGTTCCGTGTCCGTCCGCAGGTTGCCGGGCGGGTGGGGCGCGCCGGCGCGGCTGGCGCTGGCGTCGTCGCTGGTGCTGGTGGCGCGCGCGCCCGCGCCGCGCGCCCGCCGCGCGCCGCCGCTGGCGCGCCTGGCCGCGCACACGTAGCCGCCGCGCCGCGCTCCGACTGCGTCTCGCGTCCTTGTCTGCCCGCTGACGTATCGCGCCCGATACCCATACATCGTGTGAAGCACCTGGAGCTCCGCTCCGTTCGTTCGGTCCTCCTGTGTGTGGAGGTCGCCGCTCGACCTCGACGTCGGCCGAGTCCCGGGAGCGTTCGACTCTCGACTCGAGCGATGAGCCGGAGGTATCAAATGTAGCGCTTTGGCGCGGGTTGTGAGTGACCGGTGCCCGCTGACCTGTTGTTTATTTCAAAATTTTATTAGGTAATGTTGTCGCGATGTTTTGTTGATAGAGTGTTATTGAATATGTATTATATGAGTTAGCTTCAGATCTTTATTTACAAGTTTTTGTAGGTGAATATAATAATGCAGCTATTTCTAAGATTGAAAATCTATGTTCCTACGAATAGGTGAATCTCCTAAAAGATATTATTAGTTATTAATGACAAATATCTGTGGAAATTTATTATTTTCAAAATTTTTATATTTTATTTCTGTAAATGTAGATAAATAATAATCTCAAATTGTCAAGTTTTTAGTGATCAATATTTGAATCGATCTCTAAAACGATATTAAAATGCTCATTGTATTTGTGTAATTAAAATTATTTTACCATATATTGTACTTGTCCAGATCGAGATGATATCGTAATTTGACATATATTAGAAATGAGCGTTTCACGTACCTCCCGCACGTCTACCTACCGTACAAACAAGTCAGTGTACTTGTCATTATATCGAAAGTGCTTACACTTTTTACGTAACTGCTGCTCGTAAGCCATATTATTAGATATCGGTGTACATTTATAGGGTAAAAGTAAAATCTACACGACAATATACCACGATGTATTTGGTCAAATGTGCAATAGGCCGAGATGAATATTTTTTATTCTATACGTACATTTTACTTTATTAAATTAATTCAAGTCTAGTTACAGTATACAAAATTTATTTGAAATGTTGAATTAGAAATGTCATAAGTATTGAATGAAGATGTGTCAACATCGAGTTGATCATATTATGTGTGGTAGCTATGTAACAGTAACTTATTTTGATATATAATATTATGTGACAATACCCAGATATTAAGTTAATTCTAAAGAAAAATGGTCGAACAAAGTAATGTGAATGACTGGGTTCGATCCCTACTCGGGAGAATATTTTTTGTGACTCACAAATACTTGTTATGAGCCTGGGTTCTCTCTTTGTGTCCAAATGTTTGTGGTCCCCAGCGACACAGAAATTATATTATAATTATCTTTTTTTGATTAAAAGAAAGAACAGAATAAGTTAATATATTTAAAAGTACGATTCTCCGAACGTAAAAATCAAGGTAACCCGTATAACCATAGAAACTCCTGAGATAGGTACTTTTGAATATAAAAATATAATGTACCTAATAATAACACAAATAACGAGATAAACAATGTTATATTCTGCGTCCGATATTTAGCCTTTCGTTTTTAGAAGCACACTGGGTTTCGTTCTTTTATTATATATCAAATGTTAAACAGTTACAAAAATTGGTAAATATGTTGAGACCGACATTACAACATTCGCATAACATATTTTTGATGCTTAAATTAGAAAGCATCATACATTATGTGCATATAGTACCTACTGTGTACTATGTTGACATTGTGGCTAATCTTAAATGCTGATACATACAAAGAAATAACCTACTAATTTTGATGTTTGAATTGCTCATTAGTAATCAGCAGTATTGTGTAAATGGATTGATCAATTATTTGATGTATAGGTAGAATTATGTTAAATATTAGGTAGATTTAAACGTTAAAATACTAAGAGAGTACTGAATATTGTTATGGCTACATTATTAAGTTATACATACTCCAATGAATTCTACTTGATCAAAAGTAAAAACTGAGTCCAAATTACATTCCATTGTATATCTTTGTACATAAAATAATATTTAATAATTGTATATTACCAAATTTTAGATCAGGTATCAAAGAGCTTTAAGGATATTTATATTAAGAAAATTTATTGCTCATAACCTTTGATTAGAACTTTCTCGATAAGTATACATTTAAATGCATTTATATATTTTTCGCATCTTGCTGTAAATCTCGTAATATGAATTAAAGTTGGCTTTTATTTCTTTATATTTACTGTAGATGATAGTCGTCTAATTTGTGGACGAACAATAGAGTAATGTAGTATGTGATTAAATAAAAGGTCTGTGCCACCACAATTGCATGTGCAGCTTTGAACTGCTCAAGTTGTGATTGATATTATAAATTTAATGATAACGACCATGGTATTGGGTTGGTTGTATTAGTTATAAATATTCAGTGTTTATAAGGCTACCCCAGTCAAAATTTTCAGCTGTAATATGCATTATTTAAAATAATGAAGTTATATTATTACCCATATTCGTCCTATTTTATGCTCAATATCAAAAACTCCTGATAAAATTATAAACATCTAAATTATTATTATAAATGAATTGCCAAAATGACAATGATACATTCTCATCACAAGTACTAGAAATATTGTTAAACAATTTAGCACTATCTTCTTATTAAAGCTCTCACAGATTGTGATGACCATTTTAACAAATTGTGTTGATAGTTTATATTCTTTATTAAATTTACTGATAGGTATTGGGTTTACCTTACTAAATAAGCATAATTTTATTTGCTCAAAGTATTTTTATATTGAATAAATATGACAGCTGTATGATTTTTTATGAATTGTATCCTTCTTTTATGTAAGTCCGTCTGATGCTATACCTATGTACTGTATTGTAGTTTATCTACTGAATATTTGATTTACAAACAGCCATACTTGCTTTTCTTCAGGTGTGATATTAATTTAAGTATTAACTTTAAAGTTTTAAAAATGCCACTGTTATATTGTGTTACGTAACTGATGCTGGCTATTGTTTAGCTACATTTTTAAAATAGTATACTAATGCAATATACCATAATTTGGCACATTGCATTTGTAAATGTTGTTTGTCTCTGAGCCAAAAGAAAAGCAGCTTCATCCATGTTTAATTGTGCTAATATCACTATTAACATAATCAAGACTAATACACACCATTGGTTAAACAACTTGTCTATGACAGAATTTGCAAGGCAATGTTTCTTTTCCTTATGTGGAATTATTATGGCAGTATTATGTATAAGCAATATATATATATATATATTTTTGTTTAATCTGAATGTATAATAAATGTTTATAAAATAAAATATACTGTTGGTTGTATAAAATGATTTTATTTGACATGCAGCAAAATTTACCAAGTAAGTACCTATTATTTTATAGTAGCATCAAAACCATTATAACTTAAATGCAGGCTGACCATTTATTAGATTACCAAAATGAAATAATGTTTATTTTGTGTCACACAGATGCTTCTGGTCCAAATCGTGACTGTAGACGCCAGATACAGTATAAGCAAACAAATTTGCAATTAATGATTTACAAGACTTAACAAACTACAATTAAATAGTCATAGCACATATAATTGGTATTATCAGTATTGTGTATGTAGTTATCAAAATATATACACAAGCAGCATGATAGATCTGGATCTATATTTTTGTTAGACAGTCATGGGACTGTCTCCAAAATAAAACCGCCATAGGTTTTATCATAGAAACTTTCAAAGATAAAACTGAAGGTTTTATCTTCGAATGTTTCTATGAATTATTTCTGACCGGGGCTTTTTATGTAATCCTTTATAAATCAAGAACATAAATATAATAGACACAAAGAATATTTTTGTTGTCCTGTGTGGGGATGGAACCCATAACGCTCAGTGCACTGAAGACAAAGTGATTTTAAGCACTGTGCCATTCGTGCCATAATGTGGTTCTATCTCTATGGAACCCAGTGATTACCTAACAAACAGATTCTGATTTATACTTTTAACCTGTCAGTTGTTGTAATATGTATATATACAGTCAAAACCGGATATAACGACATTGAAGGGACCATATAACTTTGGATGTTAGTCCGGTAGAGTATATTAATTGTCATATGTATGTTTGGAATTTTTAAATATGTACAATTACGTAGTATGGGTTAGGTTATGCTTAAGAACTTGTTTTTAAATAAAATGTCGAAAAAGAAATTAAAACGATATTCTAAAAAAAAATGCATACAATATACTAAGTTTAGTCTATAAGCTATACTCAGCTTAAAATATTCCTTCTTAGATTGGAATAAGTAAATTATTTTATAATTAAATTTACCGTTGTTTTGCTCTGCTGGAACAGGTAAATCGGTTGGTCGCTAAAGCCGATGAATATCGATAAAGTTTCATCGTTTTAAGAGATATGTCGCTGTCGCCGATGTTTGTTATAGGCGGTATGATTACTTAATTGTTTATATAGGGATTCGGCCGGGACCTTGCCATTTCGGTCGTAATAACCGATCCGTCGTTATATTCGATTTCGACTGTACCTATAAACCTAATCTCTTATTTCTGCATAAGACATGACAACATTATACATAACTACATACTAAGTGGGTTGTACCTACTTAGCATGCTAAAGTACCTACACAACAATATTCATGATGTCATTGTGCCCTACTGATTGAATATCATTTGTATACAACTATGTCAATCGCTCAACACAAAAATATAGAGACAGTCAAATGACCATCTGTCAATAACTTTTATGTTGATCTGCCTTTCAAGAATTAGGTGTTAATATAGAAAGTGGCAGGTTAGAAATATAATATCCTGATGACTACATAGGTATTAAATTACATATTAATGTCTTGGTGATCACTAGGACCCTGGTGCCCACAGAATGCTTTCTTTTCTGTGTCTGGTTAGCAGCTAATCATATTGGCATAAGTTGCAATGTAATAAATTAGAATACTTTAAAAGAAGGGTAAGGATGTTTTACAATAACCATTATAATTTACAAAACTTTTTTGATGGCTTTTACACTGCTGATGGTCAACTGGCAAGACCAGATCACATATATTAAAGCAATCATTTACATTTGGTTTTTTACTTTACATTTACCATGTACCTGACAATCAATGTTAAATCCAAAGTAGATAATCACAGAACAGAATGCAAAGTATATAGTAGTTCATTTATAAAAGCTAGCTTAAAATTAAGATGAGACAATATTTTATGCATCTATTGATCTTTTTGAGTGAGCAGATGTGTTTTGATTTTCTGAAGCAGTTCTTTCTTTACAGTATCTGGAACCATTGCTCGGGCACGGGGAGTTACTTTTGTAACCAATCCATCAAAAGTAACATTATTACTTTCATTTTCTTTTACTGCTTCTCGGCAAAGCATTCTTACTTGATCTCTCCAACCACATTCAATCAAACGTCTCCTCAAAAGTTCTTTAAACCTATAAAATAATGTATTGTATTGTTATGGTTTATGTTAATTTAACTTATTATAGCTTTTGTTTTAGATAAACACAAATAATACCAGTGATTATAAATAAAACATGGAACAAAAATAAGTTGTGCGTCAATAAAATTAAGTTAAAATATGTCGATATATTTGCATACTTATTTTCTACAAAGGGATGTTTCATATTAGGTCAAAATAGAATAAATGAAGTGTTTATGTAAACTATGCAAGCAACCTATTATAAAAAGAAATATATAGTACCTTTCTCGATCTCCACTTAAAATTAACCGCTGATGGGCGATAGTATTATTTACAGTCATTTTGATCTAAAACAAAGCCAAGTTATGAATATTTTCATTAAATTGTATAATTATATCATTAAAATTAATAATATTTGAAATATGTATAATTTACCTATTCCTGCAAAAAATATGGAAAATAACATTAACTTACACAGTTAGAGCTAGAAATCTATTTTATATTCCAATTGATATCAACAATCAACAAAATAAACGAAGTGTCTTCTTAGTTGATACCACTGACAATTGACATACTGTCAAATATAAGTGTTGTACTTGTTTGCCGCAGTAGCCGTACATTTAATTGAATCGATTGACCATATCGATATATGAGTGACTAAGGCCCAGTTCCTATATCAAGAAACGAGTCGTTTTAGCTACGGATAGTTAAATTTTGACATATTTTTCATAGAACATGTGTCAAAAATTAACTGTCCGTATGTAAAACGACTCGTATCTTGATATAGGAACTGGGCCTAACTGTGTGCTATCCATAGAACAGATTGAGTAATAACCATGATGTAATAAGTACAACAGGGAAGTTCGTTACGTTCAGTGAAGGCTTTTAATATCTCAGGTTCAACTGCTTTTGGTCTTTCCGTTACAAGATTGATTAGAAAATCCGTTCTTTTTAATAATATTGAACACTTATACTATTCCAAGAGATTGGAGAAAGTCCCGGCAATCCCTTCGTGCTCTACACGTAAGTGAGCCTCTGCGTATTATTGACTTAACTAAAATTGGATAACTTTAACTACAAAAATTATCAAATATTAAGATAATCAATTTGGTTACACTCCTCCTGATGGTAAATAACGTTGTGTAGTCCACAGGCAGACCCATCCGTTTTCATTACAACTGAAGTGGTGTCAAGGTCTCTACTTTGACGACCTAAAGTGCTTTTTCACGCTTCACTTCAACGACGTAGGATTGAAGAAAAAAGGAAACAGCTGTTTTGGCAGAGAATGACAAGTTATAAGGAGTCATAGTTCTTGGTACGCGCTCTATTTGGCTCTTCCGTGTTAAGGCATCACCTAAGCCCAGCACGTGTCATTCTTGATGGAAAAGGAGGGAGTGAGCCTTGAATTTACATTTTTTTAGGCAAATTCGCTAAGGTGCGAGCGTCATTCCTTTGTACGTTCCTCGAATCGGACATAATGCATTTCGATAAACTAAAAATTTACAAAAATACATAAAATAAAAATATGCATAGTCCTCGGCATGGAACTGTTTTTACGAAGGAGGAAGAAGGATTAACAATCGAATGGATATGCCATATGAAAATTATTGGGTTTTCCGCCACAAAGAAGCAGTTACAGCATTCAGTCGAAAAATTATATTAAAATCCTGAATAGGATTACTACATTTAAGAAATTACTTCCAGAAAGGCACTGGTTGAATGTTTCCTTTATTGTAAAAATCTCACTTTCACAGTTTTTTTAATTGGTGTTATTGAATACTAGCTGTGGCCGCGTGCTGCCCTCTTGGGTGATGTTATATAGCGTATAACCCCCCTCGATAAATAGGCTATCCAACACTACAATAATTCTTCAATTCAAACAGTAATTCCTGAGATTAGCGCGTTCAACTAAACAAATAGTATAGATTTTTATATTGTTCCTAGCAGACCCGCGCAACTTCGTCTGCTTCACATAAGAATTCTATCCCGTTTTTGCAACAATTTTCATTGATGCTTCGCTCCTATTGGTCGTAGTGTGATGTTATATAGCCTATAGCCTTCCTCGATAAATGGGCTATCCAACACTAAAATTATTTTCTATTCCAACCTTTAGTTCCTGAGATTAGCGCGTTCAACCAAACAAATAAACAAATATAAAAAAGTAAATTAAAATTTCAAAGTACTTACATAATTAATATATGATTGGCCAAATAACAATACGTTTGGATATGTATTGTTATTAAAGTAATATTATGTTTAGATATGTTAAATAATATATATTAAAGTCATAAGACCCATAATATGCTAAAATAATTAACCTTATGTACCGAAATAATTGGAGGTAGAGAAATAAAATACGACACGAATAATTCTGTTTATGCCGTGGTAAGTAAACACAATCAGAAAAGTGTTTATACTAAACATACACTTGGCATTAAATTTGCTAAAGGTGCTCCTTTTTTTCAGATAACTGAGTCCTAAATTACCTGATAAAAAGTTAGAAGAGATTATGTTGCATAGATAATAAACTATATATGCAAAATAATCTGCTACTAAGTTAATTCAATAAGATAGTGTTGAGTATGTGAAATAAATAAATAGCATATTATAGAACATACTGATTTTTTCGATCCGATTCACCTTACCTGTATATTGAGTCACGCACGGCTCATAAACGATTGGATCTATACAATAAACAAATGGATTGTAGCACTTTGTATCGATTCGTATATTTTTGGACACGGATCGAGCATCCCTAAAGTGAGGGATGTCAGGCATATGAGATGACGTCTCATGTCATTCCATCATTCCATAATACATAGATATGGTGAATTTTCCAATGAGAGATTCTGACAAAATATTCTAATTGTTTTGTTTGTTAATTTTTGTAAATATTGCAGTATTAGACTTTAATTTAATTACTATATATTATTCTTTGGGCAATACAAGTTATGCCATGGCGCATGTTATTGTATTGGATTCAATAAATGAAGATATTTTCGTATGTGGTGTTTGCAAATCTGTATTTAATTCTCTACAAATATTTTTGGATCACAAAAACTTCAAATGTGCTAGTAATGTCCTGGAGGCGAGCTTGATCAATTCTGCTATTGCACAGACAGCAGCAGTTCTAACAGATTCGTTTTCAACCAATGCTGGAATAATACAACAGAGTATAGAGGTCAGACCTGATACAATTACTAAAGAAAATGACCAGACATGGCCTAAAGATTATAGTTGTATTTCATGCAAGAAAAGATTTAAGAAAATGAAAAGTTTACTTAGCCATATGAAAATGCATGATGAAAAGCCTTATCAGTGTCTTGTATGTGGCCGTTGTTTTATACAAAATTCTCATTTACAAAGACATATTTCGACCCACAAAATATGGCCGGGTGGTCTTACTCAGAATACTGCTAAGACTGTTGAAGCAGAGCTTTTGAGCTATAGTTGCCCACACTGTAATGTTGTGTTACCTAACTACAGTCAATTTAGAGCACATTTAAAGAGTCATTTGGCCCTTAAAAAGTTTAAATGCATACAAGGTGAATGTATGGAGTTATATGATACTGTTGGGAGTTTGCTCCAGCATGTAAATACATATCATGAGTCTCGAGTTTATTCTTGTCATTTATGTAGTTCCACTTTTAATAGCTTGGAAGATATAGGAACACATCAATATAGTCATGATAAATCTGGTAAAGAAGAAAACAAGAAATCTAAATTATATAAGTGTACACAATGTGATGCAGAATTTCGTAAACCGGAGAAGCTATCCCTGCACATGGTCACAGAAAATCACAAAAAAGTATGCATTCATTGCAATAAAATATTTGCCAGTGATAAAAGATTACGCTTGCACTTACAGATACATAAAAAATTTAAATCATTTGTGTGTACTATTTGCAATAGCAGTTTTCATATGAAAAAATACCTATCATCTCATATGTTGAAACATGGTAATAGCCAGTTTAAATGCTCTGTTTGCAAATACATGTTTAAAAGAAGTGACCTACTTCAAAGGCACATGAGATTACACCAGGCCAAGAAGATATTTAAATGTCCCTTTAAGGACTCTTTGGATTGTAAGAAAGAATTCAGTCGTAGTGACAAATTGAAAGCACATTTGAAGAGTCACACAAAACACATATCCGCAAAGATAACTAAAGCTAAAACTTCACCTAAGAACAGCACTACAGATATCTGTGTGATGCTAAAAACAAATAGTGAAATTAAATGAGACCTAGAATCCAAATGCTAAGTTTCTCAAGTATGTTATTTTTGAGCAAGAAGAAAAAGTATTATGTTGAAAGTAAACAAAAATACTTTTAATTTGCATAAAAAATATCTTTAACAAAATAACTAAATAAGCATTCTGTATTCAGGGATGTTAAAACTAAGGTGGTAAAGACTCAAGAAAAATCAATCAAATATAATTTGACTGTTCAATAAGTTATTGGATATATATCTTTGAAACAGTCACTGAAGATGATAGAAAATGCTATATAAAGAATGAAATATACTAAGTGTCATACTATGCTGTTGTAAGGCTTCCTTCATAGACTGTAAGTGATATCTAATTAGCTAAGTAAGTCAGAGCTACAGTGTGACTTGTACTAACTGGACTTATGAAGTAAAAACTACAAACAGTAAAATGATGTGCCATACTTCTAAGTCTTTTGTTTTTGTCTTTGCATTCTTCATTCTTGCAAATGTAAGTATGTTTACCATATTTTTTAATATATTCATTTCAATGGTTTCATAATTTTCTAATATATATATTGGCATTGGAATGCCAAAGCGTGCTGGTATCAAATAATGGTGACATTGCATGTAATTCAAATATAAACTGAGTTTCTTTTTTGTAATCTTGACCATAGTATTATATTAAATGTGTTACATTTAATAATTCAATGTTGGTTTGTAGGATATAAATATACAATGCTATTTCCTTCTTAAACTATATTGCCAAATAGAATAGAGCATTGGCCAAGAGGTAATTCTAAGGTATGTAATGATCTCCGTTTAGGTACTTAATGTTCTTCCATTTATTGTTAGTCAATAATTGTAAACTGATAAAGCTATTTGGATGAATGTAGCCATGCAGTTAGACTAAATTCTGAATTAACACATAGGATACTTTTAGGGAATTTGGGCATATCTGTGCATACCGGAATTATCTGGAATGGTCCAAATTATTTTATTGTAACAATATATTTTGATACCAACACATTAGTTCTGAATTAACTCGTTAATAGATAGTGCTAGGTACTCACCACCATTTAAAGAGGCTCGAAATTAAAAGGCTTATGCACAACCATTTTCTTTTACTTGGGGGTATGCTCCTTTTGCATATACCCCCTCGACACAAGGTGAAGCGAAAGGGTTATGTCGGGCTCTCCCGAGACTTCGGGCCTACCGACTAAAACGCATGACATGTCAAGTCCTTAATGCAGAAGGCTTAAGGCATCGTGGAAATCTCCTCCTCTCTAGAGCCCTACTAACCACCCGGAAAATTGAACTCTGTTCCCGATAGCGGTAGGTCTTTATAACTTTTACGACAATGTAATTATGATTCAATTGCAAAATAATAAAAGGAATAATATACCAGGTGGTAGATAAAAAATACGGCATATAATACTATCAGACTGTACCAATGCTGGACACGGCTCTGCTCTTCTCAGTGTGAGAAGGGTTTGGCTGGACTATGTCACCACGCTGGCCCAGTGAAGGTTGGCACATTTCACATATCTTCGAAAAAATGTGGAGAACTTTCAGACATGCAGGTTTCCTCACGATGTTTTCCTTCACAGTTAAAGTGAGTGATAATTAACTATTTAATAAGCACTTAACTTCGAAAAATTAGACTAGTGTGCCTTGGGATCGAACTCGAGACCTCTGCTTGGCAGACCAACGGTCTCCCACTAGACTAATGGAACTAAATAGTAAGGGTTACCATTTTCAAAGCTTCACTTTCTATAGGTGTTTTTTAATCCCTGGTGGCTGGTCCATATCCACTATCAAGCTATTTTGTTTAAAAAAAGACTATATCACTTAGAATTTGCGCCTATATATATACAATTACGCTTATACATTCTGCAACCCAGACTTTGTGCAACCAAGATGTTTTATCGACATAGTAATTCTGCTATCTAGACTTTTTGAAACTTAGACGTTTTATCTACATAGACATTCTGCAATTCAGTCTTTTACCAACTCAGACGTTTGACCTATCCAGTCATTCTGCAAATTAGTAATTTTGTTTACTCAGACATTTTACTATCCAGACTATCTGACCCTAACCTACTTCTGTCATGTGTAACATAGCTTTCGCAATTCGGTTTAGGAAAGCAAATATAGAGACCTGTAATTATTTTTATTTATTTCGTGATGTATAACATTTATATACAGAAATAGACAGGATAATAAATAAATGCTCCGAACCTTTTATAATGCTTATGGTATACCGATAAAGTAAAATATATTTGACGGCCGCGAAGGCGCAGCGGTAGTTAATGTGACGCTGCATGAAGTTTCGGGTTTGAATTATGGATCATGTCATGAGCCAACAAAAAATTATTAGGTATTTTACCAAAAAATCTTTATAGCAGCCTTGACTTGCAACCATACTGTTAGAAATCGCCCTGTGGTCTTGAAAAACGCGGGAAACTGTTGTTCTCATCGGAATTTAGGAGTTAGGGAACAGAGAGTGCGCTCGTGTTTGCGCACACACTTGTCCATTACAATATTACCTGTGCAGGCATATAACTAGCTATCCTTTTATATTAGTGGGTGGGACATGATATTATATTTTCCTCCAACGAGGTACAGTGTTGTTATGTTATTAATCATATAACTTTAATTTATTGGTTTGATTTTCAGGCACGTCAGTTTCATGTTACTGACCAGGTATATTTCGACATCCAATCTGAAGAAAAGTTTCTTGGCCGAATTGTAATAGGATTATTTGGAGACTTGGCCCCGAAAGCGGTTAAAAACTTTAAGGTTTTGGCTAGTGAAGGTATACAAGGGAAGTCATACAAGGGCACGTCATTTAACCGAATAATCAAGAGGTTTATGATTCAAGGTTAGTTTTAACTTAGTACCTACGTACCTGCAACTGGTTGTACAAAGATTGTAAATTATAATGTTTTCATACCAAACTCATTTTAAAGACCGTATCCATATTTAGGATCTTGTGATGGCTTATTTTGAATTATGAGGGACAAAACAAAAATAAAAAACAAATTCTTACTTCAAAGAATGATAATAATTTTAAAAACCTTATCTATACTTATTTATTAATATAAATAATTTAGATTCGGCGTGTTAAGAAACCTAGAAGTCACGAAGGGTCGCCAGAAGACACTGAGGAGTAAAAAATAGCCTAAAAGCATCGGGTTATTTAGCTAATTACCTAACAAAAAGTTTTACATTTAATTGCTTTATTTTCTTATTTTGCGTACGTGCCTACTTAACTTATTATGCGCTGAATTATAATCTTAGTAAAGCTCAATATTGAATTACAGTCATAATCGTATTACTATGTATTATGACCGTAATTCTACCTTGTAGCTATATATAAAGTATATAGATATTATGGTTAATAATTATCTAATGGTTGAAGGTGGCGATGTGGTGTCCGACGATGGTACAGGGGCCATCAGTATATATGGTGAAGCGTTTGATGATGAAAACCTTGACACACGGCACAGTGGAGCAGGCTTCGTGTCTATGGCTAATAAAGGTACATCAACCACAACTTTGACGATCTTAAATATTTGATAATATTGCTGCCTTTATTTATTGTCTTTGTATATTTTAGGAAGGAATACAAACGGTTGCCAATTTCTTATAACTACCACTGGGACGCCATGGCTTGATGATTTACATACTGTTGTTGGCAAGGTAATAAATTTAATCTATGCCTGATTTATTTAATAAAATTTAGTAAATGTCACTTAATGATTTGTAGTGCTGATTAAGCTAAAACTATTTATGATCGAAGTGCATAGCCTGTGGAATAGTGTATCGATGTCGCTTCATTCTTTAGAATTTCTTGTATAACCAGTATATGTGTGGAATGTTGGAAGTTTGAGCCTCGCTTGTGACATAAATTCGTGCGATTCACAGATAGTTGTACTGAATCTGGGTATTCTTAGTTTCCGTTGTATCAGTCTATAAAATAAGCAATAAAATAAATTAGGCTTTCACATTCATTGCCATGGACCCACGTCGTAGGCTCGCTATTGCCGCATTTGAGGGCACAGGAACCCACATCGAAGGCTCATGTTAAAAATATGTTTCTCGTTCCAAATACACAATAAAAATGAAATACTACAATATATTTATTTAACAGATCTTCCTAGTGTAGGTGTTGGTATTTAGATTTAAACATATTTTATTTCTTTATAATTTTTACTTCTTCCTAGATGCTAAGGAACCTCCGCCTGGGTTGTGTAACAGGGCTGGTAAACAATAATATTATGTATACAACTTCAATGTTATTCACAAAATTAACTTAATTTAAGGACATTTTAATTTTAATCAATTATCAAATTAAATTTATATTCATTTAAATGCAATATCGATTATTTGAACTTATACGAATAATTTTTATTCAAACTAAGTAAAAAATAAAAAACTGACATGTGTTAATGTTTTTTAGGGTTCCGTACCTCAAGACCCTTTATCTCGGGAACGCGTGGATTTCGCTCGCTTCGATTATCGAGTTGAAATTAAAACGATATATTCAGATCTACAGCTTCTTGAAGTTGTGACAATATCAATCTTCTAAGTTAACGTAAAAAAAAAGATACGGCCGTTTATGCTGCAAAGAACGTATATTTCGACACTCAAGGGAATCAAAATTTATAAGGTATTTTCCGTTGACCTAGAACTATGAAATTTGGCAAATAATACCGTCTTACACTACAAGTATAGGGAAAATCTGAAAACTATACATTTGTAATTAAATCATAAAAACAGGGTCTTTATGCAAGGACAAAAAAAATTATAATATATACCTACAAATTTGTACGGAACCCTCGGTGGGCGAGTCCGACTCGCACTTGTCCGATTTTATTAACTTAAAACATTAGTATCAAATTTAATTAAAAAATATTCGTTACATTGAAACTGCTTTTCTGCACTCATGTTGCAAACTTCGTGTTCCGTCATAGTACAAATTTCTCTTGTTGCGATTGTGGTATTTTTGTGGATATATATATCAATTTCTCTAGAGTAAGATAAATCATCAAAAGGTTTAGTATCAGGTCATTTATCTTGCGAGACACAGGTTTCCTAGCTGTCTGTTGACACTCTGGTTTTCTTTAGCAAAGTTTTATATTGGTTCTGAGTTTGGGAATTAACATTTTGCGTTTCGCTAATTAAGTTATTACCACGTTAGGTAATATTGTGCTGATCTGAAAAAAGAATAAGTAAAAAGAAAATGACTAAATAAAAGGGCCTAGAAATACATAAAAATTAATATATTTAAATGATCTTTCTAAAAAGATTGACGATTCCTGTCTCATGATAATAAAGAATAAAAAAAAAAAAAGGTTACTTAAAAAGCTAGGGGAGCTTAGTGTATGTACGTTCTAACTAGAACACGGCACTAGTAAACTTCCCGGAATCCTATATCTAAAAGAACTATGACCATATTCTTAATAACAAGAGGGTTTGTGATCGGTACGAGTAATTGCTATACACCACAGACCCACGTCGTGAGCTCACCCCAGCGCATTTATAATACCGAGGACCCCGCTAGCGGGCTCACTAGTAAAATGTATGGCATATGAAGCGTGTAAAAGTTATTAAGATGCGAATGTGTTAAAAACTAAAAGAAAGAATAGATCATGCATTCTGATTCAAACTTCAGATAAATTGCTAATTTTGTGTAGCATTATAGCTTTTCTGCCCTCATACGCAAGCGATGTACCTCTTTACTGCGACGGGTACGCGCCAGCTCCAACATCATCCTGAAAACGCTGACTGACCGGTGGGACTCTCCGATCCTGGAACGCTGGATACGACTGCATGCAGTCAAGTAGATGGCTTCTTAGGGTCGGACAGCCCGAACCGGTCAGGTATTAGATGTAGGTACTACTAACACTAGATGTAAGTTCAACTGTTACTAACCTAATGTTATTCTGAAAATAAAAATTATTATTTATATTACTGTTACTTTCTAATAATTATATTTTTAAATATAAAAACTATACATATTTAAAAATATAAAAACTGAAACGATCCACCGACATCGGGCACAAGGTCCAAGCTGCCGGTGTTTAGGGCCCCAGAGAGAGGAATCTCCTCACAATACGCGCCTTGTCGAGCAGTACTGCCTTTTGGATCAAGGACTTGATCCAGCCATCTAACGCAAGCCTCTGCAGGTGGTGGTCGAAGCTCTTAGGTATTAAACCATTGACGGTAATGACTATCGGCACAATGATCGCCATATTATTATTATTATTATCTGACCCGGCCAACTTCGTCTGCGTCACATAAGAGATATTTCGCCGTTTTTCATTGATGCTGCGCTCCTATTGGTCGTAGCTTAATGTTATATAGCTTATAGCCTGCCTCAATAAATGGGCTATCCAACAGTAAAATAATTTTTCAATTCGAACCAGTAGTTCTTAAGATAAGCGCGTTCAACCAAACAAACAAACTCTTCAGCTTTATAATATTAGTATAGATGCGGGAGATGTCTTATGGATTATGTTCTCGGCATGACAAAGAGCTTTTACAAGTGACGTATTTGCTATGACGTAGGTGGTGGAAGGTCAGAACATAGTGCACATGGTGGAGCACACGCCCACAGACGTGGAGGACAGGCCCACTCTGCGCGTGTACATCGCTGACTGCGGGGTCGTGCCCACTCCAAAACCCTACTACATCTCCGACGACCCGTACGAGTGAGTTCTTTTTATAAATACCTTTATTTATACAACCTCTTATTACCTAGAATCGATTTATGCATTACTAGCTTTTGCTCCGGCTTCGCTCGCTTAAAAATAGGTTAATTTATGTTAGTAACGGTACTTTTTTAAAATAAAATGTACCCTATGTTACTCGGTGATAATATAGCTTTCTAAAGGTAAAAGAAATTTTAAAATTGGTTGTTTAGTTTTTGAGTTTAACCCTTACAAACAAACAAACAAAAATCAAATCTTTCCTCTTTAAAAGTATAGAAAATGTTTGACTGCACGGATTACTTAGTCGGTACACTCTATGCCGAGTGACGTGGGTTTGATTCCCATGTGAGTCAAAGTTTTATACGATCCACAAACAGTTGTTCCGAGTCTGGGTGTTTGTTGTGTTCGTTGTTTCGAGGTTTGTGATGATCATAGTGAAGATTAAACGTTAGATTACACAAAACTAAAGCAGTTTTACATATTAAATTAATTATTTATCTGTACAAATGCTTGCAGAAAATTGAGGTAACTTAACGTTTGTACAGATCATTTAGCTTTATTCGATTTTCTAAGATTGTTACCGCCGTTTAATAAATGTATCATAATTATGAATAATAACGTTTATTGCAGTCTATGGGCCTGGATCAAAGCGTCGGCAGTGCCGTTGACGATGTCCTTCTCTATCCTGGGGTTCTTTCATTGGATGATGAGGAAGATGGAAATCTAACAACGTACACATTTTGTTTGAAAATTCAAGTGGCAATCGATAGTATATTGGAGGGTTTCAACAGCAACAAAATTATAATGACATTATAAGTTAATGCCTATTGATTATTTCTTTGGAGCTCCGGCTCTGATTAAAATTTGATATGCAATGATTTACACATTAAATTAAGATACATATTTTGTCGTCTCTACTGGTTATTGCAAAAGCTGAAACAAAGGATGCAATAAATAAATGCATAACACTGGTTGTGTATTATTTAATTCCTTCTAAATAATTAAGTGGTATCCGATATACCATAAGAGGATAGCAGGATTAAAATGCTATAATTATATAAATTGACCTAGGTCGCTATACATAGTATAGATATAGGTAATATTAGTGATTGTGTGAAACACAAAAGTTAAAATAATCCTTCATTTTAATATTTTCATGACGTAATGATTGTTAATCTGAATTAAGTACGTAAGTTAAAGAAATAATATATGTGGTAGGTACTTATGAAAAACAAAACACTAAGTAATATTTTTGTATCACATGACGCTCCTGCTTCAGTCTTCGGGAGCATAGGCTCTGGGTCGGTTCTTACATCAGTTAGTGGATAATATTATGCGATCGCTTCGCGTCGTGCCGCACGTGCTTTGCCGTGTACGACTCTACGTTATATTACTAATCGCATTAGTCTGGCTTGTACGCGTCATCCACTTGCATAAAAAACTCACTCAAAGTGATTTTGTATATTATGAAATTAATTACCTACAAAATGTCCCATTATTCATATGAACTATTAATGGAGTAAAATTAGAACGGTGGTAATGAGTGACAATAGCACAGTGGGTGCGAGGAGTGAGGCGGCGGAGGGCTCCGACCGTCCCTTGGTCTGGCCGTCCTCGGAGACTTGCAGCGCGGCCGAGCCGCAGGCGCGAGCGCACGACTCCCACTCGCGACACACGTCACACGCGGTGGCCGGCTGCGGTTGGAAGAATATTCGGGCGCGGTGACCTAGATGAATATTTTTAAGAGAGTTAGTATGAGAATTTGCTCATTGCATTTATTTATTTATAATGTATAGTATGATAAATCTCGTACAGAAAACAAAGTACTGTTTATATGCTTATATGAACGAATAATAATATGTCTGTAGGTACTTTTACAAAATTCTCTTTCTAAGTGCTGTTCTTATAACGTACCTAGGTATTATAAAATGAGCACTGAGTAGGAGACGCAATCTTTTATGTAAATTATTAAAAATATATCAGCAAACGATTTAAATCTACGTACCTATTTAAAATAATGAATAAGTTAAAAGGCTCTCAAATCAAGTAGTAGTTTTACTCAAATGAGAGACAACTAATTTACAATACCTACTTACATGTGATGTTGGTGCTATTTAAGTACAAGAGTGTGAAGAAGATAGCGAGATATTAGTATTACCACTGCGTCTCTTGTTTTCTTCCTACCCAATTAAAGTACCTATGTAAGTATATATTTAGACCAATCTATTTGAGCTCTCGTCGTGCAACCAATTCTCTTTTCCGTTTATAAATGCTGTAATGAAGAGTACTGTTTCTTTTCGTAACAGGATTTATTAGGCGGTAAGTTTTTGTTAGTAGTTCATTAGGTAGTAGTAGGTATACTGACTGGAGTCGTAGAGGTCGACGAGCGTGGCCCAGGCGGCGCGCTGGCGCGCCACGGGCAGCGCGCGCGGCGCCGCCAGCGTGGCGCAGCGCTCGGCCGCGCGCGCGCGCACCGCCGCCAGCACGCGCGCGCCGTCGCGCGACACGCGCGCCCACCGCACGTGGCGCGCCGACTGCAACAACGACCAACATTGCTCTTATCACATTCAATGAAGATACATATTGCCGCCCCTACTGGAAATTGTAAAAGAATAAATAAATGCATAACACTGGTTGTGTAAAATATACTTCATTTTATGTTTTAGGTAACTACGTAAATTAAAGAAATATGTGGAAGGAAACACATTTAGCTTTGCGGTACGGCGCACTTTCACGTTTGCGACTAATATGATAGCAGTTGGCCCACTATGAACTGTTAAAGTGACCGGCCGACTGTTCGTTTTGTAAAACAAATTGATGCCAAAATTCTTCCTCAATTTCGGTACGCAATTACTTGTCCTAAACCCTTTCATGAAATAGTCTGAACAAGAGAGTAATATCAATTTGAAAAAAAGAAATCCGAAGAAACTTCTACATTCGATTTGTTTGTTCGGCCGAAGTTTCGGATATACTTTTGCGTAATAGACCTACAGGTCTTTTATGTAAAAGTATATCTAATCCAGTTAAGAGTTAAGACGGCTTCAATTATCCTAGATAGGTACATATGGCTTTTTGCTTACCGTTAATTCAGTGAGCGTAGTGATGTCTGCCAAATATCCGGATGGAAGTTGAACAGTAAGAAGAGCCAGTCCACTTTGTGTCTCGTTGCCTTGCGACACATATCTGCAACATTATTTTCGTGATGTCATTCGATTTATTTCACTAAATAGGTATTTACACTAAGGAAATCACAGCGCAAAATGTAAATGCAGACATTTTGCGCTGTGATTTCCCGTGTGGATGAATGTCTGTTAGTCAGCTACTTACCCAAAACATACGGAAAGTTGTAAGCGATCCTTGGTAGAGACTTGGTCTACTCTAGGATCCAGGGTGTACCTTGGCCAGGGTGCAGTTACGTTAGTGCTGCCTTTAGTCGAAAGTCCTAAGAGAGCGATACCACGACCTTCCGTAACTGCGCTCACTGAACGACTATTGCGGATCTAAAAGCATCAAAAATTATACAAAACTCTTACTTAAATAATAGTAAATATAAGAAACAACGTGCATTTTTCTGTATATCATATTAAATAGGTACATTAGTCGCAGGCAATGCAAATAATTGATTGATTTGCTTTGTTCTTTTTATTTATTATTATTATTATTGTTTATGAACCGCAGTAGCTACCAGACAGCATATTCAAATGACGACAGATGGCATGTCGTAAGGTGAAATTATTGACTTCCCGGGAACACACACATAGCTAGAGCACAATTGCGCCAAATTCAGCAAGATGGTGTACCCCACTGGAGCTGTTAGAGAAAAATGTTACATAAAAAGTAGATAATAATATACGAATAGGTACGTTCTTACTATATTTTATACTAGTGACTCGCCCCGGCTTTCCACGGGTAGTACAAAACCTTAACAAATTATACACCTAAACCTTCCTCATTCATCACTCTGTCTATTGGTGAAAACCGCATGAAAATCCGTTCAGTAGTTTTGAGTTTATCGCGAACAGACAGACGCGGCGCGGGGATACTTTGTTTTTTAATATGTATTGATTATTAGGTATATCGACCTAAGTTTAAATAGGTTTATTAAGTTCTAGATAAGTTGTGAAATGCTTACAGATTGTGTTTGAATAACGAGCGCATTGTTCTCTCCTATTTGGAATTGTCTTGGTTCTTCGAAGCCAGTTACGTTGACCGAGACTCGCAGCTTTGATGTTGTCCTGATGGTTTCAGCATAGTGCGCCAGCGAGTCGATCTGAAATTTAAAATACATTACTACCAGAACGATTCTCAAGTTCTTGACGTTCTAAGAGAGGACCGTCTCTTAACTCTCAAACGATGACGATTTGTTAAACAGTTACAACTTACAGTGTAGAGGTTTTTTAGTAATTCTTTTGTCGGTTTTTGCCATTGCGTATCTCCTAAACGTGCTCCTAAATTATTGTTGTTTTAATGATCTACGAAAAGATGAATGGGTTATGTAATGATATACATAATTATATTCGATGTTATGCACAACACGATATGTACGTAGTGTGGTCAAGAATGCAACGCACGTTCTTAGTTGTGTTGTCAACACATTTGAATATGATTTGAATGCATTTCGCTAGGCCTATGTTAATTTTAAAAGACTTTGACGGTTTTGTACTTACCACTTCAGGGTCAGGGTCGTTCGGCTGGTAAGCCTGCAGCAGATACCGCACGACAGGAGTGGCCTCGTCAAGCAGACGAGCAGATAACATAGCACGAAGGCCCCATGCCGCTGTCGTTGCTTCTAAGCTGTTGCCCACCAGCCATGGATTACGCCATTCATTTCCATATAGTGTTCTTGACCAGAATAGCGTGGAGCCTGTTGAAATAGATATATAAAAGTTCTATGCTGTAGACTTGAGTTTGTTTTTAACGTTACTATTAAAACAGTAAAGTACACAGTTATATAGGGCATAGGTTATTTAGTTATTACTTAGGTGGCAAATAAGTGTTAACCGTTAGCTATAAATGTATGAAGCAACGCGTTGACCGCATAGAGCGTATGTTTCGTGATTTCGTGATCTTGAGTTGTCAGATAAAACACAATAATAAGTCACAGTAACAATTACCGGGCGTGTAAAATAATGTAGGTATAGTAGGCCCGGCTCAACTCGCCTCCTCCATTCTCCCTTACCACGTTTGCTTTTCATTATAATCAAATAAACTTGCCTGACGTGTTGGCATATTTGTTCATAATCTCGAGGGTCTGCGTGAGTTGCGGATGCCTGGTTGCTGCGAGGGCGCCGCCGATCACCGCCAGCGTATACGCGTCTAGTTCAGGTGCCACACTGCGTGCTATGAAGTCTAGTGCTTTGTTTATGTTATTCTTGTACAGCACGTCACTTGCCTGTTCATAAAAGTACAGAATATCAAATGTACATTTAGGACATAGAGTCTTATGTTGATAAGTCGGAGAAGTAAAATGAATGCTAACCTTAGCTTGATGTAACGCGATAAGGGCATGTGCAGCTAGGGGTAACGGGGCTTGCGCATGTGGGTCGGTTCTCGAACGTAGTGGCAGAGCTGTCCAGCTGCCATCTGACTGCTGTGCGTTTGCTAACCACGCTGATGCGCTCGTCGCTGGTGTCGCCTCTACGGCTACGTAACGCGAGCATCGCGATAGCCAACGCGCCGCAACTGCCGTCATCCTGTTTTAATTAACATGCAACATATTATATTATATCTTAATGGATTTATTATCTACGCAACATTGGCAGAATTTGATTATAGTATTTACCAGACATCTCCTTCGGATTCAGCGTCGGTTTCCGCAGCAAAAGATCCATCTGGTCGACGATAAGCCATCAATCGCTGATAGCCGACAGCCGCTAGTTCCCGCGCCTCCTTTGTTGTAGGGCTCTCTTCTTGACCTGTCGCCTGAATATAAAACCTATTATTTACCCATTTGCTATTAAAATTCTTATAGGTAAAGGTTGCTATTAAAAATGGTAAGTCGAACATAAATATGCCGATATTATTAGTTTTTATACACAAACGTTTGTAAGAGCTATATAATAGGATACCTTTGCTATTTGAAAACTTAATAAAGATCGAACCTGAAGATAGTCTAGAAGTACGCAGGCAAGTGCAAGCGGCCTCAATGCATGTGTAGGGTCTGCAGAAGGCGCGGGAGGTGCTTTAGTTGCCTGCATGGCAGCCGCTAGTAGGTCACCAGTGGCACGGAGTGATATGGCGCCAGTTTTCACTCCAGGCCTCACGTCTAATGTTACGTTGGCTCTCGCTACTGTCTTTCGGGCATCCAGCAAGCTCCATGCCCAAACGTCCTCTTCATAACCATCCTATAAAAGTAAAACACGTATAGGTACGAGTACATAGATATATTATACCTACTTATCATGTTATGTACTTAGTTTCATAAAACAAAGGATTAATAAGTACTGATACTTGAAATATAGGTAGAAACATACTTGTAAGTATCTAAAACTTTTACCTAATAAACACAAATAATTAAAAAAAGTTATTTTATAGTGAATAAAGCAACTTGTTTACGTGGCACATTGATAATTAATAATTAAAAATGTTTTTAATTAATTTACCTTAACATTAATAGTTCGGAAGAGTGAGGCAGAAACTCCATTGCCGCTGGCTTCCACAATGACTGGCGCCTCTCCGGTGCGGACCACGGTGACGAGGAAAGCTGTGCTGGCAGAACCGCGGGCTGGTACCGTCACACGCACTCGTCGGAATAGTTCGATCTCTGTACAAAAATAACCACTAAGAATAATAATAACAACATTAAAAATCTATTAAAGATAGTATGGCGTTGTTGGCAACTATAACTTTGACATTATGAATAGGTCGGTACTCACTTTTAGCTGAGTCGAGTTCGTTGTCAAGTGGTTCGAATTCGAAGTACTGGTCGCTGTTGTAAAATGTGACCTCGACCGATGTGTCCATGGCAAGGGTGGTTTTCAATATTACTATTGCGGCTACCGTTTCTCCACGCTGCAGGCTGGTAGGTAGTTCCGCAGTCATCGCCAAGGGTACGGACGTAGTGAATTTTTGCGGAACAGCCAAACCAAAACCCAAAGTTGGGTGTACGGAAAAGGCTCCAATTGTGAACTCGCCAGGTGTTTCTGATGTCCAACGCTCCTTAGCACCGTTTCCATCCTCACTGAAATGAAAAATAATGAGCCGTCGAACTTAGTTGGAGGAAAGCTTATGATCACAGTCGAATAATGTTAAAGTATAACTAAGCAGAACGTTAAAAGAAAAGTCAAAATACCCAATAGTAAGATTAGCTAGCATCCAGGTGGGTTGTGGCGAGACTGTGAGATAGTATCGCGGCGAAGGAGGCGGCGGAAGACGACTGAACGCATACGGACCCGCAAGTGGAGCCCGCGTGCCCGTCTCTAGGGGAGCTTGTGTTGGAAGTGATCCTGGAAAAATGTTACAATTATAATATTTTTTTTATCACAATATTACTTACTTTGTTGGTCTACAGAGCTTAACGCCATTATAACTCCAAAAAAATAGGCATAAAAGGATAACTTTTACTCTTATAATATAATGACGTAGAAGTTGTGCAGACATTGTAATGGGTAATTAACTCTTTAAGGAATATACATTTTGTTGTTCGTTTCTAATTTTGTAAGTTCGATATTCCTACGTGTAGCTTAGAAATGTTTACTTACATGTAGCTACACCTACATACTTAGGTACAACATGTTAAAATATAGAACGGAAAGAAACACCGAATGAATCGGGTTTATTTATAACTACATACTTACTTCTTCTATTGTAGGTACGTAAATGCATCTGTGTTTGAGTTTAATTAACATGATTTTGTAGCTAAATGATCCGATAGGGCTTAGGCATTTAATAAGCTGCGAAATTAATGTATAATCCAATTTCTATTTATACATATAATGTAATATATATATATATATATATATATATATATATATATATATATATATATATATATATATATATATATAATGTACATAGATGTGTGTAAAGTGTGTGGGTACCTAAAGTAAGAACTGAGATGAAATTCTTACCGTCAGGATTATTTTTAATCACCACGCCATCTGTAAGAATAACAACGCCTGCGTTCTGAAAACAAATATTTTATTATTAGTGGTCTCTATTTAATTACAGTTCGTAGCTAATGCTAATCTTTATTGTCTGTTAGTATATTATATGAGGTAGTCCACTTAGGGCACCCGTCCGATTGGCTTTTGCGCGAATAGCAATAATTATTGTTATAGTGATATTTATTATTTTTTATTTTTAAATGTCGCCTAGACAAATTTCGTATGTACTTAAATATGTGTAATTAATAAACGTTCTAGTGATTTTTATCGATATCTTTCATTTAATAACGTCATGTAACAAATACATCCCTGCACTAGGCTTCTGAGTCGTTCGGAGTTCGTGGACAAAAATGTAAATATAAATTAGAATCCACGAAGAGCACCTGCCAAAAATATTGATGGGTGCCCTAAATGGACTACCTCTATTTTATTATGCATATAATTAAAGATTGTTACTTTACTGAAATTACCAGCTAGCCGCATGTAAGTCTTTTCTCGTTAATCTTGCCCCGCAACTTAATACAACCCGTGCAGGTGCTTAGTGTGTTTGTTATCAGAACATTTAAATCAAACTTGAGTTAGACTGCGGTAATATAAAACAAATTGTAGGTTATAAAAGATGTACATTTAAAATTAAACAAAACCTACTAATTAAAAAGGCAACATTATTATGAGTTGAAAATTCACCTTGAAGACGTCTGTAGCAGTGAAGCCTCCTAAATCCAACCCTGATCGCGCCAAGTGATCATCGTTCTTGAACACTGAATGTGATAAACTATTAAAGCTTTCAACTTCGCGTTCAATCTGCAATAATGATAAGAACATAATATAGCGATCTTAGAGATGTCTATACTAACAAATAGACAAGAAAATCAAAGTATTTAGGGACTATTTTACTGTCACTATCAGCATTGACCCAAAACCAACTAAGAAACCAACCTTGTGTATATCAAGCCCATTGCCGAGCCCGTCGGCCTGGGCGAGTCCTGCATCAATAGCGCGTGTGTCCTCAGCAAGGAGACCAACAAAGGCATCAGCTTCTCCCAAAATTCGTAGGTCTACAAGTGTGTTGGGTTTAGGGGAAGCGCCGTTGGTTGAAACTGGAGCTAACGATATCTGTAAGAAAGATTAACTGATTTAGATTGCAACTAGAATATTATAATTATAATTATACCTACAAGCAGTAGGTATTATTATTTTTTCTCATTAGGTTATATTTCTTGTAAATGATTTGTTTTTATATTATACTTATTATGTTAAATAAAACAAGCAATATGGCAGTCATACCATTATGCTTTGAGATACTGATACGTTTTGTAATACCTACCTATCTCTTCAACTAAACAAAATGCGAGAAGCGGATTTAGCTACCTTAGACTTATAAATATGATCGTTCGTAAGAACAGGAAAGCTAGGTAAATCTAAGGTTACGTAAGCTTCTATGCCTTACACATTAGATTATTGTCGCTTACAAAACCTTGTACCTATTGTGTGAATGTGTATATTGATATCAATGGTGTGTGGTACCTGGTTTTGCAACAAATCGTTCTGTGGCGCGTACACGGCCGCGGCGAGTATGTTGTTGCGCGCGGCGTCGAGGCGCGGGTACCACGCCACCAGCACGCAGCCGGGCGCCATGCGTGACGTCACACTCACTGTCACATCCACGCTCTTACGAGCTGGACTTAGCTGAAATAGATTTAAATTTTATATAATTGATCCATGTACCTAATTATATTTTTAATTGACTATACGCTATGACTAATATACAGATATTGTTTAGTAAACCAATAATCAAGTGAGGTTACAGTTCAAATGCAAGTACCTATCTGATAAAACTAACAAAATGTCAATCCCAACTACGATGAGACAAATTGTAATAAAAGGGGAAACGAGATCATATCTTGTAAACGGGTTGTTGGTATTTTACTTTAATTGTGTTCTAGGTAGTCTATATTAAATTGTGTCTTGGACCATTTATGACAAAAGATCAATCCAAGGACATTTAGCGATTTGTAAAATCTATCTCGCAAACAAACATATCAGTGAGATTCATATATATTCTATTATTTATTCAACCCAACCAAGACGGGATAAAGTAAAGTATGCACCCGTCAACAGTTAGTCTCCGTGGGTAGAGACCTTTATTCATGTTAAGTTATTAGATCACTCGTCCCCTCTTTGCTTAATCCTCACTTTGTGAGGTTTTAGGCTACTCACTATGGTCCTACTTAACATCTTGTGTATTTTTATTAATAAAGTAATTAGGTAAATCTACCTTAGCATAGTTCTATAATAGATACATAAGTATAATATACATCATAAATGTTTCTGGCAAAAGGAAAATATTGTTAAATCTCAGTCTAACATGAATTAGTGTCGTCTTACGAAGTAGGTAAATACTGCAACCGTTAGGTACATTTGTATAAACTAACCTCCAGTGTTTTAGCAACTATGATATCCCCTCTGCCGATGACAGCGTAGTGGACCATATCCATCGGTTCAGTGGCGGTGATGCGAGCTCGCATCTCGCCGCCGACAGCGGTGTCTCGGGTCAGCACCTCAGCGCTGAGGAACTGGCTGGTGTACTCACTCCTTTGGACGTTGACCACGCGTTCTGTTACCTCCTTGTATTTTATCTACAAATATTTTGTTTTTACTAGCTTAGCGACAGACGTTGTCCACAAAATCGAAAAAAAAAAACAAAATCTATATCTAAACCATTCTTGAATTCAATTGAACACACACAAAAAATTTCATCAAAATCGGTCCAGCCGTTTAGGAGGACTTTAATTACAAACATACGCACAGAAGATTTATATATGTATATAAAGATAAAAAGTAAATTTCTGCAATACGTATAAATTCCTATATCACGGGGGACAAAGATCATCCAGGCTCTGAACACCATTTGTAGATCACACAATTTTTTGTTTTGTATGGATATCGAACCCACAACACTTGGCGCATTTGCAATGGTGAGGCAACAACTTAAACCATGTAGCATTATCCATTCTGCATTTTGGTTAAATATAACCGTAGGTACTTATTATATATTTATATTTAGAAGAAAATTCTAGATCATGGCAGATATCTTTAACACGTGTATGTTAACTCTTATTGATATTCAATATAAATTTACATATAAATGTACCTACTTATTATGTTTCAAAGGTAGCCTGTCAACGTTATAACAAAAGACACGACCAATATAAGTAAGGAATATAGGCAGATCCCAGATATTTCTGAGCATCAAACATGAATTATCGCATTAGTACTGATGAGGTACCTACGTGTTTTTTTTTAATTTGTTTATTCACTTGTTTGGCATAAATTACAAAATTCAAGTTTTCTCGCCATGCTACACAGCTTGTTGGCGAGAATACGCTCGTTAACAATATTCTTTATAGCTTTATTATAAAATAAAGTGAAATTCAAGCGTCGACTGCCCAGTGGGAGTGAACCTCAATTATCCTAGTATCACCTTCGCCGAGCAGTAGACACTTGAGTTTCGATTTTAACAAGCTAAATGATCCGATGAATTTTAGGTTCTGTTCTTAACATTTCTATATTATTAAATATTTTAGGGACTAGATATTCATAATATTGTCTTCTGTTTACGCGAATGTTATTCATTGAAATTAAACTACTATATATTGATTTATCGCGTTGTTTATTTATCATTGTATTACATAATTTTGAAACTGTTACACTACTACTACTATTGAACTTTACTAATTTATAAGCTAATAAAATTATTTAAACTATTAAATGTATTTATATTTAGGTTTACACTTTCCCCGACGTTTTGGTTGCTTTTCAGCAGCCATGGTCACGCGTGACCATGGCTGTTGGTTGGCTGTTACTAGTTCAATAGTAGTAGTAGTGTAACAGTTTCAAAATTATGTAATACAGTGATAAATAAATAACGCAATAAAATCCGTATATAGTAGTTTAATTACAATGACTAGATATTCATTCATTCGTTCTCCGTAGTAATTATTAGCTTTTGGTTTAAGCAGCTTTCTTTGTGTTACCTGTCTTGTATTATATTTGTTGTCTACGTTAATTTTGTATTTATCTGTATAATACTGTTCCATGACTATTAAAAAGTTTACTTTTAAATCTACTATGAACCATTGCGTCATATCATATATGCTGCAATCAATTTTATAGCTTTCTCGATTCCTGGACGGCGCAATGGTTTTAAATGGTCACCTTGTCACTGCAATACGCTGAGCATAGTAGGTTTTTTGTTCCCCACTTATAACATTTGTATGATATTGATAAATAGTTGTACCAAACCCGGGTGTTCCCTCTGCCCATTTTTTAAATGTTTGTTAAGTCCTCTGCCACGCAGCAATTGTTTTTAGCATGGCAGTTGTATATTTAATTAATAAGGTCTTTAATCATGCTTCTCTCAATTGTTAAACATCTTACCACTAAGTTTAGCGTGGAGTTGATATGTCCTTTATCTGGCACTATACTGTAAGTAGCGATGCCTTTGTTTAATGCCACCTTCGTCTCATTCACAGGTGCACCATCGTCCCATAGTTTTTCTACCGTGACTTCTCCGTCGATAGCCATCAACTGTCCTGCTGAATCCACTAACTCGATCTGTTAATGAAATGCAAGTACAAAGTTGAAAAATAGAACTTACTTAACTTAGATTTAATTGTAATATAAAACGAATGGGAATTTACCTGGACAATGTAAGGTAGAGTTGGTTTAAAGTAGTTAGGTGATGATACTCTCAACCTGTACGGAGCTCGTAACAGAAGAATTCTTGACGATATATTTTGTTTTATCAACGTATCTTTCTCTTCAAGCACGGCTTCAACGACGAGTGGCCTCGCCGCATCCTCAGCCAGGTCAAGGTCAGTCTTAAGGTCGAATGTTACTTCGGTCTGGCCGTTGATATCGACGACTTTTCGCGTAGGTGCTGCCACTACGGGTTGTAGGAGACCAGAGAAAAATACTGGATATGCGGATATTGTAAGTTCTCCACGAACTGGTAGGCCGTTGAAGTGCCTGAATACAAACGTGGAAATAAGTATATCTTTGAAGTTGAAAAGAAATAAATCAAGTTTAAAAAAATATTGATAATCAATCAAAATCGTAATATGATCATTCATATTATGAAATTTAATGTATAAATGCAACAGTTAAGCTTAAATATTACTAGTGCTTTTAAACATTACATTATACATTCTTATATAAACAAATATTTTTATTTGATAGACTGAACAACAATTGATGTCATATGTCTTGATGTTATTGTCAATTACTAGCTATGCCCTCAATTGCATTCGGGCGGACATATAAAAAACTAACGTATCCTAACATACTGGGAAATGAATTAATTAATATAAAATCATTTTAATTGGCATTGCTAACATTAAAAAACCCAAGCTTAACTCAATACAGCACTGAAAGCAAAGTATAAAATGGCTCACATATTGTGTAGGTATATCGTGCATTACTGCACAGACGACAAGACAAAAACTGTGTTTAATATTCCAATCTTAGTATACATAGATGTGAGAATTATTGATTTATTATGATAAGAAATGATATCACAATATTACAATATTGAATCAGCAAATGTTTCTTGCAACTTTACGTAATTATTACTCAATTGAATTCGAGTGATGTGTTTTTCTGTATCTAATGTTATGAGAACCGACAGCTTTCGCTGTGGAAATTCCTTTGTTTACAACAACGATGAGAAATTTTCATTCCATTTTATTATTAGTACTTTGATGTTTTTCGCTCTTAAAGTTAATTATTACCAACGAAGCTTCGAGAAAATCAAGTTTGTTTTATGTTAATTTACGTCATAATATATGCGATTGTGATTAAGAATTGGATGATGTCAGATACTATTATAGCATGCTTAAGTGAGTTTAAAGGGGAGAAATATTAAGATTATGTTATTTTCTTTATTTCTAATGTGCGACTAGAGAAAATAATTGTTTGAATGAAAATCATACTTAGCAGTTACGTTGATGTCGAATCTGCCATCGCTGAAGAGCACTTCCTTGGGCAGATGCATTTCCATGTGGAACCTGGGCTGCACATAGTCGGCCACCAGTATGTGCTGCGAGTACTTCTGCCCGCGCGCCTCCACCTGTTACACAATAATTATGCAAACATTCCTCGACCTATCGCAAAGGCCATCGTGGAGGAGGCGGCCACTTTCCGACAGTTATAATTTTACGAGGTTACTCATATTTCCGGTGTTGTCTACAACATATTCAACGTGTAGGCAGTTCTCGAAATATATAATTGGATTAAATACAAAATATATTACATTAGGACATATACATATATAGGCCTTTAATTCTTAAGTGCTTTTAGATATATCCTGAGCGAATAGTTATTAGTGAAACTTATTTATATGTCTAATTAATAGATTTTAGTAATACCATACAAACAAGGCAATCATGCTCTTTATTCCTTATCCAGACGGAATTTCGATGAATCCCTTATTATTAGTTAACTTGATAAAGGTAATACCTATGCAGAATTTCAGTTTTATTTTAGATCCAAGGGTTTGGGCTGGGCATTGATGATTCAGTGAGTGAATCAGTACTTCTATTTTAATATAGGTATATTGTTAATGAATATCCTCGTGCTTATACAGGGTGGCCCAAATATCGTGGATCAAACGAACCAGAGTGATAGAGGAGGCGATTTCCAACAAAAAATCTTTCTACAGCATGGTCATAACTTAATTGGATAAAAAGTGATGATCATTTTTGTTTTTTTCAAATAAACTACCGATTTATTTACAATTTCATTAATACAGAAAAAAGTTGATAAAAAACAACAAAACAAAAGGTGTTGTATTATGACTAGATAATGTATCGTTACAAAAAAAAATGAATTGCAGCTCTGGGTACCAAATTTAAAAAGCGATTCATTTTTTCCCGTCAATTTTGAAGCATTACAAAAACTTACTACTCACTTTGAGCGCATCCTGTGAAAAAAGAAATGTACTACGGAAAAGTGACCCTGTATTTAATAAACTTGTTGATTTAATGCTGATTTAAATGAGGTATAACACTTTAATGTCAGACTTTTAGTTCAGGTTTTATGCGAGTTTTTTTCATGTCAAGGAGCAAATTTGTTAGAAAGGAAAATTTTAATAAAAAATATGTAGTAATTAAAAAAACATCTTGAAATAAAAGAACAACAATTATGAGTTGATAATTTTATTAAATTAATTTTTCACAGTAAATGTTCAAAATTCCTGCCTCTAACCATTATGCACAATCTGCACCGCCTAATAAAATTGGTACGTAATCGCCGGTAAGCACGTCTGTTATTCATAATTTGTACTTTAGCAGACTCGAGCTTTTGTCGTAATTCTTGTTCAGTGTTGTTCTCTCTTTGATATACCACTTCTTTGAAATAGCCCCAAATAAAAAAGTCTAATGGATTAAGGTCGGGCGACCGGGGTGGCCATGCAATAACTCCGCCTCTACCAATCCACCGGTCGGGGAAGCGCTCATTCAAGTGTTGTCGAACTGATCGAGCGTAATGAGGCGGGGCACCGTCCTGTTGCGGCCACATTTCTTCTCTTATTTCTTCCGGAACTTCAGCTTCGTTGAGTGTTGGGTTCAAATCATTTTGTAAAAAATTTAAATACGCAGCACCGTTTAGCCTTGGTGGCATTTCGTGTAGCACCAGCTTCTGGTCAATGATACCAGCCCACATATTAATACCAAACTGATGCTGGAATCGATCATTTCTGATGATATGTGGGTTCACTCTGGAGTAGTAGTGTAAGTTATGGATGTTAAAAATTCCCATTCTTCTAAAACTTGACTCATCCGACCATAACACTTTATTGAAAAACTGCGGATCCTCTCTGTGTAGTCTTAACATCTCTCTACAAAATCTCACTCTAGGTTCATAGTCAGCTGGCAGCAAAGCTTGAACTCGTTGCACGTAGTAGGCATGATATCGTTTTCTTTTTATAATACGCTGTACCGCCGAACGTGGGATCCCGAGATTTCGTGATATTTGGCGTTGGCTAATACCGGGGTCCAATCTTAACTCTCGCAGTATTTGCTCTTCATTGTCAAATCTTACCACTGGTCTACCTGCTCTCGGAGCATGCGTACCGGGTAAGACTCCCTCCATGTACGCATTATGCACGCGCAAAAAGACCCTGTAGTCCGGGAAACGGTCTCGGTTAGGGTACCGTTGTTGATATTCCCTGGCAGCCGCCCGAGCATTGCCGTCGCAGAAGCCATAAAGGTAATGCATACTCCCTTTGGGTGTATTCTCTCCTCGCAGCAGCCATCTTCCGTCTATCTAGCCAATCCGTAGCGATCACAAAGTCCGGTTCACACAGCGTAGGTCACAGGTAGGCAATCTAAGACAAGTCAAATAACGATGCGTAAGTCACAGGTAGGCAAGGTCACAGTGCAGAATACGTGTGCGTAGTCACAGGCAGAAAGCGAGTTACTAACAAACAAAGAAAGACGCTTATGCGCTTCCCCCGGCCCCACCCCGCCGGCCTCGCTCCGCCCGGCATTCTTCTACCTGAACTGAACTGATAACGCATCGCCAGACCTTTTTCGACAAAGGATTTAAATGGTTAGTGTAAAAAGCTTTTTTTTAATACAGGAATGGTTAGAGGCAGGCATTTTGAACACTTACTGTAAATAATTTAATAAAATTATCAACTCATAATTGTTGTTCTTTTATTTCAAGATGGTTTTTGAATTATGTACTACATAATTTTTAATCAAATTTTCCTTTCTAACAAATTTGCTCCTTGACATGAAAAAAACTCGCATAAAACCTGAACTAAAAGTCTGACACTAAAGTGTTATACCTCATTTAAATCAGCATTAAATCAGCAAGTTTATTAAATACAGGGTCACTTTTCCGTAGTACATTTCTTTTTTCACAGGATGCGCTCAAAGTGAGTAGTAAGTTTTTGTAATGCTTCAAAATTGACGGGAAAAATGAATCGCTTATTAAATTTGGTACCCAGAGCTGCAATTCATTTTTTTTTGTAATGATACATTATCTAGTCATAATACAACACCTTTTGTTTTGTTGTTTTTTATCAACTTTTTTCTGTATTAATGAAATTGTAAATAAATCGGTAGTTTATTTGAAAAAAACAAAAATGATCATCACTTTTTATCCAATTAAGTTATGACCATGCTGTAGAAAGATTTTTTGTTGGAAATCGCCTCCTCTATCACTCTGGTTCGTTTGATCCACGATATTTGGGCCACCCTGTATATTATAAGATCATTATTATCGGCGTTTCTCAACCTGGGTTTTTTTCTGGTAAAGGCTAAATTAAACTTCAAATAGTTTTTAAACCAAAATACATAGTTTTCATTGATTAAATTACAGCTTACGTTGACTAAAACAATACGAGGAAGTAAATAACTCTGTATGAATTAATTATTGTATTCCGTCTCAGCTAGAGCAATTACAAATTAATTGATATGTGAACTGCTATAGCCGGCTTCGTAATTGACAAAGAAATACTATAAAATTCACACAAATATACTGTACTTACCAAGAACAACAAACATTACCCACAAATTAAAGAATAAAATAAAAAATGAAAGTTACTATATGTTGTATACCGTCGAGTAATTTTACACAATAGGAATTTTAATTAACAAGGTAAGTATTCAGAAATGTTAGTGCAATAGCGGCTTTAAATGTATATAAAATTTAATGTTACCTGTATGGTCCATTCTCCAAGTGCTGGTTCATCAGCGAGGACTAACTCGTGGGTGAGCACTCCTCGGTCTAGTTCAGCGCCGGCCCACTGTCTTATCGGCGAGCCTCCAGTGTCCAGCACACTGACGTCTACAGTCGTGGCCAGCGGCAGCAGGTACCTGCGTGTGCGCACACCGGAGTCAACGACCGCTTCGTAATCACACGTAATCTTCCGCGCACGGACTCTCGTAGTATCGGTGATGGTATAGAAAATGAAAGTGTCTTGTCGATACTCTGCCGAACGGAGTCACTTTTTGGATTCTCGTTTTCCTTACTAAACGGAACAAGGGCACAGATGTGACCGATACTTAAACAATCGATAGTTCGTTACGCCTTAACGGCTGCGTTAATGTAAGCTACCTATATAATTTTGTATGGGTGAGTCGTGATCACAGCATGTGCGTAAATAAATAATTGTTGTTTCATGAAACCTACCGCTGTTTATATTATTGACAGGCGCGATTTAGTCGAAAAATCGTTTATTTATAACTCATCTTCCAGAATTAAAATGTAGAGTGGTAGATGCAAGCCTGTTCGGATAACTATTTGCTAAATTAAACTTATACATACATACAATCGATAGCAAAAACAAATAAACATCATCGATTCGATAAAGCTTGTGCGTACTACAACTCTACATACAATGCAGACTTCCTGTTACACAACTGCAACTAGATACAGCTATACATAGCGTTGTTCTTACTTGTCCAAGGCGATGACCCTAAAGTTAATGGTGTCTCCGGGCTGGTAGACGCGCTTGTCTGTCTGCACAAAGATGCAGAAAGTGCGCGGCTGGTAAAGCAACGGGGCCGACGACGAGAATAGCGGGCCTGAGGTTGATCGCGCCACCAGCGCATACTGCCCCGGACCAGGGTCACCGATCTATAGGACAACACAAGATTTGTCACGATCCGTTGTGGCAGAAATACTGATTGGTCACTAGTGCGGTTACATTGTTACCGTTGAATGTGTGTTAACGCAAATACTGAATATTGTAGCAAATTACAGAAACAGATATTCATTATCTGTGACCCACTGTGCTAGAAAACGGAAATGTAAAATAATTTTCTTTGGTTTCGTAATTATAGAAAATCACATATGAAATTGATTTCGATTTAAGACGTCAATAAGCCAGCCAGTGTTAAACTACCGTTTCCTAGGATAATTTAATTATTATGTTTTAACAGCCAATTATTATAAGCCTAATAAATGGTCCGTATGACAATTACAGTGCCGTCATCAATATGAGTTGTTGTCACATTCACATTGGCATAGTATGTACAAAGTTAAAATTAGTTAAAAGGATTTATAATATCTTAAAGATACTTACTTCAAGTTCTATTAGCCTAGAGGTAGCAGCAGGCACTTGTACCTCGCGTCCCTGGTTGTACTGCTCACCGTTGGCCCGTCGACCTTCAACTGCTACATAGAGAGTGTATGCTCTAGAGCCGCCTGCTATTGCTACTGTGTATGAGCTGAACGGACGCAGCACACGTGGACCTACTACTGATATACTGTGAAATTAAAGTAAACATATTTTTATTATATCAAGTGCCTCATTCTGAATCACCATACAAATTTTATTCAAGTGAGATCTTTTGACTAGAGGATGCCGACATAGCTAAATTGTGTCTAAACATATAGTTCAAAAGTTCGTTTAGAAGTCGTATTCAATTGCTTCATTTACGTGAAATGTGAAACTTTATTTAAATTAAATACTGAACTATTAGCAATAACGTAGCTCTAACTAAAATATGTATAGCTAAAATAGGGCTAACATAATATATTATGGAATTATTGAATGAAGGTAAATATTGTACAATTAATGTTAGATGAAGAAAGAACATAGTTACCTACTTAGATCAAATGTGAATAGGCGATTCGGCAAAGGCGAATGTTCTTTGACCAAATCAAATACTTTTTGTAGAAACGCTAGCTTAAAAGTAGACAATACTTTGTATTCTATAGTACAGGTTTTATAATGCAACTAATTACAATGCTAAAACAAATTAACAGACTTCTGCCATAGTCATGGCAAAACAAGAAATTGATAATCTGCTAGTATTCATAATATTGTCTTCTATTTACGCAAATGTTATTCATTGAAATTAAACTACTATATACGGATTTTATCGCGTTGTTTATTTAGCAGTGTATTACAAAATTTTGAAAATATTACACTACTACTACTATTGATTTTATTTTACTAATTTATAAGCTAATAAAATTATTTAAACTATTAAATCTATTTATTTTTGGTTAACACTTTCCCCGACGTTTCGGTTGCTTTCCAGCAGCCATGGTCACGGGACCATGGCTGTATGGCAGTAGTAGTGTAATATTTTCAAAATTTTGTAATACAGTGCTAAATAAACAACGCGATAAAATCCGTATATAGTAGTTTAATATCAATGCTAGTATTCATTTGTAAATGCAATACTAGTCAGATATTTTAAGGGTTAATAGTGAAAATAAAAGAAAATCTACTCTCGTAATGAAATCATAAACACAGTCTATAATGAGAAACATTAGGGAGATGTTTCAGTCATAGGTTCCTTATAGGTTTCAGATTACTTGCTTTGGCCGATAAAATATAATATACATACGTGGACTCAAAATTTATAAAGAATCTTACCATTGTGCGAGGGGTGCTATCAAGGCCACCAAGAAGAAATATAGTCCAGCTTTCTGAGACATAATTCTGAAAGGAAGCAATTAATCAAGAATAAATAAATCATGAATAACCAACTATTTTTAAAATTAAACTCAAATTATTTAAATTTATTGTGTAAATATTATATAAGTATATTATGTAAAGACGTTTGGCGCAGAGTCAAATGAGCTTAAGTGTGGCAACTGGCATGCCACAATTTTGTAACTGTTGTTTATATTGATATCATAGATATGTGCCCTGTGTTTCACCCACATTTATGATATCGGCTGCGTTCGCATGTCTTATAGCGTGATGTTATATATAGCCTGTGTTATTTCTGAATAAAATAGCTTTCATAGGGTAATAAAGTTTTTGATTCGGTTAACTCTTTTTTGTATTTATTCATTACAAATAAAAAACAAGCCTTCCTTTTTTCAATATTAATATAGATTAATATAACGATGCATCTGTGTAACAGTTGTACCTACTGTACCCGAATTTCAGTATTCTTTTTCGGTTACCATTAATCACACCGTACGTAGTCATAACCTTAGAAATACTTATAACAAAAAGATGGCAAATATTGCGTGAATGCAATGGATAAAAAAAGTGGCAAATGTGCATACATTTTTTTGACAGTAAACCTTTGCCCTAGGCTTTAGATGTGTGCAACAGCAGCGATCTTACCACTCTGCACAATGAATGCGCGAGTGATCCCTGCGACCCGGTCATATTTCGTGAGAAAGAACACCGTGGTAGGTTTAGCCGGTATGTAGAGGAACGTGGTGAGTTGGAGGGACATCCAACACAAAGGGAGGATCCTACGACCAGGCTGATTGATCGTGCTTGGCGGGCCGCGGCCCAACGGTTGATGTCGAGACCTTGTATGTATATATACTTAGTCGCCGTATAAACTCCACTTGTGCGATTCAGAATAGTATCACGTTATTTGAGTGCTTGTTGTATGTAGCGCCATCTGTTAGATGTAGGCGGCACTTCTTCATCTGTGCGGAGTCGCCACAGGTATTATCTCCATCTTTTCACGAAAGAGTCTGATAAATAGATTGTCGATTTTTAAAAAGGACCTCTTTTCAGCTTGATTGTGTATAGTTTTTTAAGCAGCGATAGTCTTTGGGAGACGTTGGACTACCACGCAGAGATCTCAAGTTCGATCCTAAGGCACGCATCTCCGGCTTTTCAAAGTTTAGTTCGTTTTGTCACTATTGTTTGCTTTAACGGCGAAGGAAAACATCATGAGTGAACCTGCATATCTAAGAGTTTTTTATAACGTTCACAAAGATATGTAACGACTGCCAACCCGCGCTAGACAGGCGTGGTGGACTATGGTCTAACCCTTCTGACACAGGGAAGAGGTCCCTTCTTAGCAGTTGGGCAGTTTCTATGCAAGGCTAATATTTTATATAAATAATTTAATTTCTCATCTCCAAAAACAGTTTTAGACTTGCAGAGGAATGTCCAAAGATATCAAGATTTTACGTTTAAAAGCTGAGCTACTGACAATAAATAAATACGTGTTAAAGGCATGAGTATGCCTGTAATAGTATTTGTATTTTCCTCAAAGCCCTTCTCCCGATATGTGGGTCTGCCGGGGTCAGCATTAAGTTTAACAGTTACTTGCGAGTTAATAGAGCGACTGTAGCCTGACCTGCGCAACTAAACCAGATAACGGCAAGCCAAGTTTCGCAAAAGTTATTAGGCTTAGGTACTTATATACATACGTCCCTAATCTTTATTATATTTTGTAGTGATTATAGTTAGTAATCTTTATTATCTTTTGTAGTTCCTAAATGTTAATAATATAAAGTAGGTATAAGCTATGATAATAACTGTAAATGTTTATTTTATTCCAAAACTAAACCTTCACCCTGGTGGTTCCACTGTTCGACTACTTTGTAGAAGAATATTGGTTACTTTGTAAAGAGAAGCGAATTATGTGGCAGGCATTAGCTAGTATTCCATACACGCTGGATTAACATCCTTATGCATTTAGTGCAACGATGTCTGCCAGTGGCGATGTATTGTAATGGTAATAAGTCTATATAGAGTTCTCTAGAAACTCAACGAGTCATTGTACGTCGAACTTGAATTAACTTAATGCTATTTGAGTATTCAGGACAGACGCTTTTTCATTCACAGGTTACACAAATAGGAATTGATCAAAGACGCACGTAACCTTTATTTTCAGCTTCTATAACTAGTAAAAGGCTTACACCTGTCTATTCTTGATAAGACTTCTATAAAGGCAGCTCGCCGGTGTAAAGTGGAAAGCTTTCAATTAAATCTAAAGGCCCGCTGCGTGTTGGACTCATGTGTCTGTATAACTCTCCTGAGTATATATAATAATATAATATAATAAAAATATTCTATTACATACACACAACACCATCTAGCCCAAACTAAGCAGAGCTTGTACTACGGGTACTAGACAATAGATAAACATACATATATACTTTTTTCTTTTTCTGTAAATACATACATATTAATAATTATATACATAGAAACACCCAGACCAAGACGAACATCCATGTTCATGCACACAAATGTTTAACTTGTGCAGAATCGAACCCGCGACCTCAGGCGTGGCAGTCAGTTACACCAACCACTACGTCATCGAGGCCGTCAAATATATAAATATAATATACGGCTGACTATTATTCTCAAGGCGTGTGTAAAAGAATCTCAAAAGAATATCCGTTTTAACGAGATCCACCGAATCAAAATGTAGAACCACCCAGACCTCCGTTATACAGACCTGGTGATGTTATTTAAAAATTAATGTATTGCCTCCAATATTTGTAGCCATTAATCCCATCCTAGTGCGCACTATTCCAGACTCCGTGCTGCTGTCAACGATTGTGTAGAGTCAGTCAGTAGTTTCAGTAAATTCTTACGTCACTGCACCATCTTGGCAATTTTTGTGTTCAGTCAATAATTATTTAATAATATAATAGTTAACTCATACAATGATTTTCATTACACAAGCCTCTTATGACGAAATAGTTTCCTCGTAACGTATAATCCTTCCACCGATAAGTCTCACATAAGAGAAAGTATTATAGAGTTACACATAAAACGATCTCTAAATCATGTTACTGCTCATGGTGTTATTTATTATTTTATTTACACAGAAACGTATGTATAGCCGCGCCCATTTCTAATGTGATTTTGTTAACGTTACTGTGACGTATGTATGTTTAATGTTCTAGAGAGATACAGCCTTTTACGTAAACAAGCATGATTTCTATGTACCCTGGAAAAGTTACACAGAGTGTTTCACACTCACATTTTTCCTACATATTAGGGTGTGAGTGGCTGCCTACTTTAGAATTGCTCAACAGCCAAGCCTGCCTGATTACTAAATTAAATCTGGGACTTCGAAGATCTAGGCAAAAGCCCTCACCCGTATGCCTCTGCTATGAACAACGCAACGGGGCAACATTATAATAAGAATGGTCTTCTATTTTTCAGAGGCTCGTTTTATTATTGTAATTGTTGTGTTGCCAGTGAGCAGAAATGAAATGAAATGATTCTTTAGTAGTATATATTTATGTTAGGATTTGTTTTTAAATTTCTAGTTTTATTATATATTTTTGCTTTTTCTTTTTTGTTATTTCTTCATGTTCCGAGTGTGCCCTTTTGTGTGCCAAAATAAATAACTTTTCCTTCTTTCTTTTCTTCTTTCTTCTGCTTCTTCTTAATAATGAGCTTTAAAAGTAATTGCTTAAATGTAAGCCCAATTCCTTATGTGTTAATTATAGTATTTATCACAGATTAGGTATTGGGTTGCCAAATTACGATACTTTGTTATTAACTGCCTACGCTTATATAGTCGCTATGAAGGGAATCTTAACAACCTTCTGAACGGTTCCGCTCTACATATACGGCAGACATTAATTGGACTTCATTCATGTAGATTTATCATATTCGTATTGTTTATCTACGTAAATATAACCTGATATCATTAAGTTATATCATCAAATAGGAGCTGCAGTATGTGTTGAGTGTGTGTGTATTCTAAAGCTTATATATGACATACTTAAATAAATTAATTTATTATTATTTAAATATTATAATGAGATTGGCGCATGTAGATGTTATGCATGGACAATACCATGAATCCTTGCAATTCATTAACACAATGTATCGCTCGTGGGTGAGCTGTTTGTACGTATTGACTTCACATATTTGTCATATGTGCGAGTATATACACAACAGTAACATGTGTCCTTGTGTTTCTGACTCATTATGTCAACATTCGCGTGGGCGGAACAACCTTTTCGTCAGATATGGCAAAACATGTTTACCTCCTAGAAAAACTCTTCACCTGTTAAATATGTGGGTACCTACCTACTCAGTTTTATTCATTCATGTTAAAATGATAGATTTGTTGTAAGCTGCCTCCAGCATAGCTATAATTGTTAACCTCAGCTACTTGCCAAGACATAAGAAACGAGTGCATTGTGGTTTAGTAAGAAACTTTCTCTAGGCTCACGACATCGCTTCGAGATACACTGTTTACCTCCGCTGACATCAAAACAATCGCTTTGGTAATAACTACTTACGACCAGAGAAATGCGTGATACCATCTACCTGTTACCATCTCGTAGGACTTTTATTTTAAAGTAGCTGAGTATAATCTTACCCAGTACATCTTCACATATTCTTACCAGTATGCACAACCTTTCGAGCATTATGTCACCTCAAATCTCGACAATTTAACTTAAATAAAAATAGAGATTACGTACGTCGCTGCTTAACATAAGATAAATTGCATGAATGACGTTCAGCTGTGCTCACCTGAGGTACACTAGAGTCACTTGTAACACTTAATTTAATACAACTTAACACTATATCACAGATCGTTTCATTCGGGTGCACATAGTTTGTATGGTATGTGGGGAGCGCGACACAGAGTCGGCGCGGGGTGCACTTTACAACTAAGTGGTGCGGAGTGAGACAGCCGCGGCCGCGGCGCGCGGCGCCTACGCAGCGCGCAGGTGGGGCGCCGTGAAGCCTTGCGAAAACTCACCGCACACTACTGCTTATTGCATCTAGTCGACGATGCTCGATATGTCGTTCCTTATATCGATAATAATAAATGTACTTGCGATGTTATGGAATTAACCTGTCTAGTCATAAAATGCACGACATAATTAAAAATCTATTGTGTCAGGCCACCGGTGTACTGTTGCGACTTAGTAGCTTAATTATAATACACAATGCAAAAAGTAAGGTATAAATGCCGAGTTAAGAAGGCCTCGTAACAATAAATATCGTAATTGGTAGCTAGTTATCCAATAGGTTTATATACCTACCTATATATCTATATTAAAAAAGGTTATATCATTTTATTTAGATAAGTAGGTATATCGTGTAATCGATATGGTCTTAGTTTATTATGTTGATAGACACAATGATATGCATCCGTGAATGATCTAACTCGTAAGTTGTTTGTAAAATTATGTAATCATAAAACGCATCAAAATTGTCCCGTTTCGTATATAAATAAACTGGTTGCTTATCACATTTGCGGGACATACATCTCAGATGGTCGATAAATAATATGTAAGTTAGAGAAGCTCGGTGCGGGGCGAGTGCAGTGCATTCCTAGGAACCTGTTTTAGTGCAACACTCCGCTGTAATCGCTAGACAGACGGACTTAGAACTATTCAGGCATGTTTTTAATGCTCTTAATTGTATAGATATGTAAGTTGCAAACGAAAATATCGTGATGGGTTAGTTGTTCTTCACAATTGTTTTTATTTACGTAGCTTTAATTCGCTCTATTTATCATAAATTTGCTAAATTAGAGCACTCAAACATTCATTTAGCACTTTAACATTTGGTACATAAAATATGAAAGAAGTCGAAGCAGAACGCAACAAGAAAGCAGCTATATTTATTTCCAAAACTATCTTCATAGAGCAAATACTAGCACTGATTTGTCTAGATAACATTTTATAAAATAAAATTGTCTTTAATATCTAAATATTGAAGATGAGTTTACTTTATTAGATGACATTTATCATTATCTAATTATAATAAACAAGTCGAAAATACAGCGTGTATTCGAAACATTCTTGTAAAGGATGGCATGACCTCTAAGTTTTGGACATGCAAGTCGCGATTATAAAACCTGTTTGTAATATAAATGGTAGCGTCGGAGCCTCTCCCACATCATTGTTTTCTAATGAAGTTTTGTTTAGTGTATATGTACTTGTTTATGTATCTACAGGTATGATCATGTTTTATGTGACTGAGTAATATCTAACTCATTGCGTTTGCGTGCAATGACGAATTGTGACGTCATTTACATACTGACTGCTTGGCTGCTTCCTGGATTAGTTTGCTGTGTTCTTTGAAATTATTTAAAGACGTTTGTTATCCTTGTTGTTATTTGTAATATTCTTAAAAATCGTGAGTTATCAAATTCACATACCATGTTTCATTCACGGTATTAATGTCTTATTCCTATCATCTAATTCTTAGCACTGGTTCTGGTTTGTATAAATTTAATTTTCCTACACTATGGCGGCCTTGAGCGGGTTGTTGGTAACAATCTTCTCAAGGCAAGCGCTCAAGGAAATATGATACATTCTGCGTATTGTCGTCGCCTAACAGATTTTTCGTGTCGGCTGAAGGGCAGAATAGAGGTTTGTTTTTCTGAAAACAATACAGCCGTGACTATACGCAGCGGTTATCGCTTACTATCAGGTTGGTTAACAACTCATCTGCTATATTAATCATTTTATTATTAATGGTGATGACCATTAATAATAAAATGATATGTTCAAACAGCCTGCATTGCGCATCGGTAGTGAATTCGAATGACTGTGATTGAGGTTTCGGGTTCGAGTCCCGGGGCCAGCAAACTTTCCCTAAGTTGGCTCAGAGAGAGGACTTGTAGGAGGTGGGAGGAGACGGGATGTCGCCCTTTCCCGGCAGTGATTAAGCACGCGCGTGATCGAGCCCACTAGGGCATGATTGGAAAATGGAAGGCGCGGCTGGCGGCACCCCTGGCCGGTTTCAGAACCGTTGGGACTCTCCAGCCGGTGTCGGAGCGGTGGGCAGGGCGGCAGTATAGGACCCTTTCCTTTGGGCTGGAGCAGGTGTTGTCAAGGCACGGCTGCTTTGGCAAATACCTGCAAGATCGCTAGGAAAGGAGCACACGCTCGAGCAATATCCTGCTTGGGCGGTACAGTGCCATGAACTCCAGGACGTTGTGGGTGAAGACCTCTCGCTGCCAGCCGTGATCAAAACCATGGTCGACAGCGAGAGGAAGTGAATAGCGGTCGCATCCTTCTGCGAGATGACGTCCTTGCAGGTGACGGCGGAGCGGATCCGTGAAGTAACTATCCTGGCAGGTCCGTGCCGCTACCGGCGTACCGGGCGACGCACGCGCGCGTGTGCGCACCTTATGCCACCGTAGTAAGGGCTGCGAGCGGTAGAACGGGGAACTCTCATTGAGTCGAAACGACGCCCTCGGTCGTGCCGGGGCGTCGTCCAGGAGTCGTCGCTCGCAGACCTTTTCTGCATTCGGCTCTGCTGAGTGGGTTGCTGATGTACTTCTAATTTCAGCGACCCACCCACCTAACGAAGCACACCGTGGTGGTTTTAGTCGGTAGGCCCGAAAACTGGGGAGAGCCCGACATAGCCCTCTCGCCTCCCCTTGTGGCGAGGGAGTAAGCATAAGGAACATTTAGACAAGTTAAAAAAAAATAATAGAGATCACTTACTATATTATCGCCTGCGTAGATGGCGAGTCTTCTTTAAGATTGGCCGCCGTGATCGAAATTTGGTTTGGAGTACATTATTATTTGATAATAATAGGTAGGTCCTCTAGACCGAATTTCGATCACGACGGTTAATGACTAAACTTTGATTAGTTTCACATGTATTTATTCAGCCAAAAATGAATCGATAGGACAGATATTAGTACAAGTAGATTCTGATAGAATCGATTCTTTGTTCAGCTCATCAGCGTTATCTGCGGCGTGTAGTCTTGCAGCTAAAGTAGCATTGTCTGCAAGTGCCGCGGCTAAGGCTCGTTCGAGTTTCGCAGTCCCAGCTCGTTCCGCTTCTAGAGCTGCCTTCACTTCAATCAATGCTTCGGTATTGGGATCATCTGTGTTCTTTGATTTGTTATTAACTATTTCAGATAAATGTATCTGAAGTTCAGCCACAGTGGTTCTCAGCTTACTTATTTCCACTATAACAAAAAAAGTTAGAAACTTGGTTGAAATGTGCTGTAAATCTATACAAATATTATAAAGCTGAAAAGTTTCTTTGTTTGGTTGAACGCGCTAATCTCAGTAAATACTGATTTGTATTGAAAAATTATTTTAGTGTTAGATAACCTATTTATCGAGGAAGGCTATAAGCAAATAGCCTTCATAACATCACGCTACGACCAATAGGAGCAAAGCATCAATGAAAAATGTTGCAAAAAGGGGCAAATTCTCTAATGTGACGCAGACGAAGTTGGTAGAGTCAGCTACTTTTCTATATATAGGCACCTCAATAACTTTTCTTTATATAACAACGCAACAAATTAACATACTGGGTAAGATGTCGAATAATATTATAAAGAGGAAAGATTTGTATTTTTGTTTGTGATAAATAAACTCACAAAAAAATACGGGGCCGATTAAAAAAAAACCTTTAAAAGGCTACTTTATGCAGAAGTAACATACATAGGTTATATAAGATTACGTTATGAGCCTCGGGAACAGTAATCATAAATTACCGACTAGATACTGGCCCCCGCTGATTAGGTGAGTCAGCGGAGGCCAGTATCTAGTAGGTATATAACAGGTACTGAGAGATACTCCGTGAGATAAGCCTAGGCGCACGCGCAGTATCTACTACAATAATAGTGATGTAAGGGACACTCTTACATCTGCAGTAACATTTTTATAATAGCAGAATCCTTTGAATAATCTCCTAATTTTTATTACAAAATACGACATCCGCACTTTTGTGAGGAACGATTTGTGTGATTCAGAAATTGTCGCCTATTTATTAATAGGCAACAATTTCTGAATCACACAAATCATTGTACAATGCAACTATACAGATTTTTACTCCGTGTGTGTACCAAACAGTCGATGCACCGCCAGAGGCACGGCGCGGCGACCAATCAAGCCACTGCGCCACAACATGTGTTTAAAATGACAATAAATAAAGTTAATATTATTGTAAGTATTTCGGTTACCATTAGCGGCGTGTAGTTCTCGGTTAGTGTGCTGCAGTTCGGTAGCGGCGAGTCGCCTCTCGCGCGCATGCGCAGCAGCCGCCAGACGAGCACGTTCACGTATCTCTGAGCCGGCGGCAGCGCACTTCTCTACTCTTCGTAGTTCACTCTCGAGGCGGCTCGATTCTCTATTATTTAATTCAAATGGCAATACAGCAATTGTAAAATAACATGTGATCTTATCAAGAGCACCCTATTATTAACACTCTGCCCACCCTTTCTAGGATTTGAAATAGGCGTAAAACTTTGTATGTATATTTTTATAAATAACTAAAGCAACGTTAGTCGAAAGTTTCGACTACCGCTGCTTTCGTTAATAACGTTATTTATAAAAATCTCTTTCTTTCGACTCGAAAGGATAACACATTGGATTTCTCTCATGCCAATGCACTATTAACGTGAACCGCAGACGTTGACAAGAATACCTACTACTTCCTATATATAATATGTTATTCTTTTCTTAGCTGTATAACATATACCTATCATTATATATTATGATATATACAGTCCACATTGCTAATAATTTTAAAAAGGAACTATCATGTAATATTGTATATAATATTTTGGAATAGACTTTAAAACTAGAAAGGCTTTCTAGTTGAAATTGTATAGGTATATGTATGTTAGTCCATAAGGTATTTATCTATTTCTCTATGCCACGCGAAATAAAATGGTTATTGTTATTATTATTATAAGTCTACTGAAATTAAACCACTTTATATAAATATACCTACATTTGTTTTAAAAACACTACTTACTTTTAAACTATAAAAACTAATTTCGACTTATAACATATGTACGAAAGACAATATTATTAAGTCTACTTCATAGTCTACAAACATGCTTAGCGGCTTATCGAATATTTATGATGAATAGGTTAGATAGCTATGTCATCGCGTCTGCCACTAAGACTATGACTAACGGGATGTAGTTCTGAATCAGTCAAGCTGCTTAAAGAGGGTGTATAACATGTATGTAGACATAAGTCAAGTACATAAGAATATGTACAACAGTAATAAGAAGATAAATAAGGGAATATAAAAACTACTTTTAATTAATACTTATCATTATCTTGTTGAACTGCCTATCAAATTCTATTCAGTTTCAATTTCGGTTTCTATTCGGTTGCAATAACGGATTCTATGCGGTCGCAAGGTTGGAGGCTAAATAAAATGGTACATGTCGTTTACAAGCGAACGTTTTTAAACAACGTCCACCATCACCAAATTTTATCTACCCTCCACATTTTATCTTAGTAAAGGTCTATTTGACAAAAATCGTACTTCGTGAGAGTTAACTCCCAATATTGCTGGAACAATGTACGGTAGGCAGTAATATGTACGATGACTACAATTCATATATCTGACCAATGTCCATATTGAAAACACTTTTACGTATGTATGTATATAATTCTTCTGTACGTTTATGTCACTGTACTGTAAACGACTGAAACAATGTTGATGAAATTTTTGTGTGTATTTGAGTGGCTCCCTGGATAGTTCAGATTCAGACACGCCTAATTTAGACACGCCCTAGATTAGATCTCTAGTCCCATTACATTTTCAGATAGTGGACGCGAAGAACTACGAATCTTTGAGACCTTGTCACCTCACAAATAGAATTTATATTGCGGAACCGAAAGTATGTGTAAATGAAATATTTTAGTAATAATACATCACGTATTTTCGTGTTAATAAACCACCAATGACAGATTTTACTATGTAAGAATGACACATTTTTATTTTTATAAACCGTATCAAAAATGATGTGCATAGAAAGTTGTTATTTCGCTAATTGCATTAGTATACGTGTATGTACATGTACGAGCGCTTCGGCCGATATTAGAGGGAACATTCCCATCCTCAATGATTAATCTAGTTTGACTATATCATAAATATAGGTTCACCCTATACCAGCCTGTTGGCTATAAGAGAGAGCCGCTATACCTTTCAGTGCCCGAGAGCACCTTCCGGGACCAGTCATACATAGGTTTTGTTCCCAAATCACGATTTCAAATGCCCCTTAAATTTCTCCAGATAAGTACCGGATCAGTAAAGACGCTCACCACTCGCAACTCTGAGAGTTGTTAACGATAACCTTGCTGAAGCAGACGGAGAAGCCGCCTCCCATATCTCCGGTATGGTACCGGAGCTACAGCTCCGGCTCCGGGAAGTCAGCGTGCTTTACAAGGCACGCTGACTTCCCGATGTACATCCATATGTCTACCCAAATAGGCCTACAAACCAGGTAAGGCTCCAGTTACTCCATCTATGACACTTACTTGCTGAGCAGGCAAGCGCCCGAGACGCGTTGTGGTAGGTTTAACGCCGCCACTTCGCTAAAGACAACTTCGTGCCTCGCGCATATCGACTGGTATGCACTAGCCGTGCATAAGTCCGACGCTCGAACGTCACGTGTTTGCCGAGCAACAAACATTGCCTTAATGTCAGGCACCGTACGTCTAATCAGCGGCCGATAGAACACGCCTTTCAAGGCGCAGTGGCCTAGACTGACCCCGCTGTACCCTGATCCCAAGAGGGAGACATGCAGTTCTCCCCCTGAAACCCTTTCTACTCGGATAGGGTGGATGCTGTATATAGGGACTATTAGAGGGGACAGTTTCTAGTATGAGAGATGCCATCTGTGTGTCTATGCTAATAACTAACTTATGTATATAAAAGAATAGATACCTGCGCGCTTCTTCGGACGCATTACAAATGCGTTCTTGAAGTTCTATATATTGTCTCTGTAAAGTTGTGTGCGCTGACTGCAGAGGTCTCAGTTGCTGCAACTGTCTCTCCAACGAACTTATCTGCGTCGACATTTCGGTGCATCTTTCTTCTAAAGTCGAACGCTGGCGTTCCTAGATTCATAGATTTGGATTAATGTATTTTAAATATGGTGGGTAAAGTAGGTATTCAATGTTTTGACCCAAGCACGAGTTTATGTAAAATGTTGATATAAATGTTTTGTTTATATCTTTGATTTAAACTTGTATTTGTTTCATGTTTTCCTATCTTTAATTATTGCAATTGGTGTACAACCGTAATAATTAAATAAATAAATAAAATTAAATAAACGAAAAAAGAAAATTTATATTATTCAAAGTTAATTGACAGTCATTGTTATTTGCTATATTTCAGTAATAATAAGTAATAAATAAATAATTGACTATATGTACTTACTTGAGTTTTCATTCCACCGGTATCAGGTAGATACTAAACTACTAAAATAGGCATCAGATAAAGAATCCATTTAAAGATGCTTGACGTGTCTAGAAATCCTTACAATGTGTATCGTCTCAAACAATACGGCCTTCATTATGTACTTTATTTAGCTATCCAAATATCACCTAAACAGGCTCTTGGCAGATTAGGTACAATCAGTCGATAGATTGTTTGCAAGAGCCTGACCCTCTCAGTAATTAAGTAGATTGAGACTTTTGGCACTTAGTCCATTGACTGATATAATTATTAGCCCAATAATCGTCGTAACCACAACCCATAAAACGACCATCTTGTGAGACAGATATAATTATTTAATTTGTGTGTCGTTTTGGCTTTCACGCAATATAAGGCACCGCCATTAATATAGACCGACCTCTGTTTCGAGATATCAATGATTATTATATGGTGTTCGAATAGGACTATGTTAGGGTGGTAATAGAACAACCCTGTCAGGTTGATAATAATATCAACAACACACCTGACCATGATAACTGACAGATCCTAATATAATATAGTACGACCAGGTCGAGCACGTACCGTATATCTAAACCCACGACGATTGTACTTTAAAGTAATTTGCAGATGGATAAGGCTAAAAGCTGAGTCGTGGTATATTATTTGTCTTTATTATTAAAATACGTTCATAGCTTCTCTGTCGTGTCTAATATGTATTCTTCTCTCTTGCTGACATATCCCGCCTGGTGTTATGCAAATATTTGCTAGATACTCGTTTGAAAGATTGATTTTGTCATTCAATTAGCCAATTTATACATGTCAAAAGTTGAATTTATATAAAAGTAGAAAAGAAATTGTGTACAACTCAATTCAACTTCAGTTTTGTGGCTTTTTGCGTTAAAGCTGATACTTAGTACGACGGCAATAGTCCAGTTGTTTAGATACGGTAGCACTGAGCACGTTATGTATCAATAAGCCTACCGATAGATCCAGATTCATCTTAAATCCAGTGAGTTGTTCCTGAGCAGTGGCGAGTGCTGTAGTGGCCTTGGTGACGGCTGCTGTGGCGGCCGCGGCACCGCTCCGCGCCTCGGCCGCGGCACGCTCGGCCGTCGCCCGGCTCGCCTCTGCCGCCTCAGCTCTGGCCGATTCCATGCGTAACAAATCACGAAGACGATTTTCCGCAATCTATACAATATTGAGTACCTACGTATTATGCACGCATAATTTGCAAAGGCCAACCATTTATTAAAAATGTAGTAGCCTTTTGCCAAAATCAGCCTATTTTAGGCTGATTAATTTTTATTTATTCATTTACCTACTTATATTAGGTAGGTACCTATCGATTTATCATCTAATTAATTCGCGTTTTAGAAAATTATTCTAGCGTTGCATATGGCCAACATATGTAGATGTTTTCTATAATATTTGTAATTGCTTACTTAAATAAAGATTGTGCAGATTTAAATGATAGGTACTGTTGAACTACCATAATATTCACACATACCATTTTCGGGAATTAAGCTGCGTAACATAATTTACAATATAACATGTTGCAAAAGCAAGCGCGGCATACAATTAAAGACTAGTTTCAACACCAATAACCTTATAAGTTTAAGTTTTCTACTGTTTAAATATTGATTATAGTAATTGTAAACATTAGCAATATATTTATGTATTATTGTATTTTACATACCGCAATAGTCCGAAACTCCGCAATAAGTTCTAAAAATTGTTGTTCCAATGTTTCAAATTCGGATGATCTGCCCATTCTAAGTTTATTGTAAATATAATTAGATCCTTTTATAAAAAAACACCGTACCTCCTAGACATCAGAGTCGTTTTTTATTACTTGTCATTTTTATCTAAACTTGAAAGCGCGGGATTCCTTGATATATTTTTTATAGTCACATGTTTTATGCATTCAGCCAGCAAATATTAAATGGTATTTTTTAAGATATTTCAAGTATTTTTGTGATTAGGAATAAATAAATAAATTTACGGATCCTTTAAAATCATTAAAACAATAGATATAAATAACATCCAGACACGAAACAAATATTTATATTACACTGTCCAACACTCATTTTAGTGCTGGAATTTTAGACTTGATTTCAGTATAGGTACGGTGATATCAAAAATGCTAATGATTTTTTTGTATCAGGTCTAGTTCATGAGATCAAAATTAATGCACTTTTCACAAAAATATCTATTTAATTGTCCTTTGAGTGATTTTCTCGAATGAAATTGTCTTGGAGACTGCACTGCACTGACTTGCACAAACACTTAATCTAGATTTTAATTTTCAATGCCGAACTAATCAAAATACAATTTAATCACAGTGTCTGTAATTGATTTTACTGATTTTACAATATTTTTTCACCACATATATAACAAAACATATCGGGTTCGGTAACACAACATCTGGACGTAGATACATAATAAAATAATGAGATAAATATTATAGATTTTATCGTTAAAATGACTGTTTTTAAAAAACTCACAATGAGTGTAGTCGGTAAACTAGAGCTGATGAGTTACAATGACGTATATCAATATATTGTACTTTACCATCCATATCGACCACAGAAACAAATAGGGCTACACCAAAAACAAATTATTGAGGTCTGTATTATATTTACCATTTAAACCATTATGCCATCCGTGCAGTTAATCAAATGTGCAAACATCTTAAATGTTTAAGCTTTAAATACATTAGGAGTTCTATATATTGCATAGTTGAGGTTACTCCATGTGTTTCCATTACGTAAATGTGAAAAAGCCGAAAACAGGTACATATATTAGAATATAAAAAAGACTATGAAATTTATTGTTCTAAAACGTTTACCTCTATGGTTTTGCCACTTACCTCTTCCTCTATATTGCATAACATTTTTATTTTACATCATTTAACTGAATAACTATCAATAGCTATGGGTAAAAACCAATGGATATCCTTATTTGTATAGGTAAACTGTTCATATATACCTATTAATCAAGTATTTTAGTCTTTAGTCAATTCCATGATAAAACCGGGGGAATTCCAACCGAACGCTGTTTGAAGTGTTATCCAATAAAATTCTAATCAATATTAAAAATCCGCAATAGCAAGAAAATAATTTTCTTTACTAGTAATAAGATCAATTTGTACGGTGAAAATAATTGAAATATGTCAATTACTATGGTATTTTTATAAGAACAGACAGGCTCTGAGGGGAATATTAAACAAGGGGGCGGGATGTTTTCCAACAGCCGCATCTGGTATATAAGAGACGGTTTCCTCTGTAGCTGTTCAGTCTGCTCGCCGACCGGCTGCTACTGGTAAGTTATTTATTATATAATAATTAGAAATACAGAACCTTTAAAGTATTGCACATTTCTGTCCTTTTGCCAATTAGCACTTGTTTTAATATCTTCTGTAGAGAGTCGAGGGTCTTTTTGAGGCAGGATTTTCCAGCCTTCAGACTTTGCACTGTGTGTGTGTGTTTTGTGTACACGCTGTCATTTTTATTCAGACAAAATACATAATATGTCATAGTGTTATACAAAATATGCCCATAGAATACTACAATAGAACCAGATAATCAGTAGGTAATCTGATTCTATTTTAGTTTATCATACCTAGTTTACAAATATTAAACCTCTACTATTGTTAAACACTGAATTTTCTTTTATTGCACTACTCTTTTATAATATTATTTAATTAATTAACCATTTAACAATATTTTTCGAAATTAAAATATGTTATTACCTACCTTATGTCCTTCTGCTACCTTTTGTCATAAAAGTAATTTTCATTTTTCACTGCTTTCTTTTAATATTAATTTTAATTTGATTCACAACATCTATAGAATGACATTTGTAGTATTTTTATTAAGTCAAGAACGAACGTATGTACTGATAATTAAATAACTGAATATTATATTATTTTCAGATTTCTAATCTTCTGCAAAATGCGTGTTGCATTGGTTGTGGCGTTGACGATTGCCGTGGCTCTGGCGCTACTAGTGCGATGTTGCGACAGCGCTAACCTTCGTAGTTTCTCTCTGCCGGAAGAGGAGGACGGCTTCAGAGTTCGTCCCTTGTATAGAGACTACCACTTGATTCGGCGACCTGTGCGCGCCGACGACGCGTTCGATGACTACGGACATTTGCGCTTCGGCCGATCTGATGACTGACGCAAGCACGCCCCTCACAAGACACATCTGCCCACGGTCCAGCACAGAGAACGATCGCTACATAAATCGTGTAATTAGTTCCTAGTCTATACCTCAACCTAAAAGGCAAGCATTTGCTTCTGCTAAAAAATGTATACATATTATTATAAACTGGTGTGAAGTATTCAAGGCTGGTGTAATATTTCACATGAATACCTAAATGGTACATATTGTAAAATGTTATAAATAAACTATTTATTTTATTAGATAGTAGAGAATTTAAGTAGAAATAAAACACATCACATTATTTCCATGAGTATATTATTACCCAATAAATACATTTTACAACAGTTATTATTACAATAAAATGTGTTATGTTTAATAACGTCACGAACTGGGCACTATGACGACCGATGAAGTACCTTAGGTATCATTTAGATCATTCTCTGTTAAGGCATTTCTTAAATGGACATGGTTTATATTTAATAAACCATAAGCCAACATTCAAATATCTCAGCACTAAGCAATTAAGGCAATGATTTATATTTTCTATATTTATTATAAGCTACATCCATAACTGTAATGTAAAAATATTGAATGATACTTTTGCCTTCAGTTTAATAATTTGTACATTTGTTCACGTAAAAGTGGCATGTGTATTCATTATAATATATTTATCTAGAACTTATTAAAAGCCTTTTACTAATATGTTTTAATTTCGTTGTTTAGTTACAGTAGATTCGTTTCTGAGTGTTAGGTACGCCACTTACGGCTTACTTGTTTCGGTTAATTGACTTTGTTATCTACCTATGGTGGGATTTCATCATAGCATGCACTGGATTAGTTTGAACTAATATTCATTAGGCACACGTAATATCACTACTCTATATTAAATAATATGAGACTAGTTAGTTCCTTCCCTAAGCTAAGTTATAATTTATATTTATATTATGAATGCAGTTCATCTTACCACACATTAAATGGTTAATTGTACTTGGTGAAAATGAAGCGTATTGTGGAAATCTTCATAAATCATTTAAAATTAAGAAATAAAAAGATCATGATAACCAAATTCCTTATCCAATTTTACATTTATATAGAATGTGAAAGATAAATAATAACAAGTTTATAAACATCGTATGTTACACGAACGACGACACGCTTCCATTATAGTTCCACTTGTGTCATACACTTATCAGATTGTGAGTATTTCAATGGAATACAATGTTTCTTCAACACAATGTCGCTATTCTGCTTATATGATATCTCTTTTCTGGGTGTTGCCAAGTAGAGCCTGTAAAAAAAAACAATCATTACATGAAAGCTATAGGTAGGCAATATACAAATCAGATGATCTGATTCAAAGCCAAACACAAATAGTGATAAAACGTTAGTACACTTGGCTGACCTTATTGACAAAGTTGACGATGGCGGTAGCCGGTTGTTCGGGTTCTAGTTCAGCGAACACGTGGCACTGGTTGTCTGCGCCCGACGACGCTCGAGCAACAAACGCAAATATCCTCCTATAACAAAAATAAATACTATTAGATGAACCTCGAGCATATGAGAGCAATTTTACATGGAATTTTATTGTTTGGCAACTAGTGACGTGACCATAAAATCATAAACTGACAATAATGCTGGTTATGTCCCTTCAGTGGAATGGTTAATAGACAAAGTTAAGAGTTTTTTGCTACATTTGAACTAAACAGTTCTAATGAAGCAAAATGATTAAAGTATTCAATATACACGATCACGTTTAGGTAGTTGCATGCGATTAAGTTACTGTATATTCATTGTGCCGAATCCTCTATGGAATTCCCCTTTATACAATATTCTATAATGCTTGTATATCATATTAGTGTCTTCTCCCTAGCCTTTATTATTCCCAAGTCACTTAGAGTCGGCTTTTCTAGTCTAACCGGATTTGACTGGATATCAGTTTTACATGGAGCGGCTGCTACCTGACCTCCGCAACCCGAAGGCTAACGATACCCTAAGGCTAGACCAGTGTCAGGATATTATAGGGCACTGACTTCCCAATAACGACTGCCATAGATGTTCATGGCAGCCGCGACCGACGGCTTAACGTGCTCTCCGAGGCACGGAGCAGGCGATAATTGTCAATCAATATGCACATAATTTCGAAAAGTCATATAACTTTCGAAAGTCAGAGGTGCGCGATGTGGGTTCGAACCCGAGACCCTCTGCATTGCAGTCTGTTGGTCTCCCCACTGAGCTATCGCTGCATCATCATATATCATATTAGTGTATGACAGATATATTATGATCATATTTGTCAAAGCATTATGCTAGACTAATACGACTGCGCATTGTTTCGTTGATGCCAACTGTTACATTAGAACACTGCATTTATACGGCTTACTTTTTATATACCTACTGCTATATGATCATTGGCCTGCCCTTTCTTGCAGGTGAGGTAAATGAATGTAACATAGGAGTAAAAATGAAAATTTATATATATGACTATAGAGTCATTATTGAACATTTGAGTGAATCTTAAATTAGACTATTCTAATTTCGATCTTTGTGCGAACACAAGTTATATAATTAAAAATTATTTGGGTAAATATAGTCAAGACACAGATGAATGAAAAAAACGCTCCGTTATATTAATGGACACTCATTAATGTAACTTAGCGTTGTTAGGCTGATAATAACACTATTATCTATTGCATAAAAGTTTGACTCACTTTTCAATCTGCGTGTTGTTGTCGAGGTATGTGTATCGCCTTTCATCTGGGTCGATACCGGCGTACGACACCCCGGAGGCAGGGTAGTGACGCCTGAAGAACAACTTGCGCGCCGCGTCTGTTAGTGTGATGCCGCCACCGAACACCTTGAAGTGGACCACGTGCGCTGCAGCCTAGATAAACAATGTCAATATTATATTAAGTAATTATAGCTAAATAATTGTAAACATATAAGGTGGAGTATTTTTATAGGTATTTTTAGGCGCATTAAAAGAAAACAAGCTGTTCGAAGGCACTCCTGCTTTGTTTGTCGTGGGTGACTTTACAAATATTCCAACAACAGACTCATAGAACACTTAAGACTTGGAATAGGTAACTACTTGTGAATTACGTTACGCGTTGCGGTAAACCAATGTAATGACTTTATTAATGGCATAATTAAATAATTAACATAATATATATACAAATTATTTATAAGAAATATAAATAAAATAGAGAAACTAAAACAACAAAATGTGTTACGTCGTTCCGTTGTCCCGAATGTGAGATCGAATTCACAAAAACAGGTGCACTAGCAAGAGGCGTACTAAAACCATTGCGCATGCAGTTTGTTAATCCTTTATTGGTAATGATTATCTAACAACAATATACATTTCTTATAAGCAGGTGAGGTAAAATGTTTGGAAGTTAGTTGTACAGCGATAGAAAAATATTTTTAGAATTCGTTTGGTTGGCAGGCTGTTCCAGCAGTCATACCTTCTTGTGCAGTATGTTGGTGACGGCTCGCTTGACGGCGGCGGGCCCGGTGAGCGCCTCGGTGTTGTCGGAGCCCAGCAGCAGCACGTGGCACGCCGCGCCCGACGCCAGCAGCGCGCGCGCCGCCGCGCTCGCGCCGCCGCCCGACCACGGGTCCCTGCCACACGAGCTATGTTTACTGTCCACTAAACGCACTAAAAACCCTTTTTTTGACGTGGACAAATGCTCCTGATGCCCACCCCTCGCCACAAGAGGAGGCGAGAAGGTTATGTCCGGCTTTCCCAAGACTTCGGGCCTACCGACTAAAACCACCACGGTGTGCCAACTTGTGTCAATGATGGGTAGGTCGCTGAAACTGAAACTACGTTATCGATCTACCCAACAGTGCCCAACGCAGACAATAAATGCCTGCGTACGGCAACTTCTGGGAGACGCCCCGGCACAACAGAGGGTGTCGCTCCGACTCAATGGCTGACTGGCGGTAGATTCCCGTTCTCCCGCCCGCGGCATTCACTATGACGGCATCAGACGGCGTATTACTGAAAGTCACCTGTAAACCCAGAGCCTCAATACGCCTGACCACCTGGTCAACCCCTACGGTGGCCAAACGAGCCGCCTTCTCAAAGATACCCTCACGAGCTATGATAAGAGTGTCGTCAGCGTAACTGATGACGCTCAGCCCAGGGGTTAGGGCGCCACGTACGGCCCAGTCATACCCCATGTCCCACAAGAGCAGATCAAAAACCTGCAATCCCTGCGGGACACCGCGCCGCACGCAACGTACTATGTTAACTTGATCATAAGTTAAGCCAGCGATAGCTTAGTGGGGAGAGCAACAGACTGCAATGCAGAGGGTCACGGGTTCGAACCCACGTCGCGCACCTCTGAGTTTTGGAAGTTATATGACTTTTCGAAATTATGTGCGTATTGATTGACAATTATCGCCTGCTCCGTGCCTCGGAGAGCACGTTAAGCCGTCGGTCCCGGCTGCCATGAGCATCTATGGCAGTCGTTATTGGGTCGAAGTGTCGCCGGTCTGTACTGACTGGCCCACACAAGATAAGTCAAGTTAAGCCAAAAGTTGTATTTGATAAGGTAGACAACGAATTCACAAATATTAAATATTATAGCCATTGAGAACTCACCTGTCGGGTAATTTTAACGGAACCGGTAGAGCTAAAGGTGTCACAGTGTGTTGGTAGACGAGTGCAGACAGTGATCCAAAAACTGGTTCATCAGGGCATCCTCGCAGCCGTACTCCTCTAGCCGTAGGTTCGATAAGGAAATGTCTCACGCCGCCGGCACCTCCGGCGCGAACCGCTAGACCGAATGCACCCGGGAATGAGTTAGAGTCGCGCACAATAAAAGCGCCTTCCTCTAATTGGAGTAATGCTGATACCGCTGTTAAACAAAATTAGATATATTTTTAAATCGGTATTAAGTTTAAGTAAGTATAAGGTATACAGAGTGCCGATTCCATCACCTGAAATACTTCACTATGGTGTCTAATGGATTTAAATAAATATTGTATATTTTCACAATTAAATCGCTACAAAAACACGAAATATTATAATTAGTAATTAGTATTCATGCCAAATGGACTTAAATAAGATGCTGACCTAATTGTGTATACATTGTACCAATGGATCGCACCTGTGATCTGCTACGCAGGCTAATAGAACATTACTACTCTTATTATGTTCTGTGGGCTACCATATGATCGGCGCAGATCAGGATTGATTGCGCAAATTAATGGATATTTAGATAAGAAATATAGAAAAATGAATCAGTAGCACGTGGCTGTCACCTCTTTCAATATATAGCAGGTGATTAAATCGGCACTTAGTATGAACATTTCACTATAGAAGTATATAAGAGAGCTGTTCGGTAATTACCATCGTCCCTGGAGATGTTGGGCTTGTACCAGTAGTGGCTGGTGTCCCGGGCGAAGCGCACGCGGTCGGGCGCCACGTGCTGCGGCTCGGCGTTGCCGCTCACGCTCGAGCGCCGGGACCCCAGGCTGCCGGAGCCATTGAACGTGCGGTACTCCGACTCAGGACTTACTTCGCGTTCTTTCCTGCAATTTTAGTATCAGTAAGTATACATAAAGGTATATTCGTTTTTCTTTTACTACAAAAATAATTCGTTGTACTGATCATTTTGTTCTCATTTCTTCCAACCTAGGTAACCAGTTTGTTATACAGCGTGTAACAGAAATTTGTGGTCGTATTTCGGAGCCGTAATGATTACCTGATAAAAAAAACTTTATGACAATTATGAAAATTTCAAACATTTTATTTAATTATTACTAGTTTTGGCCCGCGGCTCCGCTCGTGTAAAAGTAGGTAAAGTAGGTAAGGTTAAGTTATGTTAGTAAAATTACTTTTTTGTTACTTTTATTTTTTACTTTTACTTTAACTTAAATAAAATATAGCCTACGTTATTCGGCGATAAGATAGCTTTCTAATAATCATAGAATTTTTTTAATCGACGTTTAGTTTTAAGGTAAATACTTACAAAATCAAATGTTTCTTATTTATAATATAAGTATAGATTTAAACATAAAAAAAACGTATGTCAATACTCAAATAGCACCTGGTTATTTTCGGGTTCAACCGAGTCAGCTATTAGTGTTGTTTAAGTATGGACTATAAAGTATTTATAAGCCAATAAAAAGAAAATGCCTATATCTTAGTGAAAACAATGTATACAGATGATGTTTGTCGCGGTTTCCGGGTTCAGTCTTTAGAATTTAAACTATCAACATTTAGATCGATAGTCCGATGTCTGTACTACCGTCCTGGCGTCTGGCGTCATCTTTTAATTGAATTAATTATCATGGCATGTTTGTAGGTTTTCTGTATATCTATACAAATATGATATCATATATTTGTCTGACACAGTACTTGATAAAAATATAACAGTTGGTAAAAATATATCAGTATATAAGTCAATATTTCATATTATTACGTGTGACATGTTTTATAGAAGTGGTCATTTCGAGATTTGTAGATTAGATTGTGCTATGGAAAATCAAGGATAAGCCTTGTCATTTTGCTTAAACATAGAGATACGTGGTATAAAAAAGCGCCGACGTCACATATTTGCTGATACACAATCCTAACTTCCTAACTAATTTTATAAATGCGAATGTCAGTTTGTTTGTTAAGCCTTCACGCCCTTAATTCTGAACCAATCATCTGAAATTTCGCATACACGTTGTCAGGGGTACAGAAAAGGACATAGGATACCTTTCATCCAGAAAAAAGTTATATTCTCGAGGAATAGAAAATTGACATAATCTACATTTAAGCGAGAAAGAAGCCGGGGCCAAAATCTAATATATAACGAGATGGGTGTAAAAACCCAGGATTCGACCTCTTCTTGTTTGGGGGTCTTTCGATCCTCAGGGCCCATATTGAAACTCGACCGAGGTATGACCCCAAGGTGTCTGCACCCTAAGTTACAAGTCAATATTTTGCCATTTAAAATATGAGACCTTTATATCTCGGGGATCTTTTGACCCACAGGGCCCATATTCAAACTCGACCGAGGTATGAACTCAAGCTGTCTGCACACCAGTTACAAGTCAATCGGTCCAGTGGTTCCAGAGTTACGCCTGTCACTAACAAACTGTCACTAATAGAAAGACACACAGACCCACATAGTGTTTTCATTAACCTCTTTAACGAAGACTCAGAGTTTAATAAATGGTCTAAAGAGTCTCTAGTCTCTAGCATACTAGAGTAGAATAAAAATAGGACTATTTGTAATATTTCAGAGATTTTCTTAGGAAACACAAGAGACAGTAGGTCTGTTAGAGATACTTCTCTTTTGGACAGATAAAGGGTTGCATAATTACCTGGTAACAGACGGCGACCGCGGTGGGCGCGCACTAAGCGAGGGTGTGGGTGTGGGCGGGTAGGGGGTTCGAGGGTGCGTCGGGAACGCGGGTGTGCCGGCGCGGGACTCGGTCCGGGATTCGGCTCGAGACCAGCTCTCCGCACGATCCTGCAAAACATGGACAATACTATATTACATTGCTTGGTTAAAGGTATAAAAGCATTCGACAGTAATAAATGAAAGACTAAGTATGGGTACGGTGAGCAATAAAATAGCTGGATACTAAACAAAGTTCTTAAAGTGAAAAAGGTTTTATGAATTGTGGTTAAGTAAACTTTGTTTATACTATCACTTATATGAGAAATTTAGAAATTTTATTGATTTGTTCGATAAAAAATCTTGATGAAAATATCAAGTTATGCAGTGAGATAAATTGATATTTTAATTGAGATTTTCTTGTCAATAATGCTTGTGAAATGATTTCCTACACTTAAACGGCCGTATGAACTACGAACTGTATGGTTATAAAGTAGATAAATAGTATACTAACGACAGTGTCAGCGCTGACAGGCTCCGCTAACGACAGTAATCCGGGCGCAGGAGTGTTCGTCGGGGTCGACGTCGTACTCCACTCGCGCATCGTCATCTTTTCATACATGAATTTCCTAGATGAGGTTCTGTAACAATGTAGATTTACTTAACTCCAGTATGATGAACATTAAAACAATCCATAGCAAGACTTTGCTTTTCTTTATTTTATACATTCATATGCATTACGTATGTCATTGTTTGGTGAATATAAAGTAAAACTCCGCCCGTGGATGATGTTGATCACTTACAGTAGTGCATCTGAATGATTCATTAGCTGACATCACAACGCACTCAAATAGGTAAAATAAATTAAACTGTGTAGTATATCAAAGTGTGTGTTTTATTTGCCTGATTTGGTCAATATCGGTTTAACCGTTAAGCCATGAAACGTAGCCAACAGACATGATTCATCGTTCGGTTTGTTGTTACATGTTTTATAGAGCAACTAAGGTAATCCGACTAATATAACATATTATTCTGGAAGATTTGAAGATATTGAAGATTGTGATGGTGGTTCGTCAATCTCGCTTTACGTTAAACTTAGATGATACTTGCCAAACAAATAGACCATGTACTGAATACACACTTAGGGTACTTTGTGTTCTGTAGGATTCACGAACGAAGCTGCTGGCAAACTATTCTATACAACTAAATAAAATTGAAGTGTCTGTTTGTAATGTCAAAATAATAGCTTCGTACTAAATGCATATGAAAGTATATACGGTACTTAAATCAAAACATAAATTTAAATTTTTGGCTGTCTCTCTGTTTGTTCCGGCTAATCTCTGAAACGGCAGGATCGTTTTTGACGGGCCTTTCACTGGCATATAGCTAAAGTTATAAGTAGTAAGGCTTATGGACAGTCCCACTAACAAGTAAAAGTTATCCGAAAGATAAATCGCACGCATGCTGTCTCACTCTTGTTAGGTTAAAGAAGAGAGATGATGAGACTTTTATGTTATAGATAAATGCTATCTGGAGGTGGTGGGACAAGCCCTTAGGCTACTTTTATTTTAGATTTCATTTTGTTAAATTCCACGCGGGTGAAGTTGCAGATAACAGCTAGTGTATAATAAGCGAGGTAAGGCGATTTACCTGTCTGGAGCTTGTGGACTCATGTGGTCAGTCCTGAGAGGGGTGCGGGTGTTCACGTGAAGCGGCACACTGAAGTCGTCGTCGTCGTCAGCGAACGCTGTTGTATCACTCGTGTAGCCATCCACTCTGCAATCATTATTTAAGATGTATTTATGTCAAAGAATATATTAACTGATAATGTGCCATAATATGCAAATATAGATAACATATAGAAGCATTTTTCGCGATTGTGTTTAGTGATTACCTGTGGCTAGCAGAGCGGCGCACATGCCGGGAAGGTGCAGTATCCCACTCGAGCGGTAGTCGAGCGACTCTCTCCCTGGCTTCTTTCCTCTCGCGAAGTTTCTGCTGCTGTCGTTGGAGCCAAGTGAGGCCCGAACTGCTCTCCACGCTGCTTTCGGACCGGCGCGGCTCTCTCGCTCGCACACTCTCCTGCCATCCCATGGAAGAGGCTGATCTCCATGTTCCATTCTCTGGTGGAGTTTTCCGTGCACTGCTAGGCGGTCTCTCCGCCCATTCCACTTCCCCGTTCAACCATCTGTTAACAATAATGTCATTCGTATAAAAACTTCCAAGAATTTGTATCGAAATATAAACTTGTTTTTATGTTCCGTTGTCTGGTTGTTATCTTTGTACGATTTTTTACATTTGTGTGTAGGACTTGAAGGTCCGAGAGGTCTTTTTATGGCAATGGAGAACCTTGTATCCGCGTGCTAAGAATCTTTAATCAGTGGGTGGTTAGTGAGTAGGTATGTATATTATTTTATGTTATGAATTTGAATATTAATCGCCTTCCGTTCAGAGTGGAATGTATTCGTACTGCATGTTTACTGCTCGTTAATTAAAATAATTTGTAAATATCTTAAACGTAATAATGTTCTACAAACATATTATGTTTCCACCGTAAAATTAAAGCTGCTGGAAGTAGTTAGGTATGCAGTACATGAACCACATGTTTTTAATGAGAATGTAAACAGTTTTAATGAACGAGGAAGTAAAAGGGTTTGACAGAGCGGTCTTTATTAGAAAGTAAATAGTATATCGGCAGCGTGAGGCGTCGTAGTGTCGTGGCCGGGTCGACACCCGTCCGTTTATGGCGACGTTTATCTCGAAATAGTAACTTGTTTGGGTCATGGCGGCGACGCAATCACACACCATCGCTCCAAATCAAATCGAGAATTGCGAGTCGACAATCGATATCGCTTTCTGACATGTGCCTATGTATGGAGCAGTTTCGACCGCCCCATTACTTAAATTTTGTTGATCATTACATAAAACTGATGTTGACTATATGATATTAAAAATGGTAAGTAGAACCGTACATGGTGAGATTAGAAAGGATTGCTGCTTGAAAGCTGCTTATTATTTGTTTGTTGGCTCAAGTTAGTTCCAAGAATCGCGATGTAGCGTCAGTAATATAACTAGAAACTTAAGAAGCCATTCATTGAGCTGGCGTCGCATAAATAATTCGCAGCAAGCAGCTGGAGCCAGGTAGGTATCTCATGTACCTCGTGTAATGTTGCGGAACCAGCGGATTGATACTTGGTTTGGTTTAGCCCACGCCTATCGCCGGTTCAATTAAACGACGAATGCTTCCGTTTCTTAATGGACTGCAAACGACTCTCAACGTAATGTTAATACTATTTTAAATTTGTACCTACCTAACTAGGTAGGTACCAAATTTACTCTAACATATTTTTGAGTACGCAAGTAGTTACTTGCGTACTCAAAAATATGTTAGAGTAAATATAAGTTTTAACAATAGGGAGTGAAATTGCCAAGTGTATATGGACATTATCAAAACTATAGAAAATAACGAAACCTTCTATGAGACTCGGGTTTGATTGTGATAATAACTAAAACCTTCTAATTTTAAACATCATACCTGCCGTTGATTTTGAAAGCAGGAGAGGCACTTAACATTGCACCAACCAACATATTTGCTACAAAGGTCTAATGCTGTAAAGAGATGAAAAGACCACAGAGGAAAATAAACTCTTTTATTGGGGCCTGTAGCAGCTAAAATACCTTCTTAGGTCTCTTAGTTGCTAAATTGCTTACACTTGTAAGCATGTGATAAGTGGCAACCGCTGCTTGAGGGCAGGAATAATTACAAAAAAATGTATATCAGTTCATTGAAATCATTCTCTTTTAGTTTGCCGTATACAGGGTGCCCCAGAATATGAGAATCAAATTGTAACAGGAGATTGCTTAGATGAGGACCAATCAGTTTGTGTAAAATTACAAAATCAAAGATGTATAAAAATGTTGTATAAGAATATTTGCGTAAAAATTACAAAAACAAACAAAGAAGGTTTTCTTTGGTGCAAAAAAAATGAAAATTAGTCATAAACGAAGCACCTGTAGTCTGAAAAAGCTTTTTAAAAACTTTGATTTTGTAATTTTTACACAAAGGTCATAACTTTTATATTTTTTATTTAGCCCATTTGGAAGGTTCTTAGCTAAGGAATCTCCCGTTACAATTTGATTTACACATTCAGGGACACCATGTATACATTTTAAAATTTGGCTAAGCTTTTTCAAAAATAATTAGCATTATATTTTCCACCATAATCTCTGCGCTGCGAGATGAATGATTTGATAATTTGAGTATTTCCGTTTCATCTTAAAGTAACAGATTGGGTCATCGAATCTTCAATAAATCTTGGCAAACTTATCTTGAGTAGTCGAAATCTAAAATGTTATGACCTATAAAATTACTAATCATTTTTGATATAACAGTAACGCCTTGTGTGTAAATAATCATATTTATAGAAACTGAATATCAAATATTATCATCACAAGGCATAAACATGAGTAGGGCTTTTACTCACGTCAGCCGTCACAAAAGCACGGTTCGCATTAAGTGTTGTGATTACAATGCATTATAGCGATATGATTGACATCACAGATATCCGTATCGTGCCATTTATCAGAATGTCGATCAAGTCGATGTCAGTTTTTAACACAGCGACACGTGCCATTGTTTGCGTCAAGAAAGAGCTTATGGTTTTCATCGCTAAACACTTCTATAAATATAAGAATTCTTTCCTACAGTTGCGATGTGTATTCGAGTGAGCGCGTCTTGTAAAAAAAACGTTGCAAGAATGTCTCAGAAAATAATTTATATTCATGCAAACACTGAAAGAATGTCAGTGTTTATTCAATGCATGTTGCATAATATTCAAGAATCTATTACAGATAAACGAATTGGTTAGTCTTTCATGCCGTTACAAAAGCGGACATTATGTATAGTGGCCACACACGCAGCATTTATGATAATAACGGTAATTTACTCCTTGTTTCTGTTGTCACGAAGCATAATTTATTTATCGTCGGGTACAAACTGCGCGTCTGCGCTGGAATAACGGACTAATTTATTGTATGTTACTTCAAATTTAAAGTCAGCTTTGTATCATAAGTTCATCATTAATTTATTATTTATATATCAATAATTATAATAAATACTTACTGTTTATAAATGCATATCGGTTAAATACAAACGCAAGGCAAAAAACAAATGATCGTTTTATTGCATGTTTTTGTTGTAGGTAATCATTGTATAGAATTTACGTTCCGCCCACAGGATCATGGCTCCTACGCTCAACCCATTATTTAATGCTCAACTAGATCTTTTGTTCCGGCTTACCTCAACATAAAATAAGATGTTTTGTACGCGTTTAAAACAAAGCAATAAATTTTACTAATAAAGCTGAAACGGCTTGCGTTTGTTGAACTTATACTTACGATTTGCTCTAAGTACATATAGAGATAAAGAAGCTCATTCCGTGACAAGTTCAAAGATACAATTGTCTCACGTAATTACATGTTACTTGTCATGCCAATGTTATTAATCTTCAAGTGTGTATTTGAAAATCTAAGTATTGTTATGAGCTATGATTCTATGATTAATACTTCTGGACATGTGGCATTTATCTTAATAGAATTCAGATGGTCAGAGAGCACGTGTAGATAAATTTGTCAATGCAATGTCTGCTACATTGATATAAAAAATACCTTTTAAAAGTATTTGAAGATTTCTAATATTGCTGCTGTAATAATATTTCATCATTGTTGACGCTTTTAAAGAAAACCTCATTTATCAAAAAGTACGTAATTGATGAGGATGCATTTGTTTACGGAATTAAAGTATGGTACTTAAGACTCCATAAGTATACTTAGTCGGGCTTATAACCGGCGAGTTACTAGCCATGATTGGATACCCTATATTTGATGGGTTTTCATTATTGACGATGAAGTGGGTCGAGCGGAACGCGGCTAAATAAATTAAGAGGATGCCGCACTCTGCTACAGTTTCATTACAAACAATTTGTTACTGATTCTGGTGACAGATAGTCATATTTCTTGTTTTTGTTCCCACACAAATAACAAGTGATAAACTGTTATGATTACATCCTGTGGATTAGAGTTTGTTTATTTAGTTTCAATAAATATTCTCACATAAATCATTGCTTCGTAATGTTCTTTAGAACACGCCACAAATACACACTCACTTGGAACCATCTGCGGTCACATATTTTCGTGCGAAAAGATTGGTGCATTGAGAAAATGTATCTCTGGGATTAAACTAAATTATCGGTTGAAATTCCTAAATATTTAAGAATTAAGAAACATTAGCACAATACCTAGTTTTTGCTATAAATAGTGTTGTTGTGAATGTAAACATTGTCTAAAGCGTAGTCTGTAGGCGGCGCGGAGTGGCGGCCTCCACGCTGCAGTACAGGAACACATGTTTATATCTGCCACCGTATACCCTTGTTTTCATTACACTAATATAAAATTAATGTCTTCAGTTTGACCCCAGTAAGAAAAGCAAACAATTGGTATAAAGATGGGCCAGCCTAATTTAATCATAGAGTTCAGCTGCAATATAGTCTCCATATGTTATGCAGCTGCAGGCGGCACGTATCTTCATAAATATTTTTGTATTTAAGTTGAATACGAGGCAATTTTCTTTTAGCTTACGGTGATAAGCCGAAGGGAAAACTGGTTTTGAAAGGTTGTCTTTATTTATGTTGTGGCTATTCAGATATTTATGCTTCTAATTACTGCGACTTGACATTTGTTTACATACATTTAAATATTTTATAGAGTATATGCAACTGATTCGACTTACCTGCCGTTGCGTATAGGAGAAGCAGACGGAGGCACCACAGTGGTGGTAATTGTGGTGACATCTTCGTGTGACAGCTTACGGATCGTGCGTGGCGAGGGTGGCTCCGGGGTGACGGTTCGCTCGTCGTCGTCGTCTTCAATGGGGCGGTAGTTGCGGTCGCCGCCGAGCGCGCGGCGTACCAGCTCAGGGCTGGCTAGGCGATTGGGCGCGCGCAACATGCCGGGGCGCAGGCCGGGCGCTCCGTAGGTGAAGGGCGCGGAGTCTGCGCGCGCGTGGTACGGTATGTCGGGCGGTCGGTCGGCGTGCGACTGCGGCTGCGGCGTGTGCGGCGCCGGCGGCGGGTCGGGCAGCGCGCTCACTGTGCGCAGCATGTCGCCCAGCAGCGCGTCGAGCTCGTCCGGCGGGCTGGGGGCGGCGCGGCGCCCCGCTGAGGAGATGCCCGAGTCCATGGACGCGCTGAGCGGCGAGGCGGGCCCGCCGCCGCCCGCGCGCACTACCGTCGCGTAGATAGACCCGTCCAGAGGACCGAACGTATGCGCTGCTTCGGCGCCTTCCCCAGCCTCGCCGCCCGAACCAGAACCCTCTGCACTGCCGTTGTTCTCACCTGAACCAAATTGTAACAAACGATATTACTCGTTTCTCGATAGGTGCACGGCGATATTCTTGCACATTACTGCGGTGTGATTACGCATCGCCGCCGGGCGATATGTTTAGCGACGGTTTAATTACGAATAGCTTTTAAATTGGATTCGATTCGCTCCAATAAACCGGCGGGGCCTCATCGCAACGAGATGGTTTCAGGCCGAGCACGTGTGTCATTTTCTATTGCACTTTGTACGAGGCCAGAATTAATTAGTATTCCACTTACGAGACAAGTTTTGTATTATTATCGTATTGACACACAAAGTATCAATAGAGACCAGACATCAAGTATTTAATTAACCGTATTCCACTCGGTACGGTAGCGCGTAGTTAAGGTAGATAATCTTACGACGCAGAGCACCCTAAAAGGACTAAGTTCTATTCCCGTTACCTTAGCAGCGACATATGGCACCGTTAAGTGTTGTTTGATGAAGCGCCGATAGTTCGGCCTACTTATTCTTTCTTAGATAGTTAAGAGTAGGGTATACCATAGCAGTTAGAAACTAGTAGATATATTGGTTATGCCGTGTTTATTAAGAAAACTTAAAACGACCTAATTGCGCAATAAGATAGCCCAATAGATACATTATAGGTGTGTGTAATCCATTGTCGAAATAATGGGTTATTAATATAAAGAGACACGTTTGATCAAATGTGCTTATTATGCTACATTTGATCTAAAATTAATAAAATTGATTGAATCATTGATAAAATCCTTCTTAAATTACTTTTAGTGTTACCTACCTATATTTTATCTAAATCATAATTTTTGCATCGTATAACATATAATTTTTGTATAGGTTTTGGTGTATTGCTATTCATGTCGGTACTTATTTTATGAAGTTAAATAATTTACTACTTTTTATTACTTGTCTGTTTGTAAACAGCCGTTCTATTTTCTGTTTAAAGCTAGATTTATCAAAAAATATTGGGGACTAGGTATAGTGGTAAATAGTTTTTTATCATAATCGCAACTACTGAATTGTTTTTGATTGTATGTAAGTACATATAAAAGTCCCAATAAAAAGAATATTATATTGTCAGATATAATAAGCGAATGTAGAATTTGTATGACTTCCTCAAATTTTAAATAATGGTTATGTATGATTTTCGACGACTCGACGATAACTAGTTGCATGCTATTACCTAATAGCAACATGCTTTGACCTAATTACTTTTTGTTTTAGTACCTAAATGTACCTATGGTAAGAAAAATTTACTATTCCATAAAATTATATTAAGGGATAAATATCACGTTAAAATATTTGTTTGTTTTTTATTCAATTCGACTACGATCTTAATTAATTTAATTTTAATTGGGTCTGTGGACCCTGTTGGTGGTTTGCCAAAGACCGCAAAGGTCACAAATGTCTTATTTATGTAAATTAGCATGGTAATATAAAACAAACATGTTCGCACTCTACTAAAGGAATAAATATCACAGCAATCTGAACATTGAATTACTTGATATAGTCATACCAATACAAGCCATAATAGCTGGTACAGGTTATACAGAATCCTCTAAATCTCGAATGAATAGCACATATTTGAATCGACAAATAGCTTACCTAAGAAATATCAATATAAAATAATAATATCAGCCCTGCTTTTACATTCCCAGCAATGGGCGACGTGTCTCTTCTCAATATAAGAAGAAATTACTTTGTCACAATTCCAAGTCTCAATTTCAAAACTGTTATAAAGGCAAATTTATCCTCTGTTAAAGTTTATCTGCTGATTGATAAATCGACCTTTACCGATCTGTTGTTCGGTTGCTACGTGAAAGGGGGCAAACCAACAAACACACTTGCGTTTATACCTACATCATTTTCGTTAGGATATATAGTTCGGTTGCCTTAGTTCCGTCAATGTAGTTCAACTAAAACAGAATATTTAAATGAGTTTGCAAATTTGGAGGATAAACTATAATTTGCAACGTACATTCTCTTTAAAAAAGTAATACGTATAATCTCTATACTAAGCATTCAGCAAGTGACCTACTGATAACCCAGTCGTATGAATAAATGTCTCAAAGTAGTCTGAATCGATGAACCTATTACAACAAAGTGTAGTCAGTTGTCGGTTCAAGGTAAAGGCATCCAATAAGGAGATGACCTCTAAATGCAAACACCTACCTGAACGGGCTTAAACTGTTAAAAGATATATACATACAAAGTTTTAAACCTTCGAAACAATTATATAGTTGAAAATTTTGTCATAATAAAAGAGAATCAGTTAATGACAGAAGAGAATGATGACGTATTGTCGTGGGTGAAGCTTAGATTCAGTTGGACTGTGCACATTGTAGTAATACTGTCTAAAGGATAACCATCACAAATATTCGTCAAATATGTACACATAATTTATTATATCTAGTAATAAAATGGTTTCAGAGTCAAGTAAGTCAATATATATGTAAAAAATACTAACCAGTGTCATTAAGTTGTCTGCGATTTTATATACCTAATATAGATCGGCAACAGCGCACTCAGTATTTTGATCAACGTTTACGAGATCTTTATAGTGTCAAAACGTATAAATATCATATGCAAATCAAGAGGAATGACCCATTACTTAACTTATTTGCATAGCGCGCGTATCTTGTTCACGTAGGTTACGTTTTTACTAGCATTAGTAATTTTTATGATGACAAAATGCAAAATGTCATAAATAGGTGAGCGCCGGCGTCTGTGCTCGACCCGCGATGTTCGATTTCGAAACCGAACTAAATGTGAGGTTGTCAATAACGCAATTAGTGTAAAGATATCAACGTCAGCGTCTGGTGACCGTCGCGCGCTGTTAAGGAAGATGAGGTTATTTCTGTGTTGTCAACGAAAATAACGCGACGAGTCGAGCGAGGGCTACTGTTACGAAATGTGCACCGGCGCAGGAAGAGGATGTGCGCCCTACAGGCGCGCCAGGCCGCGGCGACTCACGCGCAACATGCCGATGCACAGAGAACAACAAATCTATTCAACAAGTGCCTCTACTACAAACCAACGAACCAATAATAAATTTCTCAGCATGTCCTTTACAAGAACATTCAATTAATGTAATTTATATTCACATGAAAACCTGATACCATATTATAACAGGTCCTCCAATACACCATACAAAATTAATAATGACTGTATCCATCAAAGTCATTGGAACATGACAGAAACTCATATTCGACAAGCTTTAAGTTCGTTAGCTATCGAATATTAGCGTGACCACAACACAGTGTTGTTCCAAATTGGAAAGGCACGTGTCACACCCACTGTTCATATATCAAACGCCGGGCAGCTAAGAAAGAAGTCTGCATTCAATGGTTATATTCAACAATGTTATGCGATAACCGTCATACCTATGAAGGTGAGCGTGTGTTCGTGAGCAGGTCGCAATGATGTCATCAGACTCCACCTTGTGTTTCTGCGAAACTCTAAGCTCTACCACATTATTATTCGACACCGGCCGTTTGGCTATCTGCGTTCGTTATCCGACATTAGCGCCGAATTCTAACCAGTTTGAGTCTTTTATCTTTTTCCAGAGTGAAGAATGTGGTTTATTTTGAACCACATTAGCATATTGATTTATTTAGGTATTAAGATACTGAGTTACTATCCGCGGACGATATAGAATTTAATAATAAATAGCTATCGCTTATAATTATATGTGTGTGAGCACTAAATGTCAAACTTTATGTTACGATCACTGAGCACAAACACACGTCCACCACTGGTATACCAGTTGTAGTGACTGTACATCAAAATGAAAAGCTGCGCCGATAATAGGTACTGATAGCTATCGCAGGACATGTGTACGTAATGTCAGGGTAAGCAACAACGCGGATAAACGCAGATTCAACCGATACTTGCCACTCGCCACTCTGTACGAAATACATCAGGGTGATAATATGTACAAGCGGCCTAAGAATGGACGCTATTAGCAGCTGGTTTGACAATTTAAATAAACAAACCTTGAATGTACACTTCACTTTAAATTAACCATGCAAAACATCTGTAGAACATACTTAAAACAAATCTGATATATGTCTTAAACACAACTCTACTGGTAACATTAACGGTACCTAATGTATTATGTAGATGACGATTCGACAAGAGTTCGACGGGATCGCTTCCGATAACATTTATTCTGTACGGCTTAGAATGATGTCAGTATAAACATAACCTTGCGCGTAAATAAAAACTAATGAGATATATTCCTCGTCACAGCTCCGGGGCACAAGTGATACGCGTACATATAAAAACTTTGACCTAACTACGATTATAAAGAAGAGTGTTAAACAATTTTTTTGCCTAGATTTGATATTACTTTTATAAGTTTGTTAGTATTGATGATTAGATAGATTAAACTGAGGTTCCAATGTAAATAATAATAAAATTGATGTACCATATGCCAATTAAACTAAAGTGCGTTATTGCACGAGTGTCGTTACGAGTCAGTGCTCCCGATACTGGCATCAAATTAAATTGATGTGTGACGAATGGTGGCCCTAAGGGCAAGCCTGTCACCCCGAGTGTAGTGGACATACATCAGCAATTCACCACACTGGCCAATTAGTGGGCAGGCGCCGCGCCGAGACCGTTCCGACTCCAATCTCGTTTGTCGTTAACACTGATATGATCCATTGTTAACATTTCTCCAGTACAGCTATTGTTATGAAAGTAAAGGCGGCAACTACTCTCAATATATTTCGACACACTTCATAAAGATGTTGACACCGTGTAATCAATCATCTTCATTAACTTGCACACAGCATACAATACGACGAGGAGAAAATATTAAATGAAATTTCACTACATTCACAAATAAATTTGGAAACTCATAAAACTGCTTCACTGGCTGCGAAATTAATGTCACACTCACCTCGATTGTGATTTTGTTAGCTTGCCTCGAAATATCCGAAAGTATTGTTCTCTACTTTTCTTCTTGTGATTTCAGCGAGTGATTGTATTTTTTTGAGTAAATGTTGCACTTTTGTATATATGTTTACATGTAATAACAGATATTGTAATAATTTTGATAGACGTAAAGAGTAAGTAAGGTGTAGTAAGAGCGAGCGAGTGCGGGCGCGGGCGCGTGTGCGGCGGCGCGCAAGGCGGGTGGCGACTGGGCGGGCGGCGCTCGGCGCTCGGCGTCGGGCGGCCGCAGTGCCAGACACACGGACACTAAAATAGCCGACACCTGCACGCCGCACAAACCGCGACCCACCGCTAACCGGCGTAGTTAGGTCACTTTGTCAACACTCATGTCCTAGTTTTCTCTGAGTTAATTATGACATTTACAAAAAAAAAGATATCATAAATGTTAACCTTTTTAAGAGATCAGGTTATACAGTATTTTTTATACTACTCTGTTTTTACCTTATTTCTCCTAATTGAGTGATTGATTGAGTGTCTTAGTTTGACTTCTTAACCATAAAGTAGTATGGGATCAAATGTTAGTATTTTTGAATTCTATATCGAATAACATTTCTCATCGGAGAAGCGTCGGATACTTCAAGTACAGGGCTAGATATAAATGGATGGACACAGGATGTGCGAAACGACTCCCATTTTATTGGATTCCAGTGCAAAGGGCAGTTACGCAAGTTAGTTAGAGTCACATTGTAGCGGTAATGGTATTCGGATGTTCTGCGTTGACTTGGCATTGGCCACATGTGCCTACCCCTCATAAAAGTCTGTAGACAAGATTTTAATGCCCTACAGGAATAGATGTTATAACTTGCGGATGTAAACCTAATAAAACATATTTAAGCTAATCTTGCGAGTAACCTCCTTCAATAGATTGGGATTACGTACTGTAATAAAGTTTTAAGTAATACATGTATATAAACAGATCTTGCTAAGAATAGAAATCATAACATTACTTCCGTTGATTGTTGTACGAGGGAGAGGCTAAGCAATAAGGTATCTTGAGAATATCATACTCACGTACTTTCTATTTACAGCGTGATTTTATCTCTTATAGCCTCGAGATTTGCAATTGTAGTATACGATATAAAATATATTTTCAGTGGTTTGCATTTCCACCGGCTATTGTAAGCACTGAATTTCTCAAACAAGTCGGAGTGGTCGCCAGGCGCAGATAGATAAGGTACCCAAGAAATCGTTCATCCTAATTTGATAATAAGAAATTAATAAAATTAAATTTTTAGCTACCATTTTATTTTAAAATGATGCCTCACCGTAGATCTTTGTATAATTCATGTGCCGCGAAGGACCGCGAAAATTAACACAAATAAAATCCAGACTAAAACAAGTATAGAATTCACAATATTTTTTGTAGTTTTGTTTCATGTGGGATTCACACCCTCAACACTCGGCGCAGGGGCAATGGCGAGGCGATCATTTAAACCTAGTAGTTTCTTGATGCACGGATAGCGTAGTCGCTATCCGTGCATCAAGAAACAGACTCGTAAAGATTAGTTATCATTGATCGCATATAGTCATACATAAACGTGAAAGCCAACAATCACAGAAACGGACGCAAAAGCACTCGGCACACATTTTTTTATAAACAAAACTGACGGTGCGTCTGTTTGCGTATGTTTGGGCGCACGTTTGTGTGATAGTAATTTAAACAACTGGGCCATCAATATATTCCAAAATACACGTACGAAAATAAATTTTAATATAAATATGTCAATCTTTACGGCTTGACCCCGGATAAATCTGGCAGCAGTGTTAAACTTAATGTTCCCATTAGTTACTGAAGTAAGGCCGAAGGTCAAACAGTGCGAGTATAATATCGACTTTCTGTTTTGATGCAGTGACTTACGCTATGCAGCTTTGAAATTTACCCTTGACAGTGTAAATTCTGTTTACGAACTATTAAAAGGAAGGAGGTTGTTAATTCGACCCGTATGTTTGGTTTTTTTATATAACCCTCATATCGCCATCATTTCTCAACCGATTAGTATGATTATATTGTAATTTGATTTGAAAATAAATACCTACAATGTCCTGTCTGGTAATAGCCATTGAAAATAATGTATGAAACTCGTCAACGGTTGACATATTGTTAGCAACAAAAAGTATTTAGTGTAGTCTTGAGCTGTAGTTGATACGTACTTACATAAAATTATGTCTACTTAATTCCGAGGGATTCGACAAAGGTCGGTCTATCATGGAATAAGTTTATGGGATCCTAAATCACCCACCTAACGTCTGACCTTGGTAAACATAAATAAAAATTGAAATAAATAACATTTTAACAAAAAATATTCAATTTTTAAAAGTATTGCAAGGTCAGAAATACATATTATTTAAATATTTAGAAAAGCTAAAACGCTATATACTCGTACTTTTCGTACGACTTATGATTTTTTAAGTTATATAATTAAGTTTATCACTGCTAGCGATAAATATAATTTATATGTAAATTATTATATTTATAGTTAATACTTACAATTAAACTAGCACTGATCACTACCTACCAGTCAGTTATTTATTCACCTATTGTTGGTGAGAAATAATACTAGTAAGTATTGTCATTATTAGCTAAATGATAAACGTAATATTATGGATTACCTACCTACATATATGTTGAAAGTTAAGTGGAGAATAGGCTTTTTAAATGATCGCCACATTATTAAATATTAACGATTACTTTTCACATTCATAAATTGTTGTTTATATGAAACCTTAATATCAATCTCTGATAAAAGTGTGGGTATAGTCTAATTCTAAATTTTTACATACATACAGATTCACGCCTGTTTCCCAGAGGGGTAGGCAGAGATGTTAAATTTTTATCAGGTCGGTTTCAAGGAGATAATATTATTATGTAGATTGTCATTCATATTTTTAATATATGTATTATCGTGTCATTCAACTGTTATTGATAAGCGTTGCCGAAAATAGGATTCACCTCAGGATGGAGAGATAAATGAACTTGTAAGAGTTCACTTTTTACATCTAGTACCTATTATGTGAAGTCCTACAAAGCCATTATTTGTATATGTATTAGGTACTTAGCAATATTCGAAAATTGAGACGTTTACTTCGTTAGTCTAATAAAGGCGGTAATTATGACTATATCAATTCCCGGGTCGAGCAAAATGGTTGCCCCTCTTACGTGGAACTTACACAGGTATTTGGCGCAATGTTATTCGCGTAACGTTTTGATGATATGTAGGATTAGCTATTAAAATGTGTCAAAGTTTATTCTCAAAACAATATGTCAAATAACACATTATGATTTGCATTATTTTAAAAGTGGAACCTTTTGCAAAATGTTTTAATATGTAGTCACAGGCAACTTATGTAATTTATGCGCTAGAAATATAATTATAGTACAACTATTACGTTACGTTTTGTTTTTATTATTAAAACTTTTTGTTATACTGTTATAAAGTAATATCGTTTGTCACACAAATAAAATTCTGCGGATTATATTTATAAAAATAGGAGTATAAAGAATAATTGTCTTGTCTATACTCTAATCTATAAAAATAAATGAAATTGAAGTGTCTGTTATTTTAATTTAAAAAATAACAGCTTTTTACAAAATGTTTAGGAAAGTATAAACGGTCCTTAACAAAAAAAAATTTTTTTTGTTTTCTTCCTGCTAATCTCTGATACGGCGAAACCGATTTTGACGAGACTTTCCTTAGCAAATAACTAATAATAATCTTCTTGTCCCTAGCCTTTATTATTCCCAAGTCACTTGGGGATGGCTTTTCTGGTCTACCCGGATTTGACTGGATATCAGTTTTTGCACGGAGCGGATGCCACCTGACCTTCGCCACCCGAAGGCTACGATACCCTAAGGCTAGACCAGTGTCAGGATTTTATAGGGTACTGACTTCCCAGTAACGACTGCCATAGATGTTCATGGGAGCCGGGTCCGACGGCTTAACGTGCTCTCCGAGACACGGAGCAGGCGAGAATTGTCAATCAATACGCACATAATTTCGAAAAGTCATATAACTTCCGAAAGTCAGAGGTGCGCGACGTGGGTTCGAAACCGAGACCCGCTGCATTGCAGTCTGTTGGTCTCCCCACTCAGCCATCGCTACTGCAATTTTTTTTTTGTGTTGTTCCGGCTAATCTCTGAAACGGCTGAACCGATTTTGACGAGACTTTCCTTAGTTTATAGCTAATAATAATAATATTCTAATAAAATATCCACGCGGAAGACATCGCAGATAACAGCTAGTTCTTTATATTTTGACAGTAGTTATCATCGCAGCGATACGAAAACATTCGCGTAAACGTAAGACAATATTAAGAACAAGGATGCATGATACACGTTGTAAAGTATCAGCAATTTAAGTACAGGTGTGCGAAAGAGACGGCGCGTTATCTCCACGTCCCCACTTTTAATCTAGTAATTTTTTAAAGATTTCACGTCTGATAACCTAAAATTTGATGTGCGATTGTATTCACAAGAAAGAGTCCGAGGAGTCACGTAACAGCAAATGGCATTTATGTTGGTTAAACCTATAGGTAAAGTTAAATAGACAACCAAAAGACCCTTTTTCAAATGAGAGAACCACGAAATATCATCTATCTAGGTAGTAATTTTTCGCGATATTTACTGTACGGTGTACGTACATGGGTTTAAATTCCTAATTTTAGTTAAATTAAAGGGTTAGCGTATTTGCACATTGACCTCGGCGTGAATGTAGGTCGCGAGTGCATTGACAGGCAGCGATGTAATGCCGCAATACATATTATTATAACATTAATTAATTAGTGTTCAATTAGACGTGGTTTGAATCGGACATCCTTGCATTTTTATTTAGATTCGAATCCGTTGAGCATTCATTGACATCCCTTTGACAATTATTCTTAAATGTTTGGTTAACACATCTTACATTTTTTTTTTTCGGCTCGAAAGACCAAAAAATACGCTAACCCTTTAATTTAACTAAAATTAGGCATTTAAACTCATGTACGTACACCGTACATTTACCAAAGAAAAGAACGTTTATATTATATTAATCAAACAAAGAAAAACATATATGACATATTATAAAAATGTAGACGCAATTAATAATTAAGAGAACATTAGTGCTTCAGGGTAATATGTACCTAGACTAGCGGTCGCCTAGTGGTCAAAATTCGACCAAAATTCCTAAGTTTGCTACTTTGTTTTCTGTTTTTCTCTATTACATATAAATAAGGTATAGGTAACCATAGTTACAAAAAATTGTGCGACGTCAGACGAACAATGTCGAAATACTACGAACGCGATTCGACTGCATGTGTTAAATGCATGGTTGTGTGCACGTAGTGTTTTTTCATTAATTTAATGTATTTCTAATGCATATTTTATAATAATATTAGGATTCGCCCCTCCTTCTCCATATAAACTTTAACTGTGCCAAATTTCATACTCCTCCATCCGCGCAATTTTCGTAAAAAGGGGTACAAAGTTTTTGCTTCACGTATTAACATTATATATATAGATACTTATTCGACGACAATAAAACTGTATTAAATGGACAAGATTGAATGGATTATCAATAATTCATGATTATATCATTATTTTTTTGAAACTTTGTTTTATAAAATGTATTGATATGTATAAGGGATAAATATCAAAAGTTTCCCGCCGGTGTGTGTTGGCGATAAACTCAAAAACTACTGAACGGATTTACATGCGGTTTTCACCAATGGGCAAAGTTATTCACAAGAAGGTTTAGGAGTATGTGTAGGTTAAATCGTAATTCAAAAACTATTTAATCAGAGACAGTATTAATTCTAATCAAATTAAATTGATAGCCCTTAACGCTATACAATTTAAATCGACATCTTACGAGATATCGCAAAATAAAAACTAACATGCGAGAAAATAAATCCAAGCGTTTCACATTGACCAGACTCGCTTGATGCAACCATGCCTGCGCCGTCAAGTAGTGTGGACATAATATAATATCTTATATTTAAATTTAATCAATAAGCTGATGCGAGACTGATACTCTACTAACCCTGTGGAGCCGGGGTGGGTCGCTAGTTTATATATATAAAATCTCGTGTGTTTGTGGTCCCACTCCTCCGAAACGGCTCGACCGATTATTATGATTTTTTTAATGACTATTTGGTAGTTATGAGAATAGGTCATGAAGTATATTTCATACCGCTTGGTCAGCTAGTAATATATAAAACTAAATATCTCACCCGGGTCATCGTCGGTGAGCGTGGAGAGTGGTCGCAGGTGGTCGAGCGAGTCGGCCCGCGCGAGCGCGTCGGGCGCGGCGCGCAGCGGCGCCGCCGGGGTGGGCGCGGGCGCCGGCGCCGCGCCGCCGCCTGCGCCGCGCGCGAACACCAGCTCCACCGCGCCGTCCGACGGGAACGATGGGTCTGCACAAACAATATACATTTAAAGTTTTAAACACTTTAAACAATAACAAGGGAAAGGATTTTTCCCAGCAGTGACATAACAAAAGGAAAAATAAACAATAATATCGACCAGTTACAATTGTAACTGGTCGATTTATATTTAAGAAATGTAATATGTGGCTTTTATAAAAGCTTATAGAAGCCAAATTATCATTATTAATGTTGTCCGTTAATCTGTATGTTTGTATGCGCGTCACGCAAAAACTACTGCACGAAATTTTATACGGTTTCACAGTTGTATTGCTGGAGGTCTAGCTTAAAATCCGGTGCCTGTTTCATCTTGATTTGCTACCTAGAACTCGAGTTTTATGTAGGTACGCAAAACAGCTTCTCCTCACATGCAAGGAAAGAGAAAGATAGACACCTACTTCCACATTGCACGCGTACGGACTCGCGGGTAAAAGCTACTAAGGAATACGTAAAACCCGTAACATCATTGCTTGATCACGAAATGACTTGATATATGTCGTAGAATATACCATTTACCTTTAATGAAAGACATTATATATTCTCTTCTGTCATTTAAATTAAGATTGATACTATGTTCCTTCTAGTATCATTAGTGTTATTTCTCATGTGGTCATCTAATATAATGATCACTATCTAGTGAGGACTTCAATGATTCTCAAGGTACTAGTCGTTTGCATTACCAGGATATAATAAGGAAATGACGACATATAACGTGACTTAGACGCGGATACTAACTCCAGTATTTATTATAACTAGATCCAACCTTTAACATAAATCTTAGTTTATATATGTAAGTACGTTAAGGGTTGAAATAAATATATTATTGTCATTTAGAATTCTGCAATATTTATCTACTTGTGCTACTATAAGGACATTAGAAGTCCTTGTTTTGCATACCTAGTACTTTTTGATATCGACCTTGCTATCATTTTCCTGATAATAAAACCCAAGGTAGTAAATGATACAGCAAAATTTTAAGAGGATAATAATAAAAATAATGTAAACACAACTTCGCCAGAATTTACTTGTTTTTAGGCCAATACCAAAGCGTGTAGGTCAAATGATATTCACATAACTAAGCTATTTGGTTTTGGATATTGTCTAGGATTATTGAAATATGTTTGAATTTTAATTTTACATATGTCTGTTTTTAGATGGACTCTATAACAATCATAATATTGGTACATTAGCTAAACTGTAACTGAGGTCAGATATGATTGAAACTAGGTTGGTGGTCAGGTAATTGCGAGTAGCCTTCAAAGTGGGAGCTATGACACCACGTAACCGAAACATTGAAACTTTATAATACCTACCACTAAAATTTAGAACATTTGGTCGATTTGCTTTACAGATGTCTTTGTCTGTGAAGACATCAGTCACTTTCGAAGGCAAAAAATCTGGTAATCTTTAAGCATATGTATGCTCGGGTAAGACGAAAGGTTTTAGCTCTTGCATAAAGGACTAGAAGGATAAAATTAATTAAAATTTTGTGGATGGATATGGAAATTAAATATTTATTGCCTATAAGGTGCGAAAGGTAACTCCATATACAGCTGGTAAATGAAGACATTCTTACAAATATAACATATGTTGATGGCTTTTAACGTTCCATACTTAAAGATTGAATAAGCTTATCCTAAATAAATACGTATTACATGCAAACGTTGAAACACATCACTCAGACCGTGAACACGCAGCATAGTGGCTACGCGACCTAGGCTTACATAAACAGTTTGCTTACTTACTGTGCAAATCATATATATGTACAGATCAACCAAACAATTATAGCACATTGTTAATCTTCGTTCGCGCAAGCATTACAGAGTTGAGAGTTTAGCTGATCTTGATGGAATTTTTAGTAGAGAAAAAGTTCAACGATATTTCTTCTGAAAAATAATTATTATGCAAATCGAAGAGCTGTTGAAGGTATGTATTGTTTAACAGATGATATGGCAAAACATTCGACATGACATATTATCAGAAGTTGAAATATGTGTAAGTACAGTAAAACGTTTTGCGCATAATTACTTTGCTCATCAAGGAAATGCTTATCAATATCTTATAGTCAAAACTGGATTGCAGCTTTTTTGAATACCTGATCATATTTAGATGTTTAGATTTTAAAGAATAAAATTAATACAATTTATAGTATTTAGATAAGACAGGCACGCACGATCGAATTACACATAAAAAAAAATTATGTGGCATGTGTACGTACAAAACAAATCGGTTGATTAAACAATCAGAATGATTTATATGTTGTAGCATAAATGTCATTGTATATCTACTTTAGATCCTTTAACTGTATTTGTTGCGTTGGCTCATGAAAACACTGAGAAGCTTTACTTTGCCAGTGCTTGAAATCGGATTTCAAGTAAACTTCAAACTAATAAACACAGAGACAATGGGACAATAAAGGTTAGGGAAGTTTTCCTTTTACAGAATGAGCTTTTGTACAGGCGTAATTAAAGCACAAGTCGTGATTCTGTACGTAAGAGTATCATGCATAGTGTTTACCGTGCACAGCGTGGTCTAGCTGCTGCTTAGTGAAGGAGAGCGTGTGGTCAGCGACGGCACAGGTGTGGAACTGACACGCGAACACGAGGTGGCGCCGCGCGTTGTGCGCGTGCGCAGGTCGGCGGTACGCGCGAACTAGCACGTCTCCCCGCAACGCTAGGCGACCTACGCCCACCGTCCATCCACCACCGTTTACCATGTAGAGGCCTGAGGGTAAGAAAATATGTAATTAATAATCTGCTGCAAATTACAAACTGCTTGTATTAAATTTGGGACGTAGAATGTCTGTGCTGAAACGACGAAAAATTTTGTGAGTAGTATTAATTTGTTTAAGATTGTGGTTTCGACGGTAATTCGTCGCATGTAGCTCTAGTTCAATAGAACTTAAGCATGGATTGTTATTTCCTAAAACTATCGTTATGTTTACACCAGTTTACAGATGCATGGAATTACCTAGCCTACCCTACATTATACTATTTAATTTAATATTCATATTTGTATGCACAATAACCTTTACAGGCATTTGGTAAAATGATAATCGCTAAGTGATCATTATGGAGGTATATAGTTACAGATATTTAATGATTTCTATATCATATAAGACCAATAGAAATTGTATTTAAGCATTTTATAAATAAGACTCTGCTGAATAGGAATTGTGCAGCAATATCTTTGATTAAGACATTGCTGGGCATTTCATAAGTATTGTAATGTCTACAAAAAACAGACATGCAGGCATTCAAGTAACACAACCGTAACCTTTAAATGACTATTGTCCTCAGTTGGACAACAATTAGTAAGACAAAAACAGGAATCCAGACACAATAATACTAATAACAGCAATGTACTTGTACCCCGAGCTTCGAGGTTTAGCCTGAAGATAAAGAAGGTGTTATTCCAATATACCTGATGTGTACACGCAGACGAAGTTCTCGTATATCTTGAGGAAGGCGATGGTGGGCGCGGCGGGCGCGGCGGGCGCGGCGAGCGAGCCGGCCACGCTGACGTGCGTGAGGTGCAGCGGCGCCGCGTTCACTCGGATCTGGCCCGCCAGCAGCCCCGCAAACGTGTCTATATATCTGTACACGACATTATGTCATATTAGCTACGTTTTCAACTGTTCCACTGCGGGACACGGACCTCTTCTCAGTGGGAGAAGGGTTAAGCTATAAGTGTACTATGCTAGCTGGCACGCATTGCTTGTTGGCTGATTTCACATTATACAGAACTCTTATACAGACAAGTTTCCTTACGATATTGTCTTTTAATGTTAAAACTGTACTTTACTATTAATAGGTAGTAACTAATGTTATAAATGTTGTTGTAAATTAAGCACATACTTTTTCAGAGAAGAAAACTGTACGAAAAGACAAAGGGTATCTTTCATCAAGAGAAAAAGTACTGCTCCCAAGGGATAGCTAGTAATCATATAACTTTCGATTGAACTCTAGATGTGTGCTTGGTAGTCCAACGGTATCTCCACTCCAACATACTACTCTTTCATCACTCACAGCCGTTCCATATAATACTGTTCAGTAGAGCTAGCCGTAATATATAAAAATGTACCATGTAAATGATGGTTCGAGTAAAACTGTAGCCCACACGGACAAAGGTGTGGATAACATCTTGTCTATAATAATATCATAAACATCCTAGCAAATATTGATATATATTAATTACCGTTTATTAGAAGGCAGTTGGAAGACCGGCACTCTATCGTCGAGGTACCTCCTCATCGCGTATCGGTCGAGTGCATGTTCTGGCGCGCCGCATATCGCCGAGTAATGCATATATGCCGCCACCAATACGCCCAGTCGCTCCCGGTTACCCCTGCAAGGTGTGATTGATATAATTAGATGTTTTCTTAGTAAATATTTAATAGAGTTCCCTGCTGAATGTAATACTTTAAAAGATGATAGCAGCTATTATCTAATTCATATTTTTGGTAGGGAAATTCAAAGTCAAATAAGCATATATATATATCATTAAAAAAAGAAAAATGTTCTATGTACATTTTCAGGAACGCAATTTATTGGAAAGCACATTATCGCACTTTTGTAATATCTATATCGTGAGACACTTACTAACATCCGAAATAACGGAAACAGAGAATTCTCATACGCGAAACAATTATCGCTCCGTGACTCGAATCACATATCCCGGGTGGGGATCGAATCTACCACGCTTGACGTAGTGTTGATGCAGTAATTGAATTACTTTGCTCTTTGTCCGATTTATGGTAAGGCTCCAGTAATTTATGTATTATGTGTGTATTATTAGATATGTTAGATAGGTTCCTTTGCTAGTATATATTCAAACTATCAAAATTGTCTAGTCTCACTTACCATGCTAACAATATGGCGACGTTCTTCGGGTGCGCAGCTAGCCAGCTCTCTATATGCTTGCAGGCCGCGCAGAGTCGTTCAAGCGGCGGCGCGAGTTCGCCCGCCCATCCTAAAGAGCGCGCGCGACCGAACACCCCGCGCGCTACCCGACCGCCATCACCGTCACCGCCGCTCACTTCAAATACCTGAAATAATGATAAATCAATTGTAATTTTGATATAATTAGAAATATATTCGTGGCTCCATAATTATCCTATCATTCCTGGCAAACATAGGCTTGAGAGCGATCACGAGGTTCAATGTTCGATCCCAGGCCAAGTTTGTATGTTAAGGATTCTCCATTAAGAAATTCTCAGAAGCATTACAGAGTCCAGGTCTTGCTCTCATTCTCGCTTTCTATTAAATAGGACCTAAGACGAAGCTGGTAAAATATGGGTGTAACACCTGCATATGCTCTCATGATGCTCAAAGATTCGTTATTATAAACCCTACCTACTTTGCAATCGTGTTCCTATTGCATAGAATTTGCCAACTGTACGCAAAACCGGTGTCCATTATACTCCTTCCTAAGCTTTTAAGAATGTGGTGATTCTTTTACGATTGCATTAACATTGTTTAAGGTGCTTATCTTAACATGATGCTCAAATGTGTATGAATACAAGTAACCCGCGCTCGCCCTCTCTCTATCAAATTGTCAGTAAGTTTTACTAATCTTCTGCAAAAGAACTGTGTCAAGAATCAAATTTCTAATTAATTATGTATTTATTATTATGCTTATTTATTGTTATGTATTTCAAATTTAACAATAATCGTATGTAGCATACGGTACCCATCTTCAAAATAATTTACATTTACACCTGTTTAAATTAGATTAGATTAGAAAATTGAAAACGTTCCTCTTCTTGTCTTGTACAGCTCAGTATAAACACTATAATCAGCTAATCAGATTATTATAGTACATAGCCTCTGACTTCGCGGGCAAAGGCCGAGATAATGGTGCGGGTTAGATCTAATCGGTGGCAACATTAAATGCATAACGGACGTTCAAACCTACGTGTAGCAATAAAGTCAGGATTTAAACACAACTGTACTCGTATCTCAGGTTTAACGGCCATTTTAGGCATTGTTTACGACAGTCACTATAATACAATCTAATCCCTGGTTAGCTCTCACAAATTGCGTACAGAATGACTATTGTCACTGAATTATGTAGCTTTTATTGGCAGTTTTCGATTATCACGTAATTCCCGTTGCGGTTAACAGATTTATACCATAGCTCGCCCACGTACGATAAATACAGACGAACAATAAGCTACTAATGTCATGTTAATTAGACCATACCTGACATTTGTAACAATTATCATCATCTTGCTATTAGCTTATGCTACTCGATAGGTCACAGTTATTAGCAGTGTCACAGAGTCCTTCGGTCACATTTAGCAACAGATGATTAATAATACCATTCTATGAGAAAAGTCTTACCATGAAATGCTCTCCATGTTTATTGGTGAGCATATGCGCGGCTTGTGCTTCTGCATGGGCATCCCGGTCAGGCAGGTGCAGTGCCAGCATGCGTTCGGCCACATAGCACAAGTCCAATCTGGTGCCTGGACCACCCGGGTAACTTGCGGATCGGGAACCACTCTGTACAACATCATACGTTTCTTTAAAATAAACACCAGCATGCTCAAATTTTATAAAATGTTGAGACTTTCATTTCTATTATTTTCTAACCTTACCGAAGTTGTTAGTACTTAATAGGGTGTCCTGGTATGACAAAGCCAGGTGCCAAACACTATATATATATGAATTAAACCGTTATAAAACGGTTAGAGTGATTGACGACGTTATCTATAAAGATAATATTATTATTGCTACTCGCAAATGTTGCCGTAATAATATCATAACTTCAAATATTCAAGAAAACCGTCAAATGGACCACCATGTGAACAGTTACATCATAATCAAATTAAATGTCATGTGTGTATGTGAATGACAGATGAAATGTACAGTTTCGACAACCTACAAGTATAATTAATACACTTTACTGCGTGGGTGTAAAAGATCAAAGCTTGAATTAAATATCCGTCTATAAAAAATAATCTCCATAATTTAATTTTAACACTTGAACTAGACACCTACAATAGCGTACGGCGCCAGCCATAATACCACGACATACCGAAGGTGGAAAGTTCAGAGGAGTATTTTAGTATTGAGAATTAATAATAATTAATGTCTGACACGTGGACTGCACAGATGACATTGTGGTTTCTGTAGTCATTACCAATAAGCCGTATGCAGCCGGTTTGATTCTAGAATCGATTAGTCATTTCCGTGACTCACAGATGCTGAGGCTGGCAATTTCAATTTGTGATTTAATATTGTATGTGTTTAAATTTATTTCTGTGTAACAATTATATCTAACATCAACAAAAGCCGCATCAAAAAATATATAAGAAATATAATATTATAAGTCAATTGTATAGAGACGGCAACGCATAATCACATATTTTACGTAGTTATCATAGGCGTTTACAAAAAGTTATTTTGGGATCCCTCTCTTAGATTAAGCTACAACACGTGTTCCCCGGCCGGGTGTGAAGTGTGAAGGACTTGTAAACATTTTGTCGGATGTTCCAAAACAAATTTAAGATAGCTAATCTTGTCATAATTTCCGCTTTTGTAAACTAAGCTGGACGCATATAGAACAGCATATGACGTTCTGTGATGATATGACAAAGTAGTTGTTGAATAGAAAGGAGAAAAGCCCCGATTTGCCGTTCTTTTAAGTGTTTATGTCAGCCAACGTAAGGTCGTAGGCGCGCCATAATTCTGTGAAAGTGTCTCAAACGCTGCGTAGGCGCAAGCGACGCGATCGCGCACTCTGCATACTTCACCTCGATGCATTTAATCCGATTAGTATAGTCGATGCGTAAGGCTATCAATGTAATGTAAATTGAGGCTATTTAAGCTCAAAACGATTATTCGTGTTGATGGCATAGAAAATTGCTTATTATGGTTGTCTATACGTAATTGCTAAAATTATGGCAAACAATTATCTTCATATATGATCAATCAAGGATATCTTAATGAGGTTTAAAGCACAAAAGAAAAACAACGGAGCAGCAGACTGCCTGCCTTCAGTTCTTGAAAATGATTTTTATATAAGTACATATTATGTTATGATTTTACACATACACGTAAATAAATATATTGATTAGTATGTGAAGTAAAAACTGTTAACATATAGAAGATCTAATTCAATTAGTGTAAATTAAGAGCTAGCTCATTATCATCGAGCTTTCTTATACAAATTAACATACAACATAACAATATTGTGTTATGAACTTATGAATCTAATAACAAATTATAAGAATAAAAAATGAATACGTCCCAGACCAAAGCTGCCAGGGTGAGCTCGTTCTTACCGATAAGGCTGCCCATTAAATAACCAGTGGTATAATGTTTTTTTAAAGATTATATCATATAAACCGAATTATAAGCACCTAAGTCATATACATAATATAATGTACACATACTTGATTACTGACTCATAGAAAACATAGAGCTCATATGACTTTATTGCCAACAAATATACACATTAGAAAAATCTCGCACGGAAAGTCACGCTTATCTATTTTATGAGCGTTAGAGAGGATCATATGACTTAACAATGAACATTGCAGTGAGTTGGTCTCATGCCAACCAGAACACAAACTATGATAACATAACGTTAATGAGCACTGTCATTTAAGATTCGCTATGGTAGCAAAACTGATTGCATAAATGTATCTAAAATCAATTATGCTCTACTCTGTACGCAAACATTATTACGTGGTCGATGATGTCATAAATTACAAGCGTTTAGTCTAGCAACGTCGATTTTAGATCATAAACAGTTGATGTTAATTTTCATTACAAGATATTAAATCTGACTTTAGAGTAGATATTTTAATTAAATTTTCTTTGTAGATGATGTTACGAGTAGTTTGTAGTGAATTAACGTTACATATGTAACATTTTATAGATTAGGATTACAAGTTCACGTTAGTGACACTTTAAAGTTAAATTAAGCTCTTTTAAAACCAGTTATTAATTAGTTGTTTGGGGTGTACCAACCTGTTCTCTCGAAAATGTCGTAGTGGCGGGGGTGGCCGGCGCACTCACGGCACGACTCTGCAACAATAGATCAAAGTTAATAAACCATCAATTACATATTGCGTCAAACACACTATATATTATATTACTAGTCGCAAAATAAACCTTTGAACACCACCGCTCGAGGTCGACTGTCATTAAAATGAAATCAAAAGTAGTAATTTAATCCTTGTCAGTTTTTCTCAATGTCGACGGAGCGCCCGCCTTGATGGGATTTCATTTCACAGAAATATTACTGTATTGTGCGTACTGTGTATAAGTGTGTATGGCATTGAAGAATGCATGTAATTTCACTATCTAATACTATTGAGCAACACGAGCATTGTAATTTTAATAATTTAATTTCCCATGAAAGCAACTCGTTCAGATTCTTTATTCGTTGTGACAGTTCAATTGAGGAAAGCTATTGATGTTGCCTTACCGTATGATTAAGTAATACTACATTACTTTTATACCATATGTTACATATACATCATATACTTGTATTATATATATTTTTAAATCTCTGATGTCTCGACATTGAAACAATTGACACAATAAACACCCACAGTCGAAACAGCTATCTGTGTGCGGATCACATATTATTATGACCGTGCGAGCATTAGTTTAGCGCATTCATAATCTCAGACTATCGTACTCGTGCTGTGATACAAATTATAATGTTGAAATATAAATCGGCAGAGTTAGCAACAGCACGCGAATATGTTTATCTGAAGACAATGCGTTATAAAATCGTAATGTCAATGTTGTTCGCAATTGCAGTTCTTCAGAGTTATAGCGGCTTGTTGCCTGGCAGTCTCTGGTGTGTTCGGTTAGTTGCGCACTCCCATCCGATAGACAGATCGCGTTCAATAGAGCTGACAAATGAGCGCTCCGCTGGGCGCGCCTTAAGTGATTACTGCAGCTTTTATCGCTTTATATAATACGATACCTGTATTGAGATCACTATCATACTAAAGTGTTATTATTTTAAGTACATTTCAGTTTAGGTTTAGGTATATTACTGCTTTTACTAGCTTTGCACCGCGATTTCTCTCACGTGCTCTAAAAGGAAAATATATTTTTACTAACGCAAGAACCGTGTATATTTTCTGGAGCACGAGTAGCGTATGCCTCTTTTCAGCATATAAACTAACAATAAGGATATTATAATATTAATAAAAATAAAGATATTAAGGACTAGGATGAGATTTTCTTAGTTGTCCCATTTGATGTATAATAAAATAACCGCCTTAACCATTGGGTTACTCGTACATATTGATGTACGAGTATAAATCGATTACAACGGATTTCTTATGATAGAAGTTGTAGGAGATACAATAGATATTATAATTATAGCTAGCGTATCGTATTAAACGTATATTATTGATATAAACTGACATAGTCTTTTTTGTAATCCAGCGGATATAATTGCTTAAAGGCTTGAAGATGTGTGTGCTATCGCAAGATAATAATGATGAGCCGGTTTACTTTTATTATAATTCCACACAGATGTTATTAATATAAAAATCCCAATTCCTATTTCCTTTCTATTATTTCATGCGAAATATTTGGCATCTCGCCAAGGATTGTGCTATATGATATATATCACTAATATACACATAATCTATTCGATTGCCAGGTATCATTTGCATGTATTCATACCTATACTATTTCATATTAAATTGATACTAAAATTGCAAATACGAAATGCTATCAGGCAGTAATGAAGCAACGGATTGACATGTTTCGTTGCATTGAGATTTTACACCGGCCAGAGACCTACAACATTTTATTCCGAAAATATACGCGGTTCCGTGTGGTAGCATGGTATGCAGGTACAGAGCTGGGTATAAGCTAGGAAACTATAATAAATAAAATATTTTTATAATATAACATATTATTTAAGATTTAGTCTCGAAACCAAAAGGAAATAGTATATACCTAAGTAAACTTTTTACGTTGTCTGTTTACACAGTTTTTGTCCTTACTACTCTAGGGACAAAAGTTTAGTGACACTAAAAATTCTTGGATAAAAATAGTGCGGCGATACTTTGTTCATCCGTACGCATAGATACTTATTTTTTCTACTTATGAATACGTGATGAATTAAGCTTATATCACTTGCGTGCATGAGGCATGCAAGTGATAGAAGCTTAATTCATCATACAAAATTTATGAATCAATAATTTCTAATGTCAAAAGTTATTAACCGTTACAGATAAATAAATTAAATGTTGCATTATAAGGTAAAGGTTGCAAGGTATATATAGGCCTAAAATTAAAGAAACAGTAGTGGGAGTTGGGACAGACCGCAGGTCGCTCGCGCGTGTGCGCGTGTTGGCTGCGCGAGCGGCGACGTGCCGCCTGGTCGGGCGCGCGCTGCAGGTAGAACACGGCGCGCCACAGAGCGAACGCGAGCCGGTGCAGCGCCCGCGCCGCCTCCGCGCCGCGCACTACTCGACACCTCATCTTCATCAATACTCGTCAACTTCTGCCAGTCCATTAATACCGAATTGTTTCGTCCTGACATCTAGTTTAACACTTAACTACGCACTCTTATTTATATTTTGACGATATAGCCGATCGGTCTGCGGATACTGTATACCTCATTGCTCATCAAATTGTCAGAAGTTTGTAACATACCTAGATATCAGAAACGTAAAGTAAAAACCGAAAATATATTGTGTTCCCTGTACCTAAGCGTTCTTTAGGTAAAAAGTAAAGAATGCTCGGTTAAAAAGAATGTTGAATCTGTGTATGCGTTACAAAAACAAAGGATGTTCTCAAAGAGCGGAGCGGTTCACCGCAGGCGGAGAAGTATGTGAGCACACATGGAGTGGCCGCCGACCGGCCGGCGCGCGCCCGGCACGGCGCCCGGGGGCATGCGCCCCTGCCGCTGCACTGCGACAACCACGCACACACGCTGCACCCTACATTCACACTAATATTCCCAAATTTAAGTGTTACACCCGGGCGCCAATAAGCTCCATCCCAATACGTGTAATGGTCAAATTTATTTGACTCTTGGCAGCAACTTCGAAGTTGAAGATGCTAGCCCAATTAGAACATCGTTGCATCGTCACGTCACAAAAGCTATAACCCTGACCTTCCTCTTAAAACGCGTGCCTAGCGCGCGGGGGTGAATAACCTCGGGGGTGTGCCTCATCTAAATAAAAGATCGTCATATGAGCGAGAATCAGCGGTCACTAAGACGGTGCCGGTGCCGAGCCGTCGCGCCGACTCTTTTCATTGCGGTTTCTTTTTTGCTTTCAATAGCCGTGATTACGAGCGGTACGGATGATTGAAACGTCTCTTGAATATCGTGCATATAGGTACATTATATGTTATTACAAGTATATTTTAATACTTATTCAAGGACTTGTTTCATAAAAATATGTGGTTTTGTTAGCAATTATGTGAATAACTTGTCTACGCATTTGTCGCCTTATCATTAATTTGCAGAACGATTATCTAAAGCAATGTAAACCTTTTATTGCGCTCCTTCTATCTTATCTAAATCATCCCATTTAAACAACTACCTCTGCCTTAATAATATGTAAACATAAAATTGTCATTAATGCTTATTTGTACTTTTCGTGTGTAAGTAAGACAGAAACTATGTTAGACTTTTAATATTACCATAAAGGTATTTAAAGGAACAGTAAAACTGAATCATTACGAATAACACAAAACTTTGACACTTTCACATTTCACTTCTATGGTATTAAAAATGTTCACATAAACACTTTATTTTATTTTAATACACCGGTATAAAAATGTTCGTGCCAAGTTGAATGAGGAGTGAGTATATCTCGTCGGGAGTATGTGGGGTGTTCTGTCGCGACTGGGAGCGGCACTGGCGACGGCGAGCGCCGCAGCGTCCCGGCGCTAGACGCGCTCTGGCGTCGACGCGTTGCCAGGCAACCGACGCGCTAGTCTCGCTACACCGAGAACTGTACTGACTTCACTCTGTTATCTCTCCCAACTATATATCATGATACTCTATAAATGAACGATGATGTAGCACGGCCGACGTTGTTACCTGCACCATCTCATAAACAATACGCATCTTTGATATGAATACTGATCCCGCTCTAACATTTTGAAAAAAAAAGCATACGTAGCGTATAATTTAACATTTATTTGAGTTTAACTTTGTTTTTATAATCAATTTTAATTACTACGAAATTAGAATTTATGAACGTTTTAATGTTCTTGGTGGGTAATTCTGTAGTCGACATTAAACATATTTTAAGCAGAGAGCAGTGTACGCTCACCGGAGCGCGTCGCATCACTGCGCTTTTATTTCACTAATCAGTGGCCGTGTGATTGCAGTCAGTCGTAGAGCCGGACAAAGTCAGTGATTGTCAGCGCTTATTGACTTGATACCTATCTATTTGCAAATTAAAATTAAACTATACAATACCTACGGCCAATAATTAAAACAGATAGTTTCACGAACACGACGTAGGCGTCCTGATAGTAATCAAAAACGCATGATAAGTAAACTATAATTACTCTGGCAGGTGCTATAATGTTTAATATCAATTAAAGCAATCGCTATTGCGGCTATTATCATAAAGTTTGCTCACGGATGTCAGTTTATGTTATTGATACAAAAGCTGGTGTTGTAATGCGCATTACGCAATCACCTGGCGGATTCATTCATACGGTGTGAGAGCGGGGCGGGCGGGGCATGCGGGGCGGGCGGCGCTGGGCGGGCGGCGCGTGCAGGCGCGGGCGGCGGCTTCCGTAAACAAACGCGCGTGCCGCCGCGCGCTCTACGCTCTACGTGCACTGATATAACTAATTTCGAATAGCAACTTAGTCTTTCCGTATCGCATGTTGTTTAACGTATGTTAGTTTGTTGTATTATACGCTCAATGGTATGCTATTCATGTGATTACAAACTGAATGTAGTGATATATGTAGTATATTATTATGTCTACTTAATCTCGAACAGAACGTAAGTAATGACTTGTAATATTGTTGACAATTTATGATTAACGTGTATATCCCATATAGAAGTAGGCATAGAATTGCGCCAGGTATGTTTTATATCCCATGTAGTAATAGGGCTCGAGCCTCTACCACGAGAAATTTGTTTCAGGCAAAAACCCAACAACACTTAAAATCAGCATAGTGATATATAACTAATTGACTACTTCGAGTTCAATGCCGCGTCGAGCAGTATTACTGAGTTTTGCTATTATAAAGCTCTCAGTAGAAGCACAGAGTCTGGCAATATTCCCGAGAGTCGCCCCTTATAACGGGCTTTGGGACCACAAAACCATAGCTAGGAATAGCTAGGCTACGAAATGTGCGTGTAAAACTTCTCAAATACGCATTTGGAGTATAGCCTTGAAGCTATGTATATGTTCATTTAAACAGAAGGAAAAACGTGCATCTACTTTATATATAATATAGAATGGTTGGTTCTTTCTATAATAATGATATTCTACCACATACAAACAACACCATCTAGACCAAACTAAGCAGAGCTTGTACTATGGGTACTAGACAATGGATAAACATACATATATACTTTTTTTGTAAATACATACATATTGTACATAGAAACACCCAGACCAAGACAAACATCCATGTTCATGCACACAAATGTTTGACTTGTGCGAGAATCGAACCCGCGACCTCAGGCGTGGCAGTCGGTTACACTAACCACTACGCCATCGAGGCCAACAAATCTATAATATAAGAAGACGTGTAATATAAAGTTAGTCATTATAAATGCAACGCGACTGTAGCCTAATGGTTAAAGTATTGGAAATGTGATCGGAAGGTCGTGGGTGTGATCCCTACGCATTACCCACTCACAGCACAAGTACTTAGTTTTGTCTTACGTTTACGCGAATGTTATCCATTGAAATTAAACAACTTCATACGGATTTTATAGCGTTATTTATTTTTAAAACACTATTAGTACATAATTTTGAAACTTTTAAACTAAATCTAAATCATCTTTGACCGATGCTTAGAATGGACCTTGATGTATAAAGGCTACATCGTAATGGCGAACGTTGATCATTATGGCGGCAAGTACTAGATAGACAGAATAATAAAACTAGTATAAAATATTAATAAATATTTATAATTATAAAGTCAATGTGGGTAATGAAATCCCAGTGCGAGGGATACGTTTCAGTTATGAAATACGTGATCTTCTTCTTCTTAAATTTTTAAAAACCTTATATATCATCCCCTTATTTTATTGTCTAGTACCTTAGTTCCCAAAGTGGTCCAGGTGGATCCCCAGGGGTCCGCGGGAGACTCTACGGGGGGTCTACGTTGGCGTGACAAAAAAATGGGAGTTCACAATTCGTAAGTGGGGTGCACATCGGAAGCGGCACAAAAATTTATTTACTTTCGATAGTGAATAACTAAAATGTTGGCAATATTTGTTCACCTATCAATGTAGGCAATATTTGAGGAATACCACTCGCTGAAGACTTGAGTATTTCTTCTTAATAAAAAAAACAGGTCAGCCTTGTAGAGACTTGATCAAATTTTTAAATCTTTTAGTCCGAATATACCGATTTTACTTGGCGGATTAAGTTTCTAGCTGCAGGGGGTCCATCGGAACCAGCTAAATTTTGAAAGTGGTCTATGAAAAAAATGGTTTGGGATCCTCTGGTCTAGTAAAACAAATTTAGAAAACCTCACCTGACTTCCCTTTCCAACGAATAGCTCCTAAAATATAACCAATTCGTAAAGAGACATATAAATTTAATAAGTCTCTATTTAAGGTTAAGCAAAAATAACACACAATAATTGTTTAATCTCCATAGTCCATTTTATCTCAATTTTTTGCAACTATTCTCTTATTTCTATATTTTTTCTTGTTTATTGGTTCATGTTGTGTTTAATGATTGTTAATACAAATTGCAATTATCGTATTAACTCAACTGAATTGCTCAATGAATGTCACCTGTAGCCATGAGCTACATCATTCACTGACTATCAGGCGGGACGTACACTTGGAACTTAATCGTTAACTGCAAAAGAGGAAATCCTACCAATGCGCCAATTCCTGCGGACTTCATCCCCACACAGGATGAAGCTACTGTAAGGTCCATAAACATTTGTTCAGAGTCTAGATTTCGTTGTGTTCAGTTTGAGAACTATTTCTATAGTGATCTTGGCAGATATATTTCACAACATATTCAACTGTTATGAAACTGTGGACAGTATAAAAGTTTGTAGCACGATATCGCATTACAGGGCATGCGCATTGCGGACCTTATCTCAGTGTAACGAGTGGTTGATCGACAATGCGACATTCTCACGGCATATGCACAAGCTAAGGGCCAACTCGTGCACGCCAATCACGTGCTATCATTTCGTCCACGATATTACACAAACAACCCTCTATGTGCTTAGACATAGTTTTGTGTTACAACGTGTACGAACCCGTTGTAACACAAAACTATGACCATGTTTACGTGATGATAAACAAGAAGAGGAATGCATTATTTTCCTTCGGCTTGTAAATCATATAGCTTGCAATACGACAAGTATGACATATCCGAATATCAATTTAATGGCGATTGTAAAAGAGTGTCCGTGCGTTTCTTGCAGCCGTCTTCTCATAAGCCTAATCAATCCTTTGCTTGCGCCTAGCAACTAACCTAAATGTAACTTCACTACTGGGGATAAACTCACTAACCGCTAAACTTTAAAGTTCATAAGTGTTACATTTTGACCTAAATTAATAAAGGATTTTTGACTTTGACTTGACTTGATTACTCTGTTTTGGTAAAGAGCTGTAAACAGATCAAGTACTATGGGTATTACTCAATTTTCGAATCAGTTTATTATTAATTATCTTGTTTAACTCAAAATGATTCAGATTCGTCAATTAGGTATATCTACATAGAAATAATTGACGAATTTGAAACATTTTGAGTCTGTATCTTAAACATATAATATCTGCATACTAGATATATTAATTTTTTGATTGCATGGATAGCGTAGTCGTTTAAGTGGTTGCCTCGCCACTGCCTTTACGTCGAGTGTTGTGGGTTCAATACCCACATGGAAATTCACAGTTCACAAATTGTTTTACAGAGTTCGATGTTCTTTGTGTCCGTTGCGTAAATGTTTGTACAAATATATTACGGCGGTAGTATTATTTAAATCAAAAATACGTTCTAGCTGAAGAACATAATAGCCGTCCCTTTCTCTTCTTTATTAGCGGTAAGCAGTCTTTAAGTTATTTTTTTTTAACATTGTTTCTGCAGCACCACGAGAACACACCATGTGTAACATGTATGACGCGTAAGAGGTGATTACCGCTTACCATCAGATGGGGCCTTATTTACGTGCTATCAATTTAAAGTTAATAGAAAATATAGTATTTGATTAAATAAATAGCAAGCTATTATCATAGAACGTAATATATAATACATACATCGAATTTATACATTCGCTTTAGAAAGGTGTCCCATTAAGTCTAGATTAGACCTTTTACATTACAATGACCACAGTTTAATTGGATAAAATAAAGCCTACAAAGTTTGTTCATAAAGGCAGCCAGCTGTATCGCTGTTCTGAGATAGACACCATTATTTACTTAACGGTGGGTGATACACAGTAAATATTTATTTTGAAGAACAAAGTAGGTTATGATTCATTATTCAAAAACACAACAAAATATACTTCATCATATAAATTTGCGATGAATCATCTAATATATATGTACCTATGCATATAAACTACACTAAGAGAGGCTTTGTTTTAATAAAGAGTTTGTGCTAGATATTAATATGGTAGGTACATATACATACCACGTGTTACGTGTATAAAACTCAACACGTTATAAAGACCAGATGGTCAGGAGCAGTGTCGTTAAGAGTTCCTAGTATTTTACTCGTATATGTACTGACAACTTTGTAATGCAATACATTTAGGCGCTCAATGCTAAATAGAATTATTGTTTTAATGTCGAACAACTTTGTATGAAAATTATTACTATGTGAACATTGTTTATAAAAGATCGTAAATAGGAAGCCACTTCAGTTGTATAATGTTATACGAAAATATTCTTGTTTGACCGGTTTTAATGTACAAAACGTAGATGTCTTCAATATTTGTCGGTTTGGCTAATACCTAAGTTTTGTAAATGCCGAGCAAAGTGATATCAATTACAATAAGTTAAGGTCAAGACATTTTGAATAGCTAATTAATTTCCTTCCTTACAGATTTCCAACTAAAATAAATAGTGCATTAAAATGAAGTTTCTGCTGTGTGGAAATACAAGAGCAGTGATCACTAACGCGTGTTTAAAGTTGCCCACCAATGTAAATATTACATTTAAAAGCAACTAATGCAAGCGTAACGTCCAGCAACAAGTCGGTGCCCAAATATTTACACACAGACTTAATATTTACATAACATTTCATTTCTATAGAATAAACTTTCTATTTCAACCGTTTGCATCTTTTACCATGCACATAATTACACTCAGAGATAAACAACAATGCAATTACAAATAGTAATTCGTATATTAATTAATGCACTGTAAGTCTCAGTTTGCTGCAAGACAAATGCATTTAGATAACAAACATCTCATTTTGTATATTAAACATCAACGTCCAGAACGTCTCCGATCTGATCGAGAAACGTTCGCCTAGGTCTGTTTCTTGCGATGGTTCCACACGAGCCTTATAAACTTTCTTAGTCAGTCTTTTCTCGTCCATTCTTTCTACATGCCCAAACCAGCTTAACGTACCCTTTTTTATTCTTGTCAGTATATCCACTTTCATGCCGCATCTCGCTCTAATCACACTATTCCTTATTCTATCTTTCAGAGTCACACCACATATGTTTCTCAGCGCTCTCATTTCTACAGCATTTATTCTGCTCTCATGCCATACCCAACTTTCACTTCCATAGATAAGTGTAGGTATGAGTGTAGGCACTAGTAGTCCTCTATGAACAGCCAAATAAGTCATTATAATTGTAAATCCTATTAAGCAAAAATATGAATAAAAGTCTGCAACAATCAAATACGAGTAGTTTCTGCATTGACTAGCGCAGCCGCAGCGCAATGGTTCGAGTAAACTATATTATCTGACACTGTAAAAGGAAGCATAATATTTTGTCGGTATCCAGTAAGCCGGGAAGATACGGGTGGATACGGAGCCGCAGGGCCGCGCTGCTATCGCAATAGCTATCGTGAGAAAGTTTCGCGATCCGCCGCCCAATCACTTATCTAACATTAATCCCGGCCTGCGGCCTCTTTGACAGCCACTTATGGCCGAAAGCAATTTGTATTAATTACACTACGCCGACCTATATCGACGGCTATTTATTTTAGTTTTGCTCAATTTATAAGAAATCAAAATTTGTTGCGATGTTTTTATAAGTATGGGTGGTTAGGTTAGGTTGGTTTTTATATGTTTGTGTTGTATAGATGAGCGGCATGGTACTGACGGCAGCGGCAGCCAGAACAAGTTGTCTTATACCAAGTGTGTTGTGATTGCGGTGGAGGAGCGATGGACGCTATCGCTCGATCTTGGGGTCTGTGGGTCGGGTCGAGCGCCGGTCTATTGTTTAAGTGTCAATTTTTATTTATGGCGACATGAGGAACGACTCGCTGGCCTGCGCGCCGACACCTGATGCCGCGATCGGTATCTCGCTTTTCGCTGGGTGGTCCGGTCTCAAACCGCGACTAAATAATCTATTGGCAAACATGCCAGATTACGACTTTTACGAGGTGTCAGAATTGGGAAACCAATTAATCTTTTTTATTACCTACCTCGTTAAAATAGCATTATAATCTTCTTAAAAGGGTTTGGGCAAAAATAGTTTTCGCTTACAAGATAGTGATTCATCTTTCTTGTAGCCCACATTTACGACTATTTTAGAGGTTTATAAGTGCAGAGGATTGTTCACCAGACTTTCAACCCTGCCAGCTGTTCCGTCTCCCTATCATTACCTTCATAAAAACAGTTATAATTTTGTAAGCATCTCATTATTTTGACTTGGATGCTTGCTTGTCATCATGGCCAACAAGAAATCGAAGAAATATATAGTTATTTTTATATTTTATAATGACATCATAATAGTATGAAATACTGCAGAACATTCTTTAAGTCTGAGATAATACGATGAGCATAAACGTTTTATAGTTTTCTTAAGTTTAACTTCAATTACGTAGGTATCTCTGCATATGTTTACTATTTTTAAAGCCACAACGTTTAATAAAGAGTTGCGTCATAAGTTCATAACATAAATAATCGCACATTGTCCTCGGTCAAATATAATATATGTAGACCATGGAATTAATAAGTATCTAACAAGTACATTCAACACGTCATACCTCACAATATTAGACTACAAACTATATGCCATGAAGCTAATGAGAATCAATGTAAAAATATAGGAACATAATCCGATCCGATCGATTTCCTAGTATATTATTATATCTATGAAATACTGAATATAAATAACTTTACTGTGAATACGGTCAATATAAGTTCAGTTCTTGTTACGGCGTGTCGCATGCGGCATCTAAGCCAACTTACCAAGTTATGACAAAGTTTATACGTGACACGATAACCGCCAACGTATATTTATTGTAAATTCCTTCATCTTTGATTCTGTATCTGTCTATACCGTATAATATAACAGAACACAAACGTAAACAGGAACGTTTACATTCACAATATAAATCATACTCATCCATACAGATATGTTAGAGGACGTGTCAAGCCCACACAACAATATTGCGTAACAGTTTTCTACGCCTAGAAAACTATTTAGCATTGTATTGTCAGTCAGAACTCAGATTAGATCATTGTATTTGCAATGCTAAGCGTTCAACTTCAGTCACAGAAAGGCATTTAAATTCCATAAACTCTGCCGGCTACCTGTACCTGTCCTACCTCTCGCTGAATAGATAAATATTACGTGACGTAACACGCATTTCAAAACAATTGTTCAATATTTTAAGTTGTAAGTAGAAAGTAGCGTGCAACTAGTCATGCTTAAATTTGTCTAAGGTCTTCTTTTGTTGTGGTGATGTACAATTGACAAATTCGCTATGACAGAATGTGTGTGCTCGCTGTATTTATATTACAACAATCTTGAGGATTCTGTGATACCTCGCTACACAGTGTAAGACAGTCGGGGCTCGGCTCGGAACTTAAATTATTCATTTTTGACTTGAGCAGCTACAATACGGAATCATCTGCGTATCCTTTTCTTGAACACATACATTATTCACGCGGCCGATGTGATTTTCGTTCATAATTTATTCCTTGAAATGATGTTGTTGATGTAATAGTTTTTATTGTTAATACATAATAAGTTAAATGAATAAAGATATCACGTTTTAATTCGTGACACGTTGCTACTTTTGGCCACACAGGTAGCTTAAGTTTATTCTTTTAATGAGACAGTAACTATGATACTATAATTTGTATAATTAAAAAATTGTTCTAATTTTGGGCATAATTCTGTTTTTATTTATTGTTGCCAGGCGCCGACCAGTCAATGACATTGAAGGTAAATGGTAACCGCCACTCCTGGATATGGCTGTATTTTCTTGGCATTACCTACAGTAGCAATTCCAAGGAAAGACTACTAAGAAGCAGTGGCTATAGCGTATAGCGTATAGCCGAGAGAGAGGAGAGAAGGAGGTAAAATGGGTTGAAGACGAAAGGGAAAGATGGGATCGAAAGAGTGACTGCCAACAACATTGAAATAACGGGCACAATAGGTAATAGTGCCCGTTGTTTCAATGTTTGTAAAGGCAGAGATTATCCCTTGATCGGGATCCGATTCTTATTTAAGATAGAATCCTTACACTGTAACTGTTCCAATGTTGGCAATATAGTAATATGTCCGCATAAAACACGAACTGTGTCTAATGATAAGCATGGATGTTCTCTAGGATAACAACGAAATTTGGAGGTTTTAAATATAGTGATACCGAATCCTTTCCGTTATTACATTCATCAACGTTTGACACAGCTCATAATCATCATCATCAACATTATACGAACACTGGCATAAAATTACAAATAACACTATTAAACACATACACTTTTTATCAAGATTTATTATTGCTATATTTGCTAAATGTACCTATATTTTGCTAGTTAGCTGTATTGTGTTACCAAATTGTGTTCTCCGAAATAATACCAAACACGTCTTACGGGAAAATAAGGTTCCTTCCTTTTCTCTTAAATATGTATAGCGAAGGTTACGAACAATCCTCCAGAATGCCGTTGTATCTGATCGTATGAAAATACTAAGGCTTATTGAAACCTTGTTTTCTCCATTTTATACTTCCATACACATAAAGAGCATTGAAATTAAACAAACTTTATACGGATTTTATCGCGTTGTTTATTTTTTATAAAACACAATTATTACATAATTTTGAACCTCTAAACTACTATTGTTAAACACTTTTACTAGTTACTGTTTACTTCAATTTAAGCTATTTAAATTATACAAATATTTAGATTTAATTTTACAATTTCCTCGACGTTTCGGTTGCTTTTCAGCAGCCATGGTCACGGGGAGACTAAGATGGTAGTTGTCTCAATGTTCCAGTGTAGTTATTTCAAAGTACCCCAACACAATTTAATCATTGGTGTTTCTATTTACGCAGAATGAGCTCAAAGTATCATGAAGTCTAGCTGTGGTTTGCTTCTTCTTGGGTTTGACTATTTCAATTACTGTATCCCAAGCTGGTGGTACATTCCAACCATATTCTCTATTGAAATTAGGATGTTTTTTGATTTCAATACTACCTTTACAAGATGCAGATATTATAAAAAATTAAACAACGCGATAAAATCCGTATAAAGTTTGTTTAATTTGAATGTATACATTCGCGTAAACATAAGAAAATATTACATAAAGAGCATATTTTTACCCGACTACGGCGAAGCCAAAAGGAAGGGTAATGATTTTAGCAGTCTGGGTATGTATGATTGTATGTTCTATCGTAGAGCCTTAACTACTGACATAGGTTATATACATTTTAAATTCATCCTTTTAAAACTCCTTTTTTACGTAGTCGGATTATAGTTTTTAAACTTTTTTACTAGTGACACGAACCTTCTTTAATAAGATATAGTGTCTACCAGACTTTTTCAACAAAATGCATAATGTATAAGGCCAGAAACAGTAAAAGTGAGGACAAATTGGACATTATATCTATAAAGTACTACCTATTCTGTCACTAAGTCAGCTGCCTCAACTACTTTTGCATACCTAGTTTTCTAGTTCTACTATGCTCTAATCATTTCTACGATTATAACACAATTTTTTGTTTGTAATATGAAGATAAACTTTGGTACAACATTGATACTAGTAAAAAAAACATACGTGACGAATATATGTATATAAAAGTTCCTTTTTATATATAGTAGTTGTGTAGTAAAAACCTTTTGCCATATAACTACATGTCTTGTTAACCCTTTAGATGAAATATCACTAAAAGTTCTAAACAAAAGTTGTAAAAAGCTGGCAGTAAGTTGTTATAATAACTACGTGAAAAAGGTTGAAGACAGTATTCAGCGGAACCCTAAATACTTTTATACTTATCTAAAAGGTAAGCGTAGTAAGCTAGTCGAAATTCCTCAAACTATGACATTAAACAACTCAAGTGCTTCCAAAGGGTCAGATATATGTAATTTGTTTGCTTCGTATTTTTCATCGACTTACAATTTATCCACTAGTCAAACTTCAAAATCCATTAAATCAGAAACAGCCATTGACAGTATTGGAGAAATATATATTACACATGACAGAGTATTAAATCATTTAAAAAAAATAGACATTTACAAAGGCGCGGGACCTGATGAAATTCCTCCATACTTCATTTCAAAGTGCGCCATAGCTTTAAGTTTACCTCTGTTTATTATTTTGAATAAGTCAATGTCAACAGGAATGTTTCCATCCATATGGAAAACTGCTCAAGTAGTGCCAATTTATAAAAATGGTAAAAAAGATCTAATTTCCAATTACAGACCTATTTCAATATTGTCGGTGTTCGCCAAGTCGTTCGAAGCGCTAATCTATCCTTACTTGAAGAGTCATACTAAACAGATTTTTGTGGATGAACAACATGGGTTTATCGAGTCTCGTTCTACGTGTACAAATTTAGCTACATATCACAATGAACTGGTAAACGCTGTTGATGAGGGTACACAGATTAGTGCAATCTATATGGACTTTTCTAAGGCTTTTGATAGAGTCTGCCATAAGCGACTACTAATTAAATTAGAATCCTATGGTATACATGGTCCGCTTCTGAAGTGGTTCGAGTCCTATTTATCAGATAGAACGCAGTACGTGGTGGTAAAAGGTTTTAAATCTGATACATATACAGTACCTTCAGGGGTTCCTCAAGGCTCTCATTTAGGTCCTTGGTTATTTAATTTATTCATTAATGACATAGTTTCCTGCATAAAATATAGTAGTGCCTACATATTCGCCGACGATTTAAAAATATGTAAACCTATTACTAATTTATTAGACTGTCAGTTACTTCAAAACGACCTTGACTCATTAACAACTTGGTGTACACACAATGAAATGGTTTTTAACACTAATAAATGTTATTCTATCACGTTCACACGCAATCGCCATATAGTCAACGCTAAATATTATATTAGTGGTACAATCCTCCAGGAGAAAACTGAAATAAGAGATTTAGGAGTTTCTTTTGATGCCAAGTTAACATTCGTGCACCACATTGACAACATCATAAATAAGTCATCCAGGATGCTGGGCTTCATCATCCGAAACTCAAAATTATTCCGCAATCCTGGTACAAAAATAGCAGTATATAATAGTTACGTACGGAGTAACCTGGAGTATTGCAGTGTCGTTTGGTCACCTCAGTACAATCTCCACCAACTTAGAATTGAACGTGTCCAGAAGAGATTTTTGAGACACCTATCTTTTTCCTGCAGATTACACAAGCAACTGACTTCATATGTTGAGAGGTTGAAACATTTCAACATGGACAGTTTATCCATCCGAAGACAACTACTAGATATGTCATTTCTCTACAAACTATTAAGAAATGAGGTCGACTGTCCATCCCTTTTGCAGTCAGTTGCTTTCCGTGTTCCAAGCCGTGTACCTAGACGAGCGCTTTTAAAGTTAGGATTGTTCCATCGACCGTTTGCCAAAACCAATTTAAAGCAGTTTTCTACAGTATCTCGTATAGCAACAGCATATAATGCGATTTGCAGCGAAGTAGATATATTTAACGACACTTTACCAAATTTTAAGAAAGTTGTATTGAGATTGTTAAAAGAATTAAATGGATAGTATATACATAGTAATAAATAAATAATATTCCATTTAATTTTAATTTCAAGTTTAATTTAAGGATTTTGTTTTGTTTTCTTATATTTTATTTTATTTTGTTTCTCTTCCTTATTAATATTTTATACTCTTCTTAATTTATATTTTATATTTTTAAGTTAAATGTTATAACGCTACATTACGGTGCATGTTGTGACACCTTCAAAAGTTGTACATTTATTTTTATTACTGTGATTTTATTATTTTTATTTAAGAAGCAATGTAACAACTACTGGTTGTCCAAATAAATAAATAAATAAATGTCTTCTCAAATGATTCGTCATTGGGAGATATGTAGGTCAATAGGTTATCCCTGTATATTACTACATAAAATGACTTCTGGGAAAAACAGCTGTAATTGATATAAACATCACAATATTGACGTGACCTTATTAATCAACAATTCTATCTAAAATATCTGTCAGTGTATATAATAGTAATTATAGCATTTATACAAGATTCTAGCTTATTTATCATTCTACAAGTATAGCTCTACTAATCAATAAGATAACACTAATCTATCATTATAATCTATCATTATAATCAACCACTATCGATATCAATGACTTGCGATTGTTGTTAATGAAAAGTATAAATAAAAATAAAGATTGTGCCGAAGAAATACGGCTCAGTCTCATATTAACAAGCTAGTAAATCGCTCTGGCGATGCAGCTAACGGCAGGTAAAAAGCAGGGTCACTATTAACGAGTGCGGAAGGCGATTGGCTCATCAATTATTCGCGAACACAATTGCCCCATTAGAGTGGAACTACCCCGGCTGTCGGCACTTACGTCGCCGGAAATTGTCATAAACGACGCAAGGGACCATTTTATACTCCGTCGCAAGATGGCACGTCAATATAACCCTTATAAAGTGTACCCTGTGCAAACATATTTATATATGAATATGAAAAAAATATTGATGTATATTTAACGCGTCCCTGTTTTTCATAATATGATTGAATTATGATATATATTCTTCTGGATGACGTAAAAGGTACTGCAATAAATGTAAAATACAAACGTGTTTTTTTTATTTTTTTTTATTTTATAGGTGGTAAACAGGCACACGGATCGCCTGATGGTAAGCGATTACCGCCGCCCATGGACACCCGCAACACCAGAGGAGTTACAAATGCGTTGCCCACCTTTTAAAAAGGAGTACGCTCTTTTCTTGAAGGTTTGTAGGTCGTATTGGTCCGGAAATACCGCAGGCGACAATTTATTCCACCGTTTAGTTGTGCGAGGCAGAAAATTTCTGGAAAAGCGCACAGTTGTGGACTGCCAACCATCTAAATGATGGAAATGGAAATTCTGTCGCGTAGGACGATGGCGAAAAGAGGCGGCGGGGATCAGTCCGAACAATTCCTCGGAGCACTCCCCATAGTAAAAGCGATAGAAGATGCATAGCGAGGCCCCATCTCTACGCAGCGCCAAGGGATCTAGCCGATTTGAAAAAACCGGACAGTCGACGATTCGAGTCTGATGGCTTGATGGCTCAACTAAAACTACTAGTTGCGAGATAATTATTATGTGGTCGTCTACTCACTGTTTAATTAAAATATAAGCGCATGTACTAAATTACATTCACAACAATAACTAGCTTCAACGATAATTACCAGGCTGGTACATAGTTCTCGATATACCCATACCATAATACGGAATGAACTGCGGTTACTCGCGGAATTATAGGCAGTTAACACGCCTAGGATGTATTCATTACCTCTCTCTGAAATCTATAGTTAAGTAAAATAAATAATTTCTGTGTTGGTTTTGCGCAGCGATAAATATTAATTCAATGACTTTAACATAACATTTCATGCAGTTACCAAATAAAGATAACTGGTATATTCTTGTGGTTTGTTCGGGCAAAATTTTGTAGGATACCATTTTTAATATGTACTATTCTGCAACAACAGATGATACATTTACTGACTTACCTACGCGCTATATGAATTTCATTTCTTGAATTTATAAGTTCCTATTAATTTCTTTACTCGCCGCTAGAGGTGAGAAACGTGCGCACCCACAGTACTTCCTAGGTATAAATCAAACATAAATGCGAACTTTAATTATCGCAGGTAATTGAAATATTCAACTACCTTTGTACCCGCGTAACTAAAGCACGGTGCTCAAGATCACTCGGAGCAGAGCGCGTGGCGCCACGCGTGGAGCGGCGCGCGCCACGTGCGCATAAACAAGACCTAAGCTATTTTATCTACAAAGTCGTAACAACTACTCAAATCCGAACATTTCAAGAGAGTAAGTAATATCACTGTTGGTGCGGAACACGAGTCGCGTGGGCGGCTGTTGGGAAACAAATAGCTATGCTCCATGGTGTCCCTAAAGCACTCGTAATATTAATGGTCTCTACATCCGGCCCAGTTCTCTCAGCATTGTCGACCCTTACCGCGAGCTGTTACAATACACTACACAATCCGATTACTTGTAACGATGATTGCCATCTTAGATTATTGATGGGTTTAATAACACAGTGTCACAGCCAATGGGTATATTTCCTTACAGTCGTTAACTTACATTGTTAGCGCCTATACGTTAGTTTTGTGTCGACGTAAAGTTCCTATAATGGATACATAACTATTGGGCGTTACGGGAGATACAATAGAGCAATGAATGCCAGCCTAACTGAAAATAAAATGTATGTAAGGTATAACAGTGGAATTTAGTGACAGCATGCGGCGGTCGCCGGCCACTAACCCTCATTTTATGAGCGTGCGAGCACAAAGGTACATTAGCGAAACAACAGGAACTCGCGGCTCGTGAGTACGCCTCTAAGCCGCTGGAGCTCAGGGCCGGCGGATTATGATTTATGACCGGTTAATGCAAATCTATAGTTCGAAAGCCGAGGTTCAGTTTCGATGTCGCCGTCGCGTCGGCGTCGTGTACGAGCGCGCGCGTGAGGCAGGCGCGGCCGCGAGGCGCACTGCTGCCTGACGAGTTAATACCACATCCACATCCGCATACCCGCTCATTTCAATCAAATTTCTCCTTAATAAAATTGCGTACACATTCGTCAACGCCGACTGAATAATTACAAAACCATGCTGTCAAGACAATATAAACAAACCTACTAACATCAACCTGCAAGTCTTTGATTTACGGTTAGAAAATTTCCTCGATGGCCACTTATAAGATAATTAAAGATAAATATATGTACTTATACGCAGTAGTAACATGCTTGTCGGCTTCAAATAGATAAGTATTAAATAAACAAACATTGGCCAATAGGAACACAACATACACACAACACAATTTTAAAATAGAGTCGATTATATCTGAAGTATCATAATCACGCACTGAACAGCATTATCTACGACATACTATTTAAGTTAAATTCCGATCCTTTATCGCTTAGTTAATGATTATAAACTACGTTTGATAAAAATTAGACATCGGGCCTATGAAACGAATATGAAGATAAAACAAATCAAAAGACTAATGGACGTTCAACTTGAACGCCCTTACTCTGAAAGACTGATTGAATACAGATAAAAGTTACTATGCGTTAAGCATTAAACATATCTCTCAATATAAACCATAGTCACCTATGAATTCAGTTCCTAGTATGAGTAGATTCAATATTAGTTTCGCAATTATTCAATGCACGATTAATTCCAGTACGTGCGATCTTGTAGTTATTTTATTGTATTAGAGGCAATCGTACATATAAATATTTATCAAAGATGTCTTTACTCACCGTAATGGTGTCATAGATGCCGTTCTGTTCAGAACGTAAGGTAACATCTGAGGAGGCAGGCGGCACGGGCGGCGGAGCGGTGAGCGGCGCGGGCAGCGAGCGCGTTGCCGTCGGTGACAGCGGCATTGGGTCGCCATTGCGCATCCAACTGCGGTGGATTTGCCAACTTGTATCCGAAAATCGTGCTCTATCCTGTTAAAAATGTATAAGGTTTAACATCCACCCAAATACTTAGATACCTACGAACATTTCTTTGGAATAATAAATGCTTTTTTAAGCGGGACTGGCGAAACACTTTTATATTAGAAGTTTATTGCTGTTGTAAAATGTAAATATCATCATACTTGATAGACAGAAGACGTACTTTTGTAAACCTATACTAGGCAGGTACCCGAACATAAAACAGTTATACCTGCCTAAGTGATAGCTGTCGCGAATGGGTTATTGTAAGTACAGAAATAAGTCTTTAGACACGCTAGACACGCAGATATTGTCACCGGACTTGTAAAGCCTTGTCCGTTAACAAAAGCTTTCAAATCCGGGTTGAAATTCGAAATCATAACTGCTACTTGTGGAGCTCTATTCAAACTCTAGACTTGCAGCTTTTCATTTGAAATCCACTATAATTTACATCTAAAAATTGTCTGAATTATGAGCCTCAGGAGATGTACCTAATAATTACTAACTTTATCATCTTATAGTTCTTGTAACACTCAGTATATTGGTTTTCTGGAAACAAGAAGCTGAAACTTGTTTGGTTAAAATAGTAAATATATAGCTTAGAAATGACAACTGCGCTTAAACAAATATATATCTAGTTAAAAGAGCTTAATTTCAATAACTTGACTTAAAGTCGAGAATGTTCACGGCTTTAAGTAAGGTTCATTTATTTAACTGAAATAGCAATATTAATGCGCTTTGAGGAATAAATTGCGGACGAGAGGTGGTGCACAGTGAGATTGTTTTATTATATTTACAGATCGGTTCCGAAGAACTATAAGCTTCTACGTATTCTGATCACGCGCGGGGCGCCTCAGCTAGATATCTTTGTAATACAAACCGCACCGGTACAGGATATCGACTATAACTAATCTAAAAAAGGCGTAAGACGTACCGATGCCAGGTAACCTAATGACACACATAACTGATGCTAGGTGTTGAAGCCGTAAAGTTTCGTGAGCATCCATAAAATACTACTGTGCCGACCTTCATAAACAGAACTAATTTTTATCAGACCATCTCTTTAGAATGACGACGCTAGGATTAAGATATTAGATATTTAAATAGCAAACAAGTTTACTCTATTTTTTCCTAACTTAAATGTCGTTTACGCATATTAAAATAACAAAGGGCAACGTTAAAAGTATGTATTTACATATTTCTAGTTGTTGGTATTAAAATAGTCTGCTTCTTTTTGTAAGGTCTTTGTGAGACAGTAAGATGCCAATCAACTTAGTAAAAGATACATTCAGAAATCATAATGATTACCTTCTAAATCAGATAGTCACACTCACAAACGTAACGATAATGACGGCGCACGTGTTGACTTAATGCTATGGTTTCAGAAACTTTGATTTATGTAGCGATACGTGGCAGACGCGGTGGAATCCCATCCACTTAATTGGGCTAAAATTGAATAATTATTGGTTTATAACTTTAGGAGGCGTCGCTTCGTGTCTGAAACGAAAATAGTTACTCGGAAATTTGATAAATTGCTGTCAGGTAGTATTTATGACGTACTTTAATAGGTTGTTTCGATGCTGTTTTATTGAAGATATTTGTCACGAAATTCTCAGAATAGAATAGCAGCATAGAGTTATGTAAAATGTAGGCAAACGTCTAACCTAACCCTTGACGGCATTAACCCATAATGTTAAATTATGTTTAAAACACGTAAATTACTTTGCTAAAGAAAAAATATTTAAACAAGACGACGTCGACATTGAAGTAAAAGCCGTAAATAGCGTGTTAAATAGAATATCTCTTTCCAAGTCGTGCATCACGCATTTATGTGCATTAGTAAACTTTGTGTTTGTGAACGAGCTGCGTTCAACGTACACGATATAAAAATAACTACACACAATTTTAAGAACCACGTTGTTTTGTGAGGCTGCACAAACCATGCAGGTGAGTGCAGGCGATGCCATAAACGTATTTATTTCAAAATCTGTGTTCTACATTGTGTGAAAATAGCACAACGGATTAACTAGCAGATAGATAAGATAATAAACAACCCACGTGGCTCCATGCAGCTGTATGCAACGACGACGCACATGTGTGTGGGTGCGTGGGCGCATGCACTTAACATTTCGTTACTACTTTCGACACGTATCAGCTAGATAAGCCAACTGCAGGAATTAATAAAGTTATCCACGCCTCCAGTTAACCATTCATCGGCTCTTTATTTCAGTTAAGTTTACGGTTCGCGTCTAGCCATTACAGGGTACAATTAATCTCATAATTTTTACATTGTTCGAGAAGTCGAAAGGTTCATGTAATTTTGTATCGGAGCTATTACACTATTGACTTTTTTATACTATTAACTTGGTAAACAAACATACGGCCTGCCTGATGGTAAGCAGTTACGACAGCCTATACCCGCTTACAATACCAGGGTATTACTTGCTCTCGCACACTCATCACCAAATAATTTCTAATGACGGGCTTTTGTACTCAGAAATCTCTTTAAACAGAAACAATGTAAGTACCTGCTACTTAATACAAACATGCAACTAGATGTAATTTAGTAATGTAGGCTCATCTGTAGGCTACATTAAGCTTGCACACTGACCACCATCGTTGATCAGGTTGACGAAATCTTTTGACGTGAGTGACCCCATATATCATAATAATATATAACGCTACATTAATTTAGTTTAGATAATAGCTAAATATTAAAAAACAAGGAAGTGGCACAATAGTATTTCATTAAGATTGGCGAAGGGCCAAATTGTACTAATTTAGTTTTGTTATTTATGGGTATAATACAGAAGCTGTTTATAAGAGAAACGATTCATTAGATTGCATTTGCGGCCCTCAGTATTGGTTCAGATGAACAAATGTTTACTTGCCTTCTTTCTTTGGAGAAATCGTAAGTAGTCTTACGTGGGTATTAGAAATGGTTAAAAAATTTAAGTGACTTGGTTGACGCCCACGCTTCTTGTACAGAAAAGTAATAGAGAAGAAACTCTATTTGAATATGAATTGAAATGTGTACTTAGAGCACGTAATAGATTACCGACAGATAAACCTCCTTAGCTGTAGCGCACTGAATACATGCAATCCTATAGCACAGTTTTCCTGGGGGACTCTATTCAACATGACACATTTAGATAATATATGATATCTTAAGTTGGCTATTTTATAACGAATTCCATTTCGAATGAAACTTATAGCAGCTCATAATATTAGTTAGATAGAGATTTATACACCAACTAGCTTTTGCTCGCGGCTTCACTTGCCTAAAAGTAAGATAGATTAGATTAAGTGTAACAGTATTTTTTAAATAAAATATAGTCTATGTTACTCGTTGATTATATAGTTTTCTAATGGTAAAAGATTTTTTTAAATCGGTTGCGTTATTTTAATTAATTCGTTACAAACAAACAAACAAAAAATCTAATCTTTGCTCTTTATAATATTAGTATAGATAATACATATTTCTTTTTTTTTTTCGGGAACATATCACCAAAAAGAAAATTTGAAAGGAAAGGAAGAGAAGAGAGATAGAAGCTTTATATTTGTAAATCAATAAATAATAATTGACTGTCTGCCATTATTGGAGATAGTTAATGCGGTTTTAGTATGCCATAACTACCAATTATATTTCACCACGTGTAATTGTAATTGCTGCATAGCGGTAATGCATTTTTACTGTTATATATCCACTAGTAGCTAGTACCGATTTCTTTTACAATAACGTAACTCTGAATTATTCACTTTACAAAATAAATCAGCATTGACAACTACCAGTAAAATTTTCTTAGTTTGTCATATTAGAATTTCAAATTATGCTAAACATGAACAAATTTAAACGACCGAAGCACGACCGAAACTTAGGTAATATCCATAATGCTAAATAACTCATTTTAATTACGCTTTAGTGTAATATACAAATTATAATATAGTATTGTTTTAATGAAATTATTTTTAATACTCAGTATTAAAAAAAAAATTGGTAAGTATTCTTTTTTGTGCAACTCTATGCTGATAAAGTGCACATCAAAATCGGCACAGGAGTTTGTGATAATATGATAATGTCCTTTTTAAAAGTTATCTTCAATATCGTTCTTTGTAATGTTTCATAATTACAATTCTATATTAGTATACATTATTGTATCTGCTTTTCTTGGTTACCAATACAAAACAGGTAAACAATTAGGTATATTATGTAAGTGCGATATCAATGCAAATGGCAGGCCAAGGACAAACGGTCGAGCACATTAGCAGTGCGATTACGTGCGCTGATTGCATGTTCCACATACAGCGCACTTCTCGCGGTTTCCAGTCGGTACTGCCAGCCTTCTTTTATCCGTTATGCCATCTTCGACCTCTGCGAGTACCTCAGGTCGGACAAAGCCCATTAGAGTGTTGCAGCTCGCTTCCTATCCGTACCCGTGCTCGGTACACTCGTGTACAATAGCCATTAATCAGACCCACAGAACATAAGTACATTTGCAAGTGTTCGTGTGACTTGTTTTATTAACGTTTGGCATTGAGGCGAATTTAAACATCTGTATAAATAGCTTCCAGTGCGTATGGAGCCATCACGCTCATAAGATCATTAAAATGTGTCTATTAGGCATAACATTAGCATTACAAAGATTTGAGTTAACAAAGAAACTAAAAACAGACGAATAAAGTATACATTTTTCGCAGAAGGTTATTATAAAAGTGGTTTTTATTTTGGGTTTCCAGTCACTGATTTCGCTTAGAACACCGCAAAAAAATCTGTCTTTCATTACTAAAGTAATTAAGATGTAGAGCCGTATACATAAGGTATTTAATAATATACATAGCCTTCGTTGTTGTTTATTTTAGTTGTGATTTAATAATCTGCGATGATGTTATCACGTCTCACCTCGATCAAAGGTGAGCAATTTTACACAGCCGGTAGAAGTTTTTATATGATGAAAGAGGCCACTATCTACGGTGGTGTTAGATATATTCTATGAGTGGTTTATGAGAATAACATTGATAAATAAGCATGATTTAAAACGACGTATACAGCGCAGTGTAGTTCAGATCGGATGCTAGAAGCCATTATTTCGATTCGCAGAATTGAATCGTAAGTGGCTAAACGCGGCGGAGCAGTACGTTGCTGCGGCCTCCGTTTGATAAGATAACCTTGCCTTTCAATTTGCTTCGCTAAAGCGTGTACCAACTTCTAGTCTAGAAAAACACGCCAATACAACGCTTATCACTTAGTGACCATCAAATTTTAAACTGCTTAAGAAACTCGCCGCGTGTGTACTCCATGCTGCCGATCCGCTATCGTCATATTCGTTATCAATAAAATAATGAGGTCTATTGTAATGTAAACGTACACAAAGTATAGATGTGAGTTTTATGTTATTTGAAACTCGCCCGTGAGTTATGACGTCAGCCATAAATTCATGTAAGTGCATTTTGAAGCGATATCTGCAATGATTTAAAGACATGAGACATGGGTCTAGTAAGTACCTCGTGCTCAAAGGGATCGTCTGTGCGGGGAACCTGTTTCTGTTTATCTGCGCTGAACGACAGTCTCCTCTTGAATAACTTCATCTTAGACCAAAGACGGTAGGCGTCACCGTTGCCTTATCCTGATTCTTTTAGCACTTATATAAGCTATGCGCAGACTATCTGAGACTTGCCACGAAACAATGCAAAGATAGAGATTTGTAACAAATTCTCTTTGAATAACCAAAGAAAATAGTCATCACTGTAAACACTTTTGAGTTACGCGCGATTTTAGTTCAAAATCGGGCAAACTGCGTATTTTCGCGCCATGTATAAGCGCGCTGATAGGCGGTGCGTCGGCGTCAACAGCGCATGTCCGTGGGTGGATGCGGTGTGCGGCCGGCCCGCGCTCACGTCGCGCACTGTCCGCGCCGCGCGCCGCGCGCTGCGCTCGCCGGTGCCGCAGCCACAACGTCACCTCCACACCGCCACACGCGTCAACCCGCCCCCAAATCTTTTCACATTTATCATCATCAATACCCATTAAAGCCCTTTAAAAAAACCATAATCGCTTGTCATCGCCGTCGATACTCACTATACTATATGCGACCACTAATTTTTATGCAGAGATTCTTGATCATAAGTTACGTTTTCTGAATAACAAAGATACATAGTTATCGCTTACTAATTATCAGTAAGGTACATGTATATCTGTATCTACAGTTTTATCATAAACTGACCTACAACTCGCATAGATAAACTGCCCATGATATTATAGGTACGCATCTAATTTAAGTTTTATCGCTATGGCAGTGAATTACGCATGAAATGTAGAAACTGCTTCCGTTGTTGTTTTAAACAATGTCCAAAAATAGTAACGGTTAACGCTTGTTCTGTTTGACACATGTCAATTATAGGAAAATACAGGCTCTGGGAGATTATAACTTGAGAGAATATTTTTTTATTATTAGATTTCACTTTAACTTTTTGCTCAATATAGGAAACTTATGGCTTATTTATTGGATAAATATGTATTTCTACCTACGCAGGGATATAAAAAATGCATATTTTGCTTAACAATATCTTAAAATAGGATGGCATTCTGATTAAAGAGTAATCAGAACCTATCTGATATAGTAAATTGAATCAGTCGGTACTTGGCGGTATTCCATTCTAAAATAATAGTTAAGAGTAGGTACGGATCGATGACGCACCCTCGAAAATGCCAACTTCAATGAATGCAATCAATAGAGATTGACAACTGTGCTACCATAGCCTGTCTTGAGGCGGGCATATTAATTGATTTAGGAGTAGAATTATGTAAAAACGAAACCTAGGCGCCTAAGCCTATTAGGCTATCAACTGGACTATTAAATTGGATCAGCTGGGTTTTGCCGCCACGTCTTCAGCGATTTATATGAACGAACACCTCACGCTAAGGAAAAAGCAGCTATTTCGCAAGACCAGGGAGGTTGCCGCCCGACATCAATACAAATACGTGTGGATTCGTAACGTCACCATTCTTGTGCGCGAGCGTGATGGCGATACTGGTTCGCAGTTCGTACGGAAGACGACATACGCAAGATCAAATGCAGAACAAATAGCTCACTGCAAAATCCTGGTGGCGATGGATCCAACCTCTCAGCGCTATGATCCTTTCACTCCTTTCACTGTGTTAACATGCCGCATTGTTTAGCTTAACTATAATAAAATATCGACGTTTGTTAAATAACTTTATATTTGTTGACTCTAAATATTGCTTCTACGGACATATAATTTCTGCTAATGTTAACGAGTTCATAAATATGTCATTATTAATGAGTTAATTTTTCTGTGTAAACTGTATTCTTACTCTTATATGTCTATGTGTTTGCCTGATATGTTATCTATCAATTTTGTTTGTTTATGATGTGCATACACAGTGTCATAAACATATTTAAACTATACATTAACTTTAGGTCTATTTAGTATGGCTATTATGCACTCTATCGCAACCATTGTTTATTATTCTGTATATTACTATAGAGCTTTTTTATAAACTAGTATAATATTATACCGTCTCGGAAGGGGTACTGCTATGTCATCAGAGGTACGTTTTGCTTTGCAACTGGTCGTTCCTTTTGAGAACTTCGTTTACTACTTTTTACTATTTATTTCAAAGTTCATATATCTCTCTAGTAATGGTTGACAAACGTCTAACTATATATTATCAGAACTGTAGGGGTATCCGCACTAAGTTACATACGCTGTAACTTAGTGTGGATATACGATGAATATTCTAAATCTGGAACCCGTACTATGACAAATACATTGACATGTTAGAAAACATCCTACGTAAATTTCTTTGTGCGATGCACTATAGATGACATGGATGCTATTTGTCGTATCGCCAGTTGCTAAGTAAATACGGTATTCTGGCTCTCAGTTCTAGACGTTCTCAATTGGAGGCAGTAACATTGTATAATATTGTAAATAATTATTTTGACTGCATTGATTTAAATAATGTTTTGTGCTATGCAGTACCTATTCACGGAGGGCTGGTGCATTCAAGAAAACTTTATGCAGTAGGTACTTGTTGAACTAACACGGGCCGGCGATAACCAATCCGTCGAATGGCTAATACATACAGTGACAATTTTGAACATATTAACATATTTGTATTTCTGCGATAAGTTTTCTTAAACTTGTATATGAGATACTAAACTCATAAGTCTCATAACTGTACCTACTTTTCCGGACTTACACATTTTTTTATTATGTAATGTGACTGTTTGATATTCCTTTTTTAATAAAATAAAATAAAATAAACAGGGAAGTTCAATATTGTCAACCTTTTTCTTTCGCAGTTGTTGGAGTCGGCAATTCGAGATTACGTGAGTAGCTTTTCCTCCAAATATATTATTTTTAAATCACGGGTAACAGCTTATGTAGTATGGATATGCCACGGATAATGAATGTATAATGTGTACAAATAACGAGAACAAGTCAAGTAAGTACGCTAGTTGAAGTTATGACTTAGGTAGAGTCTGGAGCTAATTGACACTCTACGCGAATGCAAATATTTCATTATCAAACGGCAAATAATACTTAATTAATTTGAAGAGTGGAGCCCGGCCTCAGCGTTGGGCCATTTATTTCACTTATAATTTAACAGCATCAATGACAGATAAAACGATTTGGAATTGCTTGCTCGATGTACAATTTATTTTATGCAAAAATATTGAGAGTCCTTGAAACCTATTTATATATAAACTCGTCCATTAGCCGGCAAGAAGATATAATTAAGAAAGTATTGTTTGGGTTTAATATATCTATAAAAGAAGATTCCGACTTGCTGATTGACATAGACATCCACAAACACACACACTACAACCTCAATCGATCACAACGTCCCAAAACATAAAATATTGCACACAAGTGCCACCCAGTACTGAAGTTATTTCAATTCATTTCCTAAGGGTATAAATTGGGTTATTAAATTCATACATATAAAGAAAACTTTAGGACGGTCCTATTAAGTTACAACTTCGTAGAAATACTGCAGAAATAAATAAAGTAACATTTAAATTATAGTTTTCAGTAAAGCCTTAAAGGGGTGAAACGGCGTCCGAAGTTTATAAATAGACTCAAATTGCTTTACGGTTAATATAACCACGTAAAGTACTTTAGTAATTCATATGGAACAGGAAAGTAAATTGATAGATGTATCTATACTGCTTATAATAGTAAAGATTGTATTAAAGATCAACCCTTTTAATCAATCATCATCATCCTTCGAAAGGCTATTGTTATTATTATATACGGTTGATTCAGTGCTACTTATGTAGGTATAAAAATTTTTCTCATACGTTTTTGAAGTTCGATTAATAAGGCACTCATACAGTAATTACGAATCTTAATATTTTGGTTGGGAAGTATAAACGAGTGACTGATTGTTACGATAAACCGTTTGCCACTGCACTATATTATTTAATAAAACATTTACAACCTAATAAACGTAAAGTTTATCGATTAACTAATAGTAATCGGAATTTGCGTCAAACTTCTTATCATACTACCTTAAGTCGAGTAGTTTAGATCTTTATAATTTTATATAAACACCATAGATTTATAGAGTTTCTACACACATACCAAGTTAGACTTAGGAATATCGCCAAAGGGTGTATTACACCTACTTTTGCCCAGCTGTATTTTAAGTAGGTACCATGTTATAAGGAGAGAGTCTATTGCCGACTACGCGAGCTTATTTTCTATTACTCATTTACTGTAATGATATTTTTAGTAAATGTAATCAGTCGTATAATTATTCGTGTCAATCAATATAATTACATTATTATTATTGTTTACACACAATAATTACATTTTATTACTTTACTAATTTTAAATTCAATAATTTTATTACTTTATTAATGAAATTTTCGTTTGTATTGTAATTCCTAATTATGCATCAACATTCTAAAATTAAAATTAACTAATTATGATTTTCGAAGTTAGAAATATGCTATATTCGTCCTGACTACATTTAATTTCAGAAATGGTCTGCGTGAAACACACAATATGCAAATCCAACAACGTATACCTAAGTAGACACATCTAAAAATACGTAAAATTTCATTCCAGAAACTTTACCACAGTATTTTAAAGTTCAAAAAAGCTTTCCCAATTCGTTTTAACCGCATTCGACGCATAATCCTTAAAAATGTGATTTTAATGGCCGTTAGTGTTTGTACAAAAATCAAACAGGAAGAGGAATGTAGAGTCGGGAATGTAGCGCTAGTGTGAACCTGTTAATATTTGATTTGTCGTTAGAGCTTTCTAAATCCTTGCTCCGAGCTTCTCACACGCCTCGCTAACAATTTCCATCTTCAACTGCCATAAAACTTCTACTGTAGTGAGGCCTAGTACATTCATGCACTGTTGTTTCCTGATTTTCGCGAAATGGAATATCGTTGTTCGTGGTACTCCATATTTAATGTTATTACGGCTGTGTTTGTTCTGCAACCTCACAATGTTTATGCACTTTACTCAGCGGCGTAGTAAACGTTTAGAAGTCTCGGTCGTACACTACAAAACAGTGCCTATTCATTTCACCGAAAATTTGCCAAATGGCGTGAAAATGAGCAGAATGGCGGCGTGAGCCACGTTTTGACCCGTCGTCAGTCGTGCCACTTTCTTGTTCACGTCCCATAATCATAATGGGGAGTAATATCAGCAATTTCCAGCTCCAAAGAGGCTCTTATATCAACGATATCTCGCAGCTCATATCCATCGCGATATGCCGAGAGATGAATACGCGAAAGTTAACGATCGAACCCTTTGATGATACCTCCGAAAATAATTACAGCGAATACGTTTAGTACATATTGCCAGCAATTATCGACACAACAGGCCGTACATGGGCTCATATGATGACAAACCGATATGATTTTAATATTACTACGCGGCGATAAAATTTCAATTGGACCCGATACGGTGTTTTATGTTAATATACTTTAAAAGGAATATGTCATCGACGAAAGGAGTGGGATACACCGTGCGGTAAATCAAAAAAGTTTCTTTAATACAGACCTAGCTAATAAATTATTGAAACGAGGGTTGAATACTTACAGAGTTTTGTACTTGAGCCAATATCTGCGCAGTATTGGCGGAGTCAGTGAGCTCGACGGCTCCGGTCACCTGAAACAAACATTTCTCGTGCTACATAAGTGGGTCAATTGTTCCCAAGGGACTGTAGGCTGTGTGTGCAGACTCCGAGCGGCCATCACCAATGTCACTGTTTCGTTTGTCCAATTGTATTGCTTTTACTTTCGACTTGGGAATAGCCTTGCACAATGAAACATATCAAATATTGAAATGTATTAACCATTCAATATGAATTTCAATTGATTTAAAAAAAGTTGAAACAAAAAATTGTGACATTGTGCGTTAGTCCGAGGCCAAATACAAATAGGCAAAAACAATGTGCAGTCTAAAGCACGTATAGGCAATAGAAAGAACTGCCTACGCGCAGCCCAGAGCGCATCGACCTTGTGCTAGTACGTATTCGCGACGTCGATTTGCTTTGCCAAAACGTTACACACATCATATAAGCATTTTACGCACATGTATCGTAAATCATACCTAAGAATAACTGTTAACTAATCACAAAGTTCAATGCTAAAACAGTATAAATTGTATGTTTTCCGACTCCTACGTTACTTCGCTGAATTTACATAATCAGGGTAAACGAAAAACTATTCGGCCAGCAAAATCCAGTTACTTAGTTCCTCGTGGAACATAAAATATCGTTAAATGGAACAAGATAAGACAATGCCTCGTTTTAACGGAACAATAGCTCGTCTGCCAACATAAATGTTACCTATTCACGAATCTGAAATTACTTAAAAGCAACGGCGATATGTATGGCAGTAAAATCAAGTGAAAGTGGTAAATAGTTCATAAATGGATGTAAAAGCTGGTTTACTTGTTTTCGTGTATTACTGCCGCGAATCAAAACGCTCCAAGGGAGTAATTTGTGGTTAGTGTCTACTATAGCGATATCTCCGCATTTGTCACGGGACTGCGCGCCCAGCCGTGCCCTATGGATTGCATTGTAAATGATACTGCGTCTTTCCATCCACATTTCACACTTGAAATGTATTTTAAAGACAATTCGTTACATTCTCTTTCGAATAATCTCGCTTCTTATAATTCCTCTTAGTTTGACAAATAATTTAGTAGATGATATTGCAATTAAACTACTGATTTTATGGAGATTTAATTGAAAATATAATATTTGTAATTATATTTTATACTAGATTTTGGCCGCGGTTTCACCCGCGTAAGTCCTGTTGCTGTGGGAATATGGGGATAAAGCCTATGTGTGAATCTAGGTCTCCAGCTATCTACATACCAAGTTTCATCGCAATCGGTTCAGTAGATTTTACGTGAAAGAGTATCAAACATCCATACATCTTCACAAACTTTCACATTTATAATATTAGTATAGATTAAATTAATAATTTTTATTAAATATAAATACAATACCTAATGATAATTTTAAAATATAAATTGAAATAAATTATTTAATAAAATACTAGATTATTTTAATTTTTATGTGTAACATTGTTAACGAAAGCTGAGCTTATAATTATAACAAACACAATATTTTATTACTGTTTGTGCAAAAGAGATTGCACTGTTCACAGCTTAGATAGAAATCATCAAACTTACGATTCATTGAACAATAACGTTCGGTGCACAAAACTAGGAAAGACCAATGAACGATCATAAAATATAAGTAAATTTAACAACTTCGGAAAACATATAATAACCTTTTACAGTATGTTTTAACTGCAGTGTTTCAACTGCCATGGAGGAAGAGAGTGAATTATTATAATTTCTGTAATTGTTTTCCGTGAAAACGCATCAGCAGGTAATGATGTAATGATGGATGGTGCAGTGAAAACGTCATGTAACACTTAATAATTCATAATGTAGACAGAGAAATCCACGTTAAAATTACCGGGATGCGAACTTGACAACACAATCTACGCACGTAGTGGACAGGCAAGGTGCCACCGACGCAATTATAAAGCTCATCTTTGAAAGTGTTATCGCCTCCATTGTTCAAAGAATTGATAAAAAGTTACTCCTTTGCCGAAACGATTTTCACATGTCAAATTTTAAATAAACTTTCTCTTTATAAACCGTTATATTTATTTAACAAGACTTTAAATACATAATGGACATTACAAAATTAAAACAATCATCGAACATTCTTTTATTATTTAAGAAATTCTGCAATAGCGTAGAATAAAGTAAGAATTAAAGAAGTTATTCTACCGAAGTAAAAATAATGTTACGTAAAAACATCACTCCTTCATATGTAATAAGGATGGAGATCGTACGTGAGCTCGTAAACATTTGGCGTTTTTGTTTTATTTACAGAGGCAGGTTTTATTCACGAAAATAAATAGAAAAACTCTGATGAAGACGTTAGGTATTATGTTTAGACCTGATTTTAAATAAGACGAAGATAGCAATATATTCAAAAACATATCAATCCAATATAATACTTGTTTTAATATGTACTAAAATGGGGTATTTGGTAGAATCTCAGTAAAACAATAGAACAATAACTCGTCGTGGGTCTTTGATAAGCTGTATTTTATTGAATTTTGTAGACTGCAAGTTGGGATCGATGTACAGTTATTATAAAATGAAAACATGGAAAATAAAGCATTTATACCATTTATAAGATATGTTATTTCCAAACTTAATTTAATATATTAAAACATATCAATTAACAATATATTTCCCTTTGTTCTTGTGACAGCAAACGCAGCTGCAGATTTCATGTCATGCATAACAATAAATATAATTTATCTTAAATATTTCCAGCATCCTGCTGTAACTATTTACTACTATATTTTATATACATAAACAACGCAACCTTGCTTAAATGCATAGCATATTATACTGTTTCAAAGTGTGCTATGCATGTTCACGAGCGCTTCCGTACTTAAAATAGCTTCTTGACCCTTTCACTGGCCGTGATAAGGTTAATTTCCTCAGCGACTAACCCATCACCATTACTTTCCATTAGCTTAGAAAATTCATAACTTATGCGGTAAATAAAATGGAAGGAGGCCGCACAGACCGTTCCTGTGTAACTTATAACCACACATCGTTCACCACATACGGATATTTTCTCTCACGGCGCTAATGAGATTCTCAAGCGATGCACTATATATTCGTTACGCTCTTTATTGTTCGTTCTATGTGTTAAATTAACAAGGTTTGTACTGCAGCAATAAAATGTAGTACCCAACAATAAGAAAACAACTACCCGGTAACAATGTGTGAGCTAACGATACATATCTAATTAAGTCCATTTGCCTTATTGATACCATTTAAAGAACGTACCGTGACCCGCAAAATTATTAGTTTATTTGTAACTAGCCACTTAAGCCAAAAGTAAACTAAAGTACAAAAGAAAACTAAAAGGTAATTTAATGCAGTAGTCAGTAGTAAAAATAAAGCGCTGACCTGCACTCGTCCCGGAGGAGACAGGGGAGGCGCGCGGCGTTCGGCCCTGTCTGTGTTGCTTGATCGAGTCCAGAAGCTCACTTACCTATGTTTATTAGGTCGATCAGGAAATGGCGAAGTTGTAATACAGTTTATTTTGATTCGAAGCTCTTAGATGTTCTACGGTTACGCACGAGCCATTCAAAATTAGATCCCTATTGAATGATGAATCAAAGAGTTGCCATCAATAGGAATGTCGATTGTAAAGAAAAGTGATTCAGAGTTACGAGTACTTTTGATGTGACTTTGTGTTACAAATATCTGAGACGAACCTATGTGATGTTTATGAGTATCGTTTATCCGCAGCTTTGCTTTGCAAAAATCACGAAATTTCAATTTAATGAAATAAATATTTCTTTAAAATATTGCTGTAGAATAATAACATCAGTCACGCGATGGTATTTATGGCAGGGCTATAATTTTGAGTGTTTACTGGTGGGCAAGGGTGTCCTATTACCGGCGTGCGTCAGTTAAGCCGCAATTTGTAAGCATGCTGTTATTAATTACGCGGCGCGGTGGTCCCGACTCTGGCGGCCACTCTTGCGCTCCTCTGACAAACCAATCGCAAAACATGTTTATGAACTCTTGTGATCACAACTACATACATTGTTACAAGTTTTTTTTTTATGTAAAGCATATAATTATGTAAGTTTGTATGTACTTACGTGGTAACCTGAAAATGGTACAAAATTAAAATCCCGATGGTAATGGTTCCTAATGTCGTAAATGGCATTTTATTAATGTTTTTATTAATTAATTGTAATCTACAATCGATTTAAAGCATTGCCAGTTTTAAACCTAGATTCGGTTACATCAAGTCGGGCAAAGTATTTTAAACTTTTACTGTAAGGAATTTCTTAGAATCCAAGACTGAAAATTTGCCCAGTAGACGTCAAAGCGCTCGTTTCTTTTACGCGTAACCTAAAACATATGAGGTACACTATGGATGAACTATGTTTCTGCCTATCCTTTTGGAAAATAAACAGGTGTGAGTCTACGTATGTAAATACATATTCTACGCAAATTTCAAACACATTGTCGACAATGAATACAACATATCTACATTTGTGCCAAATTGTTGTTATCCCATATATTAGGAATCCAATAACAGTAACCTCTTTTCTAAATGGACTTTTACGAGGTACGCGGGGCAGAAGCAACTATGATTCATATTCTATAACGTTTATTTTTCTCTCAAGTTAGCAAATTATACTACATGGAAGCATTCTACTAATAAATATATTAGTAGAATGCTTCCATATGGTATAATTTAAGGAAGGAGTACGTAGGAATACTCCTATAACATGTAAACAGTTAAGGTTTATATAATTCCTCATTTTACTGTACGTAGTACGACGGAGAGATATATCCGCCGAAAAACCGGCATGGCTCTACGTATACAATTATGTGTCTCAATGATTTTTATTTCTGTTGCGACACATCAAATTACATTATTACATTAAAACTCGCTTTATATGGTACGCGGCAACGTTGAAGACAATTTAAGTCACAATTTAAAGGGAAATGCTTGAGATTAAATAAGTGTTTAAGTTGTTTGTGCGCAGGCGCATTGGCCGACTCGACGTGGACGTCTCAATTCGCCGAGATGACATCGAGTGTCTTGTCTCAACAAATTAAGGCGTAAGCTGTAACGGAACACAGACTTTCGCACGTTCACTTGATATAACACGATTAATTGTGAAGGGATTCGACCAAAATATTTGGGTGAAATCAAAATGTGAAAAAACTCGCTTCGCATACTACGTTGTCACTTGCTGTTAGGGCCACCGACTGTTTACGACATTGTAATTTTAATCTAAATGCCTTAAGTATCACAATTGAGATTGATCGAGAAAATCACAATATTTGATAGTGTTTTCCAGATCATTTCTGTAAAAACTATCCCTCTATATACAACAAACTATTTTCAAATATAGCTGTGTAAAATAATACAATATACTTACGAACGAACGTCTAACAATTGAATGTAACTATACTTATATCTGATATAGTAATATTTCAGAATGATTGTTATGTTTGATATATGATTTAGGTTGACAACCCTACTGGATGTGAAGATAATAAAGAAAGAAACATCTGACACAAAAAATATAACTGTGTACTCTCTGTGAATGGAGGATCTTATTTTCCTTTAAGTCCAAAATGTCTTCATGTCGGCAATTATTTATTGTGAAAGCCATAAATATAATTCATGGGAATAGCAAATGTATTTTTTAAAACAAATGTGCGTAATTCTATTGTCATTTACGTTATATCATTATTTTCTCGAATTTGTGCCGCTCTGGTGCATCTTCTAATGTTTTATGAACCTCATCAGACATGTACATTACACATAATATCATAATACCTCTATCGCCTGCTGGTTACACAACAGGCCTAGAATTATTTTCCCATTAGTATGAAGATATTATTTATTAACTATCCAGTGAGTACAATCCTACAAAAAATATATGTTTATGTAAGTAAAGTGTACGTACAACATATATAGTTATGCGCGGTAAAGTTCTTGCGGCTATGTTTTACTCAAAAGAGATACAAGTTTTGTAACTATTTAAATGCTTATAATTAAAGCTTAGCGACGCTGTTCTTAACATGTTGTAAAGTATATGTTTTAAATTGCTAATTCGTAAAATACTATTTAAAAACAAAAACTCAGCCCAAAATGTCGAGTAATTTATTAAATCATTAAGAATTAAAAAGTATAAATAAGGCTGAACGCTCTTGCAACTTTAAGGATATTCGTTTACGTAACACTTTTATAAAACAAAGTTCCTAAAGATAATACAAACTTGTAGGCATAATTTATAGTCCAAAACGAAATATACTAATTACTAACTTTTATTTTAAATATTTAGTTTGCAATCATAGAAATTATAGAACAGAAATTTTGTCATTTAGTAAATGTAAGAAGTACATTCGATGCGTAAAATTTCAGACGTGCATATATTTGACAAAGTTTTGAGAGAGTTATAAGAGTTATTCTTAAGTTATAAGTTATAACTGTTACTCTTGTTGCTTGAGTTACCGATAACACTGCCATGCCACTAAATAACAAAATGATTTCTAAGAATCATACTCGCAATATTGGACTAAACAAAAAGTACAATTTAAGAATAGTAATTAGTCTCAAGGCCTATAGTAAAACATTTTGAATATATTTACTACATAAGTACCTACATCGTGTTTTGGTTACTCTATATTTCTATGAGTTACAAAAATAAAGACACAATGTTAATTTCAGAATTCCTTCTGAGCAATCTAGACTAGAAGTACTATTAAGCACTTACTCAGTACCTTAAAGCACTCACTCTATATTTTTTCTATTGTTCGTTACTTCTACTGTCAGTATCAATGTTTGGAACACGCCGTTCAAATATTTCATTCTGAGCACCAAGATTCAAAAAGTATTCTAAAATTGTATGTATTCCTTTTTGAGTGAGGCTGGCATCGCATCGTTAGAATGGATGCTAACAAGATTCGATTATAATATTTTTTTAATTCTCGAAACTCGGTTTTAACCCGTCAGTAAAGCAAAAAAATGCTAGTCATTGGGCGATTAGCGAATGGACTCAAACGGCATGCTATGCTTAGTCCAGTTTCACACTGGTCAGTATAGTACTGGTAGGTATTTTCAAAGGTACCCTATTCATAAAAAAAATAGTATTAATAGCAGAAAATTTAACGATTTAAACTGATCTGTTAAGTATTTTAAATATATCATATACCTACACCAAATATAATAGACACCAAGTACCATGTATGAGTTTTGATAACCATTAATTTATAAACAGTGCTTTTTTCAGTGTGATTTAAAAGAGTGGCCATAGGTATCTTACAGATATATTCTCATAGGCTCACAATTATGCCTAAACCTAGCAACTACCCATGTAAATTCAGTGACTTCCCAAAACTGACTAACTCATAAACTTAGACGTTCATAAGTGTTACTTTGTAATCTAAATTAATAAGTTATTTTTGACATTGGCATTATAACAAAAGACTATAGATATAAAAAGAGACGAATCATTATAATAATAATAATAATAGTATAAAGTACGTAGTTATCAAAGTTCGTGCTAGGGATACATAACGCGGGCAAATGCATGACCGCAGCACAACGCACAGAGACGAGAGGGTACTATCCGCGAGTCTATAGTGTGCACGGAGTCTTACCGAACGCTTTTAAAAATGTTCGTTTCGCTCGAGTTTCGCCGTTCGGAATTCATACGGTAAGATGTGATTGACTGCCAGTTCCGGGTCATTCGGCGTCTATTGATGTTTTTGTAACTCTGTTATAATTACGACACGAGCTCTACAATATACAGGCCCACCACACGGCCCCGTCAGATAAAACAGAAAACATGTGATTGAACATGTCTTTTACTTTCAATATCTGTAACAAGCTAAATTAAAAGAGAGCACTGTAATAAGTTATTCTACCATATTATATCGTAATAACTAAAAAACATGTGATCTCTATACTAGTTTTGGCAAGGCTAAAATTGGGCGCTCATGTAAATACAAATCGTAACTAATTAGAATTTATTAGATTTCTAACTATCAACATAAAGTAAAGTACGACTACAAAGTGACTGTCTAACTAACATAGTTTTCAAGAAATTAGCAAACACCAATTACAATCAAACTTAGTTAGGTGATCGATATTCAAGCGCTACGAATTAATGAGTTCAACTAAATAATTTTTATTTGTGTTTTCTTCCAAGGTACTTCTTGGTGCGAAGTCTGACTCGCACTTGACCGGTACTTATTTGAAACAGAAACGAATAGTTGTCTTAATACAAAGGACTTGTTATTTCAAAAGCAGGTTTGGTGGCAAAAATATCGCCTATTTACCTAGTGATTTGTAACAGATTTAGATTTAATTATATAATACAATTACTGCCATTTGGTTTTATAATCTCTACATTTGCTTAAGAAGCATTATAAAGAAATATAATTGACAATACGCATGCATAATCTTAATCATACACATTTTTAGTATGTAGTAGTTATAATGTTAACTTTTAAGTTACATCCTTAAATATTGTCATATAAAACAGTTATGTGAACTAAACAATTCATGACGCATGCAAATTACGTATTCTTTTTAGTAATAAGTTAAGTTCTTAATAATTATATAACTTACAAAAAAAGAAAAAGCGAAGGGACTCGCTTCAAACAGGATGGCCGAACTGTTAGGTTTTATACACATATTGCATTGATTGCCACATGCATTTTAGAATTTATACACATTTTTAGAATTTATACCGTACCTTTATTTAATAAGTAACATATGTACTATATTAAATTGTAATTATACAAAGTAGAAGTTATAATTTATTTGTTAATTAATTTGATGTATTTACTATATTTTACAGTAATTTATATTTTGTTTACACATAAATTATTGATAGATTAATTTAATTAGTTTCAATGTATTACTGCTTTAATAAGTCACTGATTTGACTAATGCCCCACCATTATGAGGTTATCGTTTGTTTCATTCGTCATGGCGGCGGGGTATAGACGTACACTGCCGGTCAAAAGTTTGAGACCACCTACATCAAAGTTGCAAATGGATGTAAAACTCAAAATAAAAAGCTAAACATGAAAGGATTTATTGTGATATTTATTAAGTATGGCAAATGCAATTAAATTTAAATAAAAAATATTAAATATTTCGACAATTTAACTTAAAATATATGTTGACAAGCTAAACAGCTTTTTCATCAAAAAACCCTCCCTTGCATTGAATCACTTTGTTGACAAGTCTTGGCATGCGGGCAATCAATTTGTCGATTGTTTCTTGTGAAATATTGTTCCAGCTTTCTTGCAATGCTCTCCACAAATCTTCTTGTGAGCTGGGACAACAACTGCGCACGTTTCTGTCCAGCTCTTCCCACAAAAGTTCTATAGGGTTAAGGTTGGGGCTCTGAGCGGGCCACACCATGTTTTTTAACACCCCTTCTGCTTCTTTTGTATCTAAATAACCCCGGCATAATTTGGAGCTGTGTTTAGGGTCGTTGTCTTGTTGGAAAATAAAGCCATCTCCAACTAGCCGAAGTCCCGATGGTACAGCATTACACTCCAATATTGCTTTGTACTGCTCCTTTTTCATAATTCCTTCGACTCGTACCAAATCTCCAGTTCCACGGCTCGAGAAACAACCCCAAACCATAACGGAACCACCGCCATGCTTCACTGTGGGCAGGACACAGTCTGGCATCATCTTTTCCTCGGCACTCCGCCGAACAAAAACACGTCTTTTGCTCCCAAACACTTCAAATTTGGACTCATCTGTCCAAAGAACTCTTTTGAAGTCTTCTTCACTCCAGTCTCGATGGGTAAGGGCCCACTGCATTCTCTTCTTTTTGTTTTGTGGCCTTAAGAGAGGTTTTCGCACTGCTACGCGACCAAATAACTTAGCGTCTCTTAGTCTTCTTTTCACTGTGGTCAATGACACAGGTGTAGACTGGGATTTGTTCACTTCAGCGCGGATTTCTGGTGCTGTCAGGCGTCTATTCCGCTTGCTTGTTACCACGATGAACTTATCCTCGCTAGAAGTGGTAGCTCTCGGCCTTCCCGACCGAGAACGATCTTGATTATTGCCAGTCTCCTTGTATCGGGTTATTGTGTTATGAACACAAGTCTTCGACAACTTGAGCTGAGTAGCAATCGCACGTTCAGATTTGCTTTCGTTGTGTAAAGCAATGATGACAGCACGAGTTTCACCGCTAATTTGGCGTACTTTTCCCATAATGAGATGTCTTCACTGTAAGAACGACGAGCTCGGACTAACCAAGATTAAGAAATATTTACTCCATGGAAACTCAGGTGTTCACAGTGTTTTAGGAAGTTAAAATTTCCTAAAATTCTGTTAACACAAAACAAAGCCCAAATAATGAATAATAGTCAGGTAACAATAATATTACAATGACTTTAGCGCGCCGTCCGCACGCGGCGCCCATTGATGTTTCTAGACAAAAGACCTTTGTACGATGATTACATAAAAATAAATAGAAATAATGACTTCGAAAAATAGTTAAATATCCATTGTATATGCAGGTGTTCAAATTAATTGTTTATCATATGTATTTTTAACAAATTTTATTGTGAAACAATATTTTAACTTGTGGTCTCAAACTTTTGGCCGGTAGGGTAGCTAGTCTGTAGTAATTTGGCGCAGTCGGTGTCGAACAGCAGTGAGAATAACAAGTGTGAAGTCCTAATAAAAACCAGTGTGAATTACAAAAACGTTACCAGTTTTATTTCCACCTGACCTAAAAGGTCAGAAGTGGGATAAAACAAGAAATATTTATATTTTCTTGTCACGCCCGCAGCTCGGATAAACGTAAGTAACGTGATTTTCTTCTATTTTTCGTTATAAAATTAGAAAATAATCTAAAATACCGCAAATTTAATCATTTAAATGGAGCCGTGATCAATATTATTTCTTTTTACCGTTTTACTAGTACGAACTCATTGTTTAATACAAAATAAATGAATATATATTAAATACAGAAACCGTTATAAGATGTGAATCCCATGTTATTTTTTTTCTTTTTCTTTAAACCATGTTGAAATATATAATAACCAGTACAATAAAATTTAAACAATATTATTTTTGTATTATACAGACGGAGTGAATTGTTTAGATTCTACGATAAATCATATTATATTCATGGCTGTTGGAGATTAAAATTAATTTTGTTGCTACTACATTTTGCTTGCATAAACAATATTAGCTATTGCACGATGAAAACCTACACAAAATGTTTGTAAAACAATAATTACGTAATTATCGCGAGTAAGACACGTTGCCTAGCATTATATTAAACATATAATTAAATCTATACCTATGACTAATATTATCGTACTAATTACAATCGTTTACATGTTATAATCCGGAAGTGTCCTTGCATTTAGTGGATACTAAGCTTAACATTTGAAGTTTCAGGTTACATTATAATGGATAAGGCCCGAGGTAAAGGGTTCGATGAAAGGGAGGCCCGCGTTGAAGCCTCTAACGAATCTAATACCCGAGGTAAAGGGTCCAATGAAAGGGAGGTCCAAGGTGAAGGGACCAGTGGAACGAATACCCGAGGTAAAGGGTCCACTATTATTGACGTCCGAGGTAAGGACATCGATGTGAACCAAACCCGAGGTAAAGGGTCAATTACTGTCAGAACCCGAGGTAAAGGGTACACTGATAGTGTGATCAGTCGAGGGGGAGGACTGGCACACACGTTGGAAGGCAGACTCGAGGTACAGAGTCACGATCTGGATGGTTCGGATTCGGATAGAAGTCTGCACCAGGCTAGGCGAAGGCGTAATTACGCTGCTTCAGATGAGGATCAAAGTGTTATAATTGGCGAAGGTCGATTAATATCACGTAGGCAGAAGACTACACGATCAAGAAGCAAGCGTCAATACTCTATCTCTTCGGAATCCGGTGATGAACTATCATTACCTCAAAGGAAAAGGACACGGAAGGAAGCATCAAGTGACAAGTTTTTAATAGATAAATTTCTTACTATTTTAGAAAAGGTTAAAGGCTCGGATAAACCTAAAATGACGTTTAATACAAGTGTGATACCGGAGTTTGACCCTCTATCCAAAGACCAAACAGTGTTGACATGGTTGACTAAAGTTGAAGAATGCGCTGAGATTTACGGCTGGGAGGAAAAGGAGATTATCCATTACTCTTTGCCCAAATTAACCGGCGTAGCTAAGACATGGTATCAGGGTCTTACTTCGATACTACATACATGGTCAGAATGGAAAAGAAAACTTATAGAATCATTTCCGTGTAGAGAGGATTATGCAGAGCTTTTAACCGAGATGTTAGCTAAGAAAGCAAAATATGGGGATTCATTGGAGCATTACTATTACGCGAAAATTAATTTACTAAATAGGTGTAACATATTTGGTAGAAAAGCAGTAGATTGTCTTTTATATAGCATAGATGATCGCGCTGTAAGGGTTGGTGCTCAAGCAGCCCAATTTAACGAACCAGAGCAGGTACTTAATTATTTCAGAACTGTTAAAAGCGGTCAGAGCAGGGAGAATCAAGATTCGACGCGGAGAATATATGACCGACGTTCTGGGAGCAACCCCAATCGGTCAGGGCCATCAAAACCAGGTACGAGTAGCTTTAATTCTAATATAAAGTGCTATAATTGTGACACAGTTGGGCACCCGAGTTACAAGTGTGAGAAACCTCTAGTGACCTGTACAGTCTGTAACCGGTTGGGGCATAAAACCGATAACTGCTTTAGGAATAGAAAGACGTCAACCGCAGAGAACGGAGGTCCAGGTAATGAACCAAACCAGAAACAAGTATCGGAAGTTACGAGTGAAGATATAGGTTTAAATAAATATATATTAGACATCAAGGTCAACGGATCGAAAACCTCCTGTCATGTCGATCTTGGTAGTCAATGTTCTCTTATTAGAATGAGTGAAGCCAAATCTCTTAATCTTCAGATTAATTCTCGACAAAACTTGCCCCTATTTCGAGGTATTGGTGGTAATTTAATATGTCCTATAGGAGTCGCTTTGGCTTCTATCGAAGTCCAGGACTTAATAGAAACTATAGATCTTTATGTAGTAGAGGATTATGTATTGCTCCACCCCGTTTTACTAGGACACTCGTTTACTGAAAAACCTAATATTTTGATAATTAAAACCCCAGACGAAATTCGGTTCCAGCGAATGCCACCAAATAAATTAGATATAATGGCGCTCGCTGACACGGAGGTTCCCGGCAATGCTCTACAAGCAATCAAGGTTTGTGCTGGTGTTCAATTAGATTGTGACATTTATGTAAATGGTACGTTGCGAGGTCCCGAAGGTAAAGAATACTATTTATTTCCTGGCCAGTATGAGATCAAAAATGGACATGGTGCAATTCTGGTCTATAACATATCACTAGTTCCTGTCTATTTTAGTAAGGGGACCCTTTTAACTAGATCCCTCCAAAGAAACTCAACGCCATCAGGTAAAATTTTAAATTCATTTAGTGTAACATTTGATGACGCAGAGATGGAAACCTCAGTAAATTGTAATCCCAGTTTGAATAAACACCAGCGTCAAAGTTTACAAGGTTTGCTTGCACAGTATAATGGCTGTTTTTCTAATGGATTGCGTGACTTAGGATATACACAAATCACCGAAATGACAATTGAACTTACCGACGCAGACCCGGTAGTATATCGCCCTTACCGCATGTCGTATGCCGAGCGATCACAGGTTAGGGACATGATCCAAGAAATGCTCGACAGCAACATAATCAAGGAATCATCGTCACCCTACGCAAGCCCAATTGTTATGGTTCAGAAAAAAACAGGTGAGAAACGCTTATGCGTAGATTATAGAGCTCTTAATAGGAAAACTAAGAAGGACCACTACCCTTTGCCACGCGTGGAAGATCAACTAGACCTACTAGCAGGTAATACTTTATTTACCTCCCTAGATTTAGCTTCAGGCTATTATCAGATCGCTATATCCAAAGAATCTCGTCCAAAAACTGCCTTTGTGACTCCTGACGGGCAATATGAATATAATTGTATGCCTTTTGGTTTAGTCAATGCACCATCTGTTTTTCAACGTACCATAAATAAAATCCTTCAGGAAGCCAGAATTAAATACGCAATCATTTACATGGACGATATTCTTATTCCATCTAAAGATTTTGACGAAGGCCTTCAAAGACTAGAAGAGGTTTTGTGTCTGCTAAAAAAAGGAGGGTTGACGTTAAAATTAAGCAAGTGCCACTTCTTTCTCGACTCTATAGACTTTTTAGGTTTCGATGTAAGTGCTAATGGTATCAGACCCGGTAGCAGAAAGGTTGAAGCTGTCTCCAAGTTCCCAACTCCGCAGAACCAACATGACGTGCGGCGTTTTCTCGGTCTTTCGGGTTTCTTTAGACGTTTTATTAAGGGATATGCCGTAATCACGGCACCATTAACAGATCTATTGAAGAAAACCGCTGTATGGGTTTGGAGCAACGAGCAAGACAACGCCTTCACTAAGGTGAAAGAGTTACTTGTAAATCGACCAGTACTTGCACTGTATGATCCCAAGGCCGAAACCGAGTTGCACACAGACGCCTGTAAGGATGGCTTGGCAGGTATATTGTTGCAACGGAACAATAATAATGTACTACATGTAGTATCCTACTTCAGTCGCAAAACTAACATCGATGAACGTAAGATGCACTCATACGAACTTGAGACGCTAGCAGTTGTAGCCTCACTGAATCGTTTTCGTGTCTATCTGGTAGGTATACCATTTAAAATCATGACAGATTGCAACGCTCTAAGGTCAACATTAGTAAAAAGAGATATTATCCCTCGGATTGCGCGCTGGTGGGTCTTACTCCAAGAATTTGACTGCACTATTGAGTATCGCCCCGGAGCTCGAATGGCGCACGCAGATGCACTTAGCAGGAACGCCGTGGACGACCCGGTTAGTGAGTTACATATTTTAGATGTCTTATCAATACAGCAAACAGATAAGGACTGGATAGCTACAGTCCAATCCGCCGATGAAGAAGTAAATAAGATCAAAAGTATTTTAATGGATTCCTCCATGGAGGTGGCTCTTGAGGTACGTAAAAATTATAAAATAAAGAATGATAGTGTTTTCCGTGTCGTAAATGAAAATTTAAAATGGTTCGTTGCACGAACGGTACGTTGGCAAATTCTGAAGATGAACCATGATGATGTCGGTCATTGTGGGTTTGAGAAAACGCTACAGCGTATTAAGGAGCACTATTGGTTTAAAAAGATGCGACGATTTGTAAAAAAATATGTCTCTTCTTGTCTGGAATGCGCTCATCACAAGACCCCAGATGGTAAACAAGAAGGTGAATTACACCCTATTGAAAAAGTTAGTACACCCTTTCATACCATACATGCAGATCACCTGGGACCATTTATAAAAAGCAAGAAGGGTAATTGCTATTTATTAGTTATTGTCGATGGTTTCACAAAATACGTAAGTATCAATCCAGTAAGGAACACCAAATCTATTACTTCAGTAAAGATAATCAAACAATACGTTAGTTACTTTGGTGTTCCCACTCGTTTAATTACCGACAGAGGTACGAGTTTTACGAGTAAAACATTCCAGGATTTTGTCAAATCTTACGGTATAAAGCATATTCAAAATGCCGTCGCAACACCAAGGGCAAACGGGCAAGTCGAAAGATTTAACAGAACTATTTTAGATGCGTTATCCACTTCAAACCATGGTGGTGATGATAAATCCTGGGATGAACATATCTATGATATACAGATTGGCATAAATACCACAAAACACAAAACGACTCTCAAAAGTCCTTCAGAATTACTGTTTGGGTTTAATGTTACCAGTAGAACTGAAGGTAAGTTGCATGATATTATTAATGAGACTTTGAATAGAACCTCAATCGAAGAATTAGAAGACGTAAGACAAAGAGCAGGCGAAAAAATAAAAGAACAACAGGTAAAAGACATTATTCGTTATAATCAACATAGAAAGGCTCCAACACAGTACAAGGAAGGTGACTTAGTACGCGTAGAGAGACAGGTCCCGCACGACGGTAAATCCCAAAAACTTGCTGTCAAATATCAAGGACCATACCGCATAGTAGAAGTGCTTCCTAATGACAGATTCCTAATTAGGGACACACCTTTAACTCGTAAGCGTGGTAAACAGTATGAAAGCATTGTTGCTATAGATAAAATTAAACCTTGGATGAATTTTAACAGAGACTTAGAATCAGATTCATCTAACAATGATAGTACAAGCGAAAATGAGGAGGTATGTCCCTGATTTACCAAATACAGCAATTAGTATGTAGTAGTTATAATGTTAACTTTTAAGTTACATCCTTAAATATTGTCATATAAAACAGTTATGTGAACTAAACAATTCATGACGCATGCAAATTACGTATTCTTTTTAGTAATAAGTTAAGTTCTTAATAATTATATAACTTACAAAAAAAGAAAAAGCGAAGGGACTTGCTTCAAACAGGATGGCCGAACTGTTAGGTTTTATACACATATTGCATTGATTGCCACATGCATTTTAGAATTTATACACATTTTTAGAATTTATACCGTACCTTTATTTAATAAGTAACATATGTACTATATTAAATTGTAATTATACAAAGTAGAAGTTATAATTTATTTGTTAATTAATTTGATGTATTTACTATATTTTACAGTAATTTATATTTTGTTTACACATAAATTATTGATAGATTAATTTAATTAGTTTCAATGTATTACTGCTTTAATAAGTCACTGATTTGACTAATGCCCCACCATTATGAGGTTATCGTTTGTTTCATTCGTCATGGCGGCGGGGTATAGACGTAGCTAGTCTGTAGTAATTTGGCGCAGTCGGTGTCGAACAGCAGTGAGAATAACAAGTGTGAAGTCCTAATAAAAACCAGTGTGAATTACAAAAACGTTACCAGTTTTATTTCCACCTGACCTAAAACACAGATCAGTATTGACAAAAATTTTAATAAATAGAAATGGGTAGGTAACCGTTGTTCTTGATTTGAATACTTTATGCAATCTTCCTTATCTACAGCATAGTTACTAGGTAAATTAGCTAATTACGCATTATTATAAAAAATAAAATTTTACGAAGACGACGACGATATAACGATGTCAATTACTTTAAGATTCTTTTCTATCAGCTTTAGCAGCCCAAATTATTGTTTGTTAAATAATACAACTTCCGCTTGAGAAATAATTCCTGTGTCGTAGGGGACTTTACAAATATTCAAACTATAGATTCAAAGAACACCCAGACTCAGAACAATGATTTGTGGATATCACGAAGTTTAGTCCTATGTGCGGATCGTATCCACAACACTCAGCGCAGTGCCTGTAGCGAGACCACTTAAACCACTACGCCACCTTTCTACACTTTTTCTTGCATTCCAGCAATAACAGATTGTAACTGGAATTGCCGTAAGATTGAGTTTATATTTGTGGTCGAAAATGAGCTTCTCATTTGATTCCCGGCTCGGGTAAAATGTTATTGTATAGGTTTTTTTGTTAGCAGATACTTAGTAGCAACACTAACTTTGAAAATATGTATGATAGACGGTAATAGGTATAGGATGTAATATAGCTCTACCTGTCCTTAAAGGAATACGCAAGCGTAAGCTTACATACCTATATATGTACCTAATTACAATAAGTCTTAAACATTAAACATATTAGCAGTCGTAGATATAAACTCAAATGGAAACTCGTAAACACTTAACAAATAACGAGCACCAGAGAAAGCTATGGCTATACGTTACTTCAGCTTAATTTCATCTAATTAAACTGCCTTCTACTTCATAATATACACACGCACTGCCTGCTAATTAACTTAATCTATTATTTAAACGTTGATTTGATGTCAACTAACATTACAAAACAATCCCTATACGCTGGGGACAAGATCATGATGATAGATACACAAAATAAGAATGAAATGTACTAACAATCTAAGGTGAGATGACAATTTTGCTTACCAGTGTGAGTTCATTGACTGTTAGACAATCTAAGTCTAAGCAAACGCCGAGTTAAATTTGTACACGTACTCATGACATACCTTGTTGATGGCCAAGCCAAGTAAACACAACAAGAAAACGATTCAGCTTTCAAATGTCTATGATGTTATTTCACCTATACTTTGAACTTGAGAGTAATGTGATTTTAGGAACATACTACAAATAAAAAGTCTTATTAGATGCGTTTTTTATATATCACTTAGTAACAAATTAAACCAGCCCGCTAGTTGATTGCAGTTGAACTAGATGGTGAAGAGTTGCTGTCACTAGGGCATTCGCGACCTTCAAAAGTAGCAGTCAAGGTACTGCCAGCATAGTACCCCCCTTCAGAAAACTGCAAGACTTCAACCCAAAGACTGTTGGTCAGCTCCGATCTACCCATCTCCGATCTATCATAGAATTGTACCAAACCCATTCCGGCTGTTCCAGTTTGGGCAAAATCCAGTGATTAAGCGGAGATCACGCTGTCCTATGTTAAATTGAAAAAATCCTCAAAGCACAGGATCATTAAAAAAAATAAGAATATGTATTAAACATTTATATGATCGGTCATCAATCAAACTTATAATCAAATATACATTTTGTAATTATCTATTCGCATCCGGCAATTTAAAGACACAGTCCTTGGAATGTAAATAAATAATTTTGTTATTGACTGAATGTATTTCTGTGTTAATTAGTGTACCTAATAGTAAAATTATATAATTACATAAAGTATAAGTGCGTATTAATAACTTAACTAAAATAGATTGGCGCGGTAATTTTAAATCGTTAGCTTGTCATAAATTGTAATCGGCAAAAGCTGATAATAACCGTAAACTTCAAAATATTTCGTCATAACGAATATAGTGCTCAAGGTTAGTGGGTTTTAGATATCTTTTTTACTATTTAGCTATTATCTAAGATAACAAGGACCGACTACATTGGTATCTATGAAATGCTGAAATAACTGAAATATATTTGAGTGAGTAAAATGTTAGCTATGTTCGTTGAATGTTAGGCTCTCCTGTCCATCCATAAACTCACCGCAATCATACAAACAGACTAACACAATCAGCTGAATACCACAGACGCCCATAAAGTATAGCGGCAGATATAAATAAGTACGCCTGTCTCACCGATCTCACCAACTTATCTTACAAATATGTCCACTATCTCTTTCTACAGACTTTCATCTTTGCTAAAATGCTTTGAGTTAAATATGCCTTCACGCAGGACCATTCTTTTCTCAAAAATGTATATTAAATTTTGATCTTACATCTCGAACGAGCGAGCGGCTCGCGAAATTCCGCAAACAACCGAAACGACCTTGCATTGTTACTGTTCCAGACTCTTTTGGCATGAATGATTGCACGGACTCGATAAAAGATTGGCCGTATATTACACGAGTAACTGGCAAGAATTATTGCTCGGATGCGACCTGAGACCGTTCCGGAACCGTTTTTAGCAAATGTTTGTTGTTGTTGCGCTGCGGCTAAGTTTAACCAACTTACTTTGCATAAAGCTAACAAACAACACAGATTAGTTTAAGCGCTCACAGTTAGAAATCTCTGGAGAAATGCGTGTAATGTTAATTGTTGTCGTAAACTGGCGCTATTCCATTCTGGAACTAAACTTTCTTTTTATCTATTATAAAAAGCTATCACATATTAACAAATAGCTTTTAAAAGATAAGATACATTTGTTGCAAATATGTTTAATATAAATGTATTATGAGGTAGCATTTGCCTATAGCTTCGACCGCGTATCCTAGATTTCACTCGCGATTGCATCTATGTGAATCACAGTATGCACCCTAAATTATCCGATTTTGACGAACGAATCAGATAAGATGTGTGTTTATTGTCAATTTAAGTAGAAGTCCAAGTTACTGAACTATGAATACCGCATCTACCAAATCAGTATAGTGGTTTTTGCGTGATGCCGGAACATACAGACAGCGAAACGGACAAAAATAGTTAAAATCATTGTCTTGAATGCTACTAAATAGTCGAACATAATTAATTTAGAAATATGTTTATTAGACAGATACAGTCTTGGTTTTTATAAAGGTACAGATTATTTTACCCAAGTTCTTATCAAGGAAGATAAATCTAGGCATTGAGATACGAGTCATGTTTTCAGAGCACTTCTTCATTTCCATAATCAAAAATAAACATCAGCGAAGTAATTTCAGAAAGTTTGTATTGTATTAGCACGGAACTACATATACTATGCAACACAAGCTCCTACCAGCGGTTTTACCCGCCTAAAGCCTACTGGAGCGCATACTGAGATAAAAAGTATCCTATGTGTTAATCCACGACATTTTGTATCTATAGGTACTACATATGCCAAATTTAATTCAAATCTGCCACGATTTACACGTGATTGAGTAGCAAATATTCAAACATCTTCACAAACTTTCACGTTTATTATTAGTGAAAACAAGATTAATTAAATATCTAATAGCGCCCCACAATTACGTTTTTCTCAATATCAATGTAGATGATATATCTTAGTTGCAAATCTAGAGCGGTTGCATTAGCATAGCCTCACGTCGCCGAGACCGGTCGACAGTATTTAATCTTCCCCCGGGACAAGGCAATGTACCCGGAAACTGGGTGACATTTAAAATATCGACCGACCTACCGGAAGAGGTATTAGATTCACCACACCCCAATACAAGTCGCCTTGACGCTGCCGACCTAATAACTGCGCCGTAAGTAGGCTGACGAGATGTGCTTACTTGGGTTTAACCTCATTTATGAAACTTCCAATCTTGACTGCTTCACTTCATATATTGCAACCCGCAGATATCACATTTTAAAGTAAATGAAAGTTGTCAGTGGTGCTACGACTGTTAAGTGACCCATCCGCTCCCGGGCGAGGTCGGGTCGCGAGCTGACCTATCATAACACATATTCATTTTCTTCATACATTTTTATATGTATGAATTGTTTTAATGCTTTGCTGCAGGCACCGACGGATAGCAACAGTATTATCTCAGATACGTGGATGGAGCTTAAGGCTTATGAAAATGAGGTGTTAAACTCATATTGCGGCATCCCATTTAATGTAAGGAGCCTTTCAGACAAAGGCAAGTTATTCAGTTGTGATCGGCACTAAAACTTACAGCATAAAAGATCATTCTCTTGCACATACTCGTAGTCTGAAGATACCTTAATGTGTTGAAACTTGAAAAAATCGTTTACATTGTGTATTACAAGTGGCATTTATCGATCAGTGAGAAGGCTTTGGCGGCGAGCGCGCGTTCGTAGTACGCAGGCAAGTCTCGAGAAGATCGCGTTCGGAACGTGCGCTGATTTTCCCGGGATCGCCGCTCAGTTACGTAAAGCCGCCGTAACGACATTCCTCCGTCGTGTCAATCTACATTCTAAGCAAATAGGAAATAGTGTTTAAAGAACATTTCGAGTAAGCAGCTTTGTACATTTCCACATATTGGCAAACATTAATTATGTACACCTAAGTATACAGATTTATTCTGAGTAGTAAATATGTACTTAAATACATATGGTAGATAGGTAAGTAAAAATCTCTGAGATTCTTTACTTACGATGACAAAAGCAAATCAAAAATATTGATAGTAGGTATGCGCTATCTTTTAAAGATTATATATCAATCTGATAATAATAATACGAGTACCTATGTTGTTGTTGCATGAATGTTATTGTTCAAATATTACTTTAATTCATATGCAAGAATATTCCCCAAGCATCAACAATCATTATTTTCTGCCTCACGTTGTATGGAGGACGAGGCAATTTAAACAAAACAAGCCGCAATTACTTGTCAAATGGACGGGCACGGATTTGGCGAGCCAGAATTTAAACGATCAAACTAATGTAGACGTCCGGTGGGTCATGCTACGTGCATTTATATACATTTTATTTAATATAACATTTAAATAAGGTTTATCTGCATCCGGATCTTGATATAATAGATTTGCTTTACTTATTTGGATTAATCTGTAGACATACTTGTGTATAATTAGCAAATAACATACCTACTAATAGACCAGAAACATCGCAATGACTGAAAACGAAAGTTAACATCATGTTGTTTGTGAAAATAAAGCACGGAAGAATAATAAAATTAGAAAAGAGTACATAGGCAGTTGTATTTAGATATATTTAATCACAAAAATAATGTTATAGGTAAGTATGTAAGTATTTTTCACATTGTAAGCAGCTTTATTTTTGAGCAACTTTCGTAACAAGTTTCGTATATTGTATATTGTAAAAACATGCTTAGTTTTATGCAAACGTTCTTTACATGAATTTATGGCAAAATGTTATTGAAATTTTGTACGAGTTCGTGTCAATTAAAAATTATGGACCGTTAAAATGGACACGGCCATAATCGAGGCCTTATTTTCATGCTTGCAGCAAATACTGCGTTATCACCGCGCCTGATCTTCTGAGAACCATTAATTAATTATCTTGAAATGTTACCTAAACGTATTATTAGTGAAACGGTGAATAAAGATATAATGTACGTTTTAACTCCGGTATTGCACGGAGTAGTTAAGCCCGCGCCCGCCGCGCCGCCTTGCCGCCCGGCGCTCGGTGCCTCGGGCAAACACCGCACTCCGTGCACATTCCCGGTCTAAGTAATGTTTATCACGGTCACAAATTATATTTAGTATATTTAATTATAGGTCTCCCTAGACACGTCAATTTGTAACTGAACATTTAGATCCGTGAGCTACGATGAAAAATAAGTAGCACGTTTAAATTATGCGTAAATAAGATATAAGTTACAATCTGCTTATTCCATCTTGTTTAAGTGAGAGTTATTCTTAGTACATTTGAGTCAAAGTAGCTCTGTGAAGAATGCGCAGGCGGTCTTGGCGACGTGGACGCGGACGGGCGACGTGGTGGCGACTATCGATGGTAACGTTCCTACGCGTAGATCCGCGCACTACCCGCGGCACTATCACTGTAAGCAATCTTTGACCTACGTCCCAACCCTACGCACAATCACTGCTTATTAAAACGCTTTATGATAATATCTTGCCGAAAATACAACTTTAGAAAAATTTCGTACAACATAGCCAACGTACAAGTAGAATATACATTTTCTCGTTTGCAATAATAAGTAGTGAGGTGTATAGTTCAACTTGTTAACTTACCCGTAGATCGGAACTTCCCGACGACGTGGATGTACTGCTGCTATCCAACCTTCCGTTGTAATACATTGCCAGTGTTCAAACTAACCACTTTACGTAAAAGTTCGTTAAGTTCACAAATAATTTTAATCACGACACTGGGTAGTCTGTACTGCTAGCTTTTGCTAGTTTAATACACAGTTAGTTACAATTAGCGAGTTGCGATAACCATACACATTGTTTTAAGTAACCGATTAAATCGCCCTTCTTCATCTTAATTAAACACTTGACACCATTCAAACCGGCTCTATGACGAAGTAGACCACTTTGCGTCTGTTCCACGTACATAGAGTTCTTGAAAATTACAATATAATACTTAGTCGGTCGGATTATATAAAGCGGTGTAAGTATATTTACTAACAAGAGTGTTAATCAGTGAGTGGTTGGCAGAGGTACAGTCGCGCTCCCACACGCGCAGCACCTGTGTGTATATGTTGCAATGGCATACGTGACTCAAGGAGTTATTTATCGATAAAACTGAAACACAACAGTGTTATCGCACACGATCGTCACTCGCGGTTATATCAACTACTATTTTGTCAGATAACGACAAATCGCTTTCACCTTGAACGATTTGACAAATTACATATTTAACGTTCATATATTTTGAGAGTGTTCAAAAACACTTCAAGCTTTACTGAGATGAAATTATTGCAAATATTATAATGATATAATTAAATTTCTATTAACAGTTATATTTGCGAGTAAAACGATACGCTTATCACGCTTTTAGAGATAGAGTTCTTCACTTTGGTATTTACAAACATAAATAACTTATTTAAAGAAATGAGAGTATTATCAACACATGATCTGCTTCTGTTTCTATAAGTGTATAGAATGTGTGTATACATATAGTCTTGACACAGAAGTTACAGCAGAACGATAAGGTTCTAAAATTATATCTGTTAACTTGAATATTAGATAATTAATTTATAAAGTATATTACACGAATTCTACAAAATAAGTAATAAAATACACTTTCTTGCTTTTAAGAGTGCACTTGGATGGCACATATTAACGCACACTTCACAACTAGACCCATAAAGTACTGGATTCAATCAACATTTATCAAAACATTATAGGTATTATAATCACCCAAGGCGCACGCCTAGCGTTCAGTTCTCCTTATTCAGTTCAAAGTTGTTAAAATAGTCCAATATCTCAAGTTTATAACATAACATTTGCACAGATTTCACGAGTTCGCTATAGCATAACAGCCCACCGGTTGGTGTTATTTATAGAGCGACCGAGCTTTGCTATAAAAGGATTTTGTTTGAAAATGGGAAGCTGTTTGCATTTGTGCGAATGTATATCGCGAAACGCAGATTTAGCGTGCGCGTGGGCCAGGCGGCGCGCGCGGCGGCACTGCTCGCGCTCGCCGCGCCGCCGCTGGCCGCGGCTCCGCGCCGCGAGCGTTGCACCTGACTCGGCCCGCGCCCGCGGCTCCGCTCGCCACTCGCCTGCAGCTTCCACACACCTTCCACCTACCCGTTACGGGAACCTATCCTGTATATGTCGCACATTATGTCACATTCATACTTTTGACTAGTACCAATATGAATGCTAGCCGTAGCATATTGGCGAACTTAAAACAGTCATCACCGTACGACATTGAAGGTGCCCAGGGTCTCATAGTAAAAGTCTTTCAAATGTAATCTTAGATATTGCACTAACATATTTTATTACTGGATTTTTTTTTATACAGTGCCTATTGATATTTAACTTTAATTCTATTAGACCTTCAAATACATAACTAAATATCAATGCTTGTGACCTAATAAAGTTCCAGTATTGTCTGACCTCAAAACTTCCTAGTAAGGTGAACAACTAGTAAGTACCTAGTCATACATTCTTTATTTGCATTCTGCGTCGCGCACAGAGGCGTTTCACTCACGCTTTGCGAACCTGTCGCCTCACAAAAGCTCTCCATACACGTGGTCGTACATTACTATCTATACATTCTTCAAATAATATAGACGCTCCTAATGAGAGCTTTATTTGAACATTGGATTGGATCTTGGATTTTTGATGTGCATAGGTAGCTACATATGCATATCAAAAATTAAAGATTAATATTATCGGAAGCACCTTAATCAATGTCATCATATCTTTCATCGATTATCGTCCCGAATAACGAAGCCCAGTCATTTACAACTGGAGGTTGTGGAGTATGAAATATTAGGTTGATATCTGCCAAAACAAATTTGTTTGTACAAGTGTTTCAATGAGTGACGTCACGTGGACCGTTGACATCGCTTTAACGGCACCGTACACAATGACACCCTTATTCTTCATCGTCTATAAGAAATATGAACACAGAGTTGTTTGTCGTCAATGAAAGGTGACGCTTATTTTGTTGCCAGGTTTGAGGCTTATTAGATTTGTACTAAGGCCACAGAACCTAATAAGCAACTCCTATTACGAGATGTAAGCCAAACAGCAATGGTGCCAATAAACAGTTTTTAAAAGTGACCGATTTAATTTCACTAAATAGCGACGATTAAGGGAATTAAAGTTAAGAGACAATCGAGCTTTTGTTAATGTGATTGATTTTAGAATGTCACGGCTTTTATAATATTTACGCAGATAGAAATATTATACAATTTTAATTAACGATAAAGTCAACTGACGCCATAAACAAAGTAGCGGCTAGAAATAAATTAAGATGAATAAGATCTACGGAAGGCATTTTAGGACGGACGATAGGAAAGAAAACAAACTTTCAAAAGTTATTACAGAGAGACTTTGTCTTATCCTTATCTGAAAGATATAATTGTAACGCATCCGTTTTGAAAAATATATTTTATACGCTTGTTTACAGACAGAAGGTTTCTTTTGAACAAAATGGGGAATTTAAAGCTTTTATCGAATTCTCATTGATCATGAATTGAGCCGGATTCGCAGCGGCAATTACAGTAATTATTTACACTCGAAGGTGCTAAAATACACTTAATTAACAAAAGTATTTAAAAAATAAATTTCTACCTCAGTAAGTGGCGCTCGTGCTGTGAACTCTTGATTATCTCGACGAAAACGAATCCTGTTTCACAATTAATTAAAATGTAAGTCTTTTTACTTAGGGCTGTTTACTTTTTTAACTAAATATTTAGTAATGGTTCGTTTAATTTTATTAAATATCTTCTGTCATCTTAGCATCTAAATTTTAAGTTATACTTATTGATGAAGCAATTTCGTGTAGTAATTCCTTAACTTCATAAAAATAACTGAGCGCGTTGAATATGTGAATGTCATTGTTTTTTATCAAGTGTTGTTGGCCGCATTAAAATGTATCGCACATGGAATCAATGTTCCGGCGAGTGTCGAACCCTGGAACTCACACGAGTGGACACGGGTATAAAATAAAACGGTTATTGCTGATTGCACCTGATACGTATACCAGCTAACACAGAGGCGGTGCGCGGCGCGGCACACCGCATCGTCCGCTGGCATCGTCTTTGTCACTTGTTTCACAATCGCTACTGTTACTATCAACACTGTTGTCACTATTTAGATGCAAGACACAAGTTATAGATCACTTGCCTAGAGAAAAACTGAATAGAACATTGAAATTCGATATTAATTTCCATGGTAAATTCTTTGAGATTTTTATTGGTGTTCAACTTGCTTTTAGGTCCATAACTATATAAAAGGTAATAATATTGAACAAGGTAATAAAGTCATTTCTGATATTGTGTCTTCAATTGCCAATTTTATAAACATAATGTCTATAATATCGGCAATTGAAGACACAATGTCAGAAATGTTTCAGGCAAGTAGTACTTTAGAATGGCTCCGTCTGTATGCCTGTTCTATCTTTAAAACGAAACTTTGACTGCAAGGATGTCGTAGTGGTTTAAGTATTCGCCTCGCTACTGCCACCGCGCCGAGTGTTGCGGGTTCGAAACCCACACAGAACAAAAATTTGTGTAATCCACAAATTATTGTTCCGAGTTCGGATGTTCTTTGTGTCCGTGGTTTGAATATTTGTAAAGCCCCCCACGATACAGAAATTAATCCTAGTGCTTTAAAAGAAAAAGTTTCCTTCTTTTTAACAGTAGTAAGTAACCAGCAAAAATTTTCACAGAATAACACATATTTTGTGTTTATCTGCTAAACGTTTAAGAGTATATCCCAAACAATAATATAAATAAACATGTTATTGTTCGTAGGATCCTCTTAGGTACATGAATTCTGTCCCGTTTTATCTTTTAAACAATCAAACATACAAGCTCCAAGCTTAATGTGATTCTAGTGTAAACCCTGAAGTAATAACCAATAAGAGAATAACACACTGTACACTATGTAATTATAAAAAGCGACCCAGTACGAGTGCGCCATTGTGGTGGTACGAAAAACGCTGTGGGCGAGTGCGAATTGCACTAGGCCCGTTTTATATTGCTATCTATCCTTTAGGAAGCTTTTTCTATAAAATACTTCTAAACATCAATAAGTAAGTAAACTTTGACTGTTTATTATTGTTTATTATTTCTGGGATATTATAATAAAGTTGCGTTCTATATTATTATAAGCGTCACATTGTATGTTTTTCGTGTTGGTTCAGGGCTTAGTATGTGTTTTTGTAATGAAATGTGAGTTTTCTAAATGTTAATTTTGTAATCATAGAATAAAAAGTGAGCAGCAATAGCTTAGTGGGAGTAGTAGTAGACTGTAACGCAGAAACGAAAAGCTATTTATTCAGATAAAAAGCGTTTTATAATACATATAATTTACTAAAGGTCTTGAGTTTAATACTACAGCACTCGTCTAGGACTTTTCAAAGTTAAATGCGTATTAAATAGCTTAGTATCGCTCGTCGTGTTACATCGTAAGAACACTTTCGTGATGAAAAATTATGTAAAATTTGAAATTTTACATAAATTTTCTGTATATATACATTTAGGAGTTCTGCATAATGTTCTCGAGGATTACCCAACCCGCACTGGGTTAGCGTCGTAGGCTTTATCCCAACCTTTCGTGACCTATGAAGAGGCTCAGCATTGGAACAGTTTGTAAATAGGTCTGGCATAATTATTTAAATCGTTATGCACAGAATCGCATTAATTTATCTCGTTATTAAAATATTGGTCAATTGTGTTACAAAGCTATGTTCAGCCGTCAAAGTCGTTGGCCTGATGTGATAATGACGCATTAAACTCTAGAATAAGGCTTGGAGATACATATGCAGATATTGACCCTTTTCTCTTTAAATACCAACTTAAGACTCTATGATAGGAAACTAAAGAGTTTATTCTATTAGTCCGCTTATACGTATAGAACAATTCAAACCCAGCAAGCAAGAGAATTTTAATTGGTATACTTATTATATTTTTACATGTCATATCAGAATGTGGCTAGCCTGATGGTAAATGGTGAACATTCTGTAGTCCATTTAGGCCTATGGACTCTGACAGATCCAGTAGCTTCATCACTCGCGCGTTGCTATCCCTCTAATAAAGGAGTCGTTATGCTGTTATCACAAAGATCACAATTCTGACAGCAAACCATTTCCTCAAGGAGCATGGAGATCCTACTCACTACAGGAATGCAATACGACGCTGCTTAGCTAATATTTTGTACGCCAGAGATACTTGCCTAGTTGGCTGCGAAAGCTATAAATCCTCGAAATAAAATGGAACGAATGATTAAAACAATAAACTGAAAGCTACTACGATCACACAAATTACTAGAATAGTTATTTCTTTTTGTTTAATCTGATGACTGCGTCAAAACTTTATAACACTGGACATATTAACAGTTAGCAGTACCGAGACCACTACTTCACCCGTGCAGTAAATTCGTGAAAGAGTTATGTTATGATGATGTCAATGACGTGCGACTAAACGCCGAGTCTTAAACATTTATGTGGTGTCTATTGTCACAGAACAATTCATTTTGACGTACATACAAATGTAACGTTGTGTTGTGTCCGAGAATCCGTTCGCTTGGCTGTTCTCTCTCCTACGTGGTGCAGTAAAATTTACGGCCATTTTACGATTCAATTTACATTTAAAAAGCACAAGTAACGGGTTTTCAAGTGATCTCTGTGTTTCGGTAATAGCAGTACAGAATGTTCGACAATTTCTTTACGTATTGGTATTACTGATAGTGGTTTATCTTGAACGTGGATACAATTTTTATTGCTTACAAAGATTTATGTTATGGATGATTGTAACCATTTTAATGGCATGGATAAAAATATTTAATGCGATAGTTTGTAAAACGTTCTCATTGGCTTGTAGAACTGATCTATATATTTTTTGTGAATTGTTATTACTTACTATCGACTGACGACACTCGTCGAGTATTGTAGGTTTGATCGAATAAAGCCTGTGATACAATGATAAACATTCTTGGCCCTAATATTTCACAGGTTCTTTGTTTTAATATTTATTACATTTCGTGGAACATGCAAGAGACTCAGTAAGGGTACGATCTTTAAACAAAATAACCATTACCTGCTGTTTAGATTATATTATAAAATAATTTTCAACCAATCTTAACTAAATCGTGACGATCCTAGCAAACATTAATATAAGCACTTCGGTAATATCTTTTGTAATCCGTGGCCTTACATCTTATTCTTATTATACATCTCTATCGAAGTGGTTGAAGCGTCTCAAATTGTACTAGACGTAAACAGCAAATACCAAACAAGTTATGTATAAAATCTCAACTATAAGGAAATGTTCATTCAATTTCAAGGTTTAACTTAACACTGTGGTGGTAGGTATATAAATAACTATTGATACCGGTACACGGGCACGTTTCATTAGCAAGCAGATTTACGATACAGCGAGAAAACGTCCCGCTGACAATAATACTCACATTTATTTCCACGAAAAAAAGGATCGCTTCGTACGGTTTTCACGGTAATACTTGGTCTGACAAATGATCGAAGATTACTCAATTACTTTAGGATTCTCGACTGCAGACGTCACATAACTCTCAATAACTCGTAAGTGGAATTTGTGGCGACATTTGGCCTGTTTCGTATTTACTTCTTCGTATTTAATATTAGTCTATAACCAACAGTACAATGCACTTTAATCGTATATTTGTTTAAAGAATAGACCACGACCAGTTTAAAGTTTTACGCATATAATCATCGCAAAGAGTTTAGCGAATATTGTAATAATGGACATGGAAAACATTCAGATCACTTTGCTGTCGCGTGCGGACGTCCAAACAGCGATCTTCGGCATATCGATAGTGATCACTCAAAACATTGTTCCATCTAAATACGAGTATGCATATACTATTTTTAGTTGATATTTTACCTAAAGTCATTCCATTTTACAAAATTACGTCGTTACTTTTATCTAATCTCCTTTATTCACGAAAATGACTCCATATATATCCTTAGATTTTCTCTGACCGAGATTTCCAGCATAAGAGAAAATTATGAACGAATATCAGGAAAAATTTAGAAGCGCTGTCTCTTTTTGCTCGTTAACTTTTGTCATGAATCCAAACCGCTCGCTTTTTCTAGGCAAAGTAAAATATACAGGAACACTATATTTTATAGAGATACCGCTTATTTGTAATACTTGCTGTGACATTTCCATGTTTTTGCATACAACAGCCGTGCGTCTATGAATGCATTCTGTTTTCTGAGCAATTTAAATATTGCCTAGCAGACGTTTTAAATAATATTACCTTACTTTTATTCACTTGTAATTCAAACTATGAATTACTTCTTTTTGTCAAGGGACTCTTAGGTACCAGTAGTAACAATTTTTTTAAACGCAGATAATCACAAACATTTGTTAATAAATGGTCAAACACATGTCTACCACTGTGATTGGCTAACTGAATTGGCCCATCAAATCACTTGACATGAGTTTGATTTGGATACCTAATTGATTAGTCTTTTAGAAACAGGGAGTTAATGTACGAAATGTTCTTACTAAAATTATACAACGCGAAATAAATTAAATAAATTTACGAACGATTTAAATAGATTACGAATTTCATTTCATTTGTTTCTAGGGCAAAAGCAATCCAAGTTTACTTCCTTATATTGTGATACTGTTTAGATAACTAACATTAACATACTAACATTATAAGTTAAATCTGGTAATATTATTGTTTGCTTAGCAAACACGAATTATATTGAACTGAGTCGGCTCCCATCGTTTGAAGTTCACAGTATGTAACCGTGTACATACCATCGTGAGAGATACCGAGAAGATATAATCATAAGTCCTGTGTTCATCGGAGAATGGAAACCGCGGGGCATCAGCCGCACCTTCAGTATCTATTCTATGTCTTTTAACTTTATATAAATCTAAATTGACTTGTTTTACCTTTTCAGTGTACATGCACGTATTGTGAATACAACGAACTTCAATGAACTTTCTTTAGTCTTAATTCTGAATTTAACTGATAAAAGCATTAAAACCAGCCGGAAGGGAAATGTTTAATTAAAATTAAGTAGGCACGAACATCATTTTGTTCATTTTGTTAAAGTATCACACGTGAGCAAAACCTGCTATAAGCGCAATCTTAAATATGGTATGAATATGATTAAGGCAAACCCAGAAAATGAGTTGGAAATTAATAATTGTAATTATCGGCTTGTAAATGCTGATACAGCAAATAACTCTCAGAACAACTGCGATGTATTAACCATGAATAATAAATTTCGTGGCAGCTGCTGAAACATCCGGTTTTATTCGATAATATCTTAAACCTTAGGTAGGTTTAAAAACGGACGAAAATTATTGAAATTTACGAAACAAAGGTATCTACTAATTGTAATAAATTTATCTAAAAAGGTATATATTCTTTTCTTCTTCAAATGCCTCTCCGACTAGCGAAGGTTGGCAATCAGCTCCGCATAATTCTTTCGATCCCTCGCGAGGCGAAATTGTTGGGCAGCACTCGCAACTCCAGTCCACTCCCGAAAGTTTCTCAGGCACAACTTCTTTCTTCCTACGTGTCTTTTGCCTGCTACTTTGCCCATCATAATGAGTTGCAAGAGGCTGTATCTTTCATGTCTAAATAAATGTCCCAGATAGGCAATTTTGCGCTTTCGGATGGTGTGCCATAGTTCATGTTTTGTGGTAATACGGCGCAGAACACCCTCGTTGCTAACTTTCTATGTCCAACTAATCCGTAGTATTCGTCTATAGGCTCACATTTCGAATGCTCATATACGTTTCCTGAGTTCTTCTTTAATTGTCCAAGACTCGCATCCGTATAAAACTGGCCAGTTGTAAAACCGTAGTAGACGACAACGCAATGAGATTTTCAGACTCCGACTAGTAAATACCTTCTTCATGCTATTAACGGCGCTCCTGGTGACCTCTATTCTGGTTTTTATTTCTGTGTCTCATTCCCAGTATTCACTCAGCCAGGATCCCAGATATTTGTATTTGGTGACTCTTTTTAGTCTTTGTCCTACTACTCTGATCACCGGATCCAAGTTAGTGTCTTTTGAAATCACCATAAGCTTGGTTTTGGCGATGTTCACCTGAGTCCGGCTTTATTGCTGCACTTATTGAGCCTGTCAACTATTTTCTGCAGTTCCAGTTCTGAAGCTGCTATGAGAACTGCTGTCGTCTGCATACCTCAGGTTATTAATAGTACGCCTGATTATTTTAACACCATAGTCGAGATCTTCTAATGCTTCTGCCATAATAGCTTCAGATTAAATATTGAATAGTGTCGGAGCTAAGACGCAACCTTGTCGAACCCCTTTTTGAATCTCAACTTCTTGGGACTCTTCTCCGTCAACACGAATTGTGGTTTGTTGACTCACAATACAAATTGCGGATTATACGGATATCTTTGTCGTCTAGGCCTATGTCATTAAATAAAGCAATGAGGCGTTCATGCATTACTCTATCAAATGCTTTTTCGTATTCAATGAAGCACATGGAAATATCCTGCTGCATGTCTTTGCATTTCTGGACTAGAACCAATATTGCAAAATTTTCTGGTATTCATGATTACTCCTTCGCCATGTTTGTTTGATGACTCACCAGATCCGGAATAATATAAAATGTGATGCTTATCTATCCTTTGTGATCCGTTGTTCTTCCATCTAACATCACTCAGACCCAATATATCAATGTTTAGTCGCGTCATTTCTGTGCACAAATTATGAACCTTTTCTTTTTTTATAATTTGTTGAGTTTTCCGCCCGAGTCTTCTTCGTACCCCTGTCCCATTCAAGGGACGCCGAGCACACGGGACCATTCTTTGTTGACCTCTTTTCACGTTTATGACTGAGCTGACAGACTAGGGAGAAATGGTGCAGTGATTTCCCGTTGCATTCTGCACCAGACATTTTAGTGCTGATTCGAAGCACATAGGTCGCTGTAGCCTCTTCCGATCGGTTTCCCGATCAGGTGAATGGATATACTGACATTGGTTCGGTTGCCAGAGCCTCCTCCGTTATCTGGCAGGGGGCACCACGAGCAGGTGAGCTTGACAGTAGGGCCGGATAGATGTTATTTCCGTTCTCCCCTTACCCAGTACCCTTAAATATTAACAATAGTTAATTACCACCTGCTGTTATAGTTAACACATAAAGTTCGGACTTTATGTGTTAACAAAAAAAGGAAAAAAAAAAAAAAATTATAAAAATTATGAGGAACTGTCGGCAGTTCCTCATAATTTTCGTAACGATATGTCTTTGCCTATCCGGCCTAGGTCATCTCGTTAAGCAAGTCAACGTTAAGGCAGAATGTAGGTATAATCAGTGCCAAAATAATATCTACTCATCAACCGGGAATATTTGAAAAAAGTGTTACCTACATAATGAAGTTAGCGTTTTCAAACATAGAAAATACTTAAATAAGTACCTACGTATAATCACAAAACATAAACAGTTACATACATATATATTTATTAAATTACGCGACCAATTCGCAATCGTAACTATATGTTTTGTATTCAGATTTCGAAATGGCTTGTGCTAAAGGGAATAATTACTAACCACTTTATAAATCCAAAATAGAAACCTTCCAGATACAAATTACACCCGTTTTCGTTGGTCCCATTGCCGAAATACTTCTGCCCGCGTATAATATAATTACTTATGAGCGGCAGATTGTTCCGCGAAATGTTACTTCGACCAAAGAATAACTTGTTACGTAGCACAGAAATTATACAAAAAAACAAATGTGCTCACTATATTGTAATTAATGTTTAATTTTAGCAGTGACACGGTAAGGGGTCGGGTGTAATTACAGCCTCACAGGCTTTCGCTACGGAAGAGGCTTTACCACTGCGCCGTATCAAAATTAAACGGAACAATTTTAACCTTAAAGTACCCTACTTTGCAGTTAAAATTGCTCTGTGGGCGAGGCCTGGCAAAAATGATACTTCAATTTGTATAAAACAAAGAAACTTGACTGAAAAAAAGGTTTTATTCATACATTTTGTAAAAGCAATGTTGTTAAATGCTTTGCCAGATGTATGCAATACCAGTACTAAAAAACCTGTGAACAAAATCCATTTTTGTCGTAAAGTAAAAATATCGCCGTTTCGTTTACAGATTTACGTATTTTAAGTACCTACTATGTTGTGCTTATATGTACCTATTTGAAACGTACTTTAAAACAGAATTGTATCGTATCGTAATCCATCCGTATAATTAGTCAGTGAATCTCTGTTATGTATAAGTACCTACTTAAATATTAATAAAATCCCTTCTGTAAGGCCGTAACTGCAGTCTCAGCTGTATTTCATATTTTCAATAGATTTTGACGAATTTTGGACATGGTTTAAGATGAGCGAACGCAGTTGCAGATTTCAGCTAGCTAAATATTAAAAGTTAAAAGCCAATCATTGACTAGTTAATCCTGAAATTTCAGGCAGTAGGTATAAAACGTATAGCATCAGCTAAAAACAAGCATTATGAAATTTCATTCTGAAATGGAAGATATAATATTCACATAATTATGTGTACTATTCAGTCGAGAATATATTTATAATTTATTGAAATTAAACTACTATATACGGATTTTATCGCGTTGTTTATTTATCACTGTATTACAAAATTTTGAAAATATTACTCTACTACTACTATTGATTTTATTTGACTAATTTATAAGCTAATAAAATTATTTAAACTATTAAATCTATTTATTTTTGGTTTACACTTTCCCCGACGTTTCGGGTGCTTTTCAGCAGCCATGGTCACGGGGAGTAACGGGGGTTAATAGTTTAAATAATTTTATTAGCTTATAAATTAGTCAAATAAAATCAATAGTAGTAGTAGAGTGATATTTTCAAAATTTTGTAATACAGTGATAAATAAACAACGCGATAAAATCCGTATATAGTAGTTTAATTTCAATGAATAACATTCGCGTAAACAGAAGACAATATTATATATTTATAATGTTAATAATTTGTCTACATTAATAAAAATGTTCTTCCTAATTCTCCTTTCTTGTGATCGTATATACAAATCCTTATCTAGTCATAATAAAGACTAAAGCTTTATGCTTAACGAGGTATTACAGAAAAATATGATGGCCAATTTATTTTCGAAAAGTGTTATTAGTACTATTTAAGTATTTATTTTAATTAAGAGTGGATTGAGTTATAAAGTCATATATTTTTTGTAGAATTACATAACTTACTTGTTCATGTCAATTTATAATATAAAGCTATTATAACGGTGAGCTATGTTCTCTGTGTGTCCAATTTCGGTAAGCCGTGGAACAATGGAAGCGTGACCAGCGGCAACCAGCTGATTGCCATCAATGCTCATTGCTCGCTAAACATGGACAGGCAGAAACACAAACCGGACTATTATCTAGTGTATGAATAAATTTGAGTGGGTAAGCTAGGATAAGCCCGCGATATAACCACAAACAGTCCAGTCACGAACACCAATGATATCATCCATTATCTTATAGCCAGGCAAATCGATTATTTGACTCAATATATGTAAAAAATGAAACCAGTAAAAAGTAAGTACAGGAACTTTTCAGTGAAAAGATTTATAAATGTCCACTAATAATTGATTATGTTTTTTCGTAACCTACCTAAATAAAATACACTACCTGTATTACAACGCCATCTGTCATCGTATACAGAATTTTTGACCTTATCACGATGCGTAGGCGCATATGTACGGTACCTTTCAGATACAAAGCGACGCCAACAGAGGGCGTTACTAGCTAATATATTATGTCTATACGTTAACGTTGTGAATGACAAAGCACAAACTACAAAATAGGACATACAAATTAAAAACCTCAGAACGGTGATTACGCGTATTGTTCAAGTCGTAATGACCTAAATATGTTTTTTTCATTCAGAAAATATTCCTTCGATCATTATTATTTTTAATACGCCTTGCGGCGGATCATTGCAAGCCTTGGCATGGTTTGCACTTATTCTAGATATAATTTTAATTGCGTGCACGTATGATGCGGTCATTTGTGTGCAGGTATGGTTCTACCACGGAGGTGGAGTCTCAACATTGTATAATACGTACCTTGCTCTCACAGGTGGCGTGGCAGACATATTTGCACACTGAAACAAACAGGCGGTCATTAGCATATTACATTATACTTCAAACATTTTCTTTTATCTATGTAGGTACTTATTTATTATTTTCCATGAGATTATCATAGACAGACAAGATTGAGATGTTTTAGCATATTGTTATTAAAATAATTAACGACAAAATCCAAAATTTTAATTTTATTGTTTGGTATTTCCATATTGGAAGATTTCTTTGTGGATAATAATTCGGTTATTACGTGGGTAGCAGAGTGGCTTAAATCATAACTTTACCAAGGCGTCAAGTGTAGTGACTTCGAGCCTCATACGGTTTTAAAACTGGCGTGATCTGCAACTTGTTGTTCTTTACGTATGTTATTTTAAAGTTTGTAACGCCAAGCAGATAATTAATAAAAAACTAATCAACCAAAAATACGAAAGACAAGAATACATTCAATAGGTATCTAAAACTTGTAACATTAAAACATTATTGTCGTGAGGTATTCATAAGTGCAAATACTAATTCCGGTGAATAATATTTTCGAGGGTACAGCGGCGACTGCATTTCCATAGGTATGTATTCATAGATGGTAACCATTAACAAAAAACAAGATACACCCACTGTTTGCGCACTTGCCTAAGAGAGCACGTAAGCCCGGCGAGTACTAGTTTGATGAACGTCAATGAATGCTAAATTGGGTATTGTGAACCTACAAACACAGACACAGGCCTTACTACCTTCTTATATAATACTAGCTGACCCGTGCAACTTCGTCTGCTTTATACACTCGGCGTCAAAAAAATCGCACCTTTGCAAAAATTTAATTCAATTCGGTTTATGTCGCGTTTAATCCTTTGTATGGTTGTTTTATGCTATTTATTTGAAAGGTTGGTAGGTATAGTAACAGTAAAATACAGAAATATGTATTCAATTACAATCGTTTAAAAAAAAACAAGGTGCATGTGTCAAGTGAAAAAATTATCTTTATTAGGAAAAAATATTCAAACAAAAACAGGCATTAAAATTACAAAACAACAAAAGAAATTAATAAAAAATGCTACTTAAAACCTAGTGCAACCCCCCTTGCTCTAATAACAGCTTCCATTCGTTCTTGCATAGACCCAATCAGCCGTACCACACTATCTTGAGGAATCCTATTCCATTCTTCAATTACAGCATCATGGAGGTCTTGTAGAGTTGCTGGGGCAGGATCACGTAACCGTACTCGTCGTTTTAGTTCATCCCAGAGATGCTCTATTGGATTCAGGTCTGGGCTTCTCGCTGGCCACTGCAAAACTGGAATCCCAACCTCGTGTAGATAATCCTGCACGATTACTGCGGTATGGGAACGAGCATTGTCGTGCATTAAAGTGAACCCATCCCCAACATATCCTGCATATGGGACTACATGCATGTCCAGCACCTCGGTTATGTACCGATGAGCGGTTAGTGATCCCTGACCACGAGCACCTCCAGTCCGGGATATGCAAACGAGTTCCGTCTTGCCGTCGACTGAAATTCCGCCCCAGAACATGCAAGATCCCCCTCCATATTCCACTGTCTCCTCCAAGCAAGCTTCAGAAAACCGTTCGTTTCGCCTTCTGTACACTCTCCTTCGCCTATCGTTAACGAAGAGACATACTCTCGTCTCATCTGAGAAGAGTACGGTCCTCCATTGTTCAAGATCCCAGTTGAGATGTTCTCGAGCGAACTGTAATCGCTTTCTACGATGCTGTGGCGTTAATTTCGGGCCCTTGGCTGGTCTTCTGGCCGCAATACTCCTTTCTCGCAGCCTTCTTCTAATCGTAGATGTGCTCACTGCGGTTCTACGAGCCCCACGGAGCTGCTGTTGCAGCTCAACAGCATTGGAGAAACGGTTCCGCAATGACGTCGTCACAATGAAACGGTCATCTCTCTCAGATGTACAGCGCCGTCTTCCTGATCCTTGTCTCCGGGTGTAGCCCCCAGTCTCTTGAAACCGTTGGAGCACTCGACGAATGGCAAAACGGCTCAAGTTCAGTTGTCGAGCAACATCACACTGTCGCATCCCTGTTTGCAGTAGTGCTATCACTTGAGCGGCTTGATCTGCAGTGGTATCCATTTTGTAGGGCTGTTTTCTTGTGTTCTGTATTTTCATGTGTTCTCTACAACGTCTGGATGTCGAATGACCTAATTTTGATGCTTACTGCCCTTTTTATAGCCCATGAAAGTGCGGCAAGTTGTGGTCTATGTAACGAGTATTTGGATATCATTTTCTTCAACATGCAGTACATGCGGTTGTTTAAGGAATTTATTCATTAGGTTGTTGTTTAATAAAAGCTAATTAAATGTACTTTCAATTAATATTAACATTGTTTGGGGTAAACGTACTGGTTTGCAAATTATTAGGCTTTATAACTTATTTTCAGAGAAGTGCGATTTTTTTGACGCCGACACTCGGCGTCAAAAAAATCATCATCATCATCATAAGAGAATTTTCCGTCTTTGCTACATTTTCCATTGATGCTCCGTTCTTATTGGTCGTAGCGTGATGTTATATAGCCTATAGCCTTCCTCGATAAATGGGCTACCTATCCAACACTAAAATATATTTTCTATTCGAACCAGTAGTTCCTGAGATTAGCGCGTTCAACCAAACAAACATACAAACAAACTCTTCAGCTTTATAATGTTATTAGTATAGATATATTATATATATGTTATTAGTATATGCCATTGCATGCGTAGCTTTGTCTCATTTCGCGCATGCACTAACAATGCTTTAAGAGATTGTGGTAAGACCTCTAGTCTAGCTTTAGATTATCATTATTGTCTTGCGTTGTAGAGGTTGAACGGCAGCAATGTAACCAAATCTGGATAGACAAAAGTTTGGTCCCAATGTAGCAGAGAACAACAGTTAATGCTATTGTGATGTGATGACCTTTAGTGTATATTATCTTAAATGGATAAGGCATTGGACTTGCGATCGTCAGGTCGTGGATCTAAATTCCTTCCAATACGTTACCGACGTAATTTACGCACTCCTAACACAAGCATCATATAAGAACACAAGTAACTTGCAACCTAAATAAAAGGGTAACCTAGGTAAAAGAAACGTATTTCAATCAGTTAGCAGATATTACAATAAAATCTGTCTTGAGTCGCCTGTGAAATGACCTCATTTTGCGTTGCACTTTTGAATACTGAATAACGTAATAAATACGACAATGAAAATAATATAATATATCTAGCATATGGTATAGAAGTCAAGTCATTTTCGGTCAAGTGTAGCTAAAACAAATATTTTGTATGCACAAATCGTTTCATAAAAACGTGCAGTAGGACATTATTTGTGATGTTTGCGTCAATAAACATAGTTACCTAACATTTCGCGGGTTGTTTCGTGTCAAACCTCATCAAGCTATTGAATTTTGGAACGTGACATTTGATTTGAGTATTCGTCTTTAGTGCCTGCGCGAATGCCGGCAATGCCTTTTAATGTCAGCCTGTCGAATTGTAAAATTACCATCTCTTCCTAAACAATTATCTATGCACAAAGTAAACATGCGACATATTATGAGTATGTTAGGTACATACAAGTTGAGCAGTTTTATCAAAAACATATCGGAACATAGGATTACAGCTGTAGATAGGTATATTCTTAAAGGGGTTAGGTAAAGATGAATAACACCCACATTTTGTCAGCATAATAAGTCCTATTAAATATAGTACCTATCATCGTATAACCGCCAAACGTGCGAGCCTCATGTAGCGACATCAAATATCTCCAAAGAAAAACCCAATAGCAATAAGATTTTGACCAACCAACCAGGTAACTGAACCGCAGTTCTTAGAATACCTATGATTATTTTTTTATCTGGAGCAATACGGCAGTCTTTAAAGGATATAAAATAATACTTAGTTATATATTTACCTCTACAGCATGAGCCTTGATTATGTACCGGCTGATGGCACCAGTGACATGGTCGTGGCTTCCGGAACGATTTACTACGAAACGCGTGAGCCTGAGGCACGCCTTCCTTCTGCAAAGATAAGAACAAAAGTCTTAGTTTAACAAATTGCTATGCTGCACCGTTATAAACAGTTCTTCAGTATCTGATGTACTAATTAGTACATCAGATATTTAATTCAAAAATACCTTTTGTAATAGAAACATCCTTGTCCTCAATATATCCTTTCTAGAAAGTGTCATATATCTCGTATACTAACAAGAACAAATACCTGCAGGCCGATTACGAGACTAGAAATCGTTTAACACAGATGCGAGAAATGACAGCGCCATTGTTGATGGTCTAAGCCCGAGAGATGCACGCCCGCGGCTATTTACGATGGCGACGGTACGACCGCCGGCCACCTAGCCCTTACCTGCCTAGCTCGCCCTTCGTTAGCGTAGCGCACGTACAATGGACGAGAGGTGGAGCAAGCCCATTCAACTCCGACAGAATATGCGCTCTACTATTACGAGATATGTGCTGCCCCGTTCTTTTATTGAGTACACGGCCCTATTATCTCGCACTATTCGATTTAACAAACTCCTCAATACAGCGTCTATCTTTATAGCTTTCTTACCACTATTTACGATTCTAGTCGAGTCAACCGTACCCACAGTAAAGGATTTTCTCTGCTATCACAACACAGACCGCAGAGTCGTTGACAGGACAATGCGTGAGTAAATAATTAGTTTATATTCAATCTATCTCCAATACGATACTTGTCGTTTCTGTTTGCAATTTGCATTCAATAATACGCCTCGTGGGCCATGATCTTTATCTCTAAGCCCTGACATGTTTTACACTCGTTAGCAAATTGTAACTGGCAGCTATAAATCAGATCTCGTTTTATCTAATCTGATTTAGAACGTATAAAGGAAATCGGTCGTTATACATTTTATTGAAACAGTCCGCTACACATTTGATGCGCACATTTTGTTTGAACAATCTTCTTTGTATGGGGTCAGAGTGCTCCATTTATGACGTCACAGGTTTCTGCGCAGACGCCAGCCGCAGGCGCCACATTTGCAGCCCACATGATAGATGGACGTTGTACTTGAAATCGGTGTTTGAAATAAATCACTCCTTTGTGTTATCGCGCCGAACACCGAGCAGAGCGCTCTCAAGTGCTTTTAACGTAAGTTGCTACTATGCGTATGCTATGAGTGTTTATTATAATACAAGTTCTGATTAAGTAAACTGTATTTATACTAACCTACATTCGAGAATATTCCTAACAGTAGATACGTACTATTTTATAATATCTAACGGAAATTCTATACACAAATTAGACCAGGAATAATGTTACAATCACGACATCTGCACAACATCTGTATCTATTGGGCCAATTGGGTGTATTCAACGGCGATATTAAATGCAAGAAGGCAATGAATACATTTAGATTTCGAATAGAGATAGCAGCGTGTTCAGTTATTTATAACAAATCTCTTGTTACATCGCATATGGCGTTCAAGAATGTGCGATCGACACGTGCACCCTGAGCACCTGCTTAAAATGGCAGAAAGCCCAAATGCGGCGCGCGCCCGACGCGATGCCCGACAAAAAATACAATTTTTACAAAGCACGGTAGCGCAGGAATTATTGACATGATTCTCACAATACATCTGTTACACGCGGCCCATTAACAGACAGAATCAAATTTCATTGAAAAGCTGAACAAGTCAAATAACAATTCCGTCAATATATCTCTATATTCGGATAGCACCCATATCCAACCATAGGTTGGAAGTAAAATTTATTCTTAAGATAGGTAAGTGTGGAATAATACCTACACACTAGTAATGAGTATGAGACATAATGTATTGTTGTAGTTAATACCTACTCTGTTCTGGTACACAAGTAGTTGTTAAATTTAAAAGCAGACTCGTTATATAAGTGAAGTAACCAAACAGTCCTCAATTCTTGAAACTGTATTCATCATGGAGTAATTTGCTATATCCCTGCGGTAATTGCAGCGGTGGCGCGTCACCCGACCTGCCTGTGCCCGCAGCCCGTCCGGTACTTCCATACAAAGTCCCTCAGCGCTCCACTCTCGCACGAAACAAAATAATATTATTAATTCTACAATGCCAGTTGTTTTTAAATCAAACAAAGAAAAACAACCACCATAGCTTATTTTAACAGCGGTAATTCTACGATGGCAGTTTTTGTTTCCTGTGTGAGTTTTGAAACTTGTAACAACAAACATTTTTAACCTTTTTGAGCCTTGAGTTATTTCTTCCGATGATAGCAACTTAAGCCTACGCGTTTTCTATAAAAAATATTGAGAGATCTTTTTTAATCGCCGTAACAACGTCAACAATTTGGACATCCGATACTGCCTTTACTTTTAGTATTCCATCCAGTTATTTTTTACTTTTATCCAGTTTTGATTTAAAGATCAACTCCGACATTCTCTACGTCAACATAAAAAATGTTTCAATGCGTCATGGAGCTTTGTTATGAATGATGTTGGTTTTATGTTTGTGAAACAAAAATTAATATTCATTTGTATGTGGGACGCCGAACCTTTGACCGCGCGACAAGAGATTGAAGCCGCCGTGGAAGAAAACAAAGGGCTCAGTGTCGGAATGATAAATCAACGAAACGCGGTGCCCTTTCGATATTATACGCCATTGTTTTGTAATGAGCAACAATTTCATATAGTTCGATATCACTGCAATTAACCAAACAACTTCATTCTTTTAATACCATAATACACTTGAGAGCAATAAAATCGCACACGTTGACTTTTTGTTGTTAAAGCAGTTTTTTTCATAAATGTGAATACATATTAAAATAAAACTTACACTATTTGAATGTTTACTTCAGTACCTTTCTAATGATATCAAATACAGTGTAAAAAAAGTACCCATAGGGAGTTTTAGGGCACAAAACCCAACATACGGATAAAATTACCCAATTTAGCTTAACAAAGAATAAAAATAAAACTCAAAATGCTTGATCAAATTGTTTTTTAATAAGGTGTATTCCCTCCCCTAGCCTTGATTACAGCTCTTAATCGGTTTTTCATGGACCGTATTAATTTCACCATGAAATCTTGTGGTATGGCGTTCCACTCCTCTTCAATGGCAAGTTGAAGCTCTTGGAGGCGCGTAGGAGCAGGGCTTCTTGCTCGAACTCTTCTTTTTAGCTCATCCCAGACATGCTCAATCGGATTGAGATCAGGACTACGAGCTGGCCACTCCATCGCGGTGATTCCAACATCTTCCATGTAGTCGCAAACTGTTCTAGCGACATGCGGTCTGGCGTTGTCGTGCATTAAGAGAAAATCTTCTCCCATAAGCCACGCAAGCGGCCTCACATGTTCTTCGAGCACTTCTTCGACGTATCGTGCAGCTGTCAAACTTCTCGATCTCGGGCCGGTATTCGCCGTAGTGATGAATACAATGTCAGTTTTAGTGTCCAACATTATGCCACCCCAAAACATACACGATCCACCTCCAAAAGCCACACGTTCGCTTATGCAGCATTGTGAAAATCGCTCTGATGACCTTCTGTAGACCCTAGAGCGTCCATCATGACCATGTAAAGTCATTCTGCACTCATCAGAGAACATAACAGCCCGCCATTGGTCATACGTCCAATTTAAATGTTCCCTAGCAAATTGTAGCCGGGCTTGTCGGTGAGCTGTGGTCAATTTGGGACCATTTGCTGGGCGATGTGAAGTCATTCCTGCTTCACCTAGTCTTCTTCGAACTGTCCACCGACTTATACTGACATTGCGAACTTCTCGAAGCTGTTGTCCCAGTTGAACCGCGTTCAGTTGCCGATTTCTCAAAGACCTTGTCACAAGAAAGCGGTCATCACGCTCTGATGTTGTGCGTCGCCGGCCAGATCCTGGTCGCCGAATGTAGCCACCGGTCTCTTGGAACCTCTGGTATACACGACGAACAGAGTAGCGGCTCAAATTTAGCCGTCGAGCAACTTCACTTTGGTTATGGCCTGCTTCGAGCAAGGCAATAACTTGAGCGGCTTCTGCGGGCGTGGTATCCATATTTTTCCAGTAAATCCGTATGCTTCCAGTAGAGATGTTATCACGTTGACCTTCGGTATGCAACTGAATAAAAATTCCAATAAACTGACCTTTTTATACCTGCGGCTAAGGGTGCAAGTAGTGACAACGCAAACGCGTGAATTTGGGGAATTCGGTGTACGGTCGGTTTTTGTAAGTTACGTGAAGGTCAATGATTTTAATTTTATGTTTTTGTAAAGCTAAGCTTGTATGCTTTAATTTTGTCTAATGATTTTTACTCAATATCTTTCGATTTTAGAAAACAATCAGTAATAAACCAAATTACAAGGGGTGTGCGATTTTATTGCTCTCAAGTGTATATGGAACGTATTTACATATATGTAGGTATATGAATGCTAAATGATTAAAGACAGGTTCAACAAGGTTCCGTTTCGTTACTGCTATCTTCAAAACAAATGCGCATACCACATCATTAACATTAACTGTTCACCACAGATTATAAACAAGAAATATTACATAAATGGAATATTTCAATTCGATTGTACGTGAGGAATCAAGTCAATTTATATTGACCAGATTTATTACAAGTATTTACAACGGTATGTTTGTCCGTCTATGTAGGTTTAGATTAGTGAATTATAAAGATTGCTCTCTCCTAGTAGATAAAACTTAGGTAGTTCAGCTGATAAGGAGCATATTGTCGCCTTAAGTAGGTACAGCGATGTCCTATTTTCTCGATTATCTGCTTGCTTTGCAGCAAAGTTTGGTAAACTCCGCACGTGCAGAGACCAAGTCAAATAAGACCGGCCGCCTATTTTATCTGGCACCGTAACGTTGCAACTATTCCGTCTTTCGTTGGCTCGTCACATATCAATAATATTTGGGCAGGGAGCCATCTGTCACAACGAGCGGCGCTTTCTCAAGGCTTTAGTACGTGACTTCCGTTTAATATAGAGGCGTTATAACTTATAAGCTATACAGAATTGTCTCACGCGTCGAGCAAGCGCGACCCGGCCGCGGCACTTGGCATCGCTCCGCGACTGTCACCACCATTTACATACTGTTTCTGGTCACTTACTTATGTACATTAATTCTAACTCCGTGAGCATAATACTGCATACGTAAAATCTATTAGAAACTCATTAAATTATTGAACTGGAAAATGACATCACCGTATGTTAATAACGAACATAAATCGACTGACTTTACTTGGAAAGCGATAATTATAGTAGGCAAGAGATGTTAATTGTGTATGGAGGAGCAAAACGGCTAAGGCCTTCGCGGACTCGCCACGTATTATCTCATGTTGTCTCGTATTATAATCCTTGACGACAATATCTTAAACTACTAAACTTGGCTGCCGTCGCGTGGCCAAAATTGCCGAAATCTCTATTCTTTGAATTATCGTGAATTTTACATCAAGATTCGTCAATATCTACTATATAATATGATTTACCAATTATGTATCTCTTACATAGTGGATTGTCTCGGTGACAACTAACATATCTATTTATTTATTAGCTTGTGATGTACAAGCAATGTAGTTAGTTAGATCATTATTTCTTTTTACAAATATTTTGCGCTGACGTATCATATACCTATACATATGTATATGTGAGAGTCCCGTTATTCCAGATTATATATTAAGTATATGATACGTCAGCGCAAAATATTTGTAGAAAGAAATACTAATCATATATTCCACCCTGCAAATATAAGGTAATGCACATTTTTATTATTCTATTTGCATAAACATAATTTAGAATTTTCATATTATATGTGTAGTTTGTTTTTCGTGTTTTACATTGTCCCAAATAAATCTTTTATAAAATCGTGTTACTAACAGAACAATAAGAGTAAGATTAATAATTACGAACACAAAATTGTTACGGAAAATATAGCGGTGCTACGAGAAAACAAACGCAGTGAGGCACAAAGTCAAGAAAAGTGCAAAAACCTTCGTCGGAAAGTGGGGCAGGGTCCGACTTGAATGCGGATAACACTAGGAATGAAGACACAAAGAGAATGATACTTTAAAGGAAAACTAGCGAAATTATATTCTCACAAATTAGTTTTGGACCTACTAAAGTAGTAAAGACAGCAATTGTGTTATTAAAAAGTTCATTCTAATTTAAAAAACTGTAGTGAATTCGTAATCTATACGTACGTATCTAGGTAGGTAGATAGGTATATTTAAATGTGGTTCATATGCAACCTTTATTTTTATAAGCTAGTGTGAGCGTTATCTTTATTGTTTCGTTATTGGTGCGCGCGTGTTCTGAACGCTGCTGATAACACACAATAAATAACTCTCTACATTTTCACATAGCCAAGGAAATAAACAGCCAGCACGACACGAGCAGACACAGTTTGATCGTTGTTATTAGAAACGGCTTAAACAATAGTACGCCGCTGCTCGGTCACTGACTTTAATTAATTACGAGTACCAATTAACTAGAATGGACCCTTTTGAAACATTTAGACGGCGCGTCATGGATAAAATTCCTTTCCATTGTTACAATGACACGTATATTTTATCCAATCCTGGGCCCGTTCTTTATATAAAAATATTTGTATATGTGGCACGCGAATGCCTGCCTGTTAGAAACCTGATTTCCATCGGAATTAGTATTCATGTCATCGTTAACAGCAATTAAATATAACTGTCGCCAATTTGTATCGTTGTATGGGTACTGTCAACTGGTTTACGAATTAATTTGTGTGCAAAATGTCAGATGTCATAGATTTTATATAATTGTGGCCACTCGATCCAAATTAACTGTTAATTTGATGGACTCAACATACAATTTGTTTAATCGTCGGGTATGCCTAGATCTTTTTGTTATAAATAAAACAAATTGGTAGGACATCATTGTCTCACGGTGGAAAACAAGTATGAACGTCATGTACGTAATAAAATAAGTATACATTTAGAAAGAAATGCAAAGAAAACGGCTGTCCACTAGGATATAAGGTTATAATAATTACCCAAATGATGTTTATAAAATTCAGGCTTATTACTATAACGTAGACCCTATTATAAACTAAAATAATTTTCTTAAAGAACCTGGCGTACATAAATTTGTGTTGCCTGAATTCGATACTATTCTAACTAATATTATAAATGTGAGTTTGTTTGTTTGTTACGCTTTCAAGCCTTAACTACTCGACCGATCTTCATGAAATTTCGCATACACGTTATCTGGGGAACAGAAAACGACATAGGATACCTTTCATCCAAAACAATTACTAACCTAACCTAACATAACCTATATTTACGCAAAGCCAAGCCGCGAGCAGTAATTTTTCTTTTCCTTGACACTAAGCGAAAAACATCACTGTATTTTTATCGATGACAGCAAGATTACTACTTTACAATAGACCTTTTTTGACGCATACATATAATCCGTAATTTCGCAAGAGTGGTTAAGAGCAGAGTGGCGCAGTGGAAGCGTGCTGGGCCCATAACCCAGAGGTCCGTGGATCGAAACCACGCTCTGCTAGAAATCACTTTTTGTTAATTTAAAACACGCGTAAAAAGAATATGACCTATTTATTTAAAATTTTGCGTAATATTTATAGTTTTATTTCTAGAAACAAATATATTTTAAGTTGCTTCAAAACCATTTTGAGACGGCGGAATAATAAATAGTTTAATTAGTAACTTATTGTGTAACAAATATAATAAGCGGAGTAAAAGCTTGCGTGACTAGATAGCACTACGATGTTTTAAATTATCGCATGAAGGAAGCGGACCGGTTATAAACTAATATTGTCTTCTTCGCCCCTGTGAGTGATGATGATGACCGGCCACTCCCTTGCTTTACGGTTAATATAAGGGACGAACCCTCAATACACACGGCCAGGGGTAGCGAGGTAATGGCTTACGGCAAAGGTGATACCAATGTTACTTTACTTGCTTCGTTTGCGATTACTTTAATATTAAATTATACTCTGTAATCATATTATTACTCGATAAACTATTGAACTACTTTATCGTTGCATGCATTCAACAAACAATGATATAGTGTTACATAGGTATTGATCGATAGCTGTTTGTGATATTTATGCAACAATTCCGGACGATTCACGGTTGATAGGGTTGTCCACTTGATTACAGCACATACCCGTATGCCTGCTTTTTATTCCAGCATGCTGATATAATTACAATAAACATTTTTTATATATAATGTTCAGAATACAGGACCGTAACAAGTGGAAATCTATAGTTTCTGTTTGATCCTGGTATAAAACAGTCGTCTAAACATATGCATATAACATGCAGATTTAATTACTGAGTAATGTATTGCCTTGATTTGTATTTACCCAATATTATATGATAAAACCTACGTATGCACAACAAACAATTTATAAATAAGAATATTTCAGCATACTAGGAAAGTATACGATTATAATAAGCAATTTAGAATAATATATCATAATAATTATTATCTTAAAGTGAGGTAATCTTAAATGCGACCTTTAATCTATTAAACAGAATCGCTAATCCTTTATAAGTAAGGTCGAGGTCAATAGACGTGCATCATGTTCTTATTTAATCTCCAATTATAAAACAACAATTAATATCAACAATAATTTATCATTAGTATTTTATTTCATATGACGTACTAATTCAGTTATAGTTCGGAAAGTAATATATCGCTGTTTTATAGCTTCATTAATTCTTTCCGCTTTATGATTGAACCGGTCAAATGAGCGTTCGTTGCGTTCTGGACTGCACGGATGGCTTAACGGTTTAAATAGTTCTTTCACCACCGTCAATATGCGCCGTGTTTGGGTTGGAACCCCATAATAAATAATAGTTTGTGTGATTCGTAAAATATATGTAGAAGTTTCGAGTCAATGTTCATTTAACACATCTTTCTCTACCGACTTTAAAATCAAAAAGTAATGCTTAGATCTAACAGAATTAATTATTAAAGCTATTGCAACAACGTGTTACAGTCGCTACGTCGTGCGATTATGTGACAGACATTTTTTACTCTCGTCTGATTTTATCAATAAGTTGACGATCCATATAAAGCTGCCTAGAGAAAGTCTCACTCACGCTCATGAAAGTTGTTCAGATAATGTTACTAACTGCTGCAACAAATCAACAAATATATTGTCTCGTCTTATTGCCTCGGCATAGATGTGACGCGTGGGTACAGCGCACAGGGGTCTACAAACGAACCATTAATGTAATTTGATTATGCAGTAGGAACCAATACGGGTCTGCGGTTACACCGCACGATTTCAGATGGAATGTACGAGGAACAGTGGTACTGCCGAGCACTCGATACGGACTCCACTTGGTTAGTTTCATAATTTTTTTATTTATAACCTATTCTGTTCTCGAAGCGCCGGCTACTGAAGTTGCATCACATAACTGATTTATGTGGCAAATATTACACACACACTTTATAAACATTGACGACTTTAGTTTGTTTACGTCCGAAAAGTGAAAATTATAAGGCACTTGATAGTCTAAAAGAAACTCTACATTTCTCAGTAATGGTAGTGGTTCCGGGAGACCACCCGTGTCGCGGGTAATGAGGAACGCCGTATAATTCATATCTGTGGCGGAGAGAACCGCGCTTTGTGACGATGAACTACGCCAATGGTGGCGCTCCACATTGTACCACACCACACGTCAAGTCGTGTCGTTAGATATCTATGTCAAATTATCAACCCTTGACCCGCCATAACACTTCGTTAGACATATGGATATTAAATATTGATTCAGTTATATGTGTTTGTTCGGAGTATGATTTTCCGTGATTTGTACCCAGTAAATGGCAATTGTAATGTAACACAAAATAACATGTCATGCCATTGTTGATCAGCCAATTCGAGTTCAATAGATGTTATATTTTTGAAGCCAAATGCAATAACAACTTTAAATACCAATCCTTTTAAAATAATATGAATATTATCTGATTTCAGAGAGTTAATAAAATTACTATTTATCTTCGTTAAAAAAGTACTTATCACAAGGGGTTTCAATTAAATTAAATCCTCACTTATACGGGTTAAGTAATAATAACTGTAGATGATGACTCGATCATCAGTGACGGTGACGGACGAGAGAAAGCATTCAAAATTATATAAAATTAAACAATCGTAAACAGAAATCAGTCTTGAAGACCTCCCGCTCAGTTAATGTTGTATGTAAATTTATTTCCCAAATAATATTCATTGTTTGTCCTGGAAATGAGCACACGGTGTGTGCCAGAGTCTGGCTTGTGGCTTTGTTTGTACAGTGTTGAAACTATGATATGACGTCACATAGGTACAGTAATACAGTTTACACTCTGGCTTGCGCAACTCCGCGATTACCGGAAACTTACATTTCGTGTGACTTTACAGCCTCATGTATCGCTCCCTCAGTGTACTCTACTCGTAAACACAAAAGTAACCAATGCAGCGATGATAACATGAATGTTAATAGGCTAAACACAGCTCTAACAATACAAAGCAAAACCTTGCAACAATGACGTAACCCAATTAGTTTTCGGAACGAACTTCTTATTGTCTAAACACTCCGGCCTTTTTAGAATGGAAACAACAAGGGATTCCTTTTGTGTCTATTGACGAAATGACATTCTACCATAAATAACTTTACTTTACACACTATGCCTTGAGCACTTAACTTTGTGTGTTAAATTCAAAATGTATGATACAGTCTACTTGAAACATCAAATGAAATGTTTACTAATAGTGACGCTCGAAACGATTAACGGTAATAGTGCGCAGTGACAACTTAATTGCTGGAAGTGTCGGCACAAGAAGAGTGAAAGGAACGCGTCGACTTGACGAGGGGATGAAGTCCATCACGACCCCACGACTTGCGATTATTATCTTATAGACAATAATTATATACTGCTATGCAATTTAATTCTTACTATATTCATTTTAAGTTTACAGTTGTAGTACAAATTGGCCGCGTCTTACTTTTAACCATTTAGTCAGTTAGTGCGGCTATTTAATCTTATCATTGTACCTATGTTAAAATGCTAAAATGATTTATTTAATGGTAGAACGTGCCTCATAGTACCTATATGTCATTGTCATGTCGTTTACTTGTTGGCATGGTTAGTACCACAAAATTTAACCTTTCTAATGAGTTTCTTGCCACTTCTTCTCATAAACTCTTGCACAAACGGCGACTTCATAGTTATGTCATCGTAACTTTTTACATTAATAATAAAGATGTTTGGCGTGTTTGTATTTTATAAGAAAATTAATGTGTCGAGTACTATACCAGAATTCGAATTTAATAGTCATGTAGTAGGTACCTAGAACGTGAAGCACTAAGCTTTGAAATGATTATCGCGTCCTGCACTTTAAGTTGGGAATGAAAAGGCAGAAACGTGCATGCATTTAAGCACGAGCGATTAATATTTTGAAAACCGATTTCTAAGCATATTTGTTCCACTAAGTTCAAAGAATTTGACGACTAGAAATTCGTGAATGTAAGGTATTCATTAACGTAATAGTGACTCGTGAACAATTATTTATGAAGTCATTAAAATGTTGTGAATATTTAAACTGAAGCAGTATTTTTAAAACACTATAAATAAAACAGAGAAAGCTGACAGCCACAGTTCATTTAATAGAGAGAAATATGTTTGTATGTGTTCTCATTTCTTTAAGGTCAACATTTTTAGTTATGCACATAAATAGACAAAGTTTTATTATTATAACATCATGTTTGTGGTAATTATTATAACAAAACATGTCTACAGTTAGAGGATATTTTATTAATTAAACATTAGTTGTAGCTATAACAGACCTGACTTCTCATTCAAAACAAATTGAAAACCTATATACGTACATAATCTATTTTTATCCAATCAATTTGATTCAATTATAAGTAACCAGACCCCCCACGTTGTTAATGCTACAGTCTGTAACACCTCCGCTACTCAATACTGGGCCGATAATTTGGGATAACTCGCCTCAATTCAACCATGAACGCCTTTTGAACAATTAGCTACAAAGTTTTTATATTTTAAATATGTATCAGTTGCATGTTTATTTATTATTAGACATAAGATATAAATCAATCAGTAATAATAATGGAAAGTCTGATTTCATTGTTTGTCATGGCCATTGCTAACAATACACTAAATATCGCAATTCCTTGCACAGATAATTAAATATTTTATTGGTAAATAAATACTCATACATTTTCATTATATGAAAATATAATACATTGTATTTTCATATACACTTTCAATCAAAACAATGCAATAGTTGCACTATTGCATAATGAAATGCTTATTTAATTTATATATGACATCTTTTTACAGATTGAGCTCTATCTTCTTCAATTGACTGGACTGCACGCATGGCGCATGGCGTAGTGGTATAGGTGGTCACTTCGCCACTTCCACTGCGCCGAGTGTTGCAGGTTCAAATCCTACACGAGACAAAACTTTGTGTGATCCACAACAATTTGGTTGTTCCGACTCCGAGTGTTCTTTGTGTCCGTTGCTTGAATGTTTGCAAAGTCGCGGGTGACTTTGAGACCTAGAGCGGTAGAGGTATTTAAAAAAAATAAACTGTATTTGTCTTACCATCTCACATAAGCTCTCTCATGCTCATGACTCCAGAACTCTTCTTAAGATAAACTTTTTAACAAAAATATATGTATACTGAATAAATACGACTACTGAATAACTACAACTATAAAATTTTTAAATGCATTGTTATAAATAAAATTATTCAACGCACGGCAAAAATTATCGTTTTCTACAAAAACAAATTACATAATGCGTTCACCCTGCGTGTTGTCATAGGGGTGAACAGTACAGGGTGATAAAGCCAACAATATGCCTTACACTGGCTAATGTAACTAACCCAAGCACTTGAAATATCTACACAAGGACAATTTGTTCTCTAGAAAAATAGTCAAGGGTTATATTTGCGGTTGCATTGTGTCAAGCCTACAGTCCCATAAATCACGTTCCCTGCACTCCAAGTTCGGTGCAGAGTGCACCAGGTGGTCCCAACTATTTTTAAACTCTGTTTATGTACCAATAAGGGAATGAAATTTGTTTTATGAGTTCCTTTTATGTGGTTTTTGATTCATGGTAAGGAGTTACAATCATTTTTACTATCGAGTTCGTTAGCAACATGTGACGATAGAACGATACGTGAAACCTCTGCAGTAATGTTAGCACTAAGTTTTTTCCGTACAGCGAAGTCTGGCATGACAGCTGGTGAGCATGTTTTGCGAACCGTGATATTTTTTGTAAGACCTTGTTCAGAACCAGTATTTGAATTTCAGATGTAATCTTACACTGGTAGGTAATAGTATACGCACTTTAAATAGTCTATTGTGATTATTTTAGGTTACATATTGCACAAGACTTAGAAATTAATGTTTTCGCTGATATCCTGGTTAAGTTGTGGGATAATTATTGTGTCTGCTTTTACGCAGTAAATAATATGCGCTCGTGTTATTCATGTCAATGATTAATGGCAACTTTATAAATTGAAAACTAACACTTTGAATTCCATAAATTACAAGATACCTGCATCAAAGCTACGATTTCCCAACTATGTATTCCCAAGTGGCACATGTTTTACGAAACACGCCCGGAGCATGCGGCAATTACGGCCGGCTGGTGCACTAATTGTATGTAATGTATTGCGCATTACCAATAATAAGGTTCGGTGCCGCTCCTGCTCTGTTCATTAGAAGCAATATTAAGTACCTGTGAGCGCATGCGGCGCGCTAGTGCCCTGTGGTACTCCCGCGGCCCGCGCGCGTCCCGCCGGAGCGTACTTCCGGTCAAGCGATGTAGTTGGGCAGTTCCATCGCACTTACGTAACATCCGCTCGCAATTACGAATATAAACGAGAAAGAATACATTTTTTTTGAAAGCTCACACCATGCTTCGATGATAAAATTTCATTGCATATTTAATCAGTATTCACTTTTTGTATTGCCTACGCGTGTATAAGCTTAAACAGGATTTACTTAAATGATGTCATACCTCGCTTACACTAAATTCAAGAAGGATCGCAGTATTAGTACGTTGGAAATTATTTTAGAGATTGTCTCAGTTAAGTTACTGTATTGCCTCTAACTTTGTAATATTCAAATGGCTCTTAAAGATACTTGTTAGTATGATAATAAAACTATACAATATAATATGGCAAGTAGTAAGTACAGTACTATAAATGCCGACCTCGTATAAGTTTGCACAGATGTGAAATTGTTATTGTAAACTAAAAGTAAGACGACTATAAACATTGCATATAGATAATTTAATTCACATACATGTGTTCTATTGATAATTTGGATACTCAAAGGCGGTTTGGTTATAACGATGTAACATACACATACAAAACGGGGGCGATGACTAATCCGAGGCTAAAAAGCTCCAGACGGTTTCGAACAATGATGTGACAAAGAGCTTTGTCTGTCAGCAGTGTGGAATATGTGAGAAGTATCTTGTTCCCATCGGCCGCGCCGGCGCAGACGCAGACACACTGATGGATCCTCGTCGCGCTCTGCACAGGAATGTGTCGTAAATCATGCTATATAGCCACTTATACCCGCTCGCGGGAGAGTCGTGCCTTCTGACATCGCTCACCGCCTGTCATTCGCGTTAATTTAGAAACTGATACATGTACCGACTACCATTTAAGTAAACAATCTTTCGATTGGAGTTAAATAAGTAAATAATAGAAAAGCAACCTAAAAATTTGCCAGCAATTCGGATGTGGAACGTATAAATGGCTGCATTATACTTGACCCCATATTCATTGCTTGCAAAACTATCATGCACCTACATGAAAAATAAAAGGCACATTGCCAAGTTAACCTGATAATGCCTTATGCAGACGCAACCTTTTGTTTCTAAGGATATTATTTAATAACTACCAAAAGTACTAATAAATGGTATTGTTAAATTAGACAACACTCAGAAACAATAAGACTCATGTTCTACATACAACAACAAACATAAGTTAAAGGAAAATAATAATTGGGATATCTTATTGACACAACATTAAGTTGCGCGGACGAATTAATACCTACATATAAGTTATACATTTTTGTCAAATGACCACACTGGAATATTCGACATAGCTATAGACATTCTTACATGGTAGACCATAGTTTATCAAAATCTTGCTTACAGACTTTCACGATAATGACGCATTATTATTCTTGGTCTATTGACATCATGTAGTAGATACTGTAATCTGAAATAGTATAAACTTGATACTAATAACCTAAAGTTTATCAGAATCCTTACTACTTGTGCGGTGGAGTTCAAAAGGCCGCTATTTCCTGTAGAACTGGCAACTATGGACAAGAAGCTTAAAATCTGACTAGCTTAAAAACTTAGATATTGGAAGCCGAATAGAAAGGACGTATTGAGACTTACGTATACGAATATATTAATCATAGTCACCAAAAAAAACAGGTTGGTACCTAAACATTGTCAACAACTCAAGGACAATTGCAATTACTTCAAAAGCGTATTTACGCTGTTGATTTTGTAATTTTAAGTTGATTTTAAGATGCAATGGAGCGGATTGTTTTCTCCACGGTATCCCACGGATGGTGACAATTTGTTCTTCTATAGAACCAGAATTGGACGATATTGAAGTTCTAATAAATATTACATCGAGCAGATTAAACACTCTGTAAGTTATACTATAACAACATGTATGTACGGGCGGGCGAGCGATGACCGCAGACTGCGAACGGTACGTGACGGTACGTCACCAATAAATCGCGTGGTTTAAAATTTTCTTTCGACTCTACGACGAAGAATCTAGGATGTTACACGTGAACCAGTTTATTAATAGTCATAATCCTAATAAATACATTAATGCAGCAATGTATTTGTTGGTTTGCTCTTAAACAAATCAGAATGAGACAATAAACAGAAGCGATTTTAATCAATATAGCCGCGGACGGACATTGTAAAGCCTATGTTAGTAACTTTAACAAGAATCGTCTTAAAGACATTTGAAAATTCGTAATGATGGAAAATTGTGAGCTTAGAACAACATTATAACATTTTATAAATATTCTCTATTAGGTCTTTTCTAGATAGATATCGCATGAGGTCTTGTTTAAGTTCTTCAACTTAACACATCTTCAAAATTATACTTTCGACTTAAGATGTCCAAAGTATGATTTTGAAGATGTGTGGGTACAACAAAATATACAAATTCCAGGCGCAAGTACAATTACAGTAGTTATATTATAAAGCTACATAGTTAGTTTATGTCTTTTTGCAAAAACTCACGATATGTATTTGATCGTACTACTACTACTCTACAAGGCTTATCGCATGTTAAGTTTATTTATCATAACACGAGGAACGTACCAGTAGACGAAATACCTAACTTAAATCAAGAAAGACGAAAGTTCAAGATCCCATTTCTATACATCTCACTGTGTGGTTACCTATTGATAACCATACTACATACAACACAATGAGAACTAGTGAGTGTACGTAGATTATCGGCTAATAACGCGTGGCTCAAAGGCGCCGCCTGCTGAAAGGCTTTATTGTCTGCTAGAGACGCACATGCAGCCGCACACGATCCTAATTAACTTATAAATGGTAGATACGGATAGATGAATGAACATATTCGACACGATCGGTTTGTTCGTTACATGGTAGGCGTAGCCGAAACTATCAATAAATAACGAAACAACATAATCTTGTCATCGGTAATTGTATTCTAAATAGCAAACATATTATTATAAATATTAAAATCTACAATTATTTCCTGTTCATTACATTCATCAGTCAGTTTAGTTTTGTGCTGCTACCGGTTCGATGTAGATGTAGTCATGGGCATTCTTGGGAAAGAATTTCCAGGGAGTCCTATAAGTAAAGTAATCATTGTCTATTTTCCATATTGTATAGGTTTAACTACGTGGAGCGTTATGTTTAGTAAGATACCTCGTTAGATATAATTTATTCGAAATTGTCGACAGTGAACTTGTCAGAAGATATTTGCTTAGAGAGGCGGCGAGGTACGCGGCCGGTGACGCCGCTGTCGCCGCGGTCGGCGCGCGGCGCGGGCGCAGCGTGGCCCGTGGGCGGTGCACTTGTTCTTACGTAACATTTGGGAAGCTAGGGCCAAGCGCGCTTGCGACAATGCTACGAACTCGCCTCACATTAGCATTCTACCGTTAACTCCACTACCTGTCAAGGTAACCTAATGTAACGACGCCACAGTAATACAATATGCAATATAGTTATATGCGAGCCTTTTAATAAGCGTTGTCCATTTAATTACACGGACTATAGGGAGCGATTGACAGTTGAATCTATGTCAAGTGACAAGTCAGGGTTAACATGAGCCGGTGCTATTTTTCTTTTGCAGATACTTATGTTATATTTACTACTGTTAGCAAGTAGTTACGTTTTAAAAAGGTAGGTAGAAAGTTATATATTGTACAAATTTCTTTATTAGCATAAACGTAAATAAAATAATCAGATAGGAAGTATGCTAAATAAATTATGTCTTTAAACATGTACTGGCTAGTCCGTGAACAGGCTGTAAACTGTTACTAGACAATTTTTATTTACCTGTATCTGTACAGCTGACTCAATTTAGTTAGTGAAATTGGCAGTGTTTACATATCATTAATTACATCGTTCATTGAAAAATATCAAAATAACAAACCGAAGTTTGCATTCAACTAATATAGGACACCAATTATACAGAATAACTAAGTAGTATTTAACTGGGTGTTTTAAATAAGGCTTTTATTATTATCTTCTATTATTCTGTAAATATTCATAGGTAGGTAATACAATCACGAATTCTCTATGTAAAACAATATCTGGCCAAACAAATATTGTTATAAGTATAGCTAAATACAGCTTATAGGGAACTCTAGCGAAAATAATACAACATGAAATTATGTTTTACAGAATAAATATATTTTCATATCCCTAAACGAACATTGTACTATTTTCATTCTGTGAATACCTACTAAAAAGATACAAAACCCTTAAATGCGGCTTAAATGTAGGTCGAAATTCTTATTTCAGTAAATTGTATATATCTTGGACGTAGAGCTAATAACTCTTACAATTATTTAAATTACGTCATTTAAACTTAGGTACTGGATAGATATAATAGCCCTTTTTATGTTTAAATTTTTAATACGTTCGTAAGCAATTTAGAATTTAAATTACACGACGTGGACGCATTAAAGATTTTCCCACGAGAGTGTGACCCTACAAGGTTTTGATAAGTTAACGTAATTTTACGAATATTAAGCAAATATATTTTTTTACTATAAAGCTAAACCTCAGTACCATCCTACTTATAAGAGTTAAGAATTCTTCAGAAGCATACAATGGATAATTAACGTACGCAAAAACATGAACAGAGGAAAAAAAGATAATTTCTTCTAAATCTTAAATTTGTGTAAAAATACTGTAACATAATAACTATGTATGTTCATTAATAACTTCCACTAAAATACACACAATGAATAATGTACAGTGAATCAAAAATCGAAGCATATACATAAAGAATTTACATGTAAGGGTGCATTTTATAAGTATTTGTTGAATACATATCTCAGCGTTGCATCTAGGTAAGTATTACGAATGACAATAATCTGTATGTGTACCTGCAGGGCTAAGTGCAGCGGTCCACTCACTCTGCATGTTGGTGCAGGAGCCTCATACCCCCACAGACAGTTCCAAGGCATTTTATGGATGCATTTTAATTCTAAATTATTTCAAACTATTGTTTATACCGTATCATTACACTTCACATCACACTAAGAGTTCTCAAAAATAACGTTAAAGGTTTTCCTTTAAATATTACGAATATAGAATTATAAATAGTCACAGCCATTTAAAAAATAAGTAAACAAGTATATGTATTTTGTTGTGATAGTATCGGATGTCTGCACATGCGGGTAGTCGCGGGCACTATCGCCTCATGACTGAGCCGCGAGCCAGCTGATCGTACTCTAGCTAGCAGCACCTCCCGTGGCTCTCATCACTGGAAAGCACGCTCTATACCACGCTACAAGTAAAAGCCCATTTTTTTATAAATTCGGTAAGTATTCCGCCACATTGAAAAACACAGGTAACAAATACATTATTGGGTTTACGAAAGGTAAGCATTTTGACACTTCCGCTATTCAAAGTTCTTTCATATGTAACTTGACTAACTTCTATTGTATATCTAAGTAACATTTATTTTAAGTTGTGTCTATAGAAACAGAGTGACATATTTTATAAAATAAACAGTCTTACCTTCATAATAATTAGACACCAAAAACGTAAAACGAAGATGATAACATAACTAAAAATCTAAGTGCGGTCATCATGCATATAGTCCATTTCAACTTTTATGGACATGATATTAACATGCTTAGAACACTTTAAATCCATTAAAACATTCCCGGGATAACGTCTCTGGGGCTACTAGCTTTATCATATAGTACGATTGTCCTACTATAACTTTCGAATCGGTAAAACGAGCAGCCTGTCACTTATGAATTTCGTAATGAGTTCATTGACTACTTCAAATTCTTCTAATAAAAATATAGAGCGAGTGATTCACTATAAGCAAGGTATAAAGACTGATTCAATTAATGGTTAGCTAGGTACTATTTAATTTCGAAGGGATTTAACCTTTTATAATATTTTATTTATAGTAATTTGTATCATACAATATTTTCAATCAATATCATATTTATACATATACAGGATGATTTTGAAATCGTGTAATTCCTTTTAACCACGCATTCTACTGGTGATATAGAATAACCCTGACCATATTTTTTCTTAATTAGAATAATGGTTTCGGCAAAATTAGAGTACAGATTTTTTTCATGAAATGATTTCAAATAGTCATATTTTAACCACCTGACACAATCTTAATATTTTACTAATTTAAAAATAATAACATAACAATAACTGATGTCGTAAATAATAAGGGGCAATAAAAAGAACCGCCCGTTATTATTTACGACATTAATTATTAATATGTTTTTTTATTTTAATTAGTAAAAAATTAAAATTGCCTCGGTTGGTTAACATATGACTATCTGACACCATTTCACGAAAAAAACGGTACAATAAATTAAAAAAAAAATAATTCTAATTAAATAAAAATATGGTCAGGGTTATTCTATATCACCAGTAGAATGCGTGGTTAAAAGGAATTACACGATTTCAAAATCATCCTGTATAATTTCAATCAATAAACTTGTTTAAAATGTAAAATGATAATATATTAAATAAACACATATGGTAGATATGCTTACATTAGAAATGTAAGTAAGTATTGAAAACATGGTATTAGATCTGATGATAATAAACAAACCTGCAAAATTAAATGTATTGGCGGACTGACCACCAGTGGTTGCTGGCGATCGCGAGACCACGGACAGTTCCACGGCATGCTGTTTCTTTGGCGAACTCTTTGCACTACTCACCACAACATTACAAGTACTAATTCACGCCCGCTAAATCCTATTAACATAGATAGCATACTCGAATCATGTCTCTTTAATATCGTGTTACAACTGAGTATAGAAAATGAGAGTGGTGTTGTTATTTTCGCATTCGTTATCTAACATAGCGTAAACATAGCGCACAGTTCTAAAAGGTAGCAGGACTACGGTATGCGTGCAACAGGATACGGGAGCGCACGCATGCGTGCGAGCGAGCGGCCGCGCGCCTCCTGACTACTCCAGCTAGCTCGCCTCTCCTGGATACAAAATACAAAATCCCTAACACTCCCGACTTTCGGGCGCACGCCCCCCGCAGGGACCGCGCCGCTGGGACGTGAAATACGAAAGGAGAGTCAGTGCTATAACTTCAATACCGCGAAGAATTTAAAGCGTTTCAAAGCTATTTCGGACACAGGATAATGTATTGCTTTTGTTCAGTAAATTAATTAAAATAGTTCATGAAAGTAATACCAAACCGCGCTTATACTCAAAACAAATTGAAAAGATATATTTATTAGGTATAATGACATAGATGCTGGAAGCTTTTTTTGAGCCGGTGGTATCTCTTATTATTTTAAAGGTACCGTAGACCGACAGGAATATAGATTGGTCATTTTTATTAAAACTCATGCATAATGTTACCAGTAGAAACAAAGGTCTAAAACTAATAGAGGAATATTTAATTTTAATCTAATAGATATAAAATTATAACTACATTCTCTGTTAGACTCTTATATTGATTTAGCTTCCTAAAATAGAACATTTTGAACTACCACATAGTGATGTGTCATTCGATAAATCTTAATTTAGAATGTAATATCTTATTTAATTATATATTGTCTTGTTTACAATTATACATATTACTACTGAGGGGCACTGAAGGCCAATCCATGCAATAACAAAGCTATGCAAAACAAAGTTCTGACCTAGTCTAATCAATAGCAAATGTGAATTGAAATACAATTTGTGTTCATATTTAACGTTTAATTTAAGAAGAACACCATTTGTGATATTTATAATATTGAGACTAAATCGAAACGCTATTTTGAGCAGATTTTATTACAAGAATTGACGCTCAGTACTTAAGTTTTCTAGTTAATTGGTAAATTTAAGTGCCAGACATTTCTATGACCAATAACATTAACGCAAGCAGTAGGTTTTAACGCCACGTGTAATTCTTGATTAGTAATTAAAACATAAAAGATCGATTAGCATTTGCAACGTTATCTTCCAAACTAAGAAAATTTGTAGGGACTTCGTTAGAATGGTATTTGTAAAAAGATTTTATTTACTTTAGAGCGTCGTCGTATTCAGATGTAATTTACCTATAAATATATAGGCAATCATAATTATTTGAATACCCTGAAATCGTTTACTTACCTATTATGTTTAGGTCTTTAACTATGAAATTTCCGTTTATGCTTTAATTTCGTGGGGACTGTACAAAATACAATGTTTTGATTCATTAATTATTCAATCGAATATTATGCGAGTTTGTTTGTTTGTTACGCTTTCACGCCCTTCTTACTGGACTAATCGTCTTTAAATTGCCCATTCATATTGTACATAAAAGGATGTAGGGTATCTTTTATCCAGAAAAAAGTACTGTTACTAACTAAACCTAACCTACATTTTTGCAAGCGGAGCCGCGGGATAAATCTAGTTAATAATAAATATCAATAACTTATTATTACACATTTTGTAATATTGTCTTCTGTTTACGCGAATGTTATTCATTGAAATTAAACTACTATATACGGATTTTATCGCGTTGTTTATTTATCACTGTATTACAAAATTTTGAAAATATTACTCTACTACTACTACTGATTTTATTTGACTAATTTATAAGCTAATAAAATTATTTAAACTATTAAATCTATTTGTTTTTGGTTTACACTTTCCCCGACGTTTCGGGTGCTTTTCAGCAGCCATGGTCACGGGGAGACCAAAAACAAATAGATTTAATAGTTTAAATAATTTTATTAGCTTATAAATTAGTCAAATAAAATCAGTAGTAGTAGTAGAGTAATATTTTCAAAATTTTGTAATACAGTGATAAATAAACAACGCGATAAAATCCGTATATAGTAGTTTAATTACACATTTTGTATTTAAATTATTATATCGCTTAGTTATTACCCGAATTATTTGTTTCAATTTGCCATAATTACATGACAGTTGATGTTTTTCTTAATTTAGGACAACCATAATGGCCCAAATATAAGTAACTAGACACAAAAAATGTGATAGAATTGAATTGGTCATTCTAAAACGATTGGTATAAACTAAATTTAAAATTTAAAAAACCCCCGACTCAATATTCATTTGATACCCATATTGAACAATTTTAATTTGTGGAAATATGTAATATTCTGGTGGCGGCCATCTTGGATTTGAAATTTATCATAGTGTATAGTATTCTACTAGTCAAGCCCTTTCATTTGATACCCATATTGAGGGAGTTGTGAAAAAATATGTAATCCGCCATTTTGTGGTGCCGGCCATCTTAGACCGATTTTTATCAAACGTAGCTAAGAACACTCCCGACTAATTCATCTTTCAAACAAAAAAAACAAAATTAAAATCGGTTCATCCGTTCGGGAGCTACGATGCCACAGACAGACACACACACACACACACACACACAGACACGTCAAACTTATAACACCCCGTCGTTTTTGGGTCGGGGGTTAAAAATAGTACCTATGTAAACCACAACGTTACCGATTTTCCCATACGAAGCGGCAACTTCATATTTTAACCTCTAGATATTATAAACAAAAAATATCTATACACATTTTGGAAGGAGTAAAAGCTATTAATTAGTAATCCTTAGGTGCCCGTCGGTCCGCCAACTGAGCTAAACCGTAATTCGGTGTACTTGAAGGTTGAAAGACCGACTATATTAAAGTCGACTGAGAATAGCTTAGGACGTTTATTGACGACGTTCTCATACAAGCATTTAGAGGCGATATTAGCCCAAGAAGCAATACGAATTAGACCCATTGAATCCTCTCCTTGCACATACATATTAACTTAGCTGGAGGGGTTAACAATAAAACTAATCATTTTTACACCAAATTGATAGAAAACCTAAACAAAAAAGCAGCATCACCGCAAAATTACAATAAATTTGTTGAATGTATATCAACCACATCTATCCCGATGGTGTATCCCAAAAGGGTGTTGAAATTCTCAGGCTTATAAAAAAAATCTGCTAGACTGGCCAGACATTAGGAACAAACTAATTTATTATGTGAACTCATTCTCAGAGAAGACCACGCCAGATGGAGAAACACTGCTGTAGAAAAATAGGCGAAAATTGACGACATATTTCGAATAATTCCAAGCGGCGTGCAATTTGCAAGCCAATATTTAAAGTATTGGTGGTCATGGGACTATGACCGCCAAAATTTTATGGACAATGAGTTTATTTAAGTTACTGATAAGTATTGGTAAGACTGAGCGGTATAGACTACGGGAGTGGGTGTGAGGAGCAGAGGGGGTCAGAAATAAAATATGCAGAAGTCACAACTTAATAGGTAAGTAGATATTATATTGTAGGTACACTGATTTTGACTAGGCTCGCGTGTACCTTTACTATATTATTTTATAAAATATTTATATGTTTTTAATAAGTACCTAATAAAATAACATTGGTAAATCTACGCGTATAATTAACATGTCAGTTCGAGACAGAGTCTACTCCACCTTAAGTTCGCGACCCGCGTCACTGGCAGCTTGAAATTGGAAATCTATAGGGCTATCGATAACACCTGGTCGACTCTAGCTTGTATAGATCGTCAAGATGGTATTTAGTCGCCTCTCTAAAATAAACGATTTAAACTTCTCACACAAAGCTCTGCCCTTGTCAGGGACAACAGAATATTATTCGGAGACGATGGCGGCAGGCCGACACGGCACCTTGACTCTGCCTGTTTGTCTCAAAGCCTGGACACTGAAACTATATTGCACCTTTAATACATTAGTATCTATACATATCCATCCAATCGTCTCCACTGAATAGTTAACGCTACCAGCATACTTCGACCTAACGTTGACTATTCATGGCATCTACATATAATCGTTTAATTCACACTTAATTTTCGGTTATCTTATTGTGCGCTGTGGTTATAGGTTGTTTCATTTTTAATGGGTCAAGAAAATTTAAATTATTGAGAGATTCAACTTAACAGATTATCATCAAATAGATATATCTTTATTAATTTTATAAATTATTTCTGGCTCGATGCCGCAGCAGTAGTGTACAAGATTGCTATAATAATGTGCTCCAGACCGATTTTCGGTCACGGCGGCCAATCTTAACGGAGACTGGCCATCTGCGCAGGAGATATTATAGTGCACAAGTATGTGCGCAAACACAAGTGCACTCTCTGTTCCCTTACCCTCATGATCCGATGGGACGGATAATCCGACACGACCGGAGAGAGATCAGGCGCAGGACCAACGGCTTTACGTGCTTTCCGAGGCACGGGGGTGTCTAACACCGCCAACTTCCTAACTCCGGGCTCGTATTGAGATTTCTTAACAGAAAAACCCAATACCTTTAGGTTGGCCCGACCCGGGATTCGAACCCGAGAGCTCATGTACAGCAGTCGCATTCACTACCGCTGCGCCACAGAGGCAGTTAGATTGCTATGTATGAATGTTCGATTCGATTATTGAGAGAGTATTTTTATTTTTTATGTAAAACTTGCGTGTGACGAAATGTTATTGACTTCTTCTGTAGAGAAATTTTCAGTAGCAGCACCAATTCCTGTGCAGTAGTCGCAAGAGGCTCTCTTTTACTCGTAGACCTAGAATTATAGCTAACGAATTCTGGGTGTTTTACATCTTGCCAGCTATGCCACTTTACATATTATTATAATCTCGGTCAAAGTTCTGATTACGAGAAAAATCATTATTACTTCAGAATACGGTCTCTGGTACGGTAGTATACTTCGAACCGTGAAGATGAATACGTCAAGATATTAATTGATATACGCATACATATGTATAATCACCAGTGATCGGAGTAGGTAGATTGATTTTTGGTACTTGTATCATAAATGCATACAGAAAGAATAACATGGATAAGCCATTTTCCCGGAAAGTAATTCCGGTATTTCCGGATTCAATTAAATATTGTTAATGTTGGTAGTGATATTATTCCTACTCAATTCAAAATTTAAAGGAAGGTATCAAAACTAAATTAATTCATTATTTATCTGTTGAATAATAAAAACAATCGAATTCCGATCGAAGCTTTAATTTTTATTTTTAGCCTTTTATGGCTAGAACTTTTATAGATAGACATAAATTGTTGCACTTAAATTTAAATATTTTCATAGGGGTCATGGTAATTTGCATTAAGGGTAGAATAAATGACGGGGCCCCATAGAGGGCCAATGCCTGCTGGGGTCGTGAGACTGTTCTAAGGATGCACCACGACTCTGAAACGTAAAGGGCATACGAAGGAACAGGTTGATTTTAGTCAGATTTTAGGACCAAAAAAAAGGGGTAGAATAAAGAAAAAGATAAAAATCAAGATTGTTTATTGTTAAATATGTACATTTTACATTTATTCACATTTTTAATCTTCATCGATTACAATGTCAGCATCCTGGTAATCCTGATCTTTACAATTAAAATATATAACTATGAGTTTCTCTATATTTTCTATTTTCAACCTATTTCTTTTAACATCTAAAGTCCATTTATAAATGGAAAAAGACCGTTCTACATCTGACGATGTCAAAGGAGCAAATTTTAAAAAAGGTATTAAATTATGTGCTTCATTTTTTTCAATGGCCTCACTATATTCTCTAAGTGTGTCTAAATCTGGGTTTCGTTCCATAACACGTTCTATTTTATTTTTTATATTTTCTGAATTGCACTGATTTATAGCATCTCTGACGTTGTCAAATGCTAAAAGTGAATCTGTCAACGATAAATTATGCTTTTGCAATTCTTTTAAAGACAAATGAATTATAAAATAATTGTCTTTAATGTAATTTAAATCTTCTTTTAAATTTTCTTTTTCTATAATATTTTTTGCCTCTCGAATAGATACCGCATCAGAGCTGCTTAAACAAGATAATACTTCTTTTATTTTTTCAAAGTTTTGAGCGTAATAAAATGCTGCCTCTAACCAAGTGCCCCATCTTGTAACAACTGGTTGGGGAGGTAGCGGCAAATCTGGATATTTTTCTTTTAAAATTTTGACTCTCCTTGGGGCTTTCAAAAATACCTTTTTAACATTTGCTATTAAAATGTTAACATCGTGATATTCTAACCTAATTTGCTCAGATACGCGATGAAGAGAGTGCGCCAAACATGTTACGTGCTTCATTTCAGGTAAGTATTGTTTTAAATTTCGTCCTGCAGACAGCATATATGCAACGCTATCAGTGCAGAGGACAAGAATGTTACCTACCTTCGATTCAAAAGAATCTTCCCAAAAGTTTTCCAAACATTCTAACACAAATTGCGTGATTGTTTGTCCATTAACTACAGTTAGCATTTTACATGCTACCAAATAAGGTCTAGTCAAATTGCTAGGATGTAATGGTTTTATTAAAAAATGGACTATATAGCGACCTAAAAAGTCTGTCGTTTCATCTAATGATATCCATAGTTTCTCATTTTTATAATTTTGCCGAATCGAATTGATTTTATTCTTAAAAAACTTGTCCAAGTAAACTTTCCGTAACTGTGATTCATCTGGCAGAGTACGATTAGTACACGTACAACAACAGGTACTACACATATATCTTTTAAAGAAATCTTGAAAAGTAGTATTTTTCATCTGAGACCACGGAATATTGCACAAAATGAGAAATTTTATAAGATCGAAATAAAATTCCTCTTCGGGCCGCTTAAACTTTCCCTGGTGTACTGCTCCTTCGATATGTCTTTTAACGTTTCCTTTATTTATGGTTTTCAAATGGCTTTCACATTTTGAACAGTATATTGTACCACTAGCGTGATCGTAAAGTAGTTCGGGATGACCGGATATCCATTTTTCTACAGTTTCAGCCTTGACGTTTGCCATATCTGAACTTTGTTTTAGAGATGGAACCTCGTATATATCACCTAAAACAAAGACATGAAAAAATTACATTTTATTTAGTTTATTTAGCTTACTCCGTTTGTTTTATTTTTCGTGGATCAAATTTAGTCATTGAAATTTCACCCTCTTCCTGTCAATCCAAAATGGGTGCCGCTACAAGATGGCGGACAATTTATTTTTTTTACAATTCCATCAATATATATATATATATCAAATGAAAGGGCATGTTACGTAGAATATTTTGTAGAGAAGTAGATAAGGCCTATAGTAATTTATTTTACCAATACATTGCAAGAGGACACAGGGCATTCAAATTATATACGGATTCCAGTAAAATGTCGGTTAATAGTGGAGTTAGCTGAATTGCGACTACATTACTAGAATATCATAATTTTGTTTCGCACTAAGCTCACTGGTTCATACTCTATTAAAGATTTAACAATATTAAGACTCATGGTATGTTCAGCAGGTTAAGCGAACAAACACAATACTAAAAATATTCTTATAATACATCCAAACATGCTTTATACTCCTTGTAACTAGTAAAATATTACTTACCAAAGCTTGGTTTAAATATGTAGATCCAATTCAATAGTGAAAAATCTGAGTCCGTATATTCGAGCCAAATCGTGGTTTAGAGCAGATTCCAGAAGTCAGTATGTACACAAGCCAGGGTCAAGTAACGTTTTCACAACATAGTAACAAACAAAGATGCGCACTCTACGAACCGAAGTAAACGAGTGAGCTACCTGGCATGTCGTCGGCGGGCGTACGCATTGTTCTGATAACCGGTTATTGTACCACCCATGATCCTTTGTTCTGATTGGTCGTTGGGTTTTGTCAAATCGTGACTGTGTGCCGTTAAAAAAAATATGAAGAATAATAAAGAATAATATTGCTCATTTTATTACAACTCCTACCTTTTTTTGAGGATGGCAAATCATCAAATGACTCCTTCCACTCTGGCAGAATAAAATTCCTACATAAGTTCCGGTTTTTTTTTAATAATCCACCAATTCCGGAGGAATGTCCATATTAATATATACGTTTCGGATCAATGACCCCATTTCAATCTACCTACTCCGATCACTGATAATCACGCTCATATTCATAAAAGTGTAGGTAGTGGGGTATTAATCACACACGTTTTGCCAAATATGTTTTAGACCAGTGTACAAGAGAGCGAGATGTTATTAGCTCGGTTCATTTTAAGATGTTGTTACCTACTGTGATTTTCGAAACAGTGAAATTCATTACGAATTTTTCCGAACCAGGAATTAACCCTAGGACCATACAACCAACCACAAACGCAACGGGCCAATGAAGTCGGGAAGCATTATATTTTTACTTATGTTAATCAATATTTGATATTATAGAATTCCAACAACACACCGACACATTTCCTATTTTGCGACATACTATCTAGATACAAGTGTGAAGGGAAATAATGTTTAATCTTATAACAATGACGACATTTTTATAATTTGATTTATATTTATAACGAATAGAATAATCACAACTTAAGGAAAACATTTTAATCCCAACTAATATAATAAATACGAATGTGAGTTTGTTTGTTTCGCTTTCACGCCTCAACTACTTGTCCGATCATCTTGATATTTCGCATACACGTTGTCAGGGGTACAGAAAAGTACATACAATATATAATATTGTCTTCTGTTTACGCGAATGTTATTCATTGAAATTAAACTACTATATACGGATTTTATCGCGTTGTTTATTTAGCACTGTATTACAAAATTTTGAAAATATTACGCTACTACTACTATTGATTTTATTTTCTAATTTATAAGCTAATAAAATTATTTAAACTATTAAATCTATTTATTTTTGTTTTACACTTTCCCCGACGTTTCGGTTGCTTTTCAGCAGCCATGGTCACGGGGAGACTGCTAATTTTGTAATACGGTGATAAATAAACAAAGCGATAAAATCCATATATAGTAGTTTAATTTCAATACATACAATATACCTTTCATCCAGAAAAAGTACTACTCCCGAGGGATACAGTTGACAAAACCTAGACTAGCACGAGCGAAGCCGCAAGCAAAACTTACTTAATAAATAATATTAATCGATTGAAATTATTTACGGTTACAGTCTTTTATAATACAGCCAGCCATGTAGTAGCATGGTATGATGGTGCGTACACTTTTTGCCAAATGCAAGTAACACAATATACCTTAAAATAGTTAAAACAGGTATTTGTTCCAAAACAAAAAACAGAGACACTTAAACATCACAAATTATCACAAACTACCTTTGCATCATTAAATTGACTTATATAATACTACACCTCATTAAATTCTATATCAAAAGACTAAGCATGTAATTTTATAAGTTTTATCGCTTAAATAGTCGTAGATTAAATAATGACCATATCGAACTACCTGACCTTTGACAGTCATTTTAGATTTAACTAAAGGTATAGTAACTTCAACACGAGCCTAATCAAATAGCTCACCAATTACTTTAACGACAAGTCTACAGGCTCTAACAGGTCCTTAGATTTAAAAATGATGATGTTACCTACATATTGTTACATGCTGGGTTCGAGGGATAAGAATATAAAACAATATTACCGCCTAAAACGTTTTATTCTAGCACACAATTAAATTTAAAACACAACAACACTATACTATACTTTGCCACTGTAACTGCTTCAAGCTCCGTAGTATTTTCGCTTCCGTTCGCTTCGATGAATACTTGACCGCTTACGATTGTAAACTGACTGGGCGAGCGCTGGACGTCCACTTTCATACGCGGTTAAAGTGTTTCCGGAGTTTTCTAGTAACGTCATACACGGTACGTAACAGTACGAAGATTCGAGAACGTGCCGGCGTTCTCTCTACTCTACTCGTACCGGCGAACTACGTAGTTCCGTAAGACGTAAATAGATGGCGCTATAATAAATTATTAGACGGAACTGCCAAGTCTTTCTCACAATGCCGAGAGATGACACTGGGTGTAACAATATAATGACATCAGGAAGGCTTGGGAGATATTATCGGGGTAAATAAGGAGCTAAGATGCGGGAAAGGAGGTGTTCTATACATCATTATAAAGTATCCACATAAATGGTATTCTTATAATTCGATGAAAATTATTTTGCTCCATTCGTCTCAGGTCAGCTTTAGTGCCTCTGACGTTGCTGCCAATTAACAATACTGTAGCTGTGCAAATTAACGGAAATCTCTACAAAATATTGTTTATTATCACCGCCGCGCAGTGCTACTCTTTTAAATTATTGGAAAAATTGGTGCTAAACTGTCCGTACCGCAAGTTGATTTATTACTCGTGATGTCTTTCTGTAGCCAGACTACTCAAATTTATGCAAAATATCGAGGATGAATTTGAGATAAGAAACATCACAAAAGTTTTTCTACTCTTGAATGTTTTGGCAGCTTGAGTGATACAGTTTAACTAACGGAATGTTCACTTCCTTGAACTTGCTGTGTATGGAAAAACAAAATCATATTGCATTAGATTTATACGTACACTTAATAAGTGTGACAATTTTCTAATATGTTTTAAACACCCCTGAAAATCATAGCAGTAAACCATTTGAAGCGATTTTTGTGAGAGGAGCAGAATAAGGCTAACAATCAACACTTCATCAGAATACGCCTTCTATACTTCCTAATGATGTTTTGAAGTCCGTTTTCATTAAGATGAGGGTAATTAGAAATATCAGAATACCTGACCAGTAACAATTCTTGTACATACATCTGTTATCTCCTTTTTCAGTACATAAATAAAAAAAATGTATTAAAAACATATTAATCTTAATTACGGTCTATTCCATTACGATCATCGGGTTATATATACAAATACATAGTCTAATTTTGGGTAATGATGATTTTTTAAAACATTTCGTAATTTAGTTTTAGAATTGGCTATTATTTTCGTTTGCTATTACGTTTAAAACCATTGAACCTAGACCATTAAAACTAGCCTCATGATGAGATATGATAAGGCAAAGGATTTTAAGCGGGCACCCAAAGTGTGAAGTAAAACTCTGGCTGATCACGTTGCAGGCTTTTTTAAAATTAACGAAGTACGCAATCATCGATGTCACTAAATCTACCTACACTACACTAGAAATTTTTGAAGTGTAAAGACTGTGTCGCTGGGAATAAAATCTAATCTACTAGCTCTCCGGATGTACGCACTCGACAGGCTTTAGACTTGACTAGTAGGACTCTACCGAAAAGCTTTTCGAAAATACTCAAAAGAGAAATACCACGTACCAGATACAATCGCCACGCGATCGTGATCCTTTGTGATGAAAGGCGATCATATCAAAATTTATATTATAAGAATATAAGCAACAGACTTAGGACTCTTGGACACACTTATAATACCCATATTTACACAGCAGATTGTGCAGGATTAGCCGCACATCCAGGGCAATGTTAATGCTTGTCTCGGCCAGGATTATGCCGCATAGTCGAATTATATTGGATGTGTTTCGAAATAAGCAATAGATATGAACAACAACGGATGTCCTTATTTTGAACACTTTCTTTGTATAATACAATACATTTCCAAGGCAAAAAGACCCTTTACCAGCCTTTGGTATACATATACTTATTAGATTCTACGTGGATCTGTCCAGGAGACCTTTTAATTGAAAATAAACACGAAAAATAATAATATTGGTATCTGCGAATAACTTCGCATATTATATTTTACGACTATATTGAATAAAAAGACTAAATAAGAACTCAGAAAGTTGTCTCTTTTGATCCTATTTACGTAATATATCATACCTACATAGGTGAATAAATAATAAAGTAGGTACGAATCGTAATTTATGTTTTGTACTTTGAGTTATAAGTACCAACTATTTGTAACATTAGTGGTTGGTAGTTCACATGTACGCAAATTCAGAGCAATTTATGTTTTGTGCTATTTCGAATGACCTCATCAATTAATTTACTTTATCGACGGTGAATACGTTAATTAGACTAAATTAACGTTTACGTAAGCCATTGTAGGCTGCAGTGTGTACTTACTGACACTTCTAAATTTAAATTAGGGTATTCTCTCTCTAAAATAATGTTATAACAAATATAGCAGCAATATATAGCTGATAAGATCTTCATCTAAAATTGATAATAAGGTGCAGTTATATTTCTTCATCTCTACTTGCTAATTGCTACTTTTGCTAAAGCATCTTGAATCTAAATCAACTATTTGGGTTGTTACTCTTATAAAAGTAGAACAAGGCTTTATCTGCACTTTACAGAATATAATTTTCGTTCAAGTAATTAACATGTTAAAAGGGTAGCTATTTTAGAACTAATCTAAATTTATGGTTTTATTTTACTCAATGAATTTGCATGGAGTTTTCACGGTTCGGTAAATTGGTGTTCAACTTTAATAAGTTAAGGTTTATACTCAGAATACAGCTATATGCCTGTTTAATCCACCTTATTCTATCTAAGTAGTAGAATCGAAAATATTGTGAATAGGGCCCGCGATTTTATTTCTATGATTCACAGAAGTGAAAAGCATTATATAAAGTACCTAAGCACATGTTAAATAACGAACGAATAAACGAATAAATCAAAAATTCGCGGAAATGTAAATTATAAGTAGGTAAATAAGATAAGGATATGTAACAAAATTTTAGAAGATATTTTTTTATTTAAAAACTACAAAATATAGCTAAAATCTAGACTTACTAGTGTTAAATCACATTTTGATGACTTGTCAATTTTCCGACGAAACCAAAGCAACCAATTCATCTTTATAAAAACACTTCCTAATACACAATACCATAATACGCCTACAGTACATAAAGTAAATATTATTAACGTTGAAGTATTTATCAAATCTTCTAGCATACTGTAAGGTTTATAATTTTGTTTTAGCAAGTCGTTACAAAACCGCCCGAAGTAAAACACACAACGAAAAATGTATGGTGAATAATTCACAGTGCCGGACTGTCCGTCCGCTCCACACGCTGGCACGTTTGCCAATTGTTGTCTATTAAAATCACCTGCGTGAACTCCCTAATAGCTTTAAATTTGAAATTATACAGATAATTGCTAAAATATTAACATTAGAATAGACAGAATTATATCAGCTCGATTATAACAAGCTGCCTACTGTTTATTGAAAGACACTATCTTATCTTATCTTGTGTGTGACCCATTGGGATCTTTTGTGTTGGCCCCAAGATTTATCCCTTAGCTATCTCCCTATGAATGTACTGCATCAGCCACAGCCTACACTTCAGAGGGAGAAGCCTGAAGTCCTCAGGGTTTGGATATGCCAATCCCATCAGACCCATCCTCAATCCAGCCAACGCGTCGCATTCACATAGTAGGTGCGATAAGGACTCGTTCTGTTCACCACAGGCTCTGCAGATCGAATTGTGTGCCAATCTCAATCTGCACAGGAAGTCGTTAATGCCAAAATGGCCAGTGAACGCTCCTGTGAGCAGGCGTATTTGGCTCTTGTTATACCCGCAGAACTTCCGAGTGAAGCCTGTGGCTCTGTTTGCAATGAATTTCTTGGAGTATTCCAGATCCCGAAGGGCCATCCACTCTAATCTGTGTTTATCACTGCCATGTGCATTCAAAGCTGCCTTGACGGTGCTCTCAGAGAGTCCCACGAATGGCTTGGGGCCCACAAACAGTTGCTCCGAGCCCTTTCTGGCTAATTCATCAGCATCCTCATTGCCCTGCACCCCTGCATGCCCCGGAATCCACACCAGTCTGACTGTGTTCTTCCTGCCAAGTTTGTTTAGGGCCTTAACACAGTTCAGGACCAGTCTGGAGTCTACCCTACATGATACCAGAGCCTTGAGAGCAGCTTGACTGTCACTGAGAATATACACAGTCCTGTCAGTGACATTACTGTTGATATTCTCCTGAGCACAGGTAATTAAATCATAGGTTTCCGCTTGGAAGACCGTTGTATATTTACCCATGCTTTGGCTCACCATGCAGTCGTTGGCATAGATACCAGCGCTCGATCCTGTTACCATTTTGAAACCATCAGTGTACCAGAAGAGACAACCCTTGTCAGGGGATTGTAGATCTTGTCTCCATTCGTCCCACGTACCCAATAAAGGTCCCCTTATTTTAAAATTCTTTTTGAATATGTGCAATGGTTACATTTTGTCGCATCCCATGCTCATAATCCTTTTGAGATCCTTTGAAATATACAATTTTGTGTGTCGAGTTTACGATGTTGACGCTCCACAGCCCATGCACAGATAGTCTGTGTAGCGCTTTTATCGCCTCTGACTCCACAACAATGTGTAGCGGGGTTAGATCCTAATTTTGTGTGTCGAGTTTACCGGCATGTTGACGCTCCACAGCCCATGCAGAGAAAGTCTGTGTAGCGCTTTTATCGCCTCTGACTCCACAATAATGTGTAGCGGGGTTAGATCCTCCATGCAGGATCTCTAACGCTGCCGTTAGCGTAGTCGGGAACGCCCCTGTTATAGCCATGCAGGCCAATAGCTGCACCTTCGACAGCGCGATCCTGCATGTAGCTAGTTTAGTTCTTGGCCACCAGACAATGCTTCCATACGTGAGTATGGGTCTTATGATCATCGTGTATAGCCACTTGATGACCTTGGGCTTTAGCCCCCAGGTCTTCCCATAAGTAGAACGAATCATGCCGAAGACCCGCTGGGCCTTCTCTATAGCTTTGTCTACATGAGGTTTCCACGTTAGTTTGCTATCTAAGGTCATGCCTAGATACTTCACCTCCATGGACCATTGTAACTGCGTACCATACATGGAGAGAGTTCCCAACCCCTCATCCTAGTAAACGGCACGACAGTCGTTTTTCCTGGGTTGATAGATAAATGATTGCTACTGCACCATTTTTCCACCATAATCAGGGCCTTCTGCATGAGACTAGATACCGTACTCGGGAATTTTTCATTGACGAGTATCACCAAGTCATCCGCATATCCGACCGTTAAGTACGGACCTTTGTTGAGTTGTTCTAAGAGTGAATTGACTACCAAGCACCTTAAGAGTGGTGAGAGTACTCCACCCTGAGGGCAGCCCTTGCTAGTGATTCTACCCCTGAGCATACAATTGATCCACTTGCAAATGATTGGCTCTATACCGTGATTTGCCGATGCCACACTGATGGCATCAAAGGTGGTCCGATCGAAAGCTCCCTCAATATCCAGGAATGCAGCAATGCAAACTGCCCGGTTCTCTTATGCATGTTCTGCTTTATTTACCATAAAATGTAGTGACGTCTCAGTGGTTTTTCCCGACTGGTAGGCACATCGTAGCCTGTGGAGGGGGAATTTCCAAAATGCGCCCTCCCTGACATGTCTATCTATTAACTTCATCAGGGCTTTCAAGAAGAACGACTCAAGACTGATAGGTCTGTATGCCTTTAAATAATAAATAAATAATAATATTCTACCACATACATCCAACACCATCTAGCCCAAACTAAGCAGAGCTTGTATTATGGGTACTAGACAATGGATAAACATACATACATACTTTTATTTTTTTGTAAATACATACATACTATACATAGAAACACCCAGACCAAGACAAACATCCATGTTCATGCACACAAATGTTTGACTTGTGCGGGAATCGAACCCGCGACCTTAGGCGTGGCAGTCGGTTACACTAACCACTACGCCACCAAGGCTTTAGCTTAGCTTCGTAGTCCGCTTTGCTCGGTTTCGGTATGTAGATGACTAACACGCCTCCATATCTTTGGAATGTATCCAAAAGCTATGCAGGCTCTGTATAGTCTGCACAAATGCGGAACCAAGAGTGCAGCTCCCTGTTGTAGGATGATGGGATAAACCATGTCAGGACCATTTAGAGCCCAGCCGACCTTCCCTGCATCCAATACCTTCCTAGCAGTGTCCCAATCTGCTTTGGTTGTATGACAGCTTAGTTCAACCAGGCTGATCGGGTCCTCCTGCTCCTTTTCTATTATCTTACAGTCTGGAAAGTGTGTGTTTAGCATCATTGTTAGTAATATTGTCTTCTATTTACGCGAATGTTATTCATTGAAATTAAACTACTATATACGGATTTTATCGCGTTGTTTATTTAGCAATGTATTACAAAATTTTGAAAATATTACACTACTACTACTATTGATTTTATTTTACTAATTTATAAGCTAATAAAATTATTTAAACTATTCTATATTAATATTATCAAAATTTTGTAATACAGTGCTAAATAAACAACGCGATAAAATCCGTATATAGTAGTTTAATTTCAATCATTGTTAGTGTCTCCTTACCAGACCCTGTTCCCTGCCCATTGCCATCCTTAATGGTTGTCAATGGGTGTGCTCTGACAGTCGAGAGAGCTTTGGACAGCCTCATTCCTTCAGGAATCGTACTGATGTTTTCACAGTGTGCTCTCCAAGCCTTCCGTTTGGCTTTCTGCATAGCTTTGTTATAGTTGGTCAAACAACGAGCGTTAACCGCTGTAGTCCCAACTCTGGCGTCCACCACGGTACCCTCTTAGGCCTTAGTTCCCTCTCAGGTCAGTTGTTTGTCCAGGCCGTATTCACAGTCTGGACCAATTTGTCTGCTGTAAACTCGATGTCTAATATAGAATTGAGCTTACCCTTAGAATCCTCCAAATCTATTCTGAGCTCAATCATAAAGGAGTTCCAGTCCGTATTTCTGGGATTCCTTCTATGTGCTGTAGGAGCTGGAACCAGCGTCCTGTACTTAAAGCATATGTAATTATGATCTGACAAGGAAATCTCATCAGACACATGCCACTCGACAATCTTAGTGCTAGCCCTGTTGGAGGATTACGTGATGTCAATTACCACTGCTCGTCTACAGTCAGCGAACGTTGGCCTATTTCCCTTATTTATAAACTGTAAAGAGGTACTTACCACATACTCCAGTAGTTTTTCCCCTCTTACATTCACATCCGTGCTCCCCCAGACTGTGTGGTGTGCGTTGGCATCGCACCCCAGGATCATGTCCAGGTTCTCCCGGCTGCCATATTCAACAAGGTCCTTTATCTGTCCAGATACTATTTCCTTGTTTATGTAGTCGAAGTATGCAGTGGTCAGGATTACAGTATCTCGCCCTCCGCTCCCTCGCATATCGATCTTAACTGACGTAAGATCCCTAGAACAGAAATTGTATAAGGGCATTGCGTTTATGCCATTTCTGACATATACACATGTCCTCATATCATTAGTGGAACATTTATGAAAAATTACACCTCCCGTCCCACCCAAGACTCTGATCTTTCCCTCTCTAACATAAGGTTCCTGAATCAGGGCAATATCATATTCATTCATCCGCAGGTGGTGGGCCAGAACGGCCATTGCTCCCATGTAGTGATAAAGATTTATTTGTACGCAACTTAGGCCATACGGTCTGCCTACATGGTAGCGCCTTCGGTGGTAGCCACTACTGGCCGCCCCTCTGCTCTCCTCTTCCAACATCACCTCCGCAGCATCCGGCGACGACGACAAATCCAGACCGTCAATATGTCCAATTATGTCGTCGGTTTTCGGTGACGCACAAGGCGAAAAAGTGTAGAGAGCCGTACCCGACTCTTCCACCACAGGAATTACAGGCTCCTCCCCGTCCTTTGCCCGTGATTCTGTCAAAGCAGGAGCCTCCTCCCCCACGCCGGCATCAAATGGCACCTTCTGCGCGTTCAGATCTTCGAGGATCTTAAACGTGCTCTTGTCTATGCCAGCATGGAGACAGAAGCCGCCTGCCTTGATGACCGCGGCTGAAACGCTGTCCACCAGGATGATGCGCGTCTCTTCGACCTGTGTGCCCAGCACCTTCCTCGCAAGCGGCAGAGGCAGAGGATCCGGCGTGGCCTCTAACAGATCCCAAATGGCTACCCGTATAGGCTCCACTTGCTCTGCATCTAATAGAGCGTCAGGGAAGTTGTCAGCAACAACGGCCATTTTAACCCCTGTCAGCGCCTCCCTGTGGAAGTCACCTTGGATCTTGGTCCGCTTGTTGTCACCGACCTGAGGGACGATTTCGTCGCTCACTTCTCTTACCCTTTTAAAAGGGGCTGCACCGGATGCTAGTGCCATCTGCCGCTGCAGCTCACGCCGCTTACGGTTGGCACACCCGCTGCGCCTCTTCCTACTCTGGGTATGGCTCGCAGAGTGAGCAGCCGAGTTTGGCTGCCCCGTAGGGTGTACCTTGCTCGACTGCTCCTTGCTAGCCTCTCCGAGACTAGATGCCTGACAGCCACTCCCCAAGGGTGCTGCGCTAAGATCCCCCTTCGGGTATTCTTTACTCAACTGACCCCCTCCGGTGCTGCCACGCCCTCTCCATTGGGTACTCCTTCAAGGTTACCCCCTCTCCACGCCTTTGAACTGCCCGGGTGAGCACCACTCCCTCGGCTCAGGTTGGGACAGCCACTTGGGCCATCACGACCATGTCGCTTAAGTGTGTAGGCGCTCCCACGTGCAGCTTCTACACCCGCCTTACCCTCTCCCCCTAAGAGTCCAGAGGTCCTTATTTGCTCGCCCTTATCGGTCAAGCCTTTGGTATTGATTTTGACAGAGTCCATCTGGTCTATTATTGAGTTCACCTACTGGCTTTCCACCCGCCACGGAGTCCACAATGTTGGGAATGCCTTGTTCATTCACCAGGGCTACCAGCAAGGTAAAGCGCCCCCGAGTGAGCTGTCCCCGAGACGTACAGCACAAGTCGCTCCACCCCAAGCCACCGAGGTGGGAAATGAGCACTGCCGGCTGGAGACCTCTTCACCCAAGGACACTCGCCTGGCGGCCGCATGAGCGGACACCGCAGCCGATTGATTGCAGCTGGCTAGACTGCATCCTCCCGTGTGAAAGGAAATCCAGACCAAAGGGGCGTATCAGCAGCATCACCATCGCCACATCACCACTCAACCCCCAGGACTCCTTCATCCCTCCGCACGGATCCACGCGCACGGCACAAACACGCGGTCATTACTATCCATCGTCTGTCGTTCGACGGTGGACCCGCCGGAACATGACCTCTCCATCCCAGGCAGTGGTCGTCTGGTGATTTTAGTTACGTCTATTTCATAGGGAACCAGACTAATAACAGGAGGCAACCACGTGAAGGATTCCCCACCAGACTTGTCTTAGGGATTTACACGACTGTTGCGCTCTCCCCTAAGACCATTGGCACCTTACTCGTCTTAAAGAGTCGAGTAAAATGGGTTTGGGATCTATACTAAACAAGCAGCCAATCCAGTGAAGCTAGAAAGCAGAAAAAGCAAGCTAGGCAGTGCAACTATTAAAGCATAAATACAAACCCCCCCCCCTTTGAAAGACACTAAGATATCTATTTAAGTATATATTATACATACATAGTTTTACGCCTGTAAACCTCGAAAGGGGTAGGCAGAAATGTATTATACTCACCTTTCGCTAGCTACGATATTAGGTCGCACATGATAGGGGGCGAGGCCTTTGCTGTCTGGAGGTTACATTTTTAAAATCCCTCCTACTTCAGAGTATTTTCTAACAGAAGATCCCACCACCACTAAATTGATCATGCAGGTCGAATCAATAATGATTTTCACTACTGGCTTTTTCGTATGCCATAATTGTCACCAACAGTATATCGTTGTTTAGGCTGGCAAGAATAATAAGTAAGTAGATATAAAAACCGCTGGTTTATAAATTTATATTGAAAGTAGATGGTAAGATTTTAGATGGATATTTACAAACTTTCGGTCGGTGCCGTTTAGATTGTATTGCATGTAATCACAAGAAGACTAGCGCAGTGATAATCGTCAAGTTTCCGCTTGAGAAGTTCATGTTTCTACATCCACCTTCATATTTCGTTTTTACCATGTAGTAATCGTGGCCGTATTCTAAGAGCCGATTGTAAATTATATAAAAGAAAGAAAGAAAAGTGTTTTATTTAAATCTCCAAAGTTGAGTTACGGAGAACGAGATAATTATTAAAAAAAGATTTATTTAATTAAAACAATGTTTATTGATTAAAATACTCTACAAGACTAAATTACAATTATAATATTTCAACTACTACTTATTACCAAATCTGCAATTGTGCAGTTTACGCAATGTCGCACGGCGCATCCGCTGCATAGTCAGCAATCACGTACATTGGGCGATTGCCTAACTCTATACATACATAACTTTAAAAGATATAATAATAAATGCAATTAAATAGAAGGCGGTACATGCAGATCAAATTAGGGAACTGCGTCGGCTATTGTTGCAGCATAGCGCTGGTATTCTCGCTTGCCTACGAATAATAGACGTTATATTTTTGTAAACTTGATGATCAGATAGTAGGTATCTATAGATATTTTCAATGCAAGTTTGAGAATTTTATACTTCCTTAAGCTCAAGAAAATATGTCAAATTTTAATGATTTATATACTTACAGATCCCGTCTAGGAATCCTCATGGTTCAGTCCAATTAGCCTCACACCAATTCTATCGTAATAATGAGAGAAAATATTTGTACTCTCTCTAAAAGATCACATGGGCCGCTATATGTTATTCCTGAAAGATCGCGGTTTACAATTCAGATAAATAATAACAAGATGTTCATAAAAAAAACTGGATTTATTATCAATCCGCAAGAATATCCATAAATATTATTCTACATTTGTAACACGCGGCTTCCCGCGTTACCCAATACCACAGATTATATATTTACCTATGTATATTGATAACTTAGACTAGGGCTGACCTGGCCAAACTACATACCATCGCGAGCTAATTAAATTCACTTCAAAAGCTGGAGAGCCACAGAAAAATATTTTCATTTTATTGGTTCTTCGTTAATTATCTTTAACAATCATATCGATATCAACGTCGACATTCGTTGTTGCTTGACGCATTGCATGAAGAAGTGATTTATCTGACAGTGAAGATCTAAACTTAGATTTTATAAAGTTCATTGTTGAATACGCACTTTCACATAAATAAGTGCTGCCCATCATCGATCCCATTTTCAAGCCACAATTTGTTAGTTTGGGGAAACGATCGCCAAGGATCTTAAAAACATCCATTCCAGTTTCTATTCTACCCTTGTAAAAGGGATCTGACTGTACGTCACATAATTACAGCTGGTATTCAGTCTTTACGCTTTCGATTTGAATTGTTAATGGATGCTCAAAAAGAGACAAATCGCTCTCTAATTCTTTGAAATCTGTGAAACGTTGCTTAAATTAAAACATTTCCTCATTGATGTACCTACTTTATGTGGTCAGAAAAGCTGCATTCTTCAAAATTTCCCATTTTGGTATAATAATTAAACTAATTTTAAATGACATATTATAATTTATAGGACTGACATTTTACATTTTATTTTTAAAATTTTAATTCATTATTGTAATTTATTAATTTATTGTTATTATTATTTATAATCTACGACATTTTGCTATTTTATAAATATGTAAGTATATGTAACGAGCATGTTTAGTTATACTTTTAACTTAATTTTTGAACGAGTTATCTTGTAAGCGTTTAGGGTGTTACATCTATTAGCTTGCAAGATCGAATGAATAAATAATGTTCTTTGCAACTTGTAAAAAAAAAAACATTTGACGTTTATATCATATCCAAACAAGATGGCTATATTGTGTTGTTCGCCTTGTTTTAAATGTTTGTATTGAATATTTGCACGCCTTAATTATATTCATAATATAAACACAATTCTTTAAAACTAACTTATACCTAGAATATTATAAAACAGAAATAAAAAAGAAAAACAAATACTAAAACCCTCTAATAGGCGTCATAGAATTGCTCCGCATCACATTCGACTGGTAGTGTGCTCTGAAGACTGGCAGCATTGCCACGTTGTATGGCAATGCTATTCTTTCCGCGAAATAAAGGCCAGCCCTCTGGTCACGGAAAGCGTCGATTAACCTTTTCGCTATGTCTCTATAGAGAGCACGAGCACTGGGACCCCATGACCCTAGCGTTTCAACCCCAAACGGCTCAAAAACATAATCCCTTGCCAGGATTTTGTATTTGCGCCGTGTGAGAGTTTCCGCGGATGCAGCAGGAACACCAGCAAAACTCGCCGTGCTGGGAAGATGTGATGGCGCAAGGGTGTCTACATACGTTGCGTCCCACACCAAGGGCCTACCCATCTTCCAAGGCATCAATGACATACCGTCCGGTCTCTTCCCATCGTCACGTGCCAAACCATTAGGTTCAAGATGAGCTGTCACGCCGGCGGTGACAAGAGCACGACGGATAATGTCATTAAGGTTGGTGTGCTGAGAAAAACGACCGGCACTCCTGCTACATGATAGGCCATGGTGGCTAAGGCCATCGACGGCTTCATCACAGTGACATCGATGCGGAGAAACACATGGAGCACCTAAACGAAGTCCATATAGTCCCATCATCCAGGTACCAGATGTAAAATTTTGAATTTAATTTTTCAATAATTGGGTGAATGGCTAGACTAAGAATGACTGGTCCAAGAGGGTCACCTTGTTGACACCCAACTGCCGATTCTAAATGTTCGTCTTTATAAATTAATTTTGATGGGTGTCTATAACACTGCCACAAAAATTTAAAATTTTGGGTGTTTTCAATTTAGCTTGCGTCAGCAAGGTGTCCCTGTTCACAGAATTGAAGGCGTTCTTCAAGTCAACCTTTAAGATGACCTCACCTTCGCCACAGCCAAGGTACGTGGACAGAGCGTGGATGGCAGCCTCACAGCTTGCCTTGTAATTTCAAATTTAATTTGTTTAAATGTTGTGTCATATGAATCATATCAGTTAAAAATGCAAGATCAGCAAGACATTCAGGATCTTGCATTTTAGTTTCCATATCAGTTGTATCAGATTTTATTTAATTTTTAAGAAATATGGGAATTTCTTTCCGTGAAACGAAAAAGCGCTGCAATCACTGACCAGCACTTAACCATCGGATTTCTGAGTGCAATAGCAGATCCCCATAGGTTGCGTCAATTTAAGTTAAAAATTACGAAATTTACGATGACTCAAATCTTTGTTTCCGCCTCTAATAAGATTTGTTATTTTAACAACTATTTTCATGGCATTCATTTGGCGCAAAGATTTCGCATACGGCTTCTTTATGTATGATGCAATGGATTAATGGACAATCAATGCCATTTTGTTTTAGAAGTCCCGTAAGTCCTGTAACGTTTCCTGTCATAGCTTTTGCTCTATCGGTCACAATACAAGAACATTTTTGAAACCCACCGTATTCCTTAACAGTTTTATTAACAGCTTGAAAGATATCGCTGCCTTTAGTTGAGCAATGTAGTGACACTAAATTTAACATTTCCTCCGTGATCGAAAAATCTTTTGAAATGCAGCGAATAAAAATGGTTAATGGACCGATATCTGCCTGGTCAGTACTTTCATCCAAACGTAATGAATAATATTCACATTTTACAATGTAATCACATATTTATTTTAGAAACATATTCGCCTATATCATCTATTCGTCGCGTAACTGTTTGATGAGATAATGCTACAGATTCAAATTTGTCCGCCAATTTCAGCTGTATGAAGCGATGTGCCATGGCAACTGCGCATTGTTTTATAAAAACTCCATTACTGAATGGTTTTTTAGCCTTGGCTAATTGCAAACAAACTTCATAAAACTCAGCCAAACTTTCTTCAATGTCTGCATTTACTTTTGAATCCTGAATTTGAATCCTGTCTGTTGCGTTTGTTCTTCTTATACTCAGCCACAACAATTTTTCTTGCTTCACCGACATGTCTGTTAGCGTGTCAGTATCAGCCAAGCAGGGATTTGTGTGATTGTGTGTCTTCTTACGGTAGGTAGCCAATGAATTGTATATTTATTCCGTTTAAACTCATATATTGAATTTTTACAATATCTAATACATATATGTACCCACTATCGTCGTCGTTGAGAGAGAGAGTACCTACATAATATTGTCTTCTGTTTACGCGAATGTTATTCATTGAAATTAAACTACTATATACGGACATACGGACATACGGAGTACATTCAAATTTATGATAAAGCAGTAAGACCAGGGGGGCGCGCCCCGATCTGCTGCACCAACCGATGCCGCCGATGCCGCCGGCGCCTCGCCGCGCGGCTACTAGATTGCGTTACTTGACATGCCGTGTATCGTGGTTGAATTGCCATTTCGTAACTCTTCTGCAGTTCAGAAATATATTCGGTGGCCCAGCGACACCAGAAGTTCTGCCGCATCTGTTCTATGCGATCATAACGTGGAAGGCACTGCGTAGCCGTTGTCGTGAAATTCTGGCTGGCGGGAGCTGTGAGCGGTCGGCCAATCAGGAAGTGACCGGGAGTGAGAGGAAGAAGGTCGTTAGGGTCTTTGGACATAATAAGTAGGTTATATTGGTCGAGAATTTAGAACTGCTTCAATTTGTGCTAACACAGTACTTAACTCCTCGTACGTCAAGTTTGCATTACCTACTATTCTATATAAATGAAATTTACAGGACTTAACCCCTGCCTCCCACAACCCACCAAAAATTTGAATTTTATTATTATTGTTGCAAATAAAATAGTCAAATTCCCACTTCTCAACAAATACACGATATTCATCACTTAATTTTCTCTTCTTCGTAGACATAATGAAGTAATTAAGTATTTTCTCAAAACTGCTTGTCAAATACTTATTATACTTAATGTGTAAAATTCAAAGTGGTTTATGTATGAAGTGGCTGTAACGGCGCGTATGCTACGTTTGTCACTGTAAGAGCGTAAGTTAAATGTATCGTCAGTATATAGCCCTGTATTGTAGAATAATAAGTCAGTCGCCCTAAGACGGTTAAACTAAGAATATTGTAACGTGTAAATATAAGGATGTGTTAAACAGATTAACTTGTTTCATTGAACACTCAGTGCCGTAATCAAATTCTCTTAAATGGCGATACGAATTTAGTGAAAGCTACAGAACTCAGAGAGAAGAATGACAACTTCATACAAAATTTGTGAGGAAATTTTTCCTTAGCGTCTTGCGCCATCTATACTTCTCATCAGAAAAATGTGTATATTTAGGAATATATGTCAAATGTCGTTCAATAGTGAATAATATGAGGTTTTTAAATCCTAATGATAATGTTCTAAATTCAAATTAAATTTTCATAGGTTTCGTATTTTGTTTAGATAACAAGTAATTTTTACCCTGTATGGAGTATGAAGGAAATTGATAAAACAACACACGTAAATGACAAAAAAGCTAAGCAACGGTTATTTAATAACTTGTATTCCCTCCCCGAGCTCTTATTATTGCTTCCATACGGTTCTTCATCGATCGGATGAGAGTCACGATCAAATGTTGTGGCATTCCATTCCATTCCTCTTAAATTGCATTTTGCAGCTGGCTAAGTGTTTCTGGGGCAGGATCTCTTGCACGAATTCATCTTTTTAATTCATCCCATAGATGTTCAATCGGATTCATATCTGGGCTTCTTGCTGGCCATTCCATAATGGAGATACCGACTTCGGTAACATAATCTCGTATGACGTTCGCGGTGTGAGCCCTAGCATTGGCGTGCATGAATATAAAACCGTTACCAATAAAATGTGCATAGGGCATCATGTGAGGCTCAAGACACTGTTCGATGTACCGATGACTGTTTAGTGCAGGCAGACGTGGCCCAGACACAAAGACAAGCTCTATCTTACCGTCGGCTCTGATTCCTCCCCAAACCGCCCACGAACCACCACCATAGCTGACCTTTTCTTCAATGCAGCATTGTGCAAAGCGTTCTCCATCTCTTCTGTAGACCTTCTTCCTTCCGTCGTTACCATACAGCATAATTTTACACTCATCATAGGACTTTGTTCCACTGGAGGTATGACCAATTTAGTTGCTCACGTGCAAAGTTAAGGCACGCTCTTCGATGATCTGCAGTAAATTTCGGCCCATTTGCTGGCTTGTGCGGTACCAGTCCACGTTCCTTCAACCTTCTTCTAATTGTAGAGTCACTTACAGCCATCCTACGTACAACATGAAACTGCTGCTGCAGTTGGAAAGCATTAAGGCGTCGATTTCGTAAAGAAGTTGTTACAATAAATCGATCATCTCGCTCAGAAGTGACCCGATTCCTGCAAGATCCTGAACTGCGCGTAAACAAACCAGTCTCCCGATAGCGTTTGTAGACTCTATGAACAGACGACAGGCTTCAATGCAATCTTTCAGCCACAATACGCTGACTAAGTCCAGAATTCAGCAATACCACCACTTGGGCGCTTTTGCGGACGAAGTATCCATATGTTTTAGAAAAAAATTTTCAGATGTCCCAAAGTCACAGTACACACACAGTATACAGAACACAGAACAAAAAGTTTTAAGATAGGCGCTAATTTTTAGTTTTCAAAGTTGAAATGTACTCCAACTCTAAACACACATTTGTCTCAAAACAGTAAATCATTACATTTATAAGATAAACAAATTAAATTCTAATTTTGAATTTTGAATTTTTGCTTATCACTGTAATGGCCAAACTGCCAGCTATACAATCATGTGATTTTTTTCATGGAATGAAACCTATTTTGTGATGAGAAGTGTATTTGCAGCCCGCACAAAACTATCGTAAATGTCATGTTTGTATTAGCGCGGGAAATTCAAAATTGGTGGTGTGTAGGCATATATGTTTATGGGTGTGTATATCTATTTGCTTGTCATGGGTTCAAAATTGACTGTATTTTTCGAAGAGTTCCTTGAAGTTAATGTGTATGCCGATTTAAATTTGTTATGTATAGAAATCTGGTTATTAATAAAATCAGCATTCACATATTCAAAGAAAACTTAATCGAAAAACACAGTTTAGAAAGTTCAATATGTAAATAACTTTATTAAAAAGGTTTATTTGTGAATAGAGCAATACATACAAATCTTACTATGAATATAGGTACATGTGCATAAATACTATATCCGACTGTTCACATTCTAGCACTTGTCTATTTAAGTTTATTGGAACTCATATTGTAAAACAACAAAAACAATGTAAGAGTCACCTTCTTACAACTTGAGTTTATATCTCACATAATAACACTTGATTTCACCAAAACATTACAACAGAGGAACAGGGTGCTCGACGCAACGTTTTTAATGCAGGAACAATTTAAACTAGTTTATTTATCTAAAATAAACGGAAATAACAAAATAAACGGTGCGCAAGCGGTGGCAGACATTTTCTTGTAGTATTCCCAGTAAATGACAAGAAATTAATTGTAAATATTTATATATTGAATTATCTTTTTTATACTGTGAATATGATACTTTGCTCTATTGTTTAATTATCGAAAATATAATTCATAATTATTTCTTAGTTTTTTCACGTTGTATTTGTAATAAATTAAAATAAAAACATTTTAAAACTTAAGTGTATATTTTCAGTGGTATCATTACAGCAGGAATGATATCGCTATTCTTGGTTTCCACTATCGTTATCTCTGTCGAGTCTAACAACCCTTCAATCAACATTTTGTAGAACAGAGTTGACTGACCCTGGTGAAAGCACAAGCTTAACTAATACGGACACTAACAAATACTCACTACAAAAACAAAAAACCTTCCGGAAATTCCCCCAATAATAGTAAAAGATAGCTTCACTTTTAAATGATGTCATGCGAATGGAATGTTACAAGAATAAAGATAAATAAATTATACCAAATATTGATTATATGTTTTGACAAAGAATTCTATTATCTAAACTATTTATGTCCAAAACTATTTTCTGATTAAAACATGCGTCACAGGCCGCAAAAAACAAGCCGCGGGCCGCATGCGGCCCTGACTTAGACCAATAACCAAACGGCTAATGTTGCCAGTGTAACAATAAAATTCACCTATTGGTACATATATGTACATATATTATAAAAAGTACATATATTAGTGAAAGATAAACTACCACACCCTTTAGGTAACCTATTATTAAGGCCTATCTTGAAGACAGATATTTCTGGGTAAAACAAAGGGGCGCAAGATCCACCTTACGTAAAATTCAAGGTTCTAAGTACGCCATACTTGGACTTAGCAATAGCTTTATTTGACGTAAACTCCCAAAAACTATAACATTACGTTCACTTTAGCTGGCTAATAGCTAGTCATATTGTTAAACTTGGCAACGATCTTCTGCCAGATACAGAATTTGTGTACCTACTACCCAGAATTAAGCGTGGATAGAAGGCTTCTCTGGACCTATCACATACGGAAGAAAAGATAGATGAATCTAGGTAATATCGTGTAAAGGCTCACGGGCAGAAATCCAGATTGATGACAATTCTTAATTTGGGTACTTAATAATAAATCTTAGATATAAAAGCTGTTTATATCTACCTACCCAGACACTTACTTGGTACTTATTAAATTAACTTTATAACTAAGAAAATTATTGATAGGAAAAAAGAAACCCGCCAACGCACCCTCGGATGGCCACTCCAACTATTGCAATATAAAAATACCGAATTCCTCTGGATATAGACAGCCGGGTCGTGGGATTCGGGCGTACTCCAACTTGCAGAATTCCGCTTCGAACACAATATAAATGAAATATGTGTCGACATGTGTTTCACCTCAGCGCGAGGCATCTTCAAGACCGTTTGACCAGGAATTGCCAAACGGTCTTCCGATTTTGTTGAGTTCAATATTGTTAACCTATTTCTATTGCAATAATTGGATTGGGCAAAGGGCTAAGGGTGCGCTGTGGCGGATCCCTCTCTTACCAATAATTTTATTACTTTGGATTTCCGCCAAATAACGAATTCGATTCAATATTTTAAAGCTAAGCTAATAAGTACCTTAACTTACACCAGAACGGGGGGCTTTTAGGGCCGACACCAAGAGGTGTTGGCCTAACTGATCGGTACCTACGTGGGTAACATAAATATTTTTCAATAATTAAAACTGCTTTACTATTAGGTACACTTTCAGAGCAGTCCTCTGCCAAAACTCAAACCAATTGTATATTTCTAAATAGGAGACCGTCAATTATCGGTTACGTTAAGAATGAACCCGTTGGCCCAGGAATTTCCATCCACATACAGGCAACTGGCGTAAGGGTAGCCACACAGCTACAGCGTTTCTTTTAGTCAATAAGAACTTAATACTTACCTCAACTCTCCGTTTCGGTTTTTCATTCCATATTTAATACTTTTTGGTCAGACGAAATATGTGTAAATATTAAGTATTACATGGGTGCATCTTGTCATATTGATCGCAGGCATCCTGCAACTTCATTTGCAGTCGTTTTTCACGGGTTTTTTCTGGCCTACTAGCCAAAGGAGAAATAGTGCGCACCTATAAAGTCGGTCGGGCACTTATAATAAACACGGTTTTCAGGCATTACTTATAGGCAATCAGTCTATCATTTTTATTTTAGTCTAAGTAATTAATATAATATATCAATTTCTAACATCAGACATTTGTCACGTCTGTGTGGTAGAAATATTTCCCTAGCCATGCAGCTTCAAGTTGTTCGAGTTTGTAGTAAATCATCACACCACATCGATAAAACCTAATATAAATAAAATATGAAATGGATGATATATGACGGGATGGTAAACATGATGATATTGAAAGGAGAATGATTGCTGGCAATAAAGTAAATGGCGCTCCACGCGCTGTTATGAACGGTCGAAATGTATCCAAAAAGGCACGTTTAGCTGTTCATAGACGACTATTAGTGCCTACACTTATGCATGGAAGTGAAAGTTGGGTATGGCAAAAGAAGATGCATGAGAGTAGAATAAATGTTGTAGAAATGAGAGCGCTGAGAGACATATGTGGTGTGACTCTGAAAGATAGAATAAGGAATAGTGTGATTAGAAAGAGATAGGGCTTGAAATTGACAAGAATAAAAAAGGGTATGTTAAGCTGGCTTGGGCATGTAGAAAGAATGGTCGAGAAAGTTTATAAGGCTAGTGTGAATGGAACAGTTGTAAGAGGCAGACCTAGGCGAACGTTTCTTGACCAGATCGGCGACGTTCTGGGCAAAGGCCAGGTTAAGAGCACCTTAAACCGGCGAGCGTGTACGAGGAATGTGATGAAGCCAGGGATGTGTCAGGATCGTAGCAAATGGAAATCCGTAGTCTCTGCCTACCCCACTGGTGAATAGGCGTGAATCTATGTATGTATGAAATATAATAATAAATATGAAAAGCTGTAGCGCTATATAAGAAAAGCTAATGTTCGATGTTCCCTGCTACCTTTAAAGCTTAATTCTTATTCAGGGGCCCATCTAGTTGGTTTCCGATGCTGTTAGAATATTCAGGGCGCCATTTTCTATCTGTTTATTTAGTTATACCTACGGGAGCATGAAACACTTATCTCCATAGCCCAGACCTATTACGATATGTAGCAACGATTCTACTGCGTCTACCGCAGCCTGTACCTTCACCATTAATGTTGCCTCTATTTAAATTTATTTTCGTAGATAAACCTCTCAAACTGTTAACTGGCTATTTTCCTAACAAATAAAATGTTATGAGAATACCCTACGGAGAAACATAAGACAATGTCATGTGGCTATATTGACTGAATTAGAAACTAGTTACACTAAATTATTGTGATACGTGACCCCTACCTGGTATTTCGGGCAAGGCCATCAGCTCACGTTTCAAAGCACAAGGCAAAAATTAAAACTATATGTAGGTAAATGTTATAATTAGTCATATTTTTCCAATGAATAAAATAGACACACGAAAATAGTAAATAAATATCCGTTCCTTTCGTTTCCTTTTGTGTAGTAAAAACTTTCAATCGAAGTTCTGCACATTCATTTGAATGTAATAAAACTAATAAACCACATTTCCCATTTTCAGGCGCACTCTTTTTTCTCATTAGTTTGCGGATTAACTGGGATAATAGGAATAAATTTAGAAATAAAACTATGAGGTATTGATAAAAAAGAAAGACTAGTTATTTAGATATTAATATATTTTCGAATCTAAAATGTACAAAAAAATACAACTTAAATGTTATGTACTCATAACGCATGATTGTATCAATGAATAAAATATTACAGTTCGAACATTTTCAAGGTATTAGTACTTCTCGTGTATGTTGTATTTATTAATTGACAGTTACTAAATGGTAAATGACCCGGAGCTAGCTACTAGGAACTAAAGGAGCGTAAACCATTCTCAATCTCCTTTTCTTTGCAATTATTACAATTTTTACTGATGTTTGTTACAATTTGGATTCCGCTATTTGTTTTGTGCCAAAATAATGTTATTTATTTTCCTAATACCAGGGCGGTTGTTCACAACGCTACATTAGATGTACTGGCATTGCAACTGTACAGATTTATTTGTATCTCTTCTAAAATAAACATAACGACCTATATTTAAATTTCTTATTTAATCAACCATCACTTCATAACAACTTTGGTTGTGTATGCTAATCGTAAAAATATATGTATTTTAGCTATTTACAATATATAAACATACATACATACAATGCGTAGAAATGCACAGCAACACAAAAGGCCTTAACTAACATCTGAAGAACTAAATAACACAGACTTACGGGCCACCCACAAAAAGGATCGTACAAAAAGGACTAAGTTTCAGATTTGTTAGCTCAAAATTGTTTTTACTTGCTATTAAAATATTGTTCAAATTTAAGATATTTGGAAATATATCCGTTTGCTACAAATTGAAACACACAGCTCTACATACGACTATCAAAAGCACACGTCCTCAATAATCATTTCTGTGAGCGACCTGATCTAATATCACTTTGCAATATTTCAGAAAAACATAATTAGTTCATCTATAACACTATAACAGAATATTAAACCTAAGCAATATTCACAATATAAAAATACCCTTGTTTACAGACGACAGGCCAAGACAAAAGGCATAATTTTATACAAAAAATAAAATCAGCAACGTACGGGAATGCCTTGTTGTGTTAGCGACTGTCATCCAACTATAATAAATATTTTATCACACAATCTTACCTCTACATAGAGGAATTTTAGACCTTTAACTGTAGCAGAAAAAAAAACAATAACTATAAAATAAATTGATTCATCTTGTAACATAGGACTGAGAAAAACAAAGTACTTTATAACTAATTATGTTTTCCTTTAGAAACAAAGACTCCCGTACACGTCCATGTTCCTTGTTATTCTGCTGCATAGTGATAGTGATTCGTGAGGCCCCTGCCGCAGAGTAATTTTATGAATGATAAAAAAATATTTCTATTACACATCGATATATCACATTTGTTAATGCAGTCCAATTGTATTTTTTCTGCAAGATTGGATGGAATTTTGGACCCAATTAATTATATTTTAATTAATTAAATTTACTCTGAGACAATGGGTCATATTCAATACCAAATTAAATGATTATTTCAATCTTCATACATAGAATTCCAAATTATACGTAACACTTCATATATACCAATTTTTTGAGAAATGTAATAATATAATGTAAAATCTATCATGCTCTTACAATATGTTCGACATTACCATTAATTTCGAAATTCCATAGATATTAGACAATATCAGAATTGGATCTACCAATTCGTAAATCAAATATTCTAGTAAGTAATTAGAAAAAAGACTTATAGGTATGTATGTATATCAGCACACACTAGCGATTCAAATGTTAAGTTTCGTCACGGTATGTGTAACTCGGTTGATAGCGGTATGAATGACTTCGTCATGAACTGGGACGACCGATGTTTATAATGAGGTATTATTAATTCTTTACACCGAGACGAATATCTTTCTAACATATTATATAACTAGACGATTTCCATACATGTAATATTCATTTATAAAGCCATTTTAAAATTTAAATGTTCTGTTATCAAAATATTTTTTTTATATTTTAGGAATACTTATTTTCGTTGATGATTCATAGACGCGGTGCAATTATGTCGGAACACAGAGCACGCCAAAGGCGACATTTCGTACAGTCCTAGAGCCTAGAGGACACAACTATAGAAAGTCATTTTGAAATTTATAGGTCATTATAGAAAAGCACATTCTTTGGGCTGAAACAAAGCATATTGAGCATTAATAATTCGGCATCCACATCATTTTTTTAACACGTTGTACAAATACAAGATTCTATAATGTACTGACCAAGACAAACTTATTGAATTAGTATTATTACATCTTTAGCACAGACGTTAGGAAACCTAAGGCGGGACAATTTAAATGTTGGATATTTATTTTTAATATGAAATATAATACTTAATACAAAACAATTGTAAAAATCATCTGGCGTTTGTAATTTTTGTACTTTCACGTAATGTCACTGGACAGGTTAATTAAAGATAACGATATATCTTAAAGTGTGGGTCCTTAGGTATAAAGGATTGTATAATGTAATGGCACACATAATCTAGATGATAACTTCTAGTGTGGCTACTGGTGTGTTTAATTAAATCATAGCGGTTCGACAATATGGAGAATAGACTAAATTGGTAGAAACATACACCAATACATTTAAAATGAATTTTGTACAATGTGTTCGATGGATGTATTGGAAATTTTATAGTTTCGAACTCGTTATTTTCTTTCGATATACCCATTATGTGTAAAATGTTGTATAATATTAGCTGGAAGAATGAGAATGAATTCCAATACTCGATATACCGAAAAATGCAGAATAAATATGACAAATGAACTCATATCATAACTCGAAACATGTGGGGGGTCACCGAGAATATCTTGAAGACTACCTTAGCAGTCCAGTCTAATTTTAGATTTGGAAGACTAATATTCACCAATATCATAAACGGTAATTATTTAGACGTGGATTCAGTAATCTATTTTTAAAGGCATTGTGGCTAATTTACCTCACTTGATTAGAATTATAACTGTCAAATATTTATTTATAAATATCATGATTTAATTATTACAATAGACATATGTCATACGAATGCATCAACTCTAAATTCGATGTAGCTTATTTACAATGAGTATGATCAATATTTAGTCTCGATAATTGTATTTTAATGGAAACTGCCACGATTGCAGGCAGTCTTACAAATTTACTCAATATTTAATGCATATTTTATCATTATAATCTATTTCAATATTCATTATTATCCATCATTTCTTTCCTCTAAAGGTGACAATGAAAAAATATCTTTTTGTCTATAATTTCCAGGCACCTATGCTTTCATTACGGCATGACTTTATTATTTACATTTGACAGAAAAGCAAAATGTATCATGCAATGGACGTGTTTTCAAACGTTACAATATAGTCTTGATTACATAAACTAGTTATGTTATCGTAAATCTGCAAAAAATATAACATTTGTGTACATACATTAACTCTCATCGAGATGTCATAAACTAAGTGACGGCATTATATGCTGTTCAATCTAGCGACCAGTTACGAGTAGATAAATAGATTTTGTTTCCATATATTTAGTATTATGATTTTATTTAGACTCGACTACTTCCTTGCTTAGTTGCTTAAATTTCCATGTAACAAGGCCATCACTTGTACTTTGTTAGTTGTGGATTATCTATTAACACAGGACTCGCCTCTTCGAAACTATCGTGTGGAATGAATCGTGTTGCTGGCATATCGTCGTTCCATTTCGTAAAGCTTATCTTACTATATATATAAACGTCAACTGAGCCGCAATATTATGTTTGTTTATTTTATCAACAACAATGACAAATTAAATTGGTCAGTGGCCTACACTTCAAACTATTTATTCCGTATGGTATAAAAATACTTCTTTTTATATTTTATAGACAGATTACTCGTTTAACTCGGTTTTTGGATTATCTATACATATTTTGTACGTTCATTATATAGTTATAGCACATCACAATTTACTTCTTTAATGTATCTACGCCCTATATGTTATGGTTGGTGTTCTGAAAACTATTGTTATTACAAAGTAATGAATATACATATAAGGAAACTTACTTTTATATTACGATCTAAGTTGAGTGAACCCCCTAAACTCATTTAAGTACTTAACAACGTCCACGTTGTTGCCACTCGCCAAAAATATACCGCCGTCATGAGACAATGATAAACATCAATTGTAAAAGTGCAACACTTCCTGATCAACAAACAGAGTCGAAACTACAGTGGTTCAGTATTTAGTCTAGATTACCCGGATGGCGTGATGGCGTGATGGCGTGAGGGTCGGCGGTTGACTTGCGTTTGCACGTTCTTGTTATGACTCAAATATGCACTGTTCATTACCGCGCAAGCTTTTAATCGTGGTTCCAATTATAAAAATTAGGGAACAACATTACTTTCAACAACATCGTTAAAGTTCTAAGAGGGGATAATTTTAAAATTTTAAGTTACACATATTAGACCGTTACGAGGTTGCACACCACATTCAAGAGGTTTTACACAGTCGTATTTAAATTATTATTATACTTTAAAGTTAACATATATTATTATTATTAGGTAATATTGTGCAATTCTAGTACGCTTATATCGTTAACGTCAAAGTTACATGCCACTTCAAGCAGTATCAGCTCTCGAGATGAGTACTGGACTCAGCCATGCTGTCTGTCCAAGTGTCCACTTACGTTTGTACTGCCTGAAATAGCCAAGTATTTCAATACTGCTAAATTTCGTGCCTAAAATTTAATACATAGTTACTAATGAAGACATCCAAACATTGATGTAATTCTCATTTGCACAATTAGGTCATGACCTTACACAATACCACGTAGACTTACACACACAGTTACTCTATGCACTTAATTATAAACATCGCTTTTTAATTGTTAATTACCAATTTACATTCGCACGTAACTTAAAGCTACTCAAAGGAATTATTTTAAACTTAGAAGCTGAATAACGTTTATAATTAAGACTGTGTGATGCTCAATAGTAAGTGTTCCTACCAAAGTTGTTTAATATTAATATTCTTCTCAGCAGAGAAAATCGACTTTTGTAATACGATTCAAATTCATTAATTAAGTGACCGCAATCAGTTTACATTTCCTAAGTGCACATACTTTTTGGTATCTCATAGTAATCATTGATTTCCGAACGAGGTAAACTTATAAATTATATTCCGATATAACGTAATTGATCTTTACTTTATGTCACATATTACAAAAAAAAAAGGAAATTACTTAGTTATAGTAGCAAATTTTCTTTGTATCATATAAACGCATCCAAATTTTTCTTTAGCTTAATAACATAACATAACCGGTTTTTCATAAAATGCCATATTGGTAATTACCTGTGCCCTTAGTAAACATAAACAAAAAGGATACTAAGACTTTGGCTGATTTTAAATCTGCACGAGTACTAGGGTGGTTAAATCACAAACTTTTTGTCAGGTTAAATACATAGTACCTGGGCATTCGAATTTGAAATGCACAATAATTTGATTTTCTCATAACATTATTTCATTTTGTGAATTTATAATTAGCACATTGTACAATGAACCGCATCGAGACGACAAAGTATACATAAGTAAATTTTTGACGATTCAACAAGTTCATGATGTTTTTTTAACAAGTCCGTGACATAGCATTACGGTAATTTTGTCGAACAGCTAATTCAATCCGTAAAGTTATTAATTTAGTATAATTTTATAAAGGGGGTTTTACTCTATTCTCAAGACATTGCAAATGTTATAATCACAGGTGACTCAAATATGCAACCAACAAATGTCATGTAATAGTTTACTTTGTTTTACCTGTATCTACTTTGACCTCTGTCAAACAACTACCTTTATGTACCACACACACTGAAATGGTAACTGTGATTATAACATACACAAGCGACTCAAAAAGAAAATAATTAAAAACAGGTAAATATTGGAATAAACATAAAATAAGCTTTGTAATTATTTAATCAATATCATAAATGGGTTGAAACTAAAAATATTGTACCATACACGAAACACAATGAAATATATTTTAACAAAATATTTACAATAAAGCAACAGCTATAATTTAACAACATTATTTACATGTAAAAATAATATTCTCCATAAGAGAAACCATTTCACTCGACGTTTCGTCATCATATACTATAATACAAATTACTTTGTCATAACAGGTAACATCTGACTTTCATACTATAATACATAACGTTCACAACGCCAAAATATGTGTTTATTTCTATACAATATTGCACGCGGTATATTTCTATTGTACATTGTGTATGTGTACTGGGCGTACGAGTCAATATTTGTAAATCATTATTTTTTTTCCATCACAGGAAGCTACGAATTTTGCATCAATTCGTTTCTCGTTTAAAACTGCAACGCACAATTAAAGAAACATACATATTCATAAAATACCATACCTAAAGTTTCTCAAAGAACTTAATAAAGTAATATATCATCAACGAAACGATTTTTACAACTCGAAAACATCACTAGCACTACTAGACTACATTAAAGACGTCTATAAATACGTGTATGTACTATTTTACTCTCACGCGAGTGAGATTTACAGCCGCAGAGGTACCACGTAGACCGTAACCCAGGACGACCACGTCCGTTACGCTGGAATCTAAGTATCGTCGACTATTGTCCGTCGCCGCGTCGGAACGAGCGAGAAATTAATAAATGCAAACTTTAGGTCTGGCGGCGCCGCTGCCACTGCCGCTCGCCGCTACCGCCGCCGCCGACGCCGCCGCTACCGCCGCCGCCGCCGCCGCCGCCGCTACCGCCGCCGCCGCCGCCGCCGCTACCGCCGCCGCCGCCGCCGCCGCCGCCGCCGCTACCGCCGCCGCCGCCGCTCACTGCGACAGCAGCTTCTGCAGCAGCGACGCCTTAGTCGCCGCCGCGCCCGCCGCGCCCGCCGCATCACCGGCCGCCGCCTCCGCCGAGCCCGCCTCCGTAGTACTCTGCGCACAACGGCACCACGTCATGAGCTGCCGGCTCAACACGCGCCCCGTGTTCAGCCGGTGTGCACATGGAAATTAGTGACCAACATCTTGAACCAAAACGTAAATCACATTTTCCCTTAAAGTGTTAATGAATGAACGCAATGCTGTTTTCGACATTCTCTTACCTTACATGTAATAATATGTTATAATACTTACTTTTGATAACTTTAGCAGTTATCTGTGTTTAATAAATTAAGGATTTATATAAGACGCAGTAAATAATAGTATAGTATTAGCATTGCGTTTAATAATTAAAACCATGTTACCATTAAAATTAAATGCATAATAGTTTTATAGACTTTTTATCCATGTACTTATTTAAATACTATAATTAAATATTTGTTCATAATAAAAAAATGCAAAAGTTAATTTTCAACTAGTAAACAGCTTCATCTCACTAGTTAATTAATTTCTTTCATTTTCTGTCTAGACGTAACTGTCATTGATTGTTGTACGAGGATTAATATGATTTCAACTTCAAGTTCTGATATTGTATACATTTTATTCCTATACTAAATCCAGGCGAGCAACTAATTTACCATAATTCGTATAAACAATATTCTACCTACATTACTTCTATAATTTATTTTGTCTAAATACCAATTCTTAAGAAGTCACTGATAGCGATTTTTAGTAAGCCAAAGATTTTTTACTAAATACACGAGGAACGATCAAAACGAAATTTAATGTTTTTATATAATACCTCTGAACAATACTAAACAACGCAAGTGAACATTACACATGCACTTAACTTTCGGTTTTAGATTAAATACTTTAGTCTAGAGCTGACATTATAGAAATTTCTATTTTACCTATGGTTCAAAATTTTGTGCTACATTATGTTGATAACCTGAAAGATGTATTAATTTAAAGCAGATATAAATATTATTTTTGATCGCTGCTCCTGCATGATAAGTATAAAAGAATGAACTGACTTAAATCTCCAATATCGTCATGCATCGTCTTCAGTAAATCTACAAAACTATATCAACGAAAAAACTTCTATAACAGTTCATAAGCGCACAATAAGCAAACTATTGCAAAAGTATAATGCTGTTGTTTTATTACTAAAACGTCACAAAACCTTCACCACACTTGAATTGTCTGCGCATGCCACTTCGTCCGATTTATCATAAGCTGATTTTGAAAGTTAAAATCCTAAAAGCCGGTGAAATCATATTATGGCAATTTATATTTTAAACAGGTTTTCTAAGAAAATATTACAAATCATCGTTTGTATATTAAAATAGTTTCACTAGTATAAGAGACATTTTAGACATCACATCACAAAAGCTTATTTAAATTCAGGAATGTACCAATTTAAGCTATTGACTTCCTCATATGACCGTCTTTTAAATGGATTAATCAAAATGATTAAATTATAATTTCCATGACAGCCTTTGAACTGCCCTGAGTATTCTAATATGTATTTAATATAAAACTGAGCCAATTTTGGTACATTTCTCAAAATCTGCTACTAAGTATCAAGATGATTGAATCGACAACACTTGCAGCAGAGCAGACGATATTATAAGTAGGTCTACAAAAATAATGAAAACCGATAAAATAGTGAAGTGGCTAGATGATATTTTGTAGTCGCTGTAACGCTTCCCAAGCTTACCGGGGTACTTTGTTGCGATTCCCACGAATTTGTCGACGCCGAGGACGCTCGGCCCCCCATCACACTGCCGCCACCTACGTACGTACACACGTATACATTGGCAGTGGTCATCCTCTACACTGACAATGTTTATCGAAACGCGTCCATCGTTTCTTTATTACATATTAAATGTTTTAATTATTATCGAATCGAATACCAGATTTTATCGAATTGAATACCAGATTTAATCGAATCGAATACCAGATGCATAGTGAACATTGTCATTATAATTGATTAATTTTAGTATTACTCGTCTCCAGATTAAACTTATATATTTCAACCAAAAAATGTGAATACAGATTGATGTACATAACTGAACTAAATAAAAACCGCTCACAGCACGACCAAGCTGCTATCGCGGCGATACATGGTGAATCACTTCATATTCGAATCTCGTTATTAGGTACTAGCTGAGGTTTCAGTATAAAATTGAAACCGTATACCAACCGGGCGTAGGCATGTCGAAGGTCATAAGCGAGTCCATGTCGGGCGGCTGCAGCGGGTGCAGGTCGGGACGCGCCGAGCGCGCGCCCACCACGGCGCGCAGCTCATTGCGCACGTACTCCGACGTGCCCGCGCCCGCGCCCGCGCCCGCTCCCGCGCCCGCGCCCGCGCCCGCGCCGCTGCCCGCCGCCGCGCCGCTGGCGCCGCCGCTGTTGCCGGCACCTGCACATAACACGCGCGAGTGAGCATCGTCGCTTTTCCGCCGAGCCGCACACTTGTGTGCACCGCTCGGGACGGGCCACTCCCGGTACCCTACCTTTGTCCCGATGATAATAGAGTCTGCACGAGAGATCGCGTCCACGTTTTGATCGAGCCGGTACCGTCGATCCAGGGAAGAATATTACGGGGAAGCGAAGGATGTTTAAGCGCAGAATGCAAAGATTATTAACCATGCAGAGCGATAGATTTCGGAAGAAAATGACGCTACTTTCGGGCAGTCTCGATCGCTACTAGACGCCCCGCTTACCTCACTCCGAGCTGTGAAGATTTGTCGATAATATGATCGCCGAGCAACGTGTCCGTAATGTAGGACAAGTCATCCTATGACAATGATCCCTCGCTGGGCTGGTGCCGGAGCGAGCGCGCGAGTACTCACATGCATGCTGATGGTCGAGGGGCGGGTGGGGCGGATGCGACGCGTGGGGCGCGTGAGGCGCATGGGGCGCGTGGGGCGCGTGGGGCGCGTGGGGCGCGTGGGGCACGTGGGGCGCGTGCGGCGCGTGCGGCGGCAGCGGGCCGCAGCGCGCGTAGTCGCCGCAGTAGCCGGCCGCACCCGCGCCGCCGTCCTCGTAGTAGCCTCCCACTGCCACACACGCCGCGTTATAAACTATGGGTTACGGTCACCCGTGATCGCTACCCGACCTACCTAATTTGCTGCGCCTGTCCGGTCTCTAGCGCGGATTCGGGAAGTGAGGGACGTCGAGGGTCGAGAGCGCTAGAGGTGCTCCCGACCGCAGGACGTGTGAGCGCAGTCGAGAGATATACTTAAATAGACCGTGCGGTGGACGACGTCCACCTCTATTGATAGATTGCGCTTTCGATTGCGGCAGCTTACTCGACGTGAGTATGCGGCGGTGAAAGACTAATCTCATGTTCTACAACCGACTTGCATTCGTCGGATATTCAAAGATACCGAATAGGAAAGCCATAGACATGCAATTTGGTTAATTTATTCGTCTAAGATTTCAGAGAAACAACCCTGAACTCGGCAGGACACGCTATGTCTAAAATACTACGGGGCATGCGAATTTAAAAAATGTCATGCTCTTAATTAAAAGAAAATCGTATGGCAAATTTCTATTCTAGATCTACCCTACAAAAATTGTTTTATTATTAGTTTAATCGAAAAGCCGTACAAAAGAATTGCTTAAATTTTCGATAATAATTCGATAAATATATGAATAACTGATCACCTATTACGCAAGATAAGCAAAACTACTTTTAAAATAAATAAGATAAAACCACAAGACCACCCGTAAATTTACAACCTTCGAAAAGAATTTGAATACCTTTTGAAACATTGGAAGCTTTCGTTAGTATCATATTTAATATTAGTTAGGATATTGAAACGAACATTACCATCTATCTCGCAGACGCGCAAATATAATTGAAGGACAATATATTTTACGATATTTAGCAAATGGCACAATGTGTTTCTTTATATATTATGTCCAAAAACTTATACGTGAATCAAGAAACAGAAATGTACGTGGTGCATGACCACAAAAAAAATGGTTGGTGGGTGAAATATATAAAGAAATACACAGTAATGGGAGGTATAGTGTCGCAATAGAGCGATAAAATGTGTCATTACCTAGGTGCGGGCGTGGCGGACGGTGATAGGGCTGCGGCGTCATGGGCGTGTGCAGCGCCGCCGCCGAGTGCGTGGCCACGCCGCCCGCGTGCGAGTACGCGCCGGACCCCGGCACCTGCACGCATGCATTATGTTACATTCTAACTTTTGTAGTGGAGTACGTCACCACGGAAGCGAGTATTGAACAAAAATAATTGCCACACTCATTCCAAAAATCAAACACATGAAAGTGTTTAAATAAATAGCAATTGTCGAATGATAAATCTGCACTCACACTCAGTTGTCTGCTCAGCATTGGATTCTGCTGCGACGTTGTTATTTTATTTGTACCGTAATTTCCACCTATTTGACCTGGAAAAATTATGAACACATTGGTACACAAAATACAATCATATTTTCAATCGACACGGTACACACGATCTCCGCGGACGAAGATCGAGGACAAAGAACTCACTAGTGTGGTGATACAGATGATAGTCCGTGCGAGTGAGAGTCACGTTAGGTGGCGCCGTCGCCGAAACGAGCGCGGATCCGAGATCGGCCTGGGGCTGCTCCGCGGCCTGCGAGAGAAATCATGGATGTCACAACCGACCGATAACAGCAAACCGGGCGAGGACAAGGTTCAACTGAACTCAAGTAAAGCATAACAGGCGGTAGAGGAGAGGAAGGTACTAAAGTATTAGAGTAGGTATCAGATGACAAGCGTACCTCCGGCGGCACCATGATCTGCTGCGAGCGCTGCATCTGCAGCAAGCGCGCGCGCTGCACCTCGGCCAGCGCGCGCGCGCGCGCCGCCTCGGCGCCGTACAGCGCGCGCGGCGCCGCGGCCCGCCAGCGCTCGCGCGCCTCCGCCTCGCCGCCCGCGCCCGCCCCCGCGCCCGCGCCCCCCGCGCCCGCGCCCGCCGCGCCCGGGCTGCCGGGGCTCTGCACGGAGTAGCCCGACGACACGGCGGGACTTTTGCTTACAGTTTCGCACTGCATCAAGCTTTGCCTTATCGCGTTGATCATCGCGTTCTTCTCCTTCATGCCCTGCAAGTCCCGTAGTTGCTGTCAATTTTAAAAGTCATGGTGCGTGTTGAACGAATTCGAGGAAACTAAACTGCTCCGTGGTCGCGCTGACCGTCGGATTTGTATTGCATAGTTATCATTGCAAGAGAGGAAATAAATATCAAACATCGCCGGGTCTAATTTCGATCTAGTGGTGATATTTGAACAATTGTAATTTGTCTATAAATGAACAAAAATTTTGTTAAACTATAAATCAAACTATAATATGTATTATAAACTTAAATGTTTTTAAAATATATATAAGTTGTATATTGAAACTATTTGGTCAATAATGATACATGTCAAATAAGAACTATTATGATATTTACTTGTCGTTGTCGAACGTTAACGTCGGGGGCTGGTCGATCGGCATCGGGCATATTTTCTATAACTTCGTCTAATATGTCGGAAAGTGTTTGATCGCTGGGCATTTCACTGTCACCACCACCACTTTGAGCTCGCGTGCTGCCACTTCTGAAAAGTATTAACATCAAGATAACAAAAATTTAAACTATACTATACGTCCAAGTGTTGGGTATGTAATTACCAGCGCCTTGTTTGACGTCCGATGATTGAAATAAAATGTCGACGTGGCCGACGACATTTTATGCAAGTTTTAGTTTGTGCACGTGGATGAACTATGATATATAAACAAAAAAGATAGTGTGTACTAACGGTGTCTGATTATTGTAGACGTGATGTGGAGCAGTAGTGCCGTAGTGTATGGAGGCGGTGTTGGTCCCGGCGGAGGGGTAGATCCCGCTGGGACCACGCTGCAGCACTTGCTGCAAATGACTCTGTACGCTTGGCATACTTGAGGGGCACTCCATATTCGCGACGGTGGACACAGCACCCAGACCACCGTTGACATTATTAGCTCGACTGCAAAACATACACGTTTTTATACTCGAATAATATACAATCGAAATACAACCTCGGTAACATTTATATACAAAGTGGCGCTAAACTTATCACATTAAATTACATACTTTTTTTTCTTTTTTACCTGGGGGAATGCATTGACGCATATCCCTCCGCGGAGGCGGGCGGAGGGATTACGTCGGACTCGCCGGGGTAAAGAAAGATGTTGAAATGAAAATGGACCTCCCGAAATACCGACTAAACCTACCACGGTGTTCCTCGTCAATACCGCCATCGACGGGGCCGCGCGAATCACTTTCGCATGCGGTCGCGACCCCGCCGAGGTTTCGGCCCGCCGTATGAAACGGCAGGCCACTACACAACAAGCCTACCCTATAGGCATTACACGCAAACTCTACTGTCTCCACCCTAGAGGGGGAGACGGACTCGACACAGAGGCGCGCGCACGCACGCCGCCTCTTGGACCTGGTGCTGAACGGATGGCGGCCCACGAAGCCCGCCACCCCCAGGTCAAACCTCAGGGTGGCTGGAGGTCGTCCCGCGCCCTATTAAATGATATACTGCCTTAAGCTGGTTGATATGTCTTACCTATATCATTTAAATTTACGTTAACATAAACAAAAACCTATTTTCGCGGCAATTAAGAAATAATTTTTTTGAACAAAATAAATAAAGTAAAATTAGACACAAATTGGAATACCATTGTAATAAGCACACATTAACCTATTTCTTTTCGTCACAAGATTATGTACCTTATTTCTTTATTTTTCTGTTTCTGTTTGTGTTTTTTTCGTTTGTTTGTCTCGTTTTAATATCGCTGCTTGAGGTCTTTGACATTTATCTCAGCAAAACAAATGACAAAAAAAAAAAACCTGTGACTAAACTACTGAATATACTGGTATATAATTTGTAAATCGTCTAAGAACACCATGTAGTATATGTGGTATCAATTAATGTGATAAAATTTGCGCCACTTGTATATCTTTGTCATAACCGATTTAGGGTTACGAATAATGATATATAGTAATTTGGACGCTACAATGCATGGCTCGCATGGTTTGTATAACGAATGGTGTAGGTATGCGTGCAGCTACATAGGAAGGCAGAGTGCGGACTCACTGGTTGGGCGGGCCGGTGAGGATGTTGGAGAGCGTGGAGTTGAGGAGGTGGCGCGGCGGCGGCGCGGGCGCGCGCGGCCGGCCGGGCTGGCCGTAGGCGCGCAGGTTGGGGTTGGGCGACGGCAGCGGCGTCGTCGGCGTGGTCTGCTGCCGCGCCAGCAGCGACACCAGGATCTGGTTCTTCTGGCACAGCGCGCTCATCATGCCGCCGCTACTGCTCGTCGCTGGGCTGCTGGCTGTCGAAGACGCCGTCGATGATGCGGCCGGATGTGCACTCGACGTAACCTTTGTTAGTGATTCGATACGATTTACAGTTAAGTAAAATTCCAACCCACTTTTAAAATTATTTAACTTTGGCATACGAGACTTAAAATTCGATTCGAGTAGATAAATATTATAATTACCTGTTGGTTTTCAGGCGTAGCTCTTTTAGCATTATTGACCACACCTTTGGACTCCTCGAACTTGCGTTTCACTCCGAGTCTTTCGAGATAGTTGTCGCTATTCTCCTGCGATCGACCGTTACCGGACGGCCCGTTACTATGGGACAGCAACTGCGATAGAACGCTGGTCTGTGATACCCCTCTGTTCCCGTCGCCAGAATTTCTTCTGTTCTCCTCTGCGTCCTCGTCTGACTTTTCGTTTAATATCTTAAATAATAAATATCAATTCCTAAACCAAATTAAAACGAGCAAATTGAATATGGAACCAGGTGGTCCGAATTATCATTACAATGTAAAACATACAATTAACGTCACTGATTCGAACGCATTTAAATAACATTTTTATTTGTTTGGTTGACAAATATTGTATTTATCGTTAATTTTAATTCATATATTCGTAACAAGCAAAGAACCGAGGAATTAGTACTTTAAAATCATCAATTTGAGCATAGTTTGAATATAGAACGCCAATCTTAATTAGTTTACATATAATCGATATTTGCTAAGTTCTTATAAGCTGTGGCATTTAGAAACATCGTTTTGTTTAAAAGAAATAGGTTAAATATCAAAATGGAAATAATAATATTCTACTACATACACACAACACCATCTAGCCCAAACTAAGCAAAGCTTGTACTATGGGTACTAGACAATGGATAAACATACATATATGTTTTTTTTTTTGTAAATACATACATATTATACATACAGAAACACCCAGACCAAGACAAACATCCATGTTCATGCACACAAATGTTTGACTTGTGCGGGAATCGAACCCGCGACCTCAGGCGTGGCAGTCGGTTACACTAACCACTACGCCACCGAGGCTGACGATTATAAATTATAATTATAATTTAAATAAACGATTATGGAAAATAGACAAATCTCTGAAAAACATAGCTCTATAATATTGTATGAAATGATAATTAAAAAACCTAATTAGCTAATGCAAACAAGGTTAAGACCATCTGGCTCCAAGTCATGAAAGATTTACTCACTCTTAACAATACATCAGCGTTGTTATGATGCTGCTGCATAGTGTGCGAGGGCGCCGACACATGCGAGTGCTGCGCGTGCTGCGCGTGTTGCGCGTGCTGCGCGTGTTGCGCGTGCTGCGCGTGCGGCGCGTGCGAGAGCGGGAGCGCGTGCGCCGAGTGCGCCGAGTGCGGCGGCGGGCGCGCGTGCGCCTGCGCCGTGTGCAGCGGCGACAGCGCCGCGGCCGGCGTGTGCGGCGTGTGGGGCGTGTGGGGCGTGTGCGGCGTCATGGGCGTGTGCGGGGTGTGGGGCGCCGACGTCTCGCTACCCGTGGCGTCCTCGTCTTCTTGCTTTAGCAGATCCTTTAGGATGCGATTGTTAGAGGTCCCCGTTCCGTCGTTCCCGGGGAGAGGCTTCTTGCTTAGGAGTGTCCGAAGTCTGTTCGGCTCCTCCGAGGGTTGGTTTGACGGTGGGCCCTCGCCCGGCGTGGGCGGAGCGCGTGGTGTCATGGGTTGTGAGGGTCCTTCGGCCGCGTTCTCTTTTCGCTCCTTTGTTTCGTCGCCGGTGATGTCTCTGAGCAGGGAGGTCGCCCACGGCTCGAGATCAAAGTCGTTGATAAATTGCCCGTCGTTAGGGCTCATGGGGGAGCGGTATCGCTGTTCGCTGCTGGAAGATTCTCCATTTGCTACTGAGGTCATGAGCGGCCCGCCGACCGGGGGTCGAGAACCTTCCGCTTCAAGAAGATCAATGTCCTCGTCGCCGAGCACGGTGTGAGTGGACATTATAAAATCTGGCTCGCCCGACGACGGCTTAGCTCGGAAAAGTCGCGATCGAGCGATAACTCTAAAACAGGGTCTGTCCGGGGCGATGCGCAACCGAAAAGGTTCACTAATTGCGGGCGGTGCAGGCAAACACACAGCCTCTTGCAAATGCGCGGCTACACGAATACGATCACTATTCTCGACAAGTTCCAAATAACGAGATCCCACGAGAGGGATAGAAGTGTTTATTAAGTTTTCTACTCCACTTAAATCACAAACTGTAATGAGAAAACACAAAACATGTTAGTAAATTTGTCCAGTACTAAGAAGCTCTGATATAATATCTATCGAGACATACCAACAGCCCATTTTTAATATCAGAACGTACGCATACGTTTTGCATACGATCGTTTCAAACAAAAATAAATAGATATCTCACATAAAATAATGAAGTTGCAGTCCAATCTGAAGACGATGTGATCCGATTGTTTGGCGGTGATGGCGGGCGGGCCGCCGTCGCCGGGGAGAAGTGCGGCCGACGCGTCCTCGCAGCGCCGGATGACGCACATGACGGAGCCGGCCTCCTCCGCGGACGAGCCGCGCACTGGCGCAGCGTGGATCACACACTCTGCGTATCTACAAAGTTACACCTCATCTTATGTTTTACGATCCAATCGACGTTACAAATACTAGCCCGTTGTACTATTTATTCAACTTCAGTCTGAAATATCTCACAGCCTGGCAGGGGCGCCGGTGTTTTCGATTCGAGCTGCATGCTGCCGATTGTTAACTCAGTACGGAGTTGGGCTCAGCGCAGGCTTTCATTACTTTATAGTAATGTCTCGATATTTTCGTCCTACCAAATTCAGAATACATCAAAATCTGTTTCAATGTCAAAATCAAGTTTGAGCTTAGAATGCAATTTTGAAGTAGCTAAATACCTACGCAATAATTATCATTATCGTAGCCTAATTATTCCCAAGTGTTAGTGTAGAATTAATTTTAGACTAACCAGGAGTATCGATCGATGCGATTAATTATTATAATTTGTGTAATCCACAAATATTTGTTTTGGGTGTAGGTGTACTTTGATTCCGTTGTTTTAATGTTTGCAAAGCCGCCGCACCACGGGAATCGCACGCTAAAGCATATAATTATGAACATGGCAATTATTGATAAACTGTAAAATGTAATACAGTATAAAATATTTCTATATTCTTAATAATCTTCCTTAAATACTTGACTGGTTTACAGCAACGTTTAGGGAATACTACGAATAGCCGACAAAGGCGCATTGTGTTACGTTAGAAAAATCATATTATACAGTATCAATCGTTATGAAAATCGCGATCGTGATGCAATTGGACCTTATTGTCCCTTTTATGCAAATTTAAAATCTTGTGTACTCGCAGCTGTTTGTAAATATTACTTGACTTTAAGAAAAAAATGCATAATAATTTATAGTTAGTATTCTACATTTTATTATTATAATGCATCATCTACGAGATTGTAATGCATTGTCTTCAATTGTAGGTAGTAACGTAGTTGCCATTACTCGGCGTTAATACGTATTAGTTACATGTAATCGGCCTCTTATCGTTCAACCGTCACCATCTACTATCACAATGAAATAGCAAAACATGTTTCATATCAATAATGTTACACTGCGTCGCGGCGCCCTATCCATGTTTTGACATGCATCTACTCATTATCATATTCAGTAGAAGATGCTTCATAAGCTATTTAATTTATTATGAATATAATAGCTATACGTACCCAGCACTATCAATCCCATTGGAATTCTTGATTATAAGACGGGCTTGAATAGCTTGAAATTTGTCGATTTCTCCAGAACCCCAGTTAAAGGTTTGTGTATTTCTTAACAAAGGCCTTAACTTAGCATGATCTTTAACATGCAAAAGCGAGAAGATCGATTTCTTGTATAACTCAGTTCTGTCCTGCAGAGTGAGTTCCTTAATGTTTTCTGTTATACATTCTATTTCAGCCTTCGAGTTTATTTCCAATAAAACCCATCCGAGGGTGCCGGTATAATGTTTGAGAGCCTGAAACAAATTATTGCATAGGTACATAAATAGCATTAATTATTTCCTTCATTTTTATACAGACATCTATCATCATACATTTATCTCGTATGTTAATGGTTGAGCAAGAAATTTTTTATAATGACTAACAGAACACTGCAAGAATAATGTATTATTGTTATAATTTTTTCAGTTAAAAATGTCAGACGGTTTTTATCGGGTAAGCGAATCTTTTGGTTCAAAATTATCCGAATCACGTGTATATATATTATTTATTTGCAAACATTTCCGCTCTCAGAGGAAATAATCTGTATAACAGAACAATAACAATACGAGACAACGGTTAAAAAGATTTTGTAATCCTAAAATGTATACGACAGGATATTAAATTTATATTATGCCAATCACTTGGTTAATTTAAAAGTTTAAATGTTCGATTAGACCGCGATTTACACTATTTGCACATTTTCCCTAATTTTGATAAAAACTGTACCAGTTTTGCCATATTTCTATTGTATTATTGTTTTGTTTGTATCAAATTTATAGAAATATGACAGAGTAAATCATCTGATTGATACCACATTCTGGTAAATTATAATGCTTACTAGTTACACAATATTATGAATTTAAGTCAGGTTGCTAACTGACCGTCTATCCGTCATCTGTTAAGATTAACACAAGGCGATAAGCAGTAGACGCACTCTGTTTTTATAGTTAATGCCAATCATAATAATGATAACTTACGAAGACCTCCATATTTTTAACTATCATCAAGTGTCGCAGATTTACATATCCCGCACAAAAAAAAATAACTAGCGCAATATATACGATTCAAAATTCAATAAAACAACAAATATTAACCGGTAATATCTATGGAGTAAGTAACGTGAAACATCAATCAGACATGTATGTTAGGTATTTTTATAGTTATGAGAATAGCAGTACCTACATCTTTTATTAGATCTAGCCTGGGTTGTATCAACAAACGCTACGTCACAAACAGGATAAAACTTATTAAAATGAATGAAATAAAATACCTCGATAAGTGAGGTAAGCTCCGAGTAATGTAATCCAGCGCACGACGGCTGGGTGGAGCTAACCTCGCCGCCTTGCACAGGCGAGAGGCACTGGGCGGCTCGCAGCGGACACTCGTCGGGGCACTCCCGCCGTCGCCTCAGCACCTCCTGGATCTGACGGGTGGCCTCACGTACGATACCGTTTTTGTCCGGTTGTTTTACCTCCGCGAGACAAGTCCCCAGAAGCTCTTCAAGTTGGTTTATGGTTTCGTTTTCGAGTTCCCGACGCTTTTTCTCGTTGTTACACTTATTTCTGAAAATCACAGAAACGTATAATTATTTCATTTGTTCCATAATGTTAAAATTAGACAAGGTTGAAAAAGCGTAAAACGAGATATGCCTCCGACAATACTATATACGATATAATAAAGTTGTATAGTTTTTGCAGTTTATACGCCACCCGCCTTTATCTCCCTGAAGGAAAAGATAGTATCACGCCAATTATGTTTGGAGTTTACATAATAGCGGCTTAGCCCATTGCCATTTATTGAGCACAGTTTAAAGGTCTGTACCACTATGACACTTAAATTCAACACGGGAATCAAACCCGTGACCAGGATTACGAACTTGCGTATACGCTTATCCCATTGGAAATGTGAGGCAAAACGACAACAATCTGCCCGTTAATAAAATAATTTAGTATTTCTATCTAAAAATAAAAGAAATTTAACATTAAGGAATAAACATCCAGCATCTTTCAAAAGTTTTTAATTGATAAACATAATACAAACATTGAAAGGGACACGAACATACATGCTGATTTTGACTCCACTGAAAATTTTGATTTGAACTTATGAATAAATGAAAACACTAAACATTTAAACATTCATGAAAGTAAAAGTAATGCGTAGTATGCAAGGTATAATTTAAATGACACATTGAATGACAGTAAGATAAGTGGTCTAGAAGGAACAGCGACAAGAACCCACGTAAAACTTATACAGATATAACATCTTTAAACCTTAACCAAGGTACGGAAGTGTTTGGTCATGCGGCAAGGATGAGTTAAAGACGATTAACGAACAGGATTTATTGAACGATGGTGAGAGAAAAAGCGAGGAGATAGCGCGTTGACAATCATGATGATTACATATGATAAATGTGATAGTTTGGGGTTAAAAAGTAAGTAACACGAACCGGCATTTTCTTGACATCCATCCTAATAATTTATATATAATGAAAGCCCTTTTTGACATGCAATAGTGGGTGGCGAAAATAAGGCCTAAATTTGATACACTAGATCAAAAAATGGTTATTGTTAATTTTCAATAGTCTTTTATATCTGAAATATTATTGCCAGCCATGGTCTGTGTAACTAGACCAAAACGTTGAAAAACCAAAGTATGACCAACTTAGGACGTAATACGATTGATAATTTATATAGTCAAAAACTTATTGTATTACGTGTACAAATCAAAATCTAAATTAAATATGTAATTTTGCAGATTGATCATGTTTGAAAAATAAATCTCGTCACGTCACGTTAGCTTAACCATATAAACATTTTCTGGCTGTATTCTGGCACTAATCTATAAACTTGCCGATAAGAATAGAAGCCTGCTCTGTATAAAATTGGCGGCCTCGGTGGAGTAGTGGTTAGTGTAACCGACTGCCACGCCTAAGGTCGCGGGTTCGATTCCCGCACAAGTCAAACATTTGTGTGCATGAACATGGATGTTTGTCTTGGTCTGGGTGTTTCTATGTATAATATGTATGTATTTACAAAAAAAAAAGTATATATGTATGTTTATCCATTGTCTAGTACCCATAGTACAAGCTCTGCTTAGTTTGGGCTAGATGGTGTTGTGTGTATGTGGTAGAATATTATTATTATTATTATAAGGATTTGCTGTAATTTATTAACATGAATTTTGAATATTAACAAATCTTCCCGCAGAAACCCTAAACTTTGTTTACGGATTTGTGGCAAATAATTTATGAATATCGTTACTTACAAGTTACAAGAATAACTATTCTATAAACATTATATTACTGAACGAAAAAACTATTTATGTTGCCAATTTCAGGTTTCTCCTAAACTAGTAATAAGTTGTTAAATATGAAAACTTCTGAAATTTTTGTAGGTTTAAAATTATTAGGAAACACCAAATTTGCAATGTTTCTCGGCTAGTCATACTACCAATTTTTAAATCAACTAATTCAAATCATATTTATAAATTAATCAATATCGTTACTCTTCACTGCCATTTATAATGTTATATTTATCCGTTCCGAAAAGAAAACACTAAAATTAAAGTTGATTTACACTCAGTAGTAAATTAAAGCAACATAAGGATCCTGTGCTGGTTGGGAATGTATATCGTAAACCAACGTGTATAGTGACCGGATAATCATATTACATCAACACCTGTCACGTTTAAAATGAGCTACACTTGTAAAGTCGCCTAGTGTGTTCAAACCACGTGCCGTTTCATCGCGATTTCACTTGCATACACTACTTATGTTACGAGAAAATATAGCCAAGTACACTTTATATCTTGTCGCGTAACGCAGTTCGGGTATATATTACCATGAAAATTAATTGTATCATACGATATTTCCTGACATAGAATATTACACTTATTATTCTACTGTGCCGTAATGGAACAAAATGTACTCTGCGTATCTTTTGTTCTCTAATTAGGAGCAAAAACGTTAAAGCGACTGACAAATAAAGTACCGTTACAATTGGCGCATATTCGTCAGATTTCGATTATTACTATCTCCTTTCTACGAGCTTGTCGTCAAATACTAAAACCTTCAAATCAAATCAAAATTCTTTATTTGCTAAATAGATGATGGTACATAAAGCAAAATAGTCCACTGTATTTTACCATAACTGGCATGCAAATGTCACACTTAAGTATTCAAAATACAAATAAATAAACAACTGATTAAAATATGTAAAAAAAGACAACACTTTACAATACTTTTAAATCCATTTAGTGTATTTGTCAATAATAAATAAAGAATGTAATTGTAAATGAAATTGGTCTGTATCACAAAATCGTATATTATTATTTAATATCAATATTTTATTATTTAATATCAATATTATTATCATTTAGAAAATCATGTATAGTATAATAGGCTTTACTAATCAAAAAATTGTGTAGTATGATTTTAAATGTGGCAATATTTTCTGATTCATTCATTGCCGTGGGTAACTTGATTCTTCACAGCCATACAAAAGACATCTGTTATGTAAGAGAGCAGTCCGCGAGGGTATTATGCATAGACATGTTTTAATGTGATTTTTTGTTGTTTTTATGAAAAGATTAGTGTTAGTCCTAACAAACATGGCGACTTCATATATGTAAATCGAAGGAAATGTGAGTAGCTTCAAGTTAATAAAATGAAATTTGCAAGTTTTTTGTAAATGGCATCTCATGTCCTAATGCATCTCTTTCGACCCAAAAATAACTCTTCCTTGCCTGTAGTTTCCCCAGAAAATATCTCCATATTTTAATATTGATACAACATACCTATGATGAGCAGCTATAACCGCTTTTTGATTGACTTTTTTACTCAACATGTAAAGGGCATATGAAAATCTCAGTACTTTATTAGTAATGTCATAGATTATTGTCAATATGAAATCCGAGAAATTTCGTAGTGTGTATTTCGTTAATTTGCTGTCCATCATAATCTATATTAATATTATTGTTAGATTTTTTATTTCTCCTGTACTTAAAATACATAATGTTAGTTTTGGTAGCGTTAAGTTTTAAATTATTATTTTGTATAGAAGTTACTACGTCATGTACTTATAGTGTTATTAATTTCTATTTTGTAGTCATTTATTTTATGTCCCTCGAATATAATTGTACTGTCATCCGCAAAAAGGATTGTTTCTTCATGACCAAATATTACAGCTATTTTATTTAGACAACTTTTCGTTCTAAACTACGTAGTCCGAAACTGAAAGTTGGCACACGGTCCTAGTTATTAGAAATTTGGTAAAACCGCGGCTGTTTCAAAAGTCAGGACAAAACCCGTTCAAGTGTACCCTAACTATGTCTACATAGTGTTGGCTCATTGATATAAAGTTAAAAAAAATAATAAGGTTATAATATATAACAGCTCTTTAAAATGAGTTGCTATTTATGAAATACACATTTTGTTAAATTTGCATGGTTCCAACACTAGCTTCTGCATAATTACTTGAAAAAATTTATAGCTTATTAGTATTCAAAGTTACTTCGAAAGAGATTAAGTATATCGTGGCTGTCAAGATTTAGCTTCTTATTAACTAACTTAAGTATACTGAGAGATCGCAAGACAAACGTAATTTCTGTACGTATTTACAATTTTTACTACGAAGTCAAATTAGTTAGTAGTTACGTAAGTATGTATTATGGAACCCCTGCATGCACCGCAGTTTATTATATATATGCTTGTGGTGTATCAAATTAAAATATTATTATTAATTTATAAAATATTAAATTAATATTTCCGCTTCCAATATGTATATATCTATATGTATATTAATACGTATAGAGCCTTTACCCTTTTTAAGCATATTGCGCGCCCGCAGATGTGTAAGATTTGGTATAGTTAAGTTTAATCGAATTTCGACCACCAGGCGACTAGTAATAATTAAACCTATTCAAATGTTATTACTTAGTGAAAATAATATTGATTAAATACATTCGTGTTTGGTAGTGACCCGCATTGAGTAAATTGAGACGAATACAAAAATAGAAAATAATTAGGATTTCCTTAACTTAAAAGGATAATATTGAAAACAATTTACATGATGTAACAGGAGTAGGTATGTATTTTTATAAACTAAATTCTTCCTGTTTCGCTTACATATTAATACTTTCACAAATAACACTAATTATATAAGAACATCGATTTAACATATACAAATTTAAAACATGAACATTCACATGCATTTGCATATAAAATTTTATTTTTCTAGATATAATCCAAATTACTGTGAATTATACCCATGGAATGGTTTTATGAAAACAATACAATGGTGCCAATTCTGTTGTCACAAAATTCTCTAATCTTAGCTAAAAATCTCTAAAATTTATTTTAGTCCTATCACTTTTAGCGATTTCAGAATACGAAATGTCGTTTGACAGGACTAAACTAAATTTTAGCGATTTTTAGCTAAGATTAGAGAATTTTGTGACAACAGAATTGGCACCAATAACGAAATGTGTGATTACTTAAGCATCAAAGATTTAGCCAATATTTAGTCTCCATACAGTTACTGAGAATCCAAAAAAAAGAATATACAGTACCAACTGACACCAAATGACAGATAAGTAAATCCAGAACATCCAAATGATTGTATGTAGCAGCATAATACAACAGTCAGGTGAACAACGAGTAGGTGGTTACAGATACACAGAGAATAACAAGTTGCATTATAATTATATTAAAACCGTCACAGCAATTAACAGATAAAACAAGGTGATTTTCTAAGGTCTGTTCCAGAGTCATAGCATCAAAGCCTAGTTATTGTTTTGCAATACAATTGAGTATAATATGGTATAATTATTGTTAACCATCTTACTAACTCTCTTTTTCTACGAAGAAAGTATGTAAATAACCAGCATTTTTATATTTGGTGAACCCCAACAAGGTAATAATATTGTTCCTTGAACGAAAACCTCGGGAATAGACCTCGTATAATCCTTGACCGTACAAAGCTAAATCATATTCACTTAACATTCTATTATTTTTATTGCAATTTAAAACACCAACATTTCCAATTATTAGTGTTAGTAGAATGCGAAAGTAAAACGGTATTTAAATTGTAAATCAAGCTTCGTATGTCACATGAAATAGGCTTTTTGAGGTACCGCGTGTCGCAAAAACCCAGACATTTCCACCAATGTTTACACATTTCAAGCGTATTATACGTACATTTGAGCTTGTGGCTTATTGTCTGACTTTTTTCTTATCTTCTTAACCGGCGCTGTCACGCTCATCTTGCCTTGCATCCCCCTCCATGTGTCTCCCAGTTGGAGGTCACAGGATTCAATTCTACAGAAGCAGCAAACAAAATAAACTTTTATTAAAGTGGGATGGTTCTGATAAGTATAAAATAAATATATTGCGATGATTCATGAATCCAATTGTAGTGATTATTTGAAATATTCGTTTGGTGAAAAATAAAATAAAGTCGATATTACATACCTATATGTATGTAAGCTAAAATATTAAAACAGTGGTGGTGGAAAACTACGCAAACTCTACATTTGAAATTTAAATAAATAATAACAAAGGAAGCATTCTTTATTGTGCAAACGATTCCCCAATATAAAAATTGTTATAGACCAAGAGCATGACTCATGTTTGCTGTGAAGCAAATAGGTACTTTATTGTATTGTATTTATTCAGGTTTTTAAATACATAGGTTTATATATAAGCGCATTATCAAAACTTTAACCAGGTGAGGATGTACGCTATCGTAATGAAGTGCCTATCAAGGAATAGTTATGTTCACATTGAAGCGGCTCATATCAAATGCCAAGTACAGAGTAAGCTGAACCTTAATGTAAAAGAGGGACAGAGATACCAGTTGAACGACGCCTACCGAGGAGCCCCACTACGCAACCTCACTGCGACGGCCACGCAACCTTGAAATAATAATGTTCGGAATAACAACAACGCGCCACAAGCGTGACCAGAAATAGTATAATAATTCTCGAAAATGTTTGAAACCTCTATCCAGTTCCTAGTGTTTATATCCTGTCTAACTTTGCGATATATATTTCTCATGATGTTTACTATTATGTTTTTAATAAAACAACATTTACGCAACTCGGCTTTTTAAAAAATATTGACGTAATCATTATAACAAATCAGCTTTCACGTTGTCCCTATAGTATAAACCTAGCTGCTAATATTCTTTTTTAAGTTTTAGTCAAGTTGACACTTGAATTCGAATAGGTGAAAGTTAGTAAGTATTGTCAGCGCTCCGCGGTCGAAGGTTTCGCTTTTTCAATCGTTACTCAACAAGTATTCGTCATCGAGACAACTACTTGCCTACCTACATAAGCAACTTTATTATAAGCTCTTGTGCCTGATTTTATTACATCAAGTAAGGTCGCATAGTTTAGGCTAAATTGCACTAATTCAGACATTACACGATTAAATCAACTTGTATTTCCAGCATTATGGAACAACATACTTTTATTTATAGAAGTGACTAAGGTTTTATAAAGACGGAGGCAGGGAGGCCTAACTCCACAGTATACTAATAAAAGATAAATAATTATACTGATATATTTTAAGATTCAGTTTTGCCTTTAGGTCGTTCTTAATACTAGTGAGATAGCAAACGAGCATAAGATTTGCCTAAATGTAAGCGGTTACCGTTGCCTGTGGACGTTTAAACCATCAGAGGTATCTCGGTATCACTCAATAGTTGCGAATCCTTCGAGGAAGGACTGGCTATGCTGCCAGCGCAATAGACACAGTTTGTTAGTCCTTTCCTGACAGCACAGCGCTCTCCTCAAGAAGTCAGATCATACCCATTACAGAGCCACAACACAAGGCTGCAATCTGATTGAGATATTCCTTATACGGACTACTAGGTACCAATTTGAACGAAATCCTAGCTACTAACAAGGATCCGGCAGTAGCCTTGTACAATATTGTATAGCCAGTACCTGTTTTAATTAAACTTCTTTTAATACATATTTTCTTAGTATAATGTCATTTTATTCATATTAAACATAATACGTCGCTCTTTTTGTATAAATATATTATAGAAGACAATTAAATGAATTACAATTTTAGTTTCATCACATTCATATATAGTTGCCATAACAATATAAAATTGTATACGAATCAGAATATTTTGTTATTTGCGGCGTTAGCGATAGGGTTTCGTTACGTGCCTAAGTAAAATGTATAGAATAACAACCTGCAATAAAATGCAACAAGCTTAATAAACAGAAATTACTTAGGTAAGCACCTATGACATACAAGTAGCGGCTAAAGTGGTGTTATTTTAGAGGATCGCTTACCTAGTGCATGTCAAACATATAGTCGACAGAGCACAAACGCCACAATTTAAAAGACGACATGAGTAATATTTTCCAGTTAAAATCTACCCTTAGGCAATTTCAGTTTAAATGTGAAAACAACAATTCAGTAGGCTTTAGTTCTGTACATTGTAACGACAATAAATAAAAAATCATAAAATTGTGTCTGTTCAATAATTTTGTTTTTCTATAAATTAGTTACGTTTTGCGTCAAGTACATGATAAGATCTTAAATTTTTACTTTTCTTAATTTATTTATTTCTTTACTTTCATTACGCATTTAATTCGATTATTTTAAAAATATTTGTATTCTATAAACTGAAACATTTGTAATCTCACTATTGTTTTCAAAGTTGTTTTGATCAACCAGACTTTAATAATATTCTATCAAGTCTACACCTAGAAAATACATCTACAATTACAAGGTACTACTTACTATAAATGATTTCTTAGCTTCAAACCATGCATATGTAATAGAAACATACCAACTTGCTAACTTTAAATTGAAATTATGCCTGAAGTAGTAAAGCTGTAGTTAATGTTGAAATTAAAAAAGGTGGCACAGTCCATTTTAATTTCTTAGAAACGCAAATACTAGTAAATTGACAATTTAACCATACATTTTAACTAACTAAATATGATTTAAAAAGATATATTACAATTTTCACAATATGACAACTTGAAAATGTGAATCAGTTTATTAAAAGTCAACACTTATCTTTAGTTTACCATTTATATCAATACTTCCCAGAATGTGAGTGTGTGTGTCCTTACTTGCGACATTATGATATGGGAGAGTGTTAATTTTTTTAAATAAACTTTTTCAATGACATGTAGTTCCAAAAATCGTCTCGTTATAGTTTTCGTCAAAGTCTATATTGAAACTCCGTAAGTATTTTCACAATTTTTATAGCTTTAGCCATTAACGCTCACTTGGATTGAATTGAATTCCCAGCCTACAAATGTTGGGGTGCACTAGTATACAGGTGATATAATCAGTTTGACTGCAACATTGCGTAACATGAATATTTTTATATGACGTAATTGATATACATGCTTTGGAAAATAATGTTCGATAGCAGGTTTCTATATCTGGTCACTATAAGTTTATTAAAAATACTCAAAAGTCATATTACCTATTTCTTTTCTGTTTATATTTTTAAGTTAGTTACCTTTTTTTAATTCTGTAGAATATTTTATACTATGGGTGTATTCTATAATTATCGTGGTATCTACTTGGTTATGCGTAACTGAAATCAGGACTTCCAATTTTCCATGGAATGTAATTTAAACTTGACTTATCCATCATTACCGGCCTTTAAAATTTCATGAATGTAATCAAGCGTTACTTAGGTGAAATATACTGCACAGCTATGCATGGCCAAAATAAAATATTACTACATGTCAATGCTAAAGACTGCAGCAGGAAATGATAAAACTATAGCAATACTAAATATTTCTGTTATTGAATCCAAACATTTTATACGTCCACGTCTTACCCGGCATCCTTACCATGCATGAAGCATCCTTAGATTCCTGGCGATCTTACCAGGATCTTATAGTCCTATGTAATCCACTCATATTATGCTCAAAATGACAGTGCAAATGATTTTCAGCTACGAATACCCTAGTAGACAGTCACACACGGACATAACAAAATTTTAAGACCTCTCTGTCGAGCTGCTGATTTGCTAAACCCTACCTATAACATGCAGCTATGTTTTACTAAACAATACATTAAGTTGTGTTTATTACTTGTTGTTATTATAAAAATAACATATAATACCGTTCGTGTGTAATATAAATTATAGAGTATAAACATAGATGATACATTACGAAACAAACCGTATGCATACAATATAGTGCCATAAGACTTATATATAAGTATAATGTAAATCATGTAACCACATTAATTTGTGTTTATGGGATATATATTTTAATTTTAGCTATTGATATTTTATAAATAGTATTAAGTAATCAGGTTTATAAAATCTAAAATAATTATATATTTATAAAATAGTTTTATAATATATCAATCTTCAGCTTAAACACCCTGTTTATACAAACATAGACTTTCTAAAACAAGTTTTCTATTATATTAGTTCGCTGTTTTATGGTAATTGTATTAATTAAAATTGAAAGAACCAAGTCTCACAGAAAGGAAATTGTTCTTTGTTTTACAAGGAGATCTACATTTTTGAAACCTTGAATTCAAAAACAAGTTAAATAAGTGCTTGTTTAGCTTTGTTGTGTTATCTATACTATTATTTACCACGTCTTTATTTGTCATCGTCGTCATAGCATACGCAACGCATAACATGTATCATCTAAATTTCTAACACAATAAAAAATTATACATATCTTTTTATTTGTTAACTGAATACAATTTACCTTCGAGAAATTATGTTTATATGGTATGGAGGTATAATCAAACGCAATACCAAAATTCTGTTTACGATTTAATTAGTTATACCTACAAGGTAAATCTAAAATACAAGTTGTATTTTATAGAGAATAAATATTTTATGTCATTTTCATAAAAATCGGCCTAAAGAGTGATTTGAGTATTTTTCGCAATTACTTAGTTTCGTATTTAGCCATCGAAGTAACATATGCTCGGAAAATGTACCCTGCATATATTTACCTATATATATGCCTATCTTTATATGTAACCCTTAGTAATGTAGGTACCTACATAGATTATCTTTTCGTATTCATTTTGTAATTTGTACATGCCAAATAGAAATCTTTCATAACATAGTGAAATCATTGACATCGCATTTATGATGTTTATAGCAAACGAACAGACGTTTTCACCGATTCTTATTTATGATCAGATGTAAAATCTTTAGGTGAAAAGTAATTTTAGGCTTAGCGCAAATAAGAGACTTTGTCACGCAACTTTTTATCACAGAACCTTGCTGTGCTAATTTGTACTTGAACTACACAATAGAAAGTGTCATAAAAGTATTCATGTCATCGCTATGATCAGCGGAACTGTTTGTCATGTCCATGTCACGTCACCCAAGGAGCGCAAATTTTAACTGGCGTGAAAGGAAGAGGGTCTAAAATAAAGGCTTATATTTTTTTAAATTTTATTGTTACTTAGTTGTAACTTTATTTATTGTCAAACATCATTAGAAAACTATGAAACAACCATTCCCGACAAATAGCCACAAAATAAAAATATCATATTAATATAATCATATTGTAAGTACCATGGGCCTTATTTTACGGCAAGGATAAGCAAGACTTCATTTGAAAGGATTTCAAATAAAAATCCTATTATATACCCATCTACAATTAAAAGAAATACACATTGGATCAATACATAATTGAGTAGTGTTTTATAAATACATAGAAATAAGTAAAATTACAGAAACTTGCAATAATGCGTTTGACACACTAGCTGCAGTTAGTTTTATAATGTTAATTTTATTTTGAGTTACGCAACCGGGTTCGCGATAACGCCATTTTATTAGATTTTACATCAATTATTATTTAAATCAAATTACGTAATACGTTTTAAACTTCTTTTAATAAATTCTGTCACAAGATCAAGCTTAAATGGATTAGCATTTGTCGATTTAATACATTTTCTTATCGCTGGTAATTACAAATTTTATCTTCATTAAGTGACCCGTAATCATTCTGGGTCTCAGTGTTTTATGTCATTGGTCCGGTGTTGATAGGGTTGAGTGCAGTGCAGCTGATTTAATTAATTAGTTGTGAGCCAGATTGTTTGCTATAAAAACTTACAACGCAGCGAATATTATAATGTTCTATTCCTTATACCTACTGCGACATGGATTGTTACGTAGGTAGTAGATATGTACGCTATATTACACTTACCGTTATGATTGCTCTCGAACGTCACGTTGTGCCATAATAATTATAAAGGTAAAATTTGACATCATTTTACAAGTAGATGCTTGTACGATACAATTGTTAATGTGTGGATATATTCTTCATGAATTTTGTACTTAGAAGTAAAAGGAAATAATTAAAAAACAAATTACCTCGGTAAAGCGTTGACGGCAACATCAACATCGAAAAAGATATCAACTAGTTCATCGACATCCGAATCCGGTGTGAGTGAGGGAGGCAATGTGGCCGAAGGAGATGCGGCCACATTGACTGAGTGGACTCCGCAATTGAAAAGCACAGGCTCTGTTTGTACCATAGGCAGCATGGCTAAGACACACTTAAGCGTTCACCGCCACTATTTAAAAAACGTATGTCTCCCTGGATTAATTTTAAACAGCACAATTCGTATCCGCATCCAAACATACACTGCATTGCGCCACGACCGCCGCGACGCTATATTTTAATAGTATGAAGGTTTAATCCACACTCTTAATTGAACAACGAAATATTAACCGAAAAATAACGAAGTTTGTATTACGTCTCGTTAAAATTTAATACTGCCGACAATAACATGCAATAACTTTATTACGTAGTGATAGTGCAATTTCCTATCGATATCCGTGCGAAACGTTCGCTACAAAACGACGATGAAAGTCAACTGAAAGGCGAGACGTAGATATACACACATCCTTTTCGTTCGCCGCTTTACAAATTATCAACACGACGGGCGGCGCGGCGCGACACGACGCAGAACAGAACGTCGACGGCGACGACGGTGACGACGACAGCGACGGCTAAGAGCGTGAGAAGGTGGACTGACGGACTGAACAATATCGCTACTACAGTCACACCAACGTCACTCCCAACTATACGAACTCGCCTGCGATCTCGCTCACAGACACGACATTGTTGAACTTGCCGAATAAAACCGAACATCTACGAATTAATACGACGTATAAATACATACAAAAAATTGTTCGCTATTTCATTAGCCATCTATTTGTTGCGAAACATGAGCAAAATATAATAAACAATCAACGACGAGGTATAGTTAAACGCAGGAATAACTTAATTATGCATTTGATAAGCTAAAACGAAAATAAAATATTTTAAAGCTACAGTTACGATTTACATACTTTGATATGACTAATCAACTTATATGCGAATCAGTATTTCTACATAATCAATTTTAATGTGTATGTAACACTACGAGTCCAACACTTGCTCTATTAGATGACTTTTTATTAGAGCAAATACCGATAAAGCTAGATTAAATTTTACCAAAAGGTAGTAGGGGAATACTATATAAAAAATCGGAACATTAGTTACGATATGCCCATATCGTAACAAATGTTCCGATTTTTTATTGTTCGTATTTAATATTACATAATAATTATATTCCGCGCATTTAAAAATTCTTTGCTTCGTTTCTTCGGTTTGAATGAATTTAATATAATTTACCATATATATATTTAATGATCCATTTATTAAAATATCCATCAAATAATTTTTAAAAGATTAGGTTGTTGCTTATGCTTATATGTTTACAAAGAGATCTTTTAAATTGGCTACTTCACAGAGTAAATGTTTTAAATAATTATACAGCTCAATATAGTTTTAATTTCAAAGGTATTAACAATTACATACATCGTCTACATGCCTAGGTAAATGGTACGACATACAACGATACGTTGTAAGCCGTGACGTAGGCACTTGTACCTACATGAAAGTGAAATGGAACAGAATTTGTGTCAAGTGCACAATTTAGATAACAAGGTCATTTATTGCATAACTCAAAAGCAAGATTTTTAAATTATCTATGACAGAAAGAGCTGAAACATATAAAGACCATATTTTTAAATATTGTTATTACATAATATTCAATTATTATTTATTTATAAATATTCAAGTTTATTGTCTAAACTATAACAAAAAAATTGTGCATAATATAGTGCAATGACTTATATACAATTATATAATGACAATTAAATGTATACCAATAGATCTCGTTTTAACCATGCATAGAGCTAATAATTGTCTATTAAAACAGAATGTTTCCAATTAAATATATGTTAAATCATCAGTTTTCGGAGTAACACTGAATAAATTACGATGCAAATTCATTGAAATACAAATTATAGGTAAAAGAGTAAAGGGGCAGTAGAGGAAGAGCGCGGCGCGTGCAGATATCGGTGCAGGCGGCCCCGCGGATCTATGTCAGTGGGTCACGGCAATGACGTGGCACACGGCCGCCGCGACTCGCGGCGCGCACTTCATTCTAATTCCGCTTCACCGGTATCTTCGTATTGACTAGAGGGCTATTTATTTATTTACATGTATGTGTGTTAATGCGTTAATGTATCTCCTTGATTCGGCACTATATTAGATACCTACTTTATTTACACCACTATAATAAACTGTAAAATTAATTCTCTCGAATAACAAAAAGCGTAAATATGATAACCAGAAGGTTTACTTATTGTTGACATTGACCGACTGAAATGATTCACGTGAGAATGAGAAATACGAGTTGATTAATATACAATTCGGGTAATGGGTGGGTTTTACCGATTTACAAATGTCTAGGGATACTATAGAACTCTATAAAATTCCTAAAAATAGATAAATACTGGACATATGAACATATTTTATATTTTAATAAGATTGAGGGTGCTATAGAGAATCCATAAAACAAGTATAATTAAATTATCAGAAGATGTTGGATATATGATATCGAAGGACATAGAGTCAAAAAGTAAAGTTTAAAAGACAACTTATAAAGTAAAAAGCACAAAAGACGTATATCTCACTTATTGTCAATGATAACAGAACATATAACAAGAAAAATGCTACCACGTGTTTAAAACATTGAGTTTTGGTGCCTAAGTAGTCGCAGGAGACGGTAGCAGCTATATCTGATACGACACCAAGCTCATAAAACAATGAAGCAAACCCGAACCACTTGTGAATCATGATCTAAATTTTTAATACTACAGAGACTATAAGGTAGAATGTATTATTATTTTAAAACAAATTGTCTAAAGAGAAACCAGCTAAATAAAATATACAATTCAAGTAGATAAGTACTTATAAAATTTATCAAGACAACAGATACATGATAACAGACTGATATACAAAAGTAGTTGTACATAGTTGATTGGGTAATGGTTTAAAATTACTCAGGCATCTTTACTAACGTTTAGATGGATATACAACTTGCCTCGTTATATTTGGATGACTTTACAGTCTGTAAACTTTAAATGAAATTCAACTAAATTATTATGTTTACAAGAAATGATGAGCTGTTACCTCAAGGGAACGGTGCTAATCTGATCAAATGAAACAACTAATGAGAATATAAATGGCTTAATAATATTGGTTGGGGACCGAGTGGACTGTCCCCGGCGCATACTTCATCACGTCTAAATCAAACGTATCGATTTAACTAATAGCCTCCTATGCGTTTGGTTTACTTTATACTATTAATATTTTGTCGGATATTTTATGCTTCTTTTAGGTTTCATAAATAGATATAAAACGCTGTATCAAAAATAACATACTAATAATTATCTGGGCATATACTGCTGCAGCAGACTGTAAATCGTCATTGACTGTGTGATTTACAATAATACTTGCCAAAATGTTATTAAACAATTTCAGTGTAGCACAATACTTGTGGTGTTAGCAACACAGAAATCGATATCCAGTTTAACCGATCTCATTTTTTTTGTTATTGTACGTAGTGCTGCAACTTCAAAAGCTAAATATGATCAGTTCATTCTTATTTTAGTAATAACTACTTCTCCTGCTTTAGCGTTTGTTAATTCGTTAAATTCTTTGGTGAATTGTGGTGTGACTTGGTATGGTGCTATAAAGATCCAATGTATAAACGTTGGCAATTGTAGATTACCCTAACCATTACTCATCGAGTTTTTAAAAACGTCAATACTTCGGCAAGGCTAGCATCTGGATGAGTATGTAGATGAAGTCACGCTAAGTGACGTCAAAATTGTTAACATGAGGCCTGAGTAATTTGGCATAAACAAATTGACTGATATTTGAATCCACGAGAGTCCAAAAGCACTTGTCTTTTCCAGTTTCATACCTTGTCTTGGTCTTTAAAACCGCCATTCTGTAAATTCGTTTAGACGGTCAATAAACATATTGTTACAAGTTCTGAATTTGCAACGAATGCCATGACTTGCAAGAATTAAGCCCGTGAGGGCCGTAAGTCCTAATCTACTGAACGATTATATAATTACTTTGGATGCTGCTATTAATATCTGCTTAAAAAAGTATTGGAATTAAAAGTGTGCAGAATCTCATCTCAACTATTTATCATATCGGTCGGTATCTGTTGCTTTGCTACGTTCTGACGGTAATCTTATAAGACATGTAACATTCTTTGTTACAGTAAGTCATGATGCAATCTTTTAGAAAGTTAGAAAGTCATTGTCAATATCTGTAAAGTGTTGCTCCACCAGGAGTTTGTTCATGCTGATGTATAACATTTTCTCAGAATACTTTACCACTTACAGTGTCCTATAAATTAGAAAATAGTAGAGAAATGGTATAAAAGAGCTCAGCAGCACCATTCAACTGCATTTTAGATAATAGCTGATTGTTTTGGTAATATGTGGAAGAAATTCTAAACATTTTATGATGCATTCTATTATATTAGAATTTTTTTTTTAAACTTGCTTTTGTGAATTTTATATGTTAAAATAAGTACTGGTAGCATCCTAGACTTTCATATTACGTGTTTGACCACGTCAATGTCAATATTATAAAACTACACAGACTATTGTTATACAATTATGATTAATATATTAAAATATAAACTAAATGTCTCAAGTATACTGCATTACGTATGTAAAACGTTTACGTTATACAATTAAAAATAAAATAAATTTCTTAGCTAATCGCTGGTTTATTACACAATGAGTGGTGGACTATTGTAACTAATACTGTAGACCTTCCACAGGACCAAGAGTAAATGTCTGGTATAAAGAGTTCGAGGTGTGCGCAAAGAATCCCCGCAAATGCGTTGCGTCACGTGGGCGGGCAAATCGATTGGGAGTGGGAACGTTAGCGCTTGCGCGAACCCGATCTTATATATCGACCGCCAACTTTAACTGAACGCTTTTGGGGCAGGTTAGGCCTATGTTCTGGGGTCAAGGTCACGTGGCTCACCACTGAAATATTACCTATAGTATCCACAACGAAGCCGCAGACATTTTTTTGTGAACAACTTTTGAAAATGTACATTCTTATCCAGATCTACATTTCTTGGTCCTTCCTCAATTAGGTACTTTAACAATTATAAATTTTAATATCCAGTATTTCCCGTCAAAGTAATAACAGACTAGCTTTTTACTTTAAACAATAGTCACCTAATAACTAAAGAGTTTCAAAATATGCTAGTAGCTGAATGCTCTTTTCAGTGGCGACCTTAGCCACTCACATTCTAAGATACACACATTATTATGTTAGTAACAAATAAATATTTGAGAAATATCGACATACTCTTGTCATTATTTAAATCGTCCAGCCTCGAAAACTGAGTGCATCTTTTTAATCATTTAATATCTCTTTATTTGCATCTTCAACTTGGATAGGTACCAATTTTCGTTTTGGTTCTTATTAATAACAATTGTTAATACATGAAACATATAGTTGAAGTTCGTAAGATTGTTTTTATAGATCAAATACTATATAAAACTGTCCACGATATTTATGATATAACTACATAGCTTGGTACCTATAACACCAAGCTATGTAGTTATAACTAAAGTAATTAAAATAGATACGTTCAGAAATATTACATAATAAGTTAATGATTGACGTATATACATCTATTTCAAGAATAGATAACCGTCTGATCATAGTTATTGTAACTTATTTATTTATTTAATGTCTTTAAGTCGCCTTAAATATGTTCACGAAAATACATAAATATTTTGTTTGATAACACAGCCTTAGTCGACTGTAACATGTTCTGTTACGAACGAAGAGGCATCATACCGAAAAACTGCTCCCAAAACCAGTTAGCCTTGGAGACCCAGATGTTCATTTCCAACTGAATCTGAGAATTTCTGCTTGTTATGCTTGTAGAATAGTTTAATTGGAAAAATCTAAGTTTATAGCTTTACTTGTATTTTATATAGGTATAGTATTTTACTTTAATTTAAACTAAAATATTTTTGTGCTTTGATAGTTTAACATTCGCAATCGACTCGTAAGATAATTATTATTATTATGACTTATTTAGCACCAAAAAGAATGATGTTGGCAATTAAAAAGTAAATCGCTCATAAAACATAAATTACCTAAGGTTATACACGACAACGCAGAGAAGTTATTACCAAATAGATAGATATCATGCCGTCAATTTGTATTTTAGACATGTTACAAACAAAGCAGGACCAATGCCAAGATCAGGAAAAACCGACGAAGCGTTGCCAGTACCTACATGTTGCGTTACGTATATTGTGTAACTTAAATCGCCAACTTACGAAGAATAAGCGATGTTATCGTAAATGAACTCAACAAAGAGCACATTTTATTTAGTTGTCCACCATATAAATGGAACCGCACACATTAACTTGTTTTATTTCATAAGAATACTTTTAAATATTGTTTAAGATATAAGAGTAGTAAGTATTGAAGTTAGAATCGTTAGATAGTTCTAAATTGTTAAATTCAGCCCCCATGCTACGTCAGTCAATTTTGTACATGAAAATGTAAGTATAATATTCTTCTTTAAATGCATACAATTTGATATACATCATAAATATGTGTAGAAATAGCTAGTGTGCTCGTGCGTATACAGATACATGATGAAATAATCTCATCGTACTCGTTTGCCTCCGAGTTAAGAATTTTGCCTAATCGCGAAGGTCATGCAGGCAAGAAAAGGAAATACAGCACATATAAAATTCCTTTTAAATATCTACAGTTTATTCGTGCATATATCATTTAATGTGAATTTTAAATTGAACGTTGTAAAAGACATAGTTTAATAATTTAAACTAATTAGTTATGAATGTTACAATAGCGGTTTAATATGTCTATTTAACTGTTCTTACACAAAGATAAAATACCATTGTAACAAAAATGTAAAAACGAAGTATGTTTTGTCATTAAACATTAACTTTTATAGAAAGCGAAATTAATATTTAGTTTTATAAATTTGCTACGTTATACTGGTGGTTATTGCTAGTACACTCGTTAAAGTACCCATTATAGGACAACTCGTATCAGTGTTTCTTAGTCACCGGAGTTACTAAGAGACCACGTGGCCGAGGAATGGTAATACGGTGAGTGAGTACAATGAATTCCTTGTTTCAATCAGATCATATCATAACAATGATTGTGGCAAACAACGCGGCATAAACAACAGGTGACATTACTATTACAACAGACCCATAGTATAAAGAAATAATTATTAGAAGACTGCATTATATAAATAAACCTCACCTTTATTACGCTTTGCTTTGTCTCTTTTAATTTTCTCTTCAAGAAATATTACGTGTACAGTAATTATGCTTTAAGTATTTAACGTCTAAGCACACACTTTTATGATATATTTATTCATGCAATAGTTATTTCGACGTAGTCAACAAATCAATTTATTATTTACTTATGTTATATGTAGTTATTGTAGGAATAAATAATTGTTCATTTAGAAATTGTATAGTCTTACTTGTTTATTAAAAAATAGATTAGGCAAATGACTGAATATTAAATAATTGTACGTCGACTAAGTTGTGAGATGAGACCTGGGAAAAAGATAGAGTGCGCGGTAGAAGAGTGCGTACGAAGCATACTCCAGCATGGGCGCCGGAGACGGTGGTGGTGGCGGCGGCGGAGGCGGGGCGGGCGTTAGCTTCCTCCAGCCGGGATTGATCGCACCCGTACCGAATCCGCGGTCGGAGGCATGCGAAGTCTCCGGGGTCGTCATGGAGACCGTCTGCCGCTATCGCCGTCGTAGTGTCGCCATGAAAGAACCGCGCACATTCAATAGCGCCAAATTTCACATGGATATATTTAAATAATAAGAATGTATCTTGTAACTTATATCTATATATTATTCACACTTTTTAATAAAATTATTATATCCATGTAATAAAAAACAAAGAAAACATATACTATAATATACATTTACACCATTTGAATGTTCAGAATATGCTTTTATTATAAATTTTAAATAATCCTTGTAGAAATACACATCTGTACCTCCCCATTGGGTAGAATGGAGCACAAATGAACAGGTTCTCAAAGATGATTCCAATAATAATTAGATATTGGGTCGTGAGTCTACAAATACTGGCGGGTGGTGCAGAGTTTAAAACCTTGCATTAATGTAAGTGTGTATACAGGGTGATTTTGAAATCGTGTAATTCCTTTTAACCACGCATTCTACTGGTGATATAGAATAACCCTGACCATATTTTTTCTTAATTAGAATAATGGTTTCGGCAAAATTAGAGTACAGATTTTTTTCATGAAATGATTTCATATACTCATATTTTAACCACCTGACACAATCTTAATATTTTTTTAATTTAAAAATAATAACATAATAACTGATGTCGTAAATAATAAGGGGCAATAAAAAGGACCGCCCGTTATTAGTTACGACATTAATTATTAATATGATTTTTTATTTTAATTAGTAAAAAAATAAAATTGCCTCGGTTGGTTAACATATGACTATCTGACACCATTTCACGAAAAAAATGAATAATAATTTTTCAAAATAAATAAATCTAATTAAATAAAAATATGGTCAGGGTTATTCTATATCACCAGTAGAATGCGTGGTTAAAAGGAATTACACGATTTCAAAATCACCCTGTATATTATAGGTTATTTTTTTAGTTTACATATATTTATTTATTTATATTTATCGCATGGTAAGTATATTGCTTTTATTTATTTTTCTTGTTTATGTTGTCTGATGATGAGTCATTTATTTCTGCTGAGGAGGCTGCCACTTTGTCGAGTGAGGATAGTTTTTGTTCGGTCACTGATACGCTGAGCGATTATGTGCGGCAGACGTTCGATCAACAGTCTGAACGTTTGTCACCTGAACGCTCAAAGCATTCCCAGTCACTACAGCGACTTTTTTGTTGACTTTTAGTTACACCAACGTTCATGCCATCCTGATTCCGGAGAGCTGGCTCAAACCTCATCTTCTCTCAACCACGTACACTTTCAAGTTAAAAGTGCATGCTCTCCTCCTCGACACTTCATCGGATTCATTTCATCAGTAATATGATACGTATGTATATATGTATGTATGCATGTATCTTTCTATATGTAGATACATATATATATGTAGATACATACATACATATAAATATATATATATATATATATATTTGTATATATTTTATTTAGATTATTGATGTTTATTCGTATGTATATATTATATAATATATAATTACTATTGTGATATTCTTTAGTATATTTAATGTTTCGCGTTACTGTATGCACCTATTTCTTTTTATCTCTGCGTCACCCTAAGGTCAACTGGTAGATAGTGCCCTTGGTATTAAGTGCCCCATTGTACTATTATAGGCATAAAATTTAAAAAGAAAAAAAAACACCTATTCTATAGAATACTTACGATATCCACTCTCGGCTGTAAGTGGTAAAACATTAGGTCCCATGCATAATGTGAAACTAAAATAAACAAAAATTTTAAAAATCCACTAAAGAGACACCGGCTAGTATACTACGGCTCCTCAAAGGTCTTGATCCGCCTAAATCGGGCGGGCCAGATATGATTCCTCCTATATTTATCATTAATTATGCTGAAAGCTTAGTAGCTTTCGTGTGTATTTTATTTGAAAGATGTCTAAAACGGGGTATTATGCCAAATATGTGGAAGTCGGCCTATATTTCGCCAATCTTTAAAAAGGGACTTAAAGCGGACGTTGAGTACTACCGCCCTATAACTAAGTTGTGTCTGTTCTCCAAAGTTCTGGAGCGAGTAGTCTTTGCAGAAGTTTACCCAGCACTAAACCGATCATTCGGTAATGAGCAGCATGGCGTTATTAAAACAACGGTCCACTACTTCTAACCTACTTATATGTAATGACATCATATCAGATGGTATGGAAAGACAACATCAGGTTGAATGAATTTATACCGACTAGAACAAATGCTTCGACCGTATAGATCATAATATACTTTTAGAGAAACTACTAAACTGCAGGAATACACGGTGACTTATTCAGGTGGTTCTCCTCGTATATAAGCAATCGAGCACAAGCTATTGTACTTAATGGTTTTATCTCTAAATGGATTCAGGTTCCATCTGGACTACCGCAAGGTTCAATTTTAGCTCCTTTTTTATTTAATTTATTTATTTCTGACGTACGGAACTGTTTCCATAATTCAAATAGGTATATTATTATACGCGGATGATATGAAAATCATCAAAATTGTCAAAACCCCTTCAAGCTTAGAAAACCTTAAAGCGGACTTAGGATAGATTTTCCACATATTGTTAAAACAATAAGCTCAAATTGAATGTCTCAAAATGCTACAACGTAACCTATAGTAGACAAAAATCATTAATTACCTTTAGGCTTAAGTTAGATAATCAATTTATAAGTAAAGTCAATACCATAAGAGACCTCGGCGTTATACACGATTCTAAACTTTTATACGACAAACACATCGACACTATAGTAAATAAAGCATCGAAGACTCTAGGGTTCATAATCACAAACAGTTCTTGTTTCTGTACACTAAAACCTATTAACTATACTGTTCTCTCGTGCGAAGTCGACTTGAGTACGCATCCGAAGATCTATAAATCTCGTATTGAATCTATACAGAGGAAGTTTCTTCGATACCTAGACTTTCGAGCGCAGCAATTCTCAGTTAACTACGAACATCGCTGTAAGAGATACCATTTCTTGCCACTGGAAATGAGACGAAACGTAAATGATATCTGCTTCCTAGCAAATATTGCAAACTATTCCATTGATTGCCCAGATCTACTAAGCGAAATATATTTACGTACTATAGTACTACGTACATGGGTTAAGAAAACGACCCTTATTAGACACATGCCATGTTTATACAAACTACAGGAAAAATCTTTCTGTTTAAGGAGCGCCAAAGCATTTAACAATCTGCCGTCGCACATGGATGTAGATCTATTTTGTACCAATGCACGCACAGTATTAAATAATTAGTTTTTTAATAGTGACCCTTAATTTCTGGCACAGATTTTTCTGATGTATGCTTTTGTTTTATTTTTCTTTCATAAATTTTTATTTCTTTTTTAATGCTTGTATTCCAACTAACCTAACTACGTAAATATCACCTTAGTTGCAAGTACAATGCAAACTTCAATTGTATGTTGTCGTATATATAAGTATGTGAGAGCTTGTTATTAGCAATAGAAGTTAATTATTGTATTTATATATAAGAATATTAATCTGTAAGCTTTCTGTAAAAATAAATAAAAATAAAATAAATTACTATGTTCCTAGTCATCAAATTGCTAACAGAAATTGTGTTCAGTTAGGACACCTTTTTGATATTGATTTATTATGTACTTCTCATATTATTATTACTAAATATACATATTTGATTTTGGCACAAGATTGGTCTGTGTGGAATACCTTGGAGAGGTCTATGTCCAGCAGTAAACGTCTTTCGGCTGAGATGATAATGATAGATATTTGAATCACAATTTCATAACACTCTGATAAAACTGAGACTAAGAGTGATACTTCTTTCGTACCTACTTTATCTCATGTATGTGCCTTTAAATCTTAGCTTGACCACCTATTAGTTTAATGAGTTACCGTTATTCTTAACCAACAATTACGGTCTTCATATAACTTGAATATTGGATCAGTGCGAAATAACAACATTCAAATAATATAGGTATAGGTTGCAAAAACACAAATCATAGAACTGTATGAGTATAATTTTGGGCTCCATGGAATGGTGGAATGAGGTTATTCGATTTGACGAAAGAGACTTTATTAGATTTCATATTTCATCTTATATTTTTTATATAATGATGATCTATAAAACATATCTAAGTTTATTCTAAATCTATCTTTAAAATAAACTAAGGTATGTTTAAACATTGTCTATAGTTTTTATATTTAACATTGTCTTTATTTTAGACCTCTTTTCGTCTTTGTGTTTATTGCCTCTGCGTATATAACATGTTGATATTTCTGGTAATTTCTTATTAATAATTAAATGATGCTGAACCACTTGGTTCACAAACATACCTTGTTTCTGTAGCCAACTTAGTTCAAAAGAATAGGAATACCAACTGTTAACATATGAATGAAAATCAGAATCTCTTATTTTAAAGATGATTAATTTGACAATCTCGTTCATTTGAAACCTTTGTGTATAAAAGCTCCATTTAATAAAATTACATAAGAAATGAAAAAGTATCCAGAGTTAACTTCAATGTATATTTTGAGCCAGATATACACAAAAAAGACATCGAATTTGCATATATAGTAGACTCGAAGCCATTAGAAGGGGTCAATTATGTTATAGAGAATTATTAAAATTCTACAAAGTTAAAGCTGTGGCGAAGCGCCTCATGCAACGTAGTCGCTACAGCTCTACTGTTTTCTGAATCCGCTGGGATATTCAAGTACCAATATTATCATAGCAAATATTATACTATGATCCCTAAGGTTATAAATGATTACATTCGCAAGTCATCAGTTAAGTACTAAAATAATCGTTTCCAAAGACGAACTGATGGTTCTGAACTGAACAAGTTCGGGCCGATTTCCACATGTTTTTTTATTAAAAGCTCGTGTTGCGTGCAGGTAGGAGATTCTTAGGCGTTTCCTAGAACATAACCATCTTTTTTTACCATCATTCCCTATAATTACATTTCGGACTAAGCAATTATCACATCCATCTCCCACTACGTAAATTAAGTTTAATAGAATCGGAAAGGTTAATTTCTCTTTCTGGAGGTTTTGAGGAGTAGGATGTAGAAGACCGAAGGAGAATCTGAATTACTGACGTGAAACTCGACAGAGCTATTGTTTGAGTAGAACTCAAACTGCAGCGTCTATAAATGTATATGTACACAGTTTTGTTGTAAAAGGTAGGCATCCACAGATTGGAAATTTAAACTTTCTATGAAGAAATATTTAGGATGGTCCTAATAAGTCTAAAATTAGAATAGTCGTCTACGGAAATTGTCGTCCTTAATACATACACTACATTTAAGGGGATAACATAAGAGTCAAAAGTTAGGACTTTACTAAAATTGTTATATTATCTATTAATGTGAACCCACGTGAAAGCACTTTAACCATAAAGAATAGGATTTTAGTGGATTGTGGACTCGCAATAGTACCTATATCATCACAACACTCAAAATTTGTTTAATAATCCGATAACCACCACTGTTTGAAGACAAAAAATATAGGTACATGCAAAAAATATTTTTTTCGTTCCCTAATGTAAATTTAATTTTATGCAATAAGCACAGCAAAAATAGCTGTATAGACTTCAACCAAAAGCTGTTCAAGATCAACTTCTTAATGACAAAGAGGTATTTATTGCGATTATTGTAAACGTCCGATACTTAAATTTGTAGGAATATGAAATAATTTTTAGTTGTACAATACGAATAATGTTTTCTATTACATATGTAACGATAGGTAATATCTGATTATGCTGAGTATGGGAAAGTCTTGAAGACTAGAAGATAAATCGTAAGCATTAAAAGCTAGATTTAGAATGAAAACCATAATTTTGGTTAACGTTATATAATTTGATGCCGTAATATTTTACCGCGGTCGTTTTGATATTGGCCAATTTTAAATAGAAAGCAGATAAAAATGACATGGATGTTTTTATTGACATTATCACATTTGTGGTTACACGTTATTGGTCAAATGTTCAGTTATATGCCCGACAGTTCATTTTGACAATCTCTTCTGCCGTCACGATAAAGACTAACAGAATATCAACATCCGCTTTTTCTTATTTTAAGAATTAACAATTGCTACCTAGAAATAATAACTATCATCATGCTACTAGTAACCAGTAATTAATAAGTAATACTATAACTATTGGATGTCACAGTAGTTATAATGAGTTATTACTCAATCATTCGCAAGACTACACTAGAAGCAAACTACAGTAATATATTTAAAAGTTACGTTAGGAATAGGCGGGATGACGAATCGATTTTAACAATGACTGTTGTGTTGCCGTTAGGAAAAATAGCGAAGGCTTTGCTTATTATTTAAGTGTTTTAAATTCAAAATACATACATAACCGTCAGTTTTCTAAAACTAATGAAATGTTTCATGTTCCTACAAAAATCTGTTCGAAATGCAACTATTATGATTGCTCTAAATTTATTTCTTAACAAAGATGTGATTAGTTTTCAATATATATAATTATTTAAATGGAAATTACGAGTAAAGAATATTACATACCTTGCATCTTCAACGGCCAGTACTGGCATATATAGATCATTGAAGTTATTGGCGCCGCTAAGCGCCGAGTTCGGATGCTCCGTGGCTATGTTACTTTAAAGATGGCGACCCAAGGAAGAAGTGAATCTGGAACAACAGTTATGCATGTAAAAACTCGAATCGAATTATTAAGCCTTAATTTTTTTTTTATCCTGGTACGAAAAAGTGATTGTAGCGGACCTGATGGTAAGCCCAATTACAGTCCAGAGACAGTGACGACGAGGAGAAGATAGATGTCTTCTAGTCGTCGTCAGTGTCAGGCCGGTCTGACCAAATGCTGCTTCACACTACGTTTGAAGGACCCAATGTCATAGAAGGGTGGGAACACATGTGCCGGCAGACTGTTCCAAAGTACCTACAAAGGTATGGTACGGCATAAAAAGGAATTGCTGAACCTTTTGGTGCGAGACGGGATTGTGCTAACCGTCCATCGGTGGTTACGAAGACGTGTGGTTCTCAAAAAGAAGGGGGAAGGTGGGATGAGGTCAAATAACTCTTCAGAGCATTCGCCATGATAGAGGCGATAGAATACGCTAAGGGACGCAATGTTTCTACGAAGTTGTAGCGGTTCGATGTCATTCGTAACCTTCTGGCTGTCGATTATACGTACGGCATGACGCTGCAGTGTATCTAAGGCATCGAGTAGGTACTTAGCAGAACCATTCCAAAGGTGCGAACAGTACTCCATGCTGCTACGGACTTATATAAATAATTCCACATAGGCTTTAAAGAGTTTCGATTTTGGAGGATAACTTATAGATAATCTTGTTTCTCTGTCTATTTGAGTGTTTCTTGTATAATAATCAGGGGTCGGAATAGGTAGAGTTTTTAAGTACCAAATGACGTCAAATATACTACTACGAAATCTTAATATGGATACGCCTTTTTTAATCCCGGGATTGATTTAGTATTCTAAATTTGTTTACCTTCTTTGGACACAAAACATTTATTTTCATTCGAAAAACATAAATAAGAAAAAATTTATTTATACAAATATATAAAACTGATTGGTTCCTGCCCGATATGTCAGATAGCAGTTTTTGCTACAAGGCGGGGTGCGTTGTGGGTGGACGTTGCGGGGTGAGGGGATGATCGGTTCGGAGGGAGGGTGGGATATACATTTTGGCTCACTCGTATGCTTCGGTGCGTTGAGTGTGCATGCATTTATTTTCACTGTTGGATTTTTATATAAATTGACATTGGCTTACGTTTTTTGGATTGAATCATTGTTACTTGACGATTCTGGCTATGTTTATTGGACTGTGACTTTTAAATTTTGATAATTGTGTTGTGAATAATACTAAACACACGTGATATTTCTCCTGTATTTGGATATAGTTTCCAAGAAACCTACAGATAAGGTGAGTTTAAATAATTTTATAATCTCGATTACATATTTAATCGATTATAATTTCATTAAATAAAAATTCAGTCTAGTCTAGTGCTAGTTTTCTTTCTTTGATTTAGCTACATCGCTTAAACTGCTGTTAAATTAAAATACTTTGTGTTCAAGATATTCTTTTGTGTTTTACGTAGGTATTCCATTTGCACGACAAGCCAGCAGCTCCGCCATATTGTTCGTGCTGTCATGGAACACCCAACTATAAGGGAAGACGTTGTGCAAAACTGGATTAAAGACGATTCAGATTTAATCTACGACCATGCAAGTGGAACAATATTTTATACGAAACTTCTGTAAAAGCTACAAAATAAAGCAAAATTTAGACCGGCATGTTAATGGAGCTACACATAAAGGAACTCGATAATCACCAATGGAAGACTTTTATTTTGACATAATTGAATTTATAATTTCATGTAACATACCTTGGTCTTAGGTCAATAACACCGCATTCAAAAAGTTTTTGCAAGATATTTATGTTGCAAATGCAGTGGCAGATCTGTACCTGACGAATTGTTACTGCCGGAAGGTTTATTTAGAAAATTTACAAAAACAGAATTCAAGAAATCTATACCAAAATAGGAAATACCAAATTGTGGGTATCCTTAGACGAGACAAAAGATATATTAGATAGATACATGGTGCATTTAATGGTCAGGACTTTAAGTCCCTTGAAACCATACAAGCCACACTTGATAGCTTGTAGAGTATAAGAAAAAGTAAATGGCAATACAATTTCTCTATTTGTTATAGAAACTTTTGAAAATATGTGGGGCAATTCTTTTGAATCTAGAGTAAATGATGTGTTGATATTGTGTACAGATAGTACAGCATACATGTTGTTAGCTGGGCGTATTTTAAAAAGTAAATTGCCAAAACTTGTTCACATTACATGTTTAGCTCACGCATTGCATCACCTCGCTAAACAAATAAGAGTTCAATACAAGAATGTTGATACGTTAATATCAAATGTAAAAAAACATTCCTTAAGTGTCCAAGTAGAGTAAAAGTTTTGAAAGAAAATACCCTGATTTACCTTTGCCTCCACAGCCTGTTATTACAAGATAGATGGCTAGAGGCATCATATTACTATGCCAAATATTTTGACAAAATACGAGACGCATTTACTATGTTAAACAACCAGGATGCACTTTGTATTATAAAAGCAAAAATTGCAATGAACAATGAAAATTTACAAATACAATCGATTTGTATAGAGGAAAACTTTGAAATCATTCAATTAGAACTGGCAAACTTGCAAAAGCAAAACCTGTCTATTAAGGATGCTTTAGAAGTTTTTGACGAAGTGAGAGCAGTCATTAATTGGACGGGAAATGATGCACTATAAACAAAACTTGAACAAATTATGAGTCGAAATCCAGACTTGGATGTCGTTAGAAATATTAGCGAAACAAGCCAAGAAACATGGCTTAAATTTGCCTCGCTTACATTTGTTGACGTTGAAAGATCGTTTTCATCATATAAGTGGGTCTTGCACCCGTATCGAAACCGATTAAAAGAAGAAAACATTGAAAAATTATGATAATATATTTTAATTCTTTAGTAAATGATGTGGACGATGAACCTTTAGCTTCCACCAGTGTTTCTAACATAGTTGAAATAGATTTTGAATGATTTGTTGTTATTTCATTTAATTTCATTGATTTGTAGGTACTGTTTAATAAAAAAAAATATACTTAGAGTTAAATTTGTTTCATTTTTCCATCTCTCTACTCTCTTTACACATAACATAGAAAATAATTAAACTTTATCAAGCCGGCAGGCGGCGAGTACTAAAATTCCGTCAAGCGCCATTTGCCGGCGTGTTACGTGTAACGCTACTCAGTTTGTGTTTAACACAGGAAAAAAGAGTTTTATAAGACAATAATATCAATCCCGGAAATTTGAGAAAACAATTTTTATTAATCCCCAATTCCGGGTTTAAAAGGCATATCCATGTTAAGATTTCGTAGGTAGTTTTACGTCATTTGGTACTTAAAACTCTATCTATCCCGACCCCTGATAATAATATAATAATAATAATCTCTAGCATGATTTTAAACCTTTCTGTTATATTACTAGAAAAGAGGCTGGTCACAAACTAGCTTCTGAGAGGCTAGGGTATAATATAGTCTGGCTGAGCAAGACATAACAGGCAGTCACAAAGAAAATCAATGTTTCACACTTTCAAAGTTATATGTGAATGAATTAACATTTACATTGCTTCTTATACCTGTTGCTACTTTCAAGTAACACAAGGGCGGTAGAGCCTATCATAAGAACATACATGAAATTCAGGGCTGCTCTTTTTAATTGCCAAGTTTACAATATGTTTATTGTACATAAAGTATCTATCAGGAGTCGCGATCATTACACTTATACTACAGAACACGCTAAAGCATTAAATAAACTTAACTAATACACAAAATGTAAATGTTAGCTAAGGCATAGTAGAACTATCTCTTTACAAGTGATACGAAATAATTGAAACAGCACGTGACTATATTGTAGTTGGAGGTAAAAAATGAAAACTGAACTATCAACTAACAAGAACTATAATTAATAACTAGGTAACTGTAACAACAAACAACAACAACAAGGTTAACCAGTCTCCACAAGTAGCACCCATTCATAAGTACGATGGACCAGGCAACGTCCCGTATCGGCCCTAATGGAGGGATAAGGATGATTTGGTCGAAGGAGTTACCATTATGCAATGACATTTGAGTGATCATAACGTATCATATCCTTGGCATACGAATGCGGAGAGAAAATAAACAGT